>OY992773.1:11999262-12664753 GCA_963921325.1 Logfia minima
AGGTCAACGGGCAAAAAGCCACGTGAGGATGTCACTTACATTGTCTTAGACGACATTCCTACATCCAGTCGACCGCGCACTTCTTCAACTGCAGGGCCTTCGGAGGTTCAGACTCCCGTGCATCCTCATCCTGATATTATAAAGCAACTTCTAGATCGGATGGAGGAGATGCAAAAGACTGTGCACGATCAAGCCACTCTCATTCAGTCACAAGCCGCCCTAATTGACGCTCAGACTTGTAGAATCAATCAATTAGAGGATAGGTTTAGGGAGTTAGAGAACCGGTCTATTGGTCCGGGGGAGTCTGTTCCCACCGGTCCATCAAGAGAACCAATAGGACCGGGTTCTGAATCTGTAACAGATGATGTACTTATTGAACCATCTAATGAAATACCTACTTTAGAGTACTTCCCTGTTCACAGAGTTCCAGGTCAACCGAGACCTCTAGCGGTTGATTATTCGTGTGCTGACCTCTCGTTTATTCAACAAATGATAAACGAAGTCAATTCTGAAAATGAAAGTGAAAACTTTGAGGATTCCGATGATGTTGATATTGAGGAGGAAGGACTTGATGATGATGAATTCTATGATGATGCACCGACCATTGAGACTGATTCTTCTGAGGATGAAAGTGAAGAAGAAACTGATAATGCATCTGATGCTCAGGCTCCTGAAACTGAAAGTACTGAAACAAGAGCTGAGAAAATTGCTAAATGGTGGCCTCATGCTAAGGCTGGAATTCAGATACCCGTCACCTGCAAATCATACAAGGTTAGTGGGGTGTATACGGGGTTGATAAAGAGTTGGAAGGTATCCAATGGTGTTTTCATGATCAAGAGACTTGATGGTATCCAATATTTCAAAAGATCATTCACCAAGTTGAGCACTTTACCAAAAGGAGAAGTAAATCGTCTTGCTCAACTCTCTTTGATAAATCCGTCCAGAGATGATTGTGCAAATTATATCCAAACCACTCTACAGCGAGAGATACGCACAAAGAGATATAACTTCATCAAACCGACTTTGGGAATTAGGTATATCTATAAGAAAAGGATAGACCCGGTGACCAAACAGCCAATATGCAGAATGCGTTATCCTCCGGCTGATTGTTTGAAGAATATTCCTCTGGAAACAATTCCCCTGGACTTTCTGAGAAGATTTCATTACTGGGAACTGGATGCTCATACCGGTGAAGCGGTTTTGGTGTTTGTTCCTGATACAGAGCAACCAGAGAGGAACTCGCTGTATGGTTTGAAGAAAGCTCAGTTTAGAGTGTTTGATCCTATGAGCTTGATAAACATGTCATCAAAGGACTTGAGAAAATTGTTCGACAATCCGATTCGCTTTAACGAGAAGAATGATGTGAACAAGAAGATCGCACTTCAATATCAGAGGATTGTCAATGTTTGTGTGACACATGGGATACACGCTGGCGGTGTATTCCCAGCAGGCTGGGTTTGAACGAAGATCTTGAAGACCAAGCTGAAGACACGGGGGAGTTTGTTGATACATATTAGAGTGTCTGTCAGTTGGTCAAGTCTGTACTGTGTCTGTATATGTAATAGACTTAGAAAATTACATTTCCTGTGTACTGCGACACAAGGTTTGTGTCGCATGAGTTGTAGTTGCGACACAGTGCTTGTGTTGCATTAGTGATCTCTGCGACACAAGGCTTGTGTCGCAGAACGGCCAGACAGTTTAGTATAAATACCCTTGTTAGAGATATTTAGGGTAAGACATTTTTCCCAATCATTTTTATTCTCTGTTTTGGCTGCTTCACTGATTGTAAGGGAATATTTTGGGGATTAGTGATTATAAAGTTTTGTTTTCACTTGATTTGCATTCCATACAAACTTTATATCTATTGTTTTGTCTTCATTAGCCATATGATTTGAGTAAAGATCACCATTAAGGGATCCACACACCACAAACAATGAAACATTAGATTTTATGGGACACCCAAGCCTTGATAGTCTTGGGGTGTCCATTAGCGTCCATAATCATTATGTGACAACCGTCAAAACTCTCAGGTCAATAACGCACTTAGATTCCTGGTCTATCTATTTATGATTACAACACTCAAAAATCCTAGTGAAAAGTCTAGGTTACGACTCCTTAAGTACTAAAACCGTAAGTTACCGAAATCGCGTAACGTTTTAGGAGATTGCTTAGCGGACTTTAAGACCGTGAACAACTTTAAATTAGGTTACAAAGTGCCAAAGAAAACAAATGAAATTTAATTTCATTCATCAACACAAAATATTTATCATATCACCAAAAATCGGAATTTAACTGGAAATTCCGTAACTCGGTAACACGACTGGAAATCGGTTTATTAACTCGCAAATGTCAATTTTGATCGAATCAAATACATTTTGATGAATGTTATAAACTTATAAAATAAAGTTTCATGACTCACACTTTAACCAACAAAAACATCACAAAAATCGGAAATTAACCGAAATGTCGTAACTCGGCAAACGCGACCCGAATCGAATAAACGAGACTCGAATCCGACAAACTAATACTTGAATATCCATTATAAACAATCTAAAATACAATTTAAAATATTTTAGAAATTTAGAACCTCAATGTTTATAACCCTTATATTAAGCATAAAAACAACACAATTTAAAGCCTTGAAATGTACAAGACTTGTGAGATTTTAATACAAATAAATAACACAAATAATATATATGATATTTTAACAAAAAAATAAAAATAATAACTCATTTTTGATGCCAAAAACCGGACCTCCACCCCCCTCCCCTTTTCCACTCAAATTTCTCCACTAACTAGCTAAGATTCCATGCAAGACCTTTATCCATTTCCACACTCTTTCTTTCCATCATTTCCTCTCTTTTCTCTCAAGAAAAACACACACAATTCTCTCTAAACACACACTAAATCTCAGCCAACATTCATCCCTAAATCATCTTCTAAAAAGTGTTCTTACACAAATACAAGAACTTTGAGGTAAAATCACTCTTCCTAGCTTCCATTTCCTACTTTTACTATGTTTATTTCATGGATTTCATGCCTTTTTCATGGCTTAAATCCCCATATAAGGTTTGATGGTTTGTAGGTTACACCTTATACACATTCATGTGTAAAAGAAGGGTAACCTATGATCAAACCAAGAATCAAACCGAAAAAGTCGACTTTTTTTGATGTTATAGAGTTTATTTACATGTTCTTGCTAAAATAAATGGTTAAAATGTTAAAATATATTTATGTTTCTGTAAAACACATGTTAATGCATAAAAGAAAAGACTTCAATCTTTGGATGAGGTCTAAAAATCGTTTGGTAGTGAAATCACTCCAAAAAGATCATTTTGTCATGCATGTAATCTGTCCAGATTTTGACCCTACTTTGATCAACCATAACTCAGTCAATAATGGTCCAAAAATCATGATGTTTCTTCTAGAATTTATCTTAACGTCTTACCTTTCAAACCCCACTGGTCTCACTCAAATACATTGAGTTTACGACCTCCAAGTGTATCACACGAATCTGATGCGCAAACAGTAACTTTTCTGTTAGCACCTTGATGTGATACTTGTTCATGGGTCTTAAAGTATTCAATAAATCTAAGAAAAATTACTTTAGACTCCTAACATGTATATCTCAGTAGAATAAAAAGATAGGAATTTATCTTGATGATTAAGTATTTTTAGAAAATGCATGAAAATCATGCATTATTTTAGCCTTGTAGAATGCAAATAATTGTGTTGTGATTAATCAAAAATACAAAAATATTAGATAAAACGTGTTAAAAATTTGGGGATGATTTTTCTCAGTAACTATATCATGAAAAGAACTTTGAAAATAAAAATGTGAATTTTTGGAAAAACATAGTATTTTTCCTAGTTTAATACAAATAAAGTCTATAAAGAGGAAAAATATTCATGAAAAACACTTTTTGACATCAAAAAAATATGGGAAAATTCCTGTGTCATTTTCCACAGAAAATGACACTATCCTCAAAATTTGACACACATTGGAAGTGAATTGATACGTTTTCCGATTTACGTCTTGATTAAACACACAAAGTTGGGAACCAAAGTTCCAGTGCTCAAAACAACATGAAAATTTTACACAAACCTAAAAATGAGTTAAAAATGATCTAGTAAAAATTTCAGAATTTTTCATGAATAATAACTATTTTTCTCATATCTATCACACTTTATAGACATTAATTGATTAAAAATAATCTGTATGTCTAAAAATCCCCAAATTTTAACAGAAAATTTGTGAACTGTATTTCATGTTTCATACCAAGTTTGGTAATTTTTATATGTTGTATACATATATTTCCATTATTTTGTTCGCAACTCGAACAATTACCGACAACGTAAATTAAATGGAAATTCGAACTTTAGCGGCACTTTGTAATTTAATTAGATAGCTAAGCAATCCTAACAAACTGTATTAGTCGAGAAACTAATTAGAAACCTTGTGTTCTTAGGAATTGAATAGGAGTCAAACCCGGTCGGTACGCGCATTATATCCATCTGTACGCTCACGCTCGAACTGTGAGTTTCATAGCCCCTATTTTTAAACGCTTTGATATGTTTTGGGGTGAGAATGCATGCTCTTTCTTTTGTGGTTACAAGTACATATAAACTGTTACGTATTGCATAAGTTTCCACTATTCAAATTATATGGGCCTCTATCATGAATTGTTAGTTATGGACTTAAACGTGAATATTGTGAATAGATCTATTGGGTTGACACCCCCGTCCAGGTTGGTCGCGCCAACTCGAAAAACGGACGCATAATCATTTGACCCACTACGAGTGTTGTGAATAGAACACTTGCGAGGCAACTAAATTGTTAAGGTTTCAATTCATGAGCTTATGGCAATAGTAATACACTTTGATATTGTGATAAGACAAAATAACTTGAAATCTCGTAACCACGGGTCTACTTTACAAATGCTTACACCTATGAACTCACCAACTTTATGTTGACGTATTTTAATATGAATTCTCAGGTAACTAAGGCGCTATGTAGTTGTGCCGTTGTGTCGCACTTTTTGACGTAGGAGTTGCATTCACTTGGAAGGACTTAGCATGAACTTTGTCAATTTGAATCAAGCTAGTTATTCGTTAAAGTTTGTAATGGTGTTACTAAGACTATGTAATTTAAGGGTGTTGTTTAGCGACTCTCTTAGAAGTCGTTCATTGTAATCTTTGTTCGTGATCCGCGCACGTCGCGCTCCCACCTGAGATGGGGGTGTGACACATTACATCAACGAGTTTATGATATTTTAAAAGGTCACTTGATTTCATTGATGTTTTGTGTGTGGATTTTTGTTTCCACACCTGCTTAACATTGGATGATTGCTGATTAACTACATCAAACATTCTAACCAGCGGTTGAGAAGGTATAATGTTATTAACCTTTGAAATTTTAACATTACGAGATGACTCATGTTTTTTTGATCTCTGAAGGTTTCTATATTTAGGATGACGTGGATCATTTCGTGATGCCCATTTTCTAGCAAGCACCGGACACTGATTAATAAGATGACCCTGCTTCTTACAATAGAAACATGATCGTCTCTCTCGGAAAGTTTGGTCATCACTCAACAGTGGTTTCGGTGAAGGAGGTGACTTACGAGGCTTGTTTTCAGGTACATTTACAGCACATGAACACTTATGTGAACATGATGGAGTAGATGTATTTGTAGTTGAGGAAATCTTTTTAGAAAATATTTGACCTCTACCTTCGGTAGTAAGTATTAAATTTTCTGGTTTGTTGTTATTCTTCTTAACTTTCTTTGTAACCTCGTGAGTTACATCCTCCACTCCCACCACCTCTTCAACATGTGTTGAAGGCGCAAACATGATTGGTTCAAATTTAGGCTTAATAGGCTCAGCCTTTTCAACATTTTCAACCTTAACAATCTTAGGCTGAACAGAGCTCTCAATAGTAACTAGTTTAACAATAGGACTTGTATCCTTTTTAAGAACAGAAGGAACAAAATCTTTAATTTCATCCTGTGAAAGACTGGGCTGATTCAAGTTTGAGGGAGGAGGGTGGTTGTGATAACCAATTCCTGCCTTACTCTTTGTATCAGTCCTTTGACTTTGCAGGATGTCGGAAAAGACCATAGTAGATGTTGAAATGTTTGCAAGTCTTCGTTTTAAATCAATGTTATCAGCTTGAGTATTAGCAAGATCCTTTTTAAGATGAGCAATCAGTTTTAAATAGCTATCAATCTCATCTTGTTTGTTGTAGATCATAGCTTTCAACTCTTTCTTTTCTTCGATAAGTGTCTTTTGATTTATTTCAAAAACTTTTTCATTATCTTTTAACACTCTGTTCGCTTGAATAAGACTTGTTAGATCTGTATTCAAACGATCATTATCTACTATGTACCTATTGATTTTACCAGTTAGTTTGATACAATAATTACAATTGAAAGAATCACAGTCTACCTCATTTTGGACATCCGCCATAAGAGCTACATTATCTTGATCATCCATAGCCGAAAAGTCATAGGCTTCTTCATCTTCGAAGAGAATAGCTGCCTTGGCTACTTCATTATCTTTCTTGAATGTAGAAGGTCTTGTAAAACCTGTAGATGGTTGTCTTCCCTTCTCACATTCTCGTGCAAAATGACCCAGATTTTGACACTTGTAGCATCTAATTTTGGACTTATCGAAACCCATGCTCGTTTGATCAGTGACGTCTTCAAGAGATTTCTTTCCTGTTCTCTTCAAATAGGTCTTCGTTCTTCTGGTAAGCATAGCCATGTTCCAACGAAGATCCACTCTCTCTAGCTCATCAGGATCAACTTGAGCAAAGTCTTCGTCGGTAAGATCTACCGAGCTTTGATAAGAAATCATCATAAGATGATAAAAATGCGTTGAAGATAACTGCATGCTCATTGTGTAATGCAGTAGCAGAGGAAGATGGTTGAGTTGGAAACGAAGAGAATGTGCCAGCAGAGTGATTTCCCTGAGAGTAATTGGGTTTAGATGCAGAGGTAGACGGCCCAGATAGAAGTGTTGTACTACCATATCCAAAATTACTATTATCAGGAAGCAAGGAACCAGATCTTGTGCTTTTCTTTTGAATATCCAATGCACAAGTCTCCAATTTGCCAATGAGTTGATCTAAAGTCATTGTCAGCACATCTGGATCATTTTCCATCATAAGCACTCGAGTTTCCCAGTGAGAAGGTAGAGCATTTAGAAGTTTCTTATTAACCTCAATTGTACTGAATTTATATCCTCCCTCTGTCAGTTCATTCACAAGACGTGAATATCTGCAAAACAGATCCTTAACTGTTTCATTCTTCTGGATGTCAAACAGATCATACTGTTTCTTCACGAGCTCCAGTTTACTCTGTTTGTACTCAGTTGTACCTCCACATCGTTCAGCTATGCCATTCCACAGATCATAAGCAATGTCGTGTTGTTAAACATTTTCATCGCATCAGCAGGAAGAGCCATGGTTATGGCAGAGTGAGCCTTTCTCTCACATTCCCATGCTTTTCGTTCTTCAACAGACATTGAACGAATTGGCTTTGGTGGAGGAATACCCACATGCTCTCCACTTGAAACAGGTCTAGCGTATCGTTCAAGTAAAGGTATCTCCATTTCTGGATCGGTAAACGCAACGAACGATAAGAATCTCCCACGCCATTCAGAATACTCCATTCCCGGAGCAAAGAATGGAGGTTTATTTGCAGAACCAACTTCAGCATTGTGTTTCAACATAGCATTCACAGCTTGTAAAGTCGACATTTAATAAAAGTAAGCTTTGACTTACTTTAAAAAAAAAACTAATTTAAAAATAGTATAGCGATATTGTTGATATCGCTGAATGAATTGATAAGGCGATATTGATAAAATCATTATCAATGTCGCTAGTTAAAGCACAAAACAAAATCAGATAACAAAGGCGATATAACACACGATATTGAGACTAATATCGCTAAAATTAATCAAGCGATATTGATGATAATATCGCTAAGATCAACTAGGCGATATCAAGTAATATCGCTAGTAATATCGCTAGTTATATCGCTCAAATTAATGAGCACAGAACAGACAATGTCACAGAAAACCCTAGTGGCGATATTAATAGTAATATCGCTAAAACGGCTGTAAACCTTAAAAAAAATTCTTTGCGAATTAAACAAAAATTGGGTTTAAAAATGACGAACACAGCTCCAGATATTACTAAAAAATACTGAATAAATAGCTTTTAAGACTGATAAACGATTTGTTTATAGCAAAACTAATTAAAAAGATTTTTAAACGTACTAATATTGATTCAATAAACCAATAATCCAATGATTAAATGGCTCTGATACCAATTGTAGGACCGAAATAAGGACAGACCTTAAACACAAAATCAATATTCAATAACTAATGCGCGGAATTCAATAGCTATCAATTGTACGTTATAAACCAAAACCAAAACACACAATCACAAATCAATTATATTGATCAAAGAACCAATTGCGATTTACAGAAGCTGACCTAAGAATACCACAGGCTGCACACAAAATCGTATGTGTTGAACAACAGCAGCTCTGAAACCCTAAGCGACTATTTATAGGTAACTAGTCAGTGATGTAGGCGATATTGGTGATATCGCCTATGCGATATTGTCAATATCGCTAAAGCGATATTGCCAATGTCGCCATTTACAGAATCTAACTAATTAGTTACAACTCGAAACCAAGACCAAGTGACAGATACACTAAATGTACCAACATATTGTATTATGAATAATAATCAAAGATTGAATACAATACTGACCACAATAGGAGAAACACACCCAAAAGTTCTCTGGAATTCGGATTAGCCAAAGGTTTTTTAACACAAACACTAATTAGGTATTTATACTATTACCTAATCAGATAGGCGATATTGATGATATCGCCTATGCGATATTGCTAATATCGTAATAGCGATATTGCCAATGTCGCTAGTTACATCAGAAATAGACTAAGTAATTACAACTCAAAACTTAGACCAAGTGACAGACACACTAATGTACCAACAAACTCCCCCGTGTCTTCAGCTTGGTCTTCAAAAATAATCTTCAGTCAAATCGTCGATTAAACCCATCCAGCAGGAAACTTACCACCCGCATGGATTCCATGGGTTACACAAATATCCACAATTCTTTGAAATTGTTGAGCAAGCTTTTCATTTATCGAATTTCCCCTATAATATCTTATACGATTATCAAACAATTTCCTCATATCTTCCTTTGATAGATTGATCAAACTCATAGGATCAAATATCCTATACTGTGCTTTTTTCAACCCATAAAGAGAAGTTTTCTCAGGTTCTACATGCCCAGGCACAAATACCAACACAGCTTCTCCAGTCTGACTGTCAAACTCCCAGTAGTGAAATCTTTTTAGAAAATCTAGAGGAACAATTTCCAGAGGAATCTTCTTCAAGCAATCAGCTGGTGGATAATGTACTTTGTAGATTGGCTGCTTGGTTACTGGATCCAACTTCTTCTTGAACTTGTATCTTTTTCCCAGTGTTGGTTTAATAAAACTGTATCTTTTTGTCTGTACTTCCTTGCGCAAAGTTCTTTGAATGTAATCTGCATTATTATCTTGAAACGGATTTATCAGTTGTAACTGAGCAAGCCTATTAATTTCACATTTAGGCAACGTACTCAGTTTGTTGAACGAACGCTTGAAATATTGAACCCCGTCTGTCCTCTTGATCATAAACTTAGATTTATATGCTTTCCAGCTCTTGATCAATCCAGTATAATCTCCCCCAACCTTGTATGATTTACAGGTAACAGGCACAATTTTCTCTCTACCATGAGGCCACCATGATGCCAGACGAGGTGCCCTTAGTCAATTGATCTACTTGAACACCCAAAAAGAATTTTAGCTCCCCCATAGCACTCATCTCAAATTCAGATTTCCTGATCTTTTCAAAATGTCGACATAGAGATTCATCAGTTGAACCAAAAATAATGTCATCCACGTAGACTTGAACTAGTAGTTGACTATTTTTAGTTCGCTTGATAAAAAGAGTGCTGTCAATATGACCACGTTCAAACCCATTTTTAATCAAGTGCGTTGCCAACCTTTCATACCAAGCGCGCGGGGCTTGATGAAGACCATAAAGAGCCTTATCCAACTTGCACACATAGTCTGGGTTGACCGAATCCTCAAAACGAGGAGGTTGTCTGACATAAATTTCTTCAGCAACCTTACCGTACAAAAATGCACTTTTCACATCCAACTGATAAACACGAAACCCCTTAAATGTCGCATATGCTAAGAAGATACGAATAGATTCCATTCTTGCGACAGGCGCAAAGACTTCATCATAATCCAAACCTTCTTGTTGTGTATACCCTTGGACTACTAACCTAGCTTTATTGCGAATCACCACTCCCCTATCATCACGTTTGACTCGAAACACCCAACGAGTTCCAATTGGGAGTACTCCTTTTGGAAGTAAAACTAAATCCCAGACTTTCAGCTTCACAAATTGCTGCAACTCTTCTTGCATTGCAGAAACCCAATGTGAATCCTTTAGAGCCTTGTTGGTACATTAGTGTGTCTGTCACTTGGTCTAGGTTTTGAGTTGTAATTAATTAGTTACATTCTGTATTAGGCGACATTGGCAAGATCGCTTAGGCGATATTGACAATATCGCATAGGCGATATCACCAATATCGCTATGTTGCTGTTTAGTTACCTATAAATATGCGCTTAGGGTTTCAGTTGTAAAGGTTGTTGAACTTGACGATTTCCAGAAAAGCTTTTGGCTGTGTTTTGTGCTTCTGTGGTCAGTATTGTATTCGTTCATTAATTATAATTCTTAATACAATATTGTTTGTGCTTGTGATTAAAAACGTACTTGTGTTTAGCTATTGATTTCCGCTCATTAGCTGTTGAACGTTAATTTGCATGTATTCTGTCATTAAGTCGGTCCTACAATTGGTATCAGAGCTATATATCCATTGGATTAGTGGTTATTAAATCAACAAAAGTACGTTAAAAGTGGTTAAATCATTAGTTTCATATAGGTTGATTGCTTGTTAGCCTTAAAACTGATTGATTTATTGTTTTTTTGTGTTTTCTGGATTATTGTTCGTCATTAACAACCCTAACTTTGTTTGATCTTTCAGATTAAAAACTTTTTAGGTTTTACGGCCGTTTTAGCGATATTAGAAGCGATATTACCATAATATCGCCTCTAGGGTTTTAGCAATATTACCTGATCTGAACTCATTAATTTGAGCGATATCTCTAGCGATATTACTAGAGATATTACTTAGCGATATCGCCTAATTAATTTTAGCGATATTAGTATCAATATTTTCTGTGATATCGCCTTTATTATTCTAATTTTGATTTGCGCTTTAACTAGCGATATTGATAGCGATATCATCAATATCGCTTAATCATCAGCATCTTAGCGATATTATCAATATCGCTATAACTGTTTTAAATAAGAATTTTTTAAATAAAACAAAGTTTTATCCTACTTAATACATACTAAAATGTCTACTTTACAAGCTGTTAATGCTATGTTAAAACACAATGCTGAGGTTGGTAGCGCAAACAAACCTCCATTCTTTGCACCTAGAATGGAGTATTCTGAATGGCGTGGTAGATTTTTATCTTTTGTTGCTTTTACTGATCCTGAAATGGAGATACCTTTGATCGAGCGATATGTTCGACCGGTTGCAAGTGGAGAACATGTGGGTATACCTCCTCCAAAACCTATTCGTTCAATGACGGCTGAGGAACGCAAGGCATGGGAATGTGAACGAAAAACTCACTCTGCTATAACCATGTCTCTACCTGCCGATGCTATGAAAATGTTCAAACAACATGACAATAGCTTATGATCTGTGGAATGGTATAGCTGAAAGATGTGGAGGGACTACTGAATACAAGCAAAGTAAGCTGGAATTAGTAAAGAAACAGTATGATCTGTTTGATATTCAGAAGAACGAGACGGTTAAGGACTTGTTCTGTAGATATTCACGTCTTGTGAATGAACTGACTGAGGGTGGATACAAATTCAGTTCTATAGAGGTCAACAAGAAACTGTTAAATGCTCTACCTCCTCACTGGGAAACTCGAGTGCTAATGATGGAGAATGATCCAGACGTATTGGCAATGACTTTGGATCAACTTATTGGCAAATTAGAAACATGTGCTTTGGATATTCAAAAGAAAAGCACAAGATCCAGTTCATTGCTTCCTGATGCTAGTAGTTTTGGATATGGAAGTACAGCTCTGTTATCTGGACCTGTTATTGCTGTATCTAAAACGAATCACTCAGCTGGTAATAATTCAAGTGGAACATTTTCCTCCTTTTCTGCTCAACCATCTTCCTCTGCTACTGCATCACACAACGAGCATGCAGTAATCTTCAATGCATTTTTATCATCTTATGATGATTTTTTATCTAAGAGGATTAGCTCGGTAGATCTTACCGATGAAGATTTTGCTCAAGTTGATCCTGATGAACTAGAGAGAGTGGATCTTCGTTGGAACATGGCTATGCTTACCAGAAGAACGAAAACCTATTTGAAGAGAACAGGAAAGAAATCTCTTGAAGACGTCACTAATAAAACTAGCATGGGTTTCGATAAGTCCAAGATTAGATGCTATAAGTGTCAAAATATGGGACATTTTGCTAGAGAATGTGAGAAAGGTAGACAACCGTCTACTGGATTTACAAAACCTTCTACTTTCAATAAAGAGAATGAAGTTGCCAAGGCAGCTCTTCTGATGGATGAAGAAGCCTATGATTTTTCTGCTATGGACGATCAAGATAACATAGCTCTTATGGCGGATGTTCAAAATGAGGTAGACTTTGATTCGTTTAATTGTAATTCCTGTATCACACTAACTGGTAAAATCAACAGGTTCGTAGTAGATAATGATCGCTTGAATACAGATCTAACCAATCTTATTGAAGCGAACAAAGGTTTAAAAGATAACAAAAAAGTCTTTACTATAAATCAGAAAACCTTTATTGACGAAAAGAAAGAGTTAAAGGCAATGATTTTTAACAAACAAGATGAGATTGACAGTTATTTAAAACTCATTTCACATCTTAAAAAGGAACTTGCTGAAACTCAATCTGAAAATGTTGATTTAAAACGAAGACTTGCAAATATCTCCACATCTACTATGGTCTTTTCCGACATTTTGCAAAATCAACGGACTGATACGAAGAGTAAGGCAGGAATTGGTTATCACAACCAACCTCCTCCCTCAAATTTGAATCAACCCAGTCTTTCGCAGGACGAAATTAAAGACTATGTACCTTCTGTTATCAAAAAGGATACAAATCCTGTGATTAAATCAGTTAATGTTGATTATCCCGATCAGTCTAAGCTTGTCAAGGCTGAGGATGTTAAACAGCCTAAGATTGTTAAGGCTGCTAATGTCAAGCGACCTGAGTTGCTTAAAGTGTTGAGTTCAAATAACCAGAAGGCTGAGCCTATTAAGCCTCAATTTGAACCAATCAATTTTGTTCCATCAACAAATGTTGAAGAGGTGGTAGAGGTGGAAGATGTAACTCATGAGGTTACACAAAAAGTTGAGAAGAATAACAACAAACCAGAAAATTTAATCCTTACTGTCGAAGGTAGAGGTCAAATATTTTCTAAAAAGAAATCTATTACTAAGGATTTAAAAATGAAACAGGTAGAGAATATTCAAAATCATAAGGTTTCAATTAAAAATCCTTCAACTAAGATTTCCTCAACTATAAATACATTTACTCCATCATGCTCACATAAGTGTTCATGTGCTGTATATGTTCCTGAAAACAAGCCTCGTAGAGTTCCTCTTTTGCCAAAACCACTATCTAGTGATGATCAAACTTTCCGAGAGAGACGATCATGCTTCTACTGTAAGAAGCAGGGTCATTTCATTAATCAATGTCCTGTGCTTGCTAGAAAGTGGGCATCTAGAACTGATCCACGTTCTTTTAAACATAAAAATATTCAAAAGACAAAACAACATGGATTATCTCGAAATGTCCCAACCTCTAGGGTTAATAACATTAAACCTACTCAACAAATTGTTCGAAAGGTTGATGTTGTTAACAAGCAACAAAATACTCCACAGAAAGTTTGGAAAAGGAAAGATGTAGGACATAATGTGTCATATGAAGTTATCACATCAGTAAAAGAAAATGATTTACTGAAAAACAAGGTTTTAACTGATGTAGTAATAATTGATGAAATCTCAGGAGTACCCAAGTCTATCAAGACTTGGGTCTCCATTTCAAACTAACCATTTGTCTCTTTGTGTTGTGACAGTCAAGGGTGATGAATAGCAAGTGGTATGTTGATAGTGGCTGCTCACGACACATGACGGGCAATATCTCCCTTCTTTCTGATGTTAAATCATACAATGGGGGATATGTTGCTTTTGCTGGTGATAATGGTGGTAGGAACACTCACAAATGGTCAAGTGAGCTTTGAAAATGTTAACTTTGTGGAGGAGCTAAATCACAACTTGATAAGCGTCTCTCAAGTTTGCGATAAGAAGTTCACTGCTGCGTTTACAGACTTGGAGTGTTTGATATTGAAGCCGGGATTTTTGATTCCCGAAGAATGGATCCTAATTCGTGCTCCAAGAGTGAAAAACTCTTATATTTTGGACATGAGGACAGTAGAAACTGAAGAACATACATGTCTTCTAACCAAAGCGTCTACTAAGGATTCATTGTTGTGGCACAGAAGGATGGGTCATATTCATTTTCGAAAAATGAATTATCTGGTAAAACATGACTTAGTGGATGGGATTCCTAAGCAATCTTTTGCTTTGGAAGATGATTGTGTTTCGTGTTTGAAAGGAAAACAGCACAAGAAGTTTCACAAATCTAAACAAGTCAATTCCATTGAATCTCCATTGGAATTACTTCACATGGATTTGTTTGGACCTGTCAGCACAAAGAGCATTGGAGGTAAATCTTATTGTTTGGTAGTAACTGATGACTACTCTCGCTTTTCTTGGGTTTACTTCTTGCGTACTAAGGATGAAACACCAGATATCCTGACCTATCTGTTTGATCGACTAGAAAATCTGTGCAATTTGAAGATTAAGAAAATACGTAGTGATAATGGAACGGAATTCAAGAACAAAATTCTTGAATTATATTGTCTACGTAAAGGAATTGTTCATCAGTTTAGTGCAGCAAGGACTCCGCAACAGAATGGTGTAGCGGAGAGAAAGAATAGAACAATCATTGAAACTGCACGTACTATGCTGTCTGATTCTCACTTGCCGATTACGTTTTGGGCATAGGCAGTTAACACGGCATGCTATGTATTAAATCGTGTTCTGATGAACAAGAAGAAGAACAAAACGTGTTATGAATTGTTGAATAACCGAAAGCCAAATTTAAAGTTTTTGGAGCCCTTTGGATGTCCATGCACCATTTTAATTACAAAAGACAAAATTTCAAAATTCGGTGAAAAAGCTTTTGATGGGCTATTTCTTTGGTATTCGGTTAATTCTCCTAACAAGAGGGTTTTCAACAAGGAAACGGGAAAGATTGAAGAGCATTTTGAGGTAAAATGTTTAAAGTACACGGAGTCTCCTAAAGGAAAAGGTCCTGATTGGTTGTTTGAGTATGACAATCTTGTTAACTCATTCCATCTTCCGAAATTCAATGAAGTGGATCAAGTTGTTACGCTTCTTCACGGCTTGCATCTTAATCTGGATAACTCTTTATCCACATCGTCTTCTACTCCTGATGCTACTGATCTTCGACCATCTTCGTCTACTGATGTTCCCGAAAGTTCTTCTGCAGATCAACAGCCAGAATCTTCTCCTGCTACTGTTGATGACATCCTTTCTGAGAATGAAGATGATTCCTTCGCTCAAGAGGTTGAGCTAAACAATTTGGAAACAAACCTCACACCTGATTCAATACCTGTCTCTCGTATTCATAAGGATCATTCAATTGAGAATATTATTGGAGATGTGAATGCAGGTGTTCTAACTAGAAGCAAAGCAGTTAAACCTTCTCCAACGAATGATCATACGGATGAAACTTCTAAAGATCCTTCTGAAGGTCCATCTAATTCTGATGATCTTACGTGTCTAAAGGCTACAATTGAAGAATGCTTTTTATCCCAAGTTGAGCCAACAAAGATTGATGAGGCACTAAAGGATTCACATTGGGTTTCTGCAATGCAAGAAGAGTTGCAACAATTTGAGAAGCTGAAAGTCTGGAATTTAGTTCCACTTCCAAAAGGTATACACCCAATTGGAACTCGTTGGGTGTTTCGGGTTAAACGTGATGATAGGGGAGTGGTGATTCGTAATAAGGCTAGGCTAGTGGTCCAAGGGTATACACAACAAGAAGGGTTGGATTATGATGAAGTCTTTGCGCCTGTTGCAAGAATGGAATCTATTCGCATCTTCTTAGCGTATGCGACATTTAAGGGGTTTCGTGTCTATCAGCTGGATGTCAAAAGTGCGTTTTTATACGGTAAGGTTGCTGAAGAAATATATGTCAGGCAACCTCCTGGTTTTGAAGATTCAGTCAACCCAGACTATGTGTGCAAGTTAGATAAGGCCCTTTATGGTCTTCATCAAGCTCCGCGTGCGTGGTATGAAAGGTTGGCAATGCACTTGATTAAAAATGGTTATGAACGTGGTCACATCGACAACACTCTTTTTATCAAACGTACTGAACACAGTCAACTGCTTGTTCAAGTCTACGTAGATGATATCATTTTTGGTTCAACCAATGAATCTTTGTGTAGAGACTTTGAGAAAATTATGAAGTCTGAATTTGAAATGAGTGCAATGGGGGAGCTAAAGTTCTTTTTGGGTGTTCAAGTCGATCAATCAACGAAGGGCACCTACATTCATCAATCAAAGTATGTTAATGATATGTTAACACGCTATAAGTTGCATGATTGTAGAGAGTATGGCACTCCCATTCAAACAAACCACAATCTAGGACCAGCTGAAGATGAAGCGAACTGTGAAGAAAAGCTATATCGGTCGATGATTGGATCTTTAATGTATCTTATAGCCTCTCGACCTGATATAGTATTTGCTGTTTCGATGTGTTCAAGATATCAATCTCAACCCAAGGTGTCTCATTTGAAAGCGGTTCAACGAATTTTTGGGTATCTTAAACATAGACCTACTCTTGGTCTATGGTATCCAACAGAGAAGTCTTTTGCTCTCACAACATACTCGGATTCTGATTATGGTGGCTGTAGCATCGATAAGAAGTCAACGTCAGGAGGATGCCAGTTTCTTGGTTCACGTTTAGTGTCATGGCAATGCAAAAGGCAAACGACAGTTTCTACCTCCATAGCTGAAGCTGAATATATTGCTGCTGCCAGTTGCTGTTCACAAATCTTGTGGATTCAGCACCAACTTCGTGACTACGGTTTACTCTTAACTATGAATCCTTTATATATTGATAATACTGCTGCTATCTATATAACTAAAAATCCCGTACAACACTCTAAAACCAAACACATAGAGATAAGGTTTCATTTTATACGGGATTGCTATGAGAAACATCTGATTGACCTTGTCCAAATAGAAACTGATAAGCAAAATGCTGATTTGTTTACCAAGGCCTTCTCTAGAACTAGGTTTAACCAGCTTATTGATATGATAGGGTTGCGCTTCTTTCAAGAAAAACAGTAAATTGTGACAATTATTTCTTTTGCTTATTTGATCGTTTCTACATAAATATGTTAGGCAATAGCCATTCTTTATGCTTTCTAGCCTTAAAGAAAAGCAATGTTGCAACATTTGTAAAAGACGTTTAAGTGTGTCTGTAAACAAATAGGGAGATGATAGTACATTAGGAGACACTCTTCAAATGCCAATCTTAAATTTTATCCTTGATATATCAGTAGGTTTATCGCGTACTTGTTATACTTGACCTTCTAGACATCTGACTACTTGCACAATGTATTGGTAGGCATTCTCATACTCCTCTTTGAGCAACTAAGAAATCTCTTAATCTGTGTCTAATCTTTTGTGATGACCATCATATGATATATGACAATGTGTCTTAATTCTTATGTATCAGCTTGCCATGCTTCTATTAACTTGAGCTTGTATATGACAACATTTGGGGAATTATGCTGTCCGTTTCCTTTGTTGTACGTTTGTACAGACTTGGTCTCAGTCAGTATACTTTCAAAAACAAAGCAAACAAAAGTCAAAAGTACTTTCAAATCTTATAAAATCAAAGATTACTTACAAGGTCGCCAAATGGTTTGACCAAGTCTGGTTTTGCTTACACCTGAATCAAGTTTATGTCGCTTTGTTGTACGTATGTACAGACTTGTCACCGCTGGCTTGATTCTTAAAAATGTTGAATTCAAATGCTTTCTCTAACTAATCGAAGTCTTGGGCATGAATTGATACTAGGGGTATATCTATGTGGGATTCACTGAGACTTATTCACTCTCACAATAACTGCTAAGCTTGAAGTTGAGTATGTTATATGTTTAAGTGGACAAACAATACCTATAATCGTCTTGTTCCTGATTATCTCTTTGGCTAGTTAACTTTACGTGCTAAATTTAAATTTGGATAACTATTCTGATAATCAAAATTAAAATTTAATATTTGTCTTGCGAATCTGTCTTTCTAATATCATCTCTAAACAAGACACCATCTATTTCGTCATTAAAAAAAAAAAAAAAAAAAGGTGTTAAATAGTATATGGTATCTTTTTATTTTCATTTTGTTTAATTTTTTTTATTTAATTTTATTTTTTCTTTTTAGTTTATTTTTAATTTTGTCACAAGTTACTGTTTGTTCTGAAATTTTGGCGATATTGATGGCGACATTGTGATGTCGCCTATCTAGATGTTTGTTTTTGGCGATATTGCATGCGACATTGTGATGTCTCCCAACAAGATATTTGTTTAGCGATATTGAATGCGATATTGGTAATATCGCTCAATCGTGTACTTGTTTAAATACAAAAGACTGTTTCAGAATTCAATATGTTTTCAAAAACACTCAAGTGATATTACCTGCGATATTGCAAAATGATTTCTGCGATATTGCATTTTTGTTCAAAATCTCTCTCGTTTTCGATCATCGTTCAAATTAAAATACACCACTGTGTTCGTCTTTACTCCTTACATTGATTGGTACGTGCCCATTGCCTTTTTGATTTAATTTTTATACCATTTTTCTTGTTTTCACATTCGGTTTATATTAGGTTTGTTATTTCGCGTTCTAAATGACTAAATAGGTTATAATAAATAGTGTATCTTGTTCCCTGCATATCCCAGATACTTGTGGTATATTTGTAAGGGCTTAGCCCTCCTTTTATTTGTGAAATTTCGACTTAGGCTTCTGCGCTGATGTCACAACGATATTGTGATATCGCCCAATTAGATTTTTGATTTTAGCGATATTGTTCGCGATATTGCTGATATCGCTTAAATTGGATTAATTTCCAAAACTGTTAAATCTAAGCGATATTAAGTCAAATTGTTTTAATTTAAGCGATATTGTTGGCGATATTATGTGCGATATTGTTTAATATCGCTTCCTTTGGATTAATTTCCAATATCGCATATTTCAAACAGACCTACTCAATTTTGTCCAATTTAAGCGATATCAGTTTCAATATCGCCTAAATCATAATTCTGTTAATTGGGCCTGGCCCAAACTGTTGGTGAAATGGCCCCAGTTTACTTTTTCAATTTGCTTTTGGCCTGTTTTCGATTATTTCACTCACTGTTTTCGAGTCTTGTGCTTTTATTGACTTGTTTTTGCAGAAATGGAAGATTTTGCGCAGTTTGATCTTAAATGTGATGCCCGTCACAATATTACAGCATTTTTGGATGATTCCAAGGACTCTGCTGTGCCATTCCGACCGATGATTGCTTTCTTACGACGATCTCGCATTTATAATGCAATCACGGCATCGACAACGATTTACCGAGATCATATTGGGCAGTTCTGGCGAAACGCTACAGTTAATAGTGATCTCGAATATACCAGGCTGATCTCGACGGTTCACGGACGTCAAGTCATTATTTCCGAGCAGCTTATTCGTGATATCTTTCAATTTGATGATCAACCGGACATGTTGATCCAGTTTCCGAACGAGTTCATTGTCGGTGCAATGAATCGTATGGGGTATGTTGGAAGCCACTCAGACCAATACCGTAAAGGTCATCTTACGAGAGTCTGGAGATGGTTGATGCACATATTCATTCTATGCATTTCAAATCGAAAAGCTGGGTACGACGGGACTAGTCATAGAACCGTTTGTGCGATGTTAGCCCTGGTCTACAACAAACCGTACAATTATTCGGGCTACATCTTTCGATCGATGGTTGATAATGCTCAGCTTGGGGATAACCGATGGTATATGTATCCCCGGTTTTTGCAATTGCTGATCAACAGGGAGCTACCGGGTTTGGCGACTGATGCCACCCATGTTTACAGGAAAACTCCAATGTCCAATCGGATATTTGGGGTTATGAGCTTAAATGGAAAGGGGGTTCCTATTCCTCCAGATACACCTTTGTTTGGTCATATTCTTGACCCAAACTACCAGCCACCAGCAAACGACGGATATCTTGATTCGGTCGTTCAACAGCCTGAATTGCAAGAAGAAAATCTTGAAGATGTTCCCGTACAAGCTACGGAAGATCCTTTAGAGGGTGTTTATATGAGTGTTTCTTCGCAGGGTGCTCTGCACACTTTGCATGTTCATGATGACACTTCTGAGGGGTCAACTGACTCCGATTCTACATCTTCTAGACCTGCTGGTGGTTTTACTGAAAGCGACTATGAGGGTCTGGTCCCGCCTCCACAAGAGATTGAATATCTTAGGCGGATCAATCCTCAGAGGTATTTGAGGATCCAAAGAAGGATTGCTGAAGGCAGGCAGCATGTTCAGCAAAAAGACAAACGAGTTAGGACTGCTGCAGATGCTGAGTATGTGCCTCCTCCACCAAAGAAGTCCAAAGTTGCTCGTGAGGTTTCTACATCTTCCAGGCCTCAGGTTGCACCGCAGGTTGATATTCTTGTTCAACCTCATCCCTCGATCATCCAAGAACTGATCAAGAGGCTGGATGTGATGCAACATACAATGGACTCCCAAGCTGCTGTTATACAAGTTCAAGATACCAGACTTGCAGCTGTGGAAAAAGAGAATGAGGAGCTTAGGTCTAGGGTTATGACCTTGGAGTCCCAATTGGTCGTTTCGGGGGAGATAGGAGCTAGTGAAAGACCAAATGTAACTCCCCCTGAAACTGAAAATGTAAATGTTGAAGCTAGTAATGAAACTTTACATTTGGATTATTTCTCGATTGAAGATATACCCGGTCAGCCAAGACCGTTGGCGGTTGACTACTCCTGTGCCGATTTGACATATTTAGCAAGAATGGTTAACCAATCTGATAATGTGAGAGAAAATACACCAGAAGAAACCTCGGATGTTGAGATTGAAGATGAAGAATTTGAAAACAATGAATTCTATCATGATGCTCCGATAATCGAGTCGGACTCATCTGAGGATGAAAATGAACCAGAACCTACCACTATTACTCCTGAAGATTCAACTGAACCTGAAGCTGAAATGCCAAAATCACCTAAGGTTCCGGAAACTGCAGAAGAAAGGGTAGCCCACCTAGCATCATGGTGGCCTCATGGCAAAGAGAAAGTTGTGCCTGTTACCTGCAAAACATACATGGTTAGGGGAGATTATTCTGGATTGATCAAGAGCTGGAAAGCTTATAAAGCAAATTTTATGATCAAAAGAATAGATGGGGTTCAATATTTCAAGCGTTTGTTCAACAAACTGAGTACGCTGCCTAAATGTGAAATTAATAGGCTTGCTCAGTTACAACTGATAAATCCGTTTCAAGATGGTAACGCTGATTACATTCAGAGAACTTTGCGCAAGGAAGTACAGACAAAGCGATACAGTTTTATTAAACCAACATTGGGTAAAAGATACAAGTTCAAGAAGAAGTTGGATCCAGTAACCAAGCAGCCGATTTACAAAGTACATTATCCACCAGCTGATTGCTTGAAGAAGATTCCTCTGGAAGTTGTTCCTCTGGATTTTCTAAAGAGATTCCACTACTGGGAGTTTGACAGTCAGTCTGGAGAAGCTGTGTTGGTGTTCGTACCTGGACATGTGGAACCTGAGAAGACTTCTCTTTATGGATTGAAAAAGGCTCAGTATAGGATATTTGATCCCATGAGTTTGATCAATCTGTCAAAGGAAGATATGAGGAAGTTGTTCAATAACCGTATAAGATACTATCGGGGCAATCCGATAAATGAAAAACTTGCTCAACAATTTCAAAGAATTGTGGATATCTGTGTCACCCATGGAATTTATGCGGGTGGTAAGTTTCCTGCTGGATGGGTTTAATCGAAGATTTGTCTGAAGATCATTTTTGAAGGAGTTGTAATTAATTAGTTACATTCTGTATAGGCGACATTGGCAAGATCGCTTAGGCGATATTGACAATATCGTATAGGCGATATCACCAATATCGCTATGTCGCTGATTAGTTACCTATAAATATGCGCTTAGGGTTTCAGTTGTAAATGTTGTTGAACTTGACGATTTCCAAAAGAGCTTTTGGCTGTGTTTTCTGCTTCTGTGGTCAGTATTGTATTCGTTTATTGATTATAATTCTTAATACAATATTGTTTGTGCTTGTGATTAAAAACGTACTTGTGTTTAGTTATTGATTTCCGCTCATTAGCTGTTGAACGTTGATTTGCATGTATTTTGTCATATTAGACGATCCTACAACTTGGATCATCGTCACGGTCATTATCAGCTTTGAGTCTCAGCTCATCCCTCGGTCATCCAAGAACTGATCAAGAGGCTGGATGTGATGCAAAATACAATGGACTCCCAAGCTGCTGTTATACAAGTTCAAGATACCAGACTTGCAGCTGTGGAAAAAGAGAATGAGGAGCTTAGGTCTAGGGTTATGACCTTGGAGTCCCAATTGGTCGTTTCGGGGGAGATAGGAGCTAGTGAAAGACCAAATGTAACTCCCCCTGAAACTGAAAATGTAAATGTTGAAGCTAGTAATGAAACTTTACATTTAGATTATTCCTTGCATCATGTTGTCTTATCCCCCCTGAGCGACTGACGCTTCATTTGGAAGATAGTGACCTCATTTAGCCGCACTTGATCTTCTACCTTTTCAAGGTTCTTCTCTAGGTGCTCGTTAATAGCTGTCAGATTTGTGACTCAAACTTCCTGGCTTGTAACAACAGCAGTCAAGGCAATCACCATATCCATCAGGCTAGTGATCCGGCCCTCAAGATAGGTAAACTTGTCCGGATCAGAGAGAAGAGCAGCCGGGTTGGGAACAGATTGGGTGGGTTGAGTCGTAGGAGGGGCAGTAGCAGGTGTAACCGATGGAGGGGTGGGTGGTGTTGTTGTGGATGTAACCGGTGGTGATTGAACAATCGGTGGAGCGACGGGTAGTGGAGAATGAGATATGATTTGAGGAGCTTGACTACCCTCTTCAATAACAATACCAGAGGAACGCGGGCGCTTACGTGATTGCACCCGGAACCGGTCTGGTTCAAATTCAGCATCAGAGTCCACGGGAATATAGTCATCGTCCTCCTGGACCTTTCTCTTTCTCTTCTCCTTTTCCCTGGCAGCTTTGGGGTCACGCAACACCCCCTTAGAGCCCTGGAAAATGATCATAGGCTGATCCGAATCACCATCATCCCCATCATCATCATCATCATCATCATCATCATCATCATTATCATCATCTTTAGCATCGGTCTCAGTGACCTCAGAATCATGAGCTACTTATCAGTGGCACCTAGCTCAGCAGCATCAACACTTTCAGAGAAATACTTGTCAACGTCTTGCAGTTCCTCCTCAATAGTTTGTCTTCGCGAACCCGAGGCTACATCACTTGGGCCTATTTCAACATGAAGAACCTCGCTGATCAAACCTTCAGCAATAGCAGCGTCAATACGCTCTCCCTCAGCAGGGTGCTCTTGTTGGATCAGGATATCTTCAACAACTTCTTGTAGTGGCTCAGCAACAACTGCTACATACTCTGCCACTTCTTCGTGTGCCAGAGCCGGCCCTGGTTCTTGAAGTGGAACCTCATCATCTGCCTGGGCCTGTGGCACATCCAACCAACCATTATTTGGTGGAGCCTGATAAGCAACATCAATAATCGCTCCAAACAAGGGCACGACCTGAGGCCTATCAACAACAGCTCGTCGTTTGTTGTGACTGAGGCAATGACTGAAAATTTTCTTATCGACCGGTTTATTCTCTGTATTTTGGCTGCTACACTCACTTTGAGAGAATATTTTGGGGATTGAGTAATATAAAGTTTTATCTCATTTGTTTATCATTTTGTCCAAACTTTATATCATTTTGCTTGTGTTCTTGTCTTCTTCTCCTCTTGATTTGATTAAAAGATCACCCATCGGGATCCACACACGTGTCTTCAGCTTGGTCTTCTAAATCTTCATTTATACCCAGCCTGCTGGAAATACACCGCCAGCGTGTATTCCATGTGTTACACAAACCTTGACAATCCGTTGAAATTGAGATGCTATCTTCTTGTTCATCACATTCTTCTCATTGAAGCGAATCGGATTGTCAAATAGCTTTCTCAGATCTTTCTCGGAGAAATTTATCAAGCTCATCGGATCGAATACTCTGAATTGAGTTTTCTTTAAGTTATACAGTGAGCTCTTCTCTGGTTGCTCTGTCTCAGGCACAAATATCAAAACTGCCTTGCCGGTGTGAGCATCCAATTCCCAGTAGTGAGATCTTCTTAGAAAGTCCAGGGGAACTGTTTCCAGAGGAATCTTCTTTAAACAATCAGCCGGAGGATAACGCATTTTGATCAAGGGCTGATTGGTTACTGGATCAAACCGCTTCTTATAGATAATTCTGGTTCCCAGCGTTGGTTTGATAAACTTGTACCTTTTGGTACGAATCTCCCTTTGTAGAGTAGTCAGAATGAAGTTGGCACGATCATCATTTGACGGGTTAATCAAAGAGAGCTGAGCAAGACGGTTAATTTCTCCTTTTGGCAGTGTGCTCAACTTGGTGAATGATCTTTTGAAATATTGAATACCATCTAATCTCTTGATCATAAACAACCCTTTCGATATCTTCCAACTCTTGATTAATCCAATATACGCTCCACTGACTTTGTATGATTTGCAGGTGAGCGGCACTTGCTTTCCATCTTTTCCGTGCGGCCACCATTTAGCAAGTCTCTCAGCTCTAATTTCGATAACTTCAGATTCAGGAGCAGGAGCCTCAGATGTTTCTTCATCTTGAGTTTCAGATGCATTTCCAGCCTCATCTTCAGAGGAATCTGATTCAATTATCGGAGCATGATCATAGAACTCATCATCATTAAGTTCTTCCTCCTCAACTTCAAAATCAACATCTTCTTCAAAATTTTCACTCTCATTATCAGAATTGACTTCGTTTATCATGCGTTGAATAAACGAGAGGTCTGCACAAGAATAGTCTACAACCAATGGTCTTGGTTGGCCTGGAATCCGGTGCACAGGAAAATACTCTAAAGTGGGCATTTCATTAGATTGTTCAATATGTACATCTTCAGTTACAGACTCAGACCCCGGTCCTATTGGTTCTATAGTTGGACCAGAGGGAACAGACTCCCCCGGACCAATAGACCGGGTCTCAAACTCCCTAAACTTATTCTCTAAGGTCGTAATTCTAGAAGTTTGAGCCTCGATAAGTGCAGCTTGAGACTGAATGATAATAGCCTGGTCGTTCATAGTCTTCTGCATTTCCTCCATCCGTTCCAAAAGTTGCTTTATAATATCCGGATGAGGGTGCACTGGAGTCTAAATTTCTGAAGGCCCTGCAGACGAAGAGGTGCGAGGTCGACTGGATGTTGGAATATCTTCAGAGACAAGGTAAGTGACATCCTCACGGGGCCTTTTGCCCGTCGACCTGGGAGGAGAGGGGCATATGTCATCAATATCCCTCATGAGATCTTCAAATTGAGGATCGGGATTGATAACTTGTTGTTGTTGTTGTTGTTGGTGTTGAACCGGTGCCTATGGCGGAGGTGACAGTGGCCTAGGAATAGGAGCCGGATCGGCGAATTCGTCACCCTCCGGAGGCACATAGGCCTCATCCACAATATGGCCAAAAAGTGGCACGTCAGGTGGGACCGGTGCACCCTTAGCGTATTGACCGGAAACCACGAAAATTCGGGTATTCATCGGTGTCGGGCGAAATTGGTGCTGTGGGGCCACCGGTAAACCTGGGAGCAAATGATTGATGAGTAGTTGAACGAAACGTGGGTACAAAGCCCACTGACCCTCGCCTGCCTGAGCGTGGTCCACCATTGCTCGAAAAATGTAGCCCGAAAAGTTATAAGGCTTATTATAAACGAGAGCCAACATTGCGGACGCAGTTGAATGGCTAATGCCATCAAAACCGGCTTTGCGTGCTGAAAGGCACACTATCATGATATGCATCAAATACCGCCAGACTTTGGTAAGAAAAGCCTTGCAATATTGATTTCTGGGTATAGTAGGATAGCCTAGACGGATCATGCCTCCAGAGATAAAGGCATTCGAGAAAGTAACCGGCATTTCTGAATCATCCGGAAACTCAAAGAAATCCCTGATAGTCTGTTTAGATACGATGATCTCACGATCGTGAACTCTTGATATAAGTCTTGTATATGGGAGATCTGAGTTAATCGCCGCGTTGAGCCAAAAGTCCGTGACATGATCACGGTAAATAGCGGTGGTGGCCGTGATTGCTTTGTATATCCTGGAGCGGCGAAGGAAGGCAATCATCGGTCGATATGGCGCGGCCGATTCCTTGTCATCGTCTAAAAATGCGGTGACATTGTGACGTGGTTCCCAAAATAGAGCATTCACATTTATATCAGCCATATCTGTAAGAACACGAGAAACTTGGAAGCCGTTAGTTTCAACAAATAACATTGACATTTTTGAATTAAAAATGTCTTGCGACACAAGCCTTGTGTCGCATAAATAGGAGCGACATAACGCGTTATGTCGCTGTTTTGTAATTAAATCAATTTAATGATTAACCAGCGACATAAGGGTTGTGTCGCACAATTAGTATGGCGACATAGCAGTTGTGTCGCATAGAATCTAGCGTCATAAGGCGGCGACACAATAATTGTGCCGCAGACATGAGCAGCGTCATAGACAGCGAACTGCGACACAACGCTTGTGTCGCAAAGATGAACACAATGAAACCCAGAATTTTCAGATGAACAAAAATTGGGGTTTTTGTGTTTCAATTGTTTCCGAGGGTGTACCAATATAGCAGGAACATAAATCAACAATTATTACGCATATTATAACACATTAAAGCAGTTAATTGTTGCAAATACAGAAAACCTAAATATCCGAAACTTTAAAATCAAATGCTCGATTGAATACGCAATTAAAGTTGTTAAAATTGGTACCTGTGGATGCGTTTAAGTGAGTAGAACACTGTAAGTCCGTGTCTATTCGGATCGATAACGAGGTTATCTAACGTATTAAGGTGCGGAATCCCTCAATACTTAGTTATAGGATCTATAACGAATTGTTTCACAATTATAGTGAATCGGGTATCTAATTTGCTTCGTATTGATTATTAATCTCAGTTAAACGATCAATACCTAGCCTTTAGAAGGTTTAAATGCTCTGGAAAACTCAGGAAGTTCGTACGTGTATATTGGCAAAAGTTATTTAGGTTTAAAACCTAATTTGTATAAATAACCATCTCAGTTCGCGGGTCATGGGCTTCTACGAACTGACTCGGTTCGCAGCCCATTTAGGCCCAGCGAACTGACTCGGTTCGCAGCCCAAATTTGTCCTGCGAACTGACTCGGTTCGCGGTCAAACTTGGTCAACATTTTTCAGCTTTTTGATTTTTCATTCTAAAATGTTTTCCAACCACAGGTTTTCATTTACAATTCAAAACCAATATACAAACTCGATTACAATTAATACAAGACCTATTACGAGCTAAAGAGCCCTTTTACAAGCTAGATCTGTTGTCACAAAACATGTCTCAACAGACTCCCCCTTGACAATAGCTCTAGCTGTCTTAGTGTCTTGGTCTTCAAGTTTGTCTTTGGTAATCACTTGTAAATTTTACTTCCAGCATATATCTTCAGCTTGATGCATGTTTTAACCATTGACTGATAGTCTCGAGCAACATCTTCCCATCCTTCAATTGCAGTGATCCTATTCTTGTGTAACATTAATAGGTCAGCCCTTGATAAGTTCATCAGATGTCGTCGATCATAAATCTTTAAGATCTCGCTCTCTTCATACTCTACTTCATCATCATGTACAAACATGAGAGCTTCTCCAGTCACAGAATCAACAGACCATCTCTTCAATTTGCCTAAGATATCTTGAGGCATGGTCTTTAAAGGAATCTGCTGCATGCACTTAACAGCTGGATATACTTTCATTCTTCGACGCCTTCCAGTTCTTTTGCTTCTTTCATTAAGTTTTATTGTTTTTCCAACCCTCGGCTTAATTCTTTGAAACTTCAATGATCTACCCTCAGTCTTGATAACCTTCTCTACGTATCGTCCAAAAGGATCATTACTGGGGTTAATCATTTCCAATCTAGCCAAGTCTCGGATTTCAAAACGCGGTAAAGAACTGAAGACTGCAAGCTTCTTTTCAAAGTATTGAACTTCGTCATATCTTTTTATTGCGAAAAGCTTTAAGTCGGCATCATAATACCATCCTATTATACCCCTTTTAGGTATACGTTTTCCAGTGATATCTAGTTCTTTAATCCATGTCTTTTCCCTTTTTCTTTTGAAAGGTCTAAACATCGGATTATTCTTCAATTTCTCAGGAAGTTCATCATCGGATTCAGAATCAGTTGATTCACTTAGATTTTCATCTAAGTCCAAGACTCTTTCTCCATCCTCATCCTGAAAGATAACATTTGTCTTTGAGGGGCTTACTATGTGTTCATCGATGTCAGCATCAAGATCTACACCTTCATCTAGCCCTGACTCCGAGACAGAAGACCAATCTTCAGGAGGTACAAACTCTCCTTCCTCTAGATCATAATCAATGTCTTCGTCTATCTCATCAAGTATATCATTATCAGAATCGGATAGATCTAGCACTTCCAAACCTATATTAGGTCATACACAAATAATCATTAATATCCTAAATCCTTTCATCGATTTCCCTGAATCAATCTAAGGATTTCCATATTAATCAATAGCAATTAATATCATAAATTCTTTTATTGATTTCCCTGAATCAATCTAAGAATTTTCTTATTAATTTCTTTGTGTATCTCGAATACATTATATGAACTTATAAATCTTTCATTGATCTTAACGTATAATCACAATCAATCTAAGATTTCAAAAGTCTTATAATATCATAATATTAGTTAAATTTAAACACTAATGTATTGTGAAATGATCACCAAACATTCAAGCTTACCATTAATTCTTCTGCATAATTAACTTGTCAGTCTGACGATTCTCAAGTCTAAAATGCAAAGATTATAGTAAAAGATTGACCGCCGATACTAACTCGGGACACGCCACACGACTATTGTAAGTCGGTAGACTTTCGATCAAAATTCCACACAATTTTTATTAATTGTAACTTATTTAATTAACTTGTTATTATAAATCTCAAGTGGACTAAATATATTTAACTTGTAAAAATAAATCGCAAGTCTAATATATATATGACAAAATATTCTTAAGTTACAAATTACAGAGGTTGAAATAAAATTACAACTTAGTCTAAGTTAATGTAAACTTCACCTTCAGTTGCATCACCCTCTTGTGCACTTGTACCAGCACCACTTCCACTTGCCTTAGTAGACTCCCCCTGAATTATAGGAAGCTCACCAGTTGTTGACGGACCAGTCGGCTCTCTATCATCTTGTGAGTTGGGATCATCATCTGTGTCCTTTCGCCTTTTCCTTAGCTCTTCATCATCCTTACAGGCCTCATGACGCCGTTTCTTTATCAGCTCATCTTCGTCTCTGGCAACTTGATATGCCATAATCTCCCCCTGAGACAGCTGTCCCGTCAACAAACGGTTGACCATGCGTTCCAAACGGTCAATCTGCCGCTGTTGATCAGCAGATTCACTCAATAGAAGCGCATGGGATCTCAACAAGTGAGTCGTTGAAGCACTTTGAGTACTAAGGAGAGCTGCAAGTTTGAGATTCTGAAATTCCAAAGCTTTAACCCGCAGTTCCAAAGTAGTGACACGGTCAGAAGCCCGAAGAGGAACGGCAGTTGCTGATTCAGTTGCAGTATCAGATGAGGGAAGATGTTTACCAATGAGAGCAGCAACATCAGCCAATAACAACCGTGTTGTGATAAGGCTGGCCTTAGTAGATTGAAGAATAAGAGGCTCTGAAGCAGCAGGCTTTGGCATAGGAGAAAGTGATAAAGTAGGCATTGGTGGCGGTGATGGTGTTGTCCGAACCGCAGGACGAGATAATTCGCCAATAGTCAATTGAGCAGTTGAAGAGCGAATGCGTTTGCGGCGGCTGGTTTGAAGAGGTAAAGCATCGTCCTCCTCAGAATCTTCATCAACCAAACTTTAATCAGGATCACGATCATCAACTTTGCGTTTGCCCTTTAAAGCAGGATCCATGATTAGTCTTGAACCTTGACGAACCATTCCTGACGGAATTCCCGTCAAAAAGGAAGGAGAAGGATCATCATCACTATCCTCATCCTCAGTATCAGATGCAGTGGCACCATCCTTGCTAAAGGCACTAGACGGTCCAGCATCTTGATCAGCTGAAGCCCGTTCACCCTCAGGTTGAACAACCTCTGGGTCGACTGTTTCGATTGCCTGAAAATTTTCCACCTCAAGTAAGAGTGGATCAGTGGCATCATCGTTCTGAATAAGAACCTCATGTAATACTTTAGCAGCAACATCAGGTTGAGCTGCTTGGTTCAACACATCTTCAATAAGCTCGTGCGGGCCGGGCTGTGGAGCAACAACCGCCGGTTGAGCTGGAACTTGTGCTGGAGGGGGTGGTTGATGTTGCAGTGAAGCATCGGCATCCAACCATCCATTGTTGGCGGGAGCTATATACTGCGCATCAATAAGATGGCCAAAAAGATCGATAGCTTCCGGCTTGATCTGATCCGGACGACGAGAAGAGTTAAGAAAACACGCGTTGTATGTTCGAAGTCCGATCCTATCCACATGCAAATCTGACGGAATATTCAGCAATCCAGGAATGCGCTGAAGTATAATGATCATGCAAAAACGTGGATAGAGCATAAACTTGGAGCGAACAGCTCCAGTGATCTGCCCAATGAAAGAGCTAAAAATGTATGAGGAAAAACTGTATGGTTTATGATAAACCAGTGACAGTAAACCAGATAACAGCTCGGGGCTCAATTCATCGTATCCGCCCTTCTTGTTCCCGAAGATTGTCACAATAATATGGAACAGGAACCTCCATTGGCCAAGAACAAAGGCGTTGATGAATTGGCGTCCACGCTTAGGGCCAGGATAACCCATTCGACCGAGTGCACCTTCTATGAAATCAGAAGAATACACGGATGGCCCAACTTCCTGCTCGACGGTACCCAGATTTAGAATCTGTCTCAGATCGTCAGCAGAGAAGACAACTGGATGACCATTAACCCTAGTACAAATAACTGGAGGGTTTGCAGCAGCATTGAACTCAATAGTATTCCAGAATTGAGTCAGCAGGTCACGCGACAAAGGTGGAGATTCAGTAACAGTATATCGAATTCTCGAACGTGCCAAATATGTTAGAATCTCAGTGAAGCGTTCAGCCCCACGCTCATTGACATCAAGATTAACAAGAATGTTATGACCCGGAGCAAATGATCGAGCAGCCATTTCTGTAATCAAAAGAGTTACACGAATGGTAAATTCCCCATCAAAATAAAATGCCGTAACGAACAGTAATTAATTCTAAACATTGATGTATTGTGAACAAAGATTGTCACCAAACATCCAAGTTTACTATTAATTACTAACGTAATTTACTGAACTTAATTGAACTATTGAGTATTCAAGACTCAAATTTTCAATTATGTTCTCTAAATTATATCAAATTCGTAAGGCATAACATATAAATATGGTTCACTTATAAACCTAAGTTCGTAAGTCGGAACCGGTAGATATGATTCATTTATAAATCTAAATTCGTAAGTCAGAACCGGTTTTCGATAATAATACATGTATTACTTATAAGCTCATAAGCTCGTAAGTCGAAACAGATATTCAGGTTTTACTTATAAGCATAAACTCGTAAGTCAAAACATATATCGAATAAGTACCAAAACTAGACTTATAAATTATTGGTAATCATAAAGATCTCAAAGCGAAAATAAGTCGAATCATAATAAAGTTGGTCAAAAACTTCAACTCGCTTCGCAGAAAGTCAACTAGAGTTAAAATGTGGGTTCGCTTCGCAGGAAGTCAAACACAGTCAAGACTTTGGTTCGCTTCGCAGATGGGTTCACTTCGCAACCAAAGTAAGTCAACAAAATTGGGTTCGCATCGCAGGTCAACGAAGTCAACCACTTGACTTCGCTTCGCAATCAGAGGAAGTCAACCAAATTGGGTTCGCTTCGCAGTCAAGCAAAGTCAACCAAATTGGGTTCGCTTCGCAGTCAACGTAAGTCAACCGTTTGGGTTCGCTTCACAGTCAAAGGAAGTCATCCCTTTGGGTTCGGTTCGCAAGAGTTTTGCGAACTGAGATTGGATCTCAGTTCGAAGGAGCGTGTGCGAACTCAAAATAATTCAAGAACACAAATTAAATCAGTAAATGTGCAATTAAACTATAAAAACATGTTTAATATATGCCGATTAACACTTTCGAAGTGTTTTAGCATTTCTTTTCCACTAATTATTAGATAATCTGTGAAAAACTAAACTAAAACATTTGAAACCCAAGAACATGCGATTCAACACAAATTAGCGGATGAAATCGAAGAATGCTTACCTCAATAGATGCGGATTTCAAAGATGAAAATAATCTTCGGTCTGAAAAACCTGTCCTTGATTTGTAAAGATCTAAAATCGAAGAAAAACGGTCGGTTCGCTTCGCAAGTTTTTCAATTCGCAATATTGGGTTCGCAGAGGAATTTGGGAAAAGTGAGATATGGACTCGTTGACTTGGTCTTTTATACAAAAAAAGTCACTTCGCAATGTTTGGGTTCGCAGAGGTCTTCGGTTCGCAAATACTGGCTTCGCAGATCTGGGTTCACAGGTGGGTTCGCAGATCTGGATTCGCAGATCTGAGTTCGCAGGTGAGGTTTGGTTTCACAATTTTGACTTTTTGACTTTATAATATTCTTAAATCTAATTGCAAATTGCCAATTGAATTTTAATATATTCCAAGTCAATAATGATAATCTATAAATCGTAATTGAACGATTAAGTTTGTACAACTTAATTATCAATTATAATCATTAATGACATAGATACAGTTAATAATTATAACTGTGTTCGTTAATTTGTAACATAAAGTCTCAAATTAAAAGATATATATAACTTATTACCGAAAGTCATAAGTCGTATATTTTGCATATGCCTTTACGTATTCACAGTGAAGTCCATACGTCTAAGCATGTTAGCTTATAACTGATTATTAAAATAGTAATCAACAGTTCTTAAGTTGTAAATAAGACCAATTGCAATCTTGTCACATTGAGACAACACGGAATGCTAAAGTAAAGATGAATTGAATTCCAAAGGATTAAAAACAAGAAAGAAACAGACAAAACAATGATTCAAACAAAAGTAAAGGTATCGAGTACCAACAATAAAAATAGACTATTACAAATGCCGAACATTAATAGTTGAATCTGCGCAGGGATCATATTAGAGAGAATATGCAGTACTTTAAGATTTAAAAAGTCTTGGAAGATTGGTAGTATACATACCATATGAAATTCACGAGTAGTGACACTTAAGCACAACTTAACCATTTTTCAACTTATATTTATGAAAGTATAACTTGGTTATCTAGCTCCACAACAGATATCACATTAATCATATATTTTCAGGAATTGAGAACAAATGATTCATCAACCATGAAATATTCAAATACCATAGACAGTTCAAGACGATTACTGATATTATGATCCTCATAAACAAAGTCTACAATGATTTCATAGCAAGCCTTTATTGTTGGTATCTACATTACCTAATGTGATCCAAAATATGACATACTGAGAAATCAAATAAAACACATAACACTGTATCTTTCGGATTCAAGGTAGAGGTTACTAAATGATGTTCTGTTTGAAGCATATAACATACCCTTGAGTTATTTTAATATCTGACAAACATCAAAGCTATTTTGGAGATACTAGTGGTTCTAGATCTGTACTTAGTACAACATAAGATCCCTTAGTATGAACAAGATAAGTTTGAAACCATTGGCAAAACTAAAGGAGTCAGGTCTGTACTTAGTACAACAAAGTCACCAGTAGTTTTGCTAATAGCCATAATTCTTACTATTTGTCTTGACATATATTCAAAAATCCTTGATAACAGTGCATGGTTAGACTATCATTCAACAATTAAGACTTATGTCATACATCATATAGCAGATCACACTAGATAGCATACAGAAGCATTATTACTTATTATATGCGCAGAAATCATAGCAGAATTTGCCTATCAGTACATCATATAATGAAGCTGTCTAGATTCAATTTTCTAAGCAAAGGATAACATGTGGAGAGAGGTGTATACTAAAATAAACATAAGTAAATGTCTAGTTTTAAAGATGTAGATTTAATGTAACTACCTAGAATTTACTAACACATCTATCCAAAGACTTATACTTATTGTTATTTAAGCATATTCTTCTAATGTACTATCATTTCCCAGCAGATAAAACCATAACGTTTTCAAGAAAAATGCAGAAAAATAAAAGAAACTACTAAGTATGACATACTCCTTTGGAAGACAAATTATTCTGGATTCCTCATTCCGTTTAGTTGAATCAATGTCTCAAAACGCGTCCTGTCAAAAGCTTTTGTATACAAGTCTGCCAAGTTATCAGTTGAGGGAACTTTGACTAACTGTATAAGCTTTTTCTCTGCACAGTCTCTAATAAAGTGATGACGTATGTCAATGTGTTTTGTCTTGCTGTGCTTTACAGGATTGTTGGTAATTGACATGGTGGATTCGTTGTCAATCATCATTGGAGTATTGGTTAAATTTAACCCATAGTCTCGCAGTTGCTGTTGTATCCACAGAACCTGGGAACAACAGCTGCCAGCAGCAACATACTCAGCTTCACATGTAGAAATGGCGACTGAGGTTTGCTTCTTGCACTGCCAAGAAACCAGTCTACCCCCTAGGAATTGACATCCACCAGTTGTAGACTTTCTGTTCTGATTGCATCCTCCATAATCAGAATCAGTGTAAGCCACAAAGTCTAAGTCTCCATCAGTAGGATACCAAAGTCCCAACTTCGGCTTCCCTTTGAGGTAACGAAGAATTCGCTTAACAGCTTGCATATGAGACTCTTTAGGATTGGCTTGATATCGTGCGCAGACACATACTGCAAACATTATATCCGGCCGCGATGCAGTAAGATACATTAGTGATCCAATCATGGCCCTATAAAGAGTAGGGTCCACGTCTCTATCACTCGATGTATCAGGTCCAAGTCCATGATTTTCCGGTATCGGAGTATGATATAGTCTGGCTTCATCCATCTTGAATCTTTCTAACAACTCATTTGTATACTTTGTTTGATGAATGAAATACCCATCTTTCTTTTGATCGACTTGCAATCCTAAGAAAAACGTCAATTCTCCCATAGCAGACATCTCGAACTTGTTCTTCATAACTTGTTCAAATTCATTACACATCTTTTCGTCGGATGACCCAAAGATGATGTCGTCAACATAAACTTGAACAAGTAGAAAGTCTCTCTCTTTCCACTTCACAAAAAGTGTACTGTCTATTCTTCCTCTTGTAAAGTCATTCTCAAGAAGATAAGTAGACAGTGTTTCATACCACGCCCTCGGTGCTTGATGTAATCCATATAGAGCTTTATCAAGACGATATACTCTTTCTGGATACTTAGGATCAGTAAAGCCCGGTGGTTGAGCAACATACACCGTTTCCTTGACTTTGCCATACAAGAAGGCACTCTTAACATCCAGCTGGAAAACTTTCATTTTCTTAGAAGCTGCGAATGCTAAGAATAACCTTATTGCTTCTAGCCTAGCCACTGGTGCAAACACCTCATTGTAGTCAATCCCTTCTTGTTGATTGAAACCTTGAACCACCATACGAGCTTTATTGCGAATCACGATTCCCCGATCGTCTTTTTTGCACTTAAAGACCCATCTAGTGCCAATTGGATATTCTCCAACAGGTAAATCAACCAATTCCCAGACTTGCAACTTTGAGAACTGAGACAACTCTTCCTGCATTGCCTCGACCCACGAATTGTCCTTTAATGCCATTTGAACATTTTTAGGTTCAATTTGTGAGATAAAGCACGAGTAGGAACATCGATTGATAATCCCAGTCTCCATAATGGCAACAAAAAGACTCGAGTTCTCCGAAGTACTAGCCCTGGTTTGAACCGATGCAGTTAGATCACCAATGATATTTTCAGTTGGGTGATCTTTGTGAATTCTTGTGGTTATTATCGACTCAATCACCATATTATCATAAAGATTGGTGCCAATTTCTTCCAATGGTGGCATATCCTCATCAGTACTATACATCTCATCAGAAGTTATCGTATCGGTAACTACTGGTGACGTGTTAGTCTCTTGAGTGTTATCCACCGGAGGTTGTTCTGTGGCACTTGATGTTGTATGATTAGGATCCACAGAAGCAGTCGATGTTGGAGTGGAGCCAATATCTCCATCACCTGACAATAACTGTTCAGTAAGTACAGGATCAACCGTGTAATCACACAATGGGACATTAAATGACTTAAAAAGATCAGAATAGTCAAATTGCCAATCTAATCCCTTATGTGAGTCATGTGTGTAGCTCGTAACTTGAACGTTATAAACTATTTCCACACGTCCCGTAACTTTATTAAAAACTCGTTTATTTGGTGACATAGGCACATAACCTAGGAAATATCCTTCGTTAGCCTTCTCACCAAATTTTGGTTGAGAATTAGTTTTCAATAAAGTACATGAGACACCAAAGGGTTCAAACCCTTTCAAATTCGGTTTCTTATTGTTCAAAAGCTCATAACAAGTCTTGTTATGCTTTTTAACTGTAAGAACCCGGTTTAGAACATGACATGCAGTATTCACCGCTTCTGCCCAAAAAATGACCGGAAGCCTTGAATCTGCAAGCATTGTTCTTGCTGCTTCAATGAGAGTTCTATTCTTCCTTTCAACAACACCATTTTGTTGAGGTTCATATGGTGCACTGAATTGATGTTGTATGCCTTTGCTTGAGCAATATACATTCAACATAGAATTTTTGAACTCAGTTCCATTGTCACTACGAATACTCTTCACTCTCGTGTTGTAGACATTCTCTATTAAGTCTAAGAACTCCATAAGAATTCCTGGAGTTTCATCTTTAGACCCCAAAAAGAATACCCACGAGAATCGAGAGTAGTCATCTGTGACAACTAAGCAATACCACTTGCCACCTATGCTTCTTTTCCTTATTGGGCCAAAAAGATCCATATGTAGCAATTCAAATGGCATGGAAATGGAGTTTTTAGTTTTAGACCTGTGTGGTTTCTTATGTTGCTTTCCTTTTAAGCAAGAAACACACTTGTCTTCAAACTCGAAACGTGTAGAAGGTACACCCAGAATTAACCCATTCTTGGTTATATAATTCATTTTTCGAAAATTCAGGTGTGCCATTTTCCTATGCCAAAGTATAGAATCTGCTTCTGAAGCCTTGGATAATAGACATGTCGACTCCATTGAAGATGCAGGAATACCCATGTTAATAGCATAGATATCCCTCTTCCTTGGAGCCCTCATAAGAATCCATTTTTCTGGAATAACCAGACCTGGCTTCAGGACTAAGGCCTCTGTATCATTAAATAATACCGGATGACCTTTATCACAGATTTGGGAAACACTCATTAGATTGTGAACCAGTTGTTCAACATAGTTCACATTCTCAAGAGTCAAAGTTCCATTAGACACTTTTCCTTTCCCAGTGATGATTCCACCTTTCTCCCCAGCGAAATTAACTCACTGCTTCAGTCCTCCTTTGAAGTCCATCAGTAGACTTCTATCTCCTGTCATGTGTCTTGAACATCCACTGTCTACGTACCACCAGCTATCTCCGTTCACAGTTTGTTCCTACACATGACAGTTGTACACAATTAGTCGTCAAGAGGGACCCAAGCCATAATTTAGTTTTGCACTCGTTAGATGTTAGGTCTTTAATAACAGGCTTCTCTAACTCAGATATCTCTGACTTATTTATTGGAGTTTTCACAGAGTTAACAGGCACATCTATCATTTCTAAGTCTTCATGAGCCTTAGTGTAATTAGAATTAAAAGGAGGAGGTACATCATGACAACCTAGTCCAGATCTATCATTTACACTCCGTTGAGAACTAATTATATGATCTAAAGTCAAGGAAGATGTCCTATAACTTTCAATCTTATGATTCAACTCAACTAGTTTCATTTTGGACTCAGATAGCTCGAGCTCTTTATTAGCTACATCTTTGTTCAAGTCTCTTAAGTTTAGATAAAGACCGTCTATTTTAATGGCTTGTTCATTAATAGTATCTCTAAGAGCGATCTTATCTGCCATATTAGACTTAATCTTTTCCTTTAGAGCTATTTTATCCTCACTTAGCCTACATACATCACTTTTTACTTGTTCTAATTCAGATGTAACAGTCCTATGTGATTCAGCATAAACATTTACTTGGGACTGTAAACTAGCAACAAGTTGACATACATCAGTAAGAGTGAAAATATCAAGACATACCCGTTTTTTATCGGTTTGGAGATCAGCCATATGTGCCACAAAATCTTCAGGACATAGATCTTCAGTAGATCCCAAGTCCAGCACATCATCATCAACTGTTGACATCTTAGTAACTTGTGTTTCCACCTGATACTCTTCAGCAGTTGATATGTAAGACGTGGATTCAATCATGCTATCTTGATTTTCAATATCAGCCATGAGTGCTTCTTCAAATAAAGCACTCCAGTCATATGAACCATCAAGTTGTTGAACCACCAAAGCTTTTGATGCTAGAGAGGTGTCTTGTCTTACAGGATTTGCAGTCTGCTCATTCTTGGGTCTTTGGCATTCCCTAGCGAAGTGTCCAAAATTTTGGCAATTATAACACTTCACTTTGGACTTATCAAAGCCCGGTCTATTACCCACAACTCTCTTTCCAGTTTTCTTTAGAAAATTTTTTACTCTCCTTGACACCATTGCTAGTTGCCACTGGAGATCCATTTCCTCTAAGTCCTCTGGGTCAATTTGATCATAATCTTCATCAAATTGAGCGGGGTCGTTGATCTTCCCTTGAATATAGTTTTCGTAAGAAGCAACGAATGAAGCAAGTACAGACAGTTGTTGTTCTGCAGATTTCACACTCATCGGCATTTTATGTTGCCCTTGAGGTGACTTCTCAACAGTAGTCTTACTTCGTTTCTCACTTCCATCCGAGGCAATGAAGCACAGATCCTCAGTTAGAATTTCACTTCTGTCATCTATTCCACCAACCAGTAGTGCAGAAGTTGATGTAGACGAAGAATTCGAGAGACTTGATTTTCCATGGTATAGCCCAGGATCCTGTACCTGATCAGAATCCGTGTCCCTCGTCTTTTTAGTAAAATCATACCCTCGAAGCTTGTCGATAGCCTGCTCTAGGGTCATCTTAGAGTATCTTTCTTCATTATCCTTAATCATCACTCCGTACATTTCCCAATTAGGAGGCAAACCCTCAAGGAACTTGTCGGTTTTCTCCCTATCAGTACAGAAAATCTCATGGTCATCCACTTCACTAAGGAGATGGTAATACCTAGTGACATAAGCATCTAAGTCTTCTCCTTTCAAGGTTTTAAAGACGGTAAATTGTTTCTTCAGCAGATTCCTTTTACCTTCTTTCACCTGTGGACTACCCTCGCATCTTTTCTCAAGAGCTACCCAGAGCTCTCTAGCAGTGTGAAAAGATTTGAGTTGATGATTAATTTCTTTTGGAAGACTCATCTTGATCGACGAATGAGCTTTGTTCTCAGATTCATATTCCTTCTTTTGCTCATCGTTCATCCGGCTATAAGGAATAGCCACAGTCACATTCTCAACGACTTGGGTAGGAGCAGTGTATCCATTTTTGATGCATTCCCAAATTACCAAATCATGGAATCTACAATAGGATTCAAACCTATCTTTCCATCCATAGTAATTTTCTAGTCTGAGCAATTTAGGTGGAACATTCGATTTTCCAATCTCATGATCCATCTTAATCATTCTACTTAGGTTTGACATCTTTGCAAATCACAAAACTTTCAAAAATCACGAAAACAGAAACTCAGTTCGCAGGGTGAGAACTCAGTTCGCAGCAAATCTCAGTTCGCAGCCTCACTCAGTTCGCAGGCTAAAATCTCAGTTCGCAGCCTCACTCAGTTCGCAGGCTGAAATCTCAGTTCGCAGCCTCACTCAGTTCGCAGAACCCTAATCTCACTTCGCAGAAACGGCTGTAATCCCCAAAAACGTCTAAACCCTAAGATTTCGAACGTACACGAACCTAAAAACTTCCAGAAACTGATTTTGGTCAAAAATACGCACTAATTGTACGTAAAACAACCCTAAATCAAACTTTATTTACCCAAATCAATTGTTATTATCCCAAATAACCTCGACCTACGCGTATCTAGCCGTAGGCTCTGATACCAATTGTAAGTTCGTGTCTATTCGGATCGATAACGACGTTATCTAACGTATTAAGGTGCGGAATCCCTCAATACTTAGTTATAGGATCTATAACGAATTGTTTCACAATTATAGTGAATCGGGTATCTAATTTGCTTCTTATTGATTATTAATCTCAGTTAAACGATCAATACCTAGCCTTTAGAAGGTTTAAATGCTGTGGAAAACTCAGGAAGTTCGTATGTGTATATTGGCAAAAGTTATTTAGGTTTAAAACCTAATTTGTATAAATAACCGTCTAAGTTCGCGGGTCATGGGCTTCTGCGAACTGACTCGGTTCGCAGCCCATTTAGGCCCAGCGAACTGACTCGGTTCGCAGCCCAAATTTGTCCTGCGAACTGACTTGGTTCGCGGTCAAACTTGGTCAACATTTTTCAGCTTTTTGATTTTTCACTCTAAAATGTTTTCCAACCACAGGTTTTCATTTACAATTCAAAACCAATATACAAACTCGATTACAATTAATACAAGACCTATTACGAGCTAAAGAGCCCTTTTACAAGCTAGATCTGTCGTCACAAAACATGTCTCAACAAACACGATACGAGCGAAGAAAGCAGCAGAAACCCACAGAAAATCACGAAATAATCGAAAAACGAATCGGGTTTGTTGTGTCGCAGGATTGTCTTGTGTCGCTGATAATTAGATACTAATTACAGCGACACGAGGGTTTTTATATCCCTGACACAAGCAGCGACACAAGCGTTGTGTCGTTGAGTGGGCAGCACAAATAGGCGACATAATTGTGCGATACAATGGTTGTGTCGCGGGGTCACAATGTATGCGACACAATGCTTGTGTCGCAAGGTTGGCAACACGAATATGCGACACAAGGCTTGTGTCGCATAAGTCAATCAAGGGTTCATGTTTTAAGATTGTTGTATTTGTGACACTTAGAGAACAAAGTAAATGAACCAAATATCAGAATAATAAATAAAAACAGAAAAGAAAAGTTTGAGATGTGCCATTGTAGGAATCATATTAGAAAGACAGACTCGCAAGACAATATCAAACTTTAATTCGGTTATCAGTATAGTTGTCCAGTTTTAAGTTTATCAAGAAAGTTATCAAGCCTTAGACGCAGTCTGAAACAAGACGATTATCAGTATTGTTTGTCCACTTAAACACGTAACACACACAACTTTAAGCTTAGCAGTTATTGTGAGAGTGAATAGATCTCTGTGACTCCCACATAGATATACTCTTAGTATCAAGACATGGCCAAAACTTCGATTAGTTAGAGAAAGCGTTTGAATTCAACATTTTTAAGAATAAAGCCAGCGGTGACAGGTCTGTACATACGTACAACAAAGCGACATAAACTTGATTCAGGTGTAAGCAAAACCAGACTTGGTCAAACCATTTGGCGACCTTGTAAGTAATCTTTGATTTTATAAGATTGGAAAGTACTTTGACTTTTGTTTGCTTAGTTTTTGAAAGTATACTGACTGAGACCAGGTCTGTACGGACGTACAACAAAGGAAACAGACAGCATAAATCCCCAAATGTTGTCAGATACAAACTCAAGTTAATTGAAGCATGGCAAGCTAATACATAAGAATTTAAGACATATTGTCATACATCATATGATGGTCATCACAAAAGAGTAAACGCGGATTAAAGTATTTCTTAGTCGCTCAAAGAAGAGTGTGAACATGTGTACCAATACATCGTGCAAGTAATCGGATGTTTATAAGAGCAAGTATAACATATACAAGATAAACCTACTGATATATCAAGGATAAAACTTAAGATTGTCGTTTGAGGAGTGTCTCCTAATGTACTATCATATCCCTAGTTGTTTACAGACACAACTAAACGTCTTTTAACAAATGTTGCAACATTGCTTTTCTTAAATGTTAAAGAACATAAAGAATGGCTATTGCATTACCCCCTTTTTTTTTTTTTTTTTTAATAATAATAATAAGAACATAACAGACTAAGGTCACAAATATTACTTTTGAATGGGAAAGAAACATAACCCTATCATGTTGACTAGCTCATCGAAACGAGCACGGGAAAAGGCTTTGGTGAACAGGTCAGCATTCTGCTTAAGGGTATCTATTTGGACCAGATCAATTAGGTGTTTTTCATAACAATCACGAATGAAATGAAACCTAATTTCTATGTGTTTGGTCTTAGAGTGTTGGATAGGATTACGAGTAATACATATAGCAGCAGTATTATCTATATGAATAGGAGTCATAGTTAAGAGTAAACCGTAATCGCGCAACTGGTGTTGTATCCAAAGAACCTGGGAACAGCAACTGGCAGCAGCAATGTATTCAGCCTCTGCGGTTGAAGTAGAGACAGTTGTTTGCTTCTTGCACTGCCAAGATACAAGTCGAGGTCCAAGAAACTGACACCCACCAGAAGTAGACTTCTTATCCATATTGCATCCGCCGTAGTCCGAGTCCGAATAAGCAGAGAGCGCGAAGGTCTTCTCGTTTGAATACCATAGACCGAGTGTTGGTCTATATTTAAGATAACCGAAGATTCGCGTAACAGCCTTCATGTGAGACACCTTTGGTTTAGCCTGATACCTGGAGCAGAGAGAGACTGCAAAGACAATGTCCGGACGTGATGCCGTGAGATACATCAGAGAACCAATCATAGATCGGTAATCCTTTTCCGGACAATCCTCTTCATCTTCTGCTGGACCAATTTGATGATTTAGCTCTAAAGGCGTCCCATAGGGTTTACAGTCAGTCAATTTATACCGTGTAAGCATATCATTGACATACTTGGACTGATGAATATAAATCCCCTTAGCCTATTGCTCAACTTGTACGCCCAGGAAGAAAGTTAGCTCTCCCATTGCACTCATTTCAAATTCTGACTTCATAATCCGCTCGAAGTCGCGACACAGTTCATCCTTGGTAGAACCAAAAATGATGTCATCCACATACACCTGTACTAATAACAAATCCTCCCCGGCATGCTTAATGAAGAGAGTACTGTCGATTGTGCCTCGAACAAAACCGTTCTTCAGAAGATGAGTTGCAAGCCGCTCATACCAAGCTCTTGGGGCTTGATGTAGACCATACAATGCTTTGTCTAGCTTGCATACATAGTTTGGATGAACAGAATCTTCAAATCCAGGCGGCTGTTTGACGTAGACCTCTTCAACTACCTGACCATACAGAAAGGCGCTCTTCACATCAAGTTGATAAACCCGAAATCCCTTGAAAGAAGCGTATGCCAGAAAAATGCGAATGGATTCCAAACGAGCAACCGGAGCGAATACTTCATCATAGTCCAAACCTTCAATCTGAGTGAAACCCTGAACCACTAGACGTGCTTTGTTACGAATTACCACACCCCGATCATCCTTCTTCACACGATATACCCAGCGAGTGCCAATTGGATGAACACCCTTGGGTAAAGGGACCAAAGTCCATACTTGCAACTTTGTGAATTGTTGAAGTTCTTCCTGCATAGCCTCAACCCAGTATGGATCCTTTAACGCATCAGCTGTCTTCTTCGGTTCTACTTGGGAGAGAAAGCATTCTTCAATTTTCGAAGTAAGACAAACAGGATCAAGAGCTGGAAAGCATATAAATCTAAGTTTATGATCAAGAGGACAGACGGTGTTCAATATTTCAAGCGTTCGTTCAACAAACTGAGTACGTTGCCTAAATGTGAAATTAATAGGCTTGCTCAGTTACAACTGATAAATCCGTTTCAAGATAATAATGCAGATTACATTCAAAGAACTTTGCGCAAGGAAGTACAGACAAAAAGATACAGTTTTATTAAACCAACACTGGGAAAAAGATACAAGTTCAAGAAGAAGTTGGATCCAGTAACCAAGCAGCAAATCTACAAAGTACATTATCCACCAGCTGATTGCTTGAAGAAGATTCCTCTGGAAATTGTTCCTCTAGATTTTCTAAAAAGATTTCACTACTGGGAGTTTGACAGTCAGACTGGAGAAGCTGTGTTGGTATTTGTGCCTGGGTATGTAGAACCTGAGAAAACTTCTCTTTATAGTCAGTCAAGTTATACCGCGTAAGCATATCATTGACGTACTTGGACTGATGAATGTAAATCCCTTTAGCAGATTGTTCGACTTGTACGCCCAAGAAAAAGTTCAGCTCCCCCATTGCACTCATTTCAAATTCTGACTTCATGATCCGCTCGAAGTCGCGACACAGTTCATCCTTGGTGGAACCAAAGATGATGTCATCCACATAAACTTGTACTAATAACAAGTCCTCCCCTGCATGCTTGATGAAGAGAGTACTGTCGATCGTTCCTCGTACAAAACCATTCTTCAGAAGATGAGTCGCAAGCCGCTCATACCAAGCTCTAGGAGCTTGATGAAGACCATACAATGCCTTGTCCAGCTTGCAGACGTAGTTCGGATGAACAGAGTCTTCAAATCCAGGCGGCTGTTTGACATAGACCTCTTCAACCACTTGACCATACAGAAATGCACTCTTAACGTCAAGCTGGTAAATCCGAAATCCTTTGAATGAAGCGTACGCTAGGAAAATGCGGATGGATTCCAAACGAGCAACCGGAGCAAATACTTCATCATAGTCCAAACCTTCAATTTGAGTGAAGCCCTGGACCACTAGACGTGCTTTGTTGCGAATTACCACGCCCCGATCATCCTTCTTCACACGATATACCCAACGAGTGCCAATAGGATGAACACCCTTGGGTAAAGGCACCAAAGTCCATACTTGCAGCTTGTTGAATTGTTGAAGCTCTTCCTGCATAGCTTCAACCCAGTATGGATCCTTTAACGCATCAGCTGTCTTCTTCGGTTCTACTTGGGAGAGAAAGCATTCTTCAATTTCCGAAGCAAGACAAACAGGATCAGTGACGGTAACAGGAGACGGTGTCAACACAGATTGTTCAGCAGCAGCAATCTGTCTTCTCGTTAAAACACCTTTGTTTAAATCACCAAGAATGGCATCAACTGGATGTGACACATTGATCCGAGAACTCGGAATTGCAGCTGGAACGATGATAGAATCAAGGTTTGTAGAGTCAGCTTCAAGTTCGAGTTGAAGTACAGGTAAATCTTCAAGGTCAGATGCAGGTGATTGAACAGAATCCTCAAACATTTGTTCCTCATCATTTGTAGGATCAGGAACATTCTCAGTAACGAGTGGAGGTGGAGTCTCACAAGTAGCAGCAGGAGCAGTTGCTGGTGTTCCTGTAGGTGGTGGAGGAACAGAGATGGGTGGTGTTTCAGAAACGATGTCCAGCCCATGAAGTAGTGTCACTATATCCTCTTCTTCATTTTCCTCAGGAATATTGAAAGAATCAAACAGTGTTTGATAATCAAACAAATATTCGGGTCCCTTCCCTTGAGGGTTGTCAGTGTAATGGAAAAAGGTGACTTCAAAATGTTCTTCCACACGCTTGGTCACTAAGTTATACACACGTTTGTTGGGTGAGTTATTAGAGAATCCTAGAAAAACACCTTCACAGGATTTCTCACCAAACTTAGCAATTCGTTCCTTGGTGTGCATAATAGTGCATAGACAGCCAAATGGTTCAAGAAACTGTAGATTAGGCTTTCTGTTGTTGAACAATTCATAGGATGTCTTGTTCTTCTTCTTAACCATTAACACCCGATTCAGAACATAGCAGGCCATATTCACAGCTTCAGCCCAAAATGTGATTGGAAGCTTAGAGTCAGATAGCACTGTACGTGCAGCCTCAATCAAAGTCCTATTCTTACGTTCTGCAACCCCATTTTGCTGTGGAGTCCTTGCGGCACTGAATTGGTGTTCAATACCATTGCTCAAACAGTACAGCTCTATAATCGAGTTCTTAAACTCTGTACCGTTATCACTCCTTATCTTCTTGATTCTCAACTCACAAAGATTTTGCAGTTTGTCGAATAGATAGATGAGAATCTCAAGCACTTCATCCTTGGTCTTCAGAAAATAAACCCAAGAAAACCGCGAATAATCATCCGTCACAACAAGGCAATACGAAGCTCCTCCCAAACTCTTATTTCTGACTGGCCCGAATAGATCCATGTGAAGCAGCTCCAAGGGCTTCTCAGTTGAATTGGCCAGCTTCGGTCTGTGAGACTTCTTGTGTTGCTTTCCTTTCTGACAAGGGACGCAATGATCATTCAGTCCAAAGGATTGCTTAGGGACACCTCGCACTAGATCATTCTTGATCAGGTTGTTCATACTGCGAAAGTGCAAGTGTCCCATACGCCTGTGCCATAATAACGATTCCTTCTCAGGAGCTTTAGATAGAAGACATGTGAGCTGTGTAGTTTCCACAGTACTCATGTCAAGAATATACGTGTCTCGCTCCCGAGGTGCCCTTAGAAGCACCCATTCTTCAGGGATAACAAATCCCGGCTTCAATATGCAACACTCGGTGTCTGTGAAAGTAGTAGTGTACTTTTTATCGCACACTTGAGAGACACTGAGAAGATTGTGTTGCAATTGTTCTACAAAATTCACCTTCTCAAAGCTTACCATTCCATTAGTAAGCGTACCCTGACCAGAAATAACTCCCCCTTTGTCACCAGCAAAGGCCACATATCCTCCATTGTAGGCATGAACCTCAGATAAAAGGGAAACATCACCGGTCATGTGCCGAGAACAACCGCTGTCGATATACCATTTACTATTCTTTACAGATTCAGGTTGCTGCGGCACCACGAACAAGGTAAATTAGTTAGAAATGGAGACCCAAGCCTTTATAGTCTTGGGTACTCCAGTAACATCATCAACAATGACCACATCAGTCAAAACTTTGTTTTCAAAAAGTTTAGAATGTTTTACTGATGAGGTATTGTTGGATGTAGAATCTTTGCAAGATTCTTTAATCTTCCAAACCTGCTTTGGTTTGGATGCTTGCGAGTCAACAACTTTGAGCTTCAAATTTTGCAAAGTATTTTGCTCAAGTTTGTTGACTTTGACAACTGGGACAGGAGTTTTTGAACCTTTCATTGAAATAGACTTCTTTGAAGGATTCTTAAATTTTGAGGCTCGCGAAACCTGTTTCCCATAATGTTTCTTCGCGAGCACGGGACAAACATTTATCAAATGACCTTGCTTCTTGCAGTAGAAACAAGATCGATGCTCAACACTTGATTGAGATTGAGGAATAAACCGATGAGCTCGACCAAAAGAAGCATGTGTTGAACAGTCACATTTACGTGAGCATTCAGCAAGAGATGCTTTAGAAGAGTTTTTAGAAGATTTATTTAATATAGTTGTTTTAGAAACAATCTTCTTTTGAGGTTCAGCCATAGCTTTACCTTTTCCTTTTGTTATAGCCTGTTCATTTTGTTCGATAGTAATTATATGATTTTCAGGCTTGACGTTTTTCTTAACTGGTCGATACTCTTGATCAGTTATATCCTCAATTTCAATTTTCTCTTCAATAATACGAGGAAGCACAGAAAGAGTCTTTCCTAATTTAGGCTCAACTATATTTCAGATTTAATAAGTTCAGTCTGATGAATCTTGGCCTTAATAGGTTTAACTTTCTCAACCTTTTGAGTCTTACTTGTTTCAGACTCACTAGTATTAGCCCTAACTGGCTCGGACCTACTAGTTTCAGGTTGTTCACATGCAATGATGACATTTTTAGCCTTAACTAGCTCAGACTTACTTATATTGATGCCCACAGTAGGTTTGACAGTTTTAACATCTATCTTAGTAAAGATAGGCATCATATCATTGACATTATCCCTAACAGGCATAGGTAAATAATCCTTAGGAGGTGGGACTTGATGAAAACCAAGTCCTGCCTTACTCTTAGTGTCAGTTCTCTGTGCCTGTAGGATTTCATCAAAGACTAGAGAGGATGTGGAAAAGTTTGAAAGCTTTTTCTTTAAATTTAGAACCTCAGTTTGAGATTCAACAAGTTCCCTTTTAACAGATGATAGCATGTCAACATAGCTACCAACTTCATCTTGTTGTTCAAATATTTTAGCTTTTAGTTCCTTTTTCTCTTCCAAAACAGCTTTTAACTTTTGATCACTGGCCTTATCACTGTCACGTAACATACTATTTGTTTCATTTAAATTTTCGATGACAGTGTTAAGGCGTGTGGTATCCTTTCTATACCTGTTTAGCTGGTTAGTTAATTTAACGCATGATACACAAGATAATGGTTCATCATGTACCTCATGCACTTCAGCCATCAGTGCCCGTTCTGAATCATCTTCATCTGGGTCAGACCATTCCCAAGCATTGTTGGAAAGCAGTAGCGCAGCGGAAACCATCGCCTTTTCGTCAGATTTGGTCTTCTCAGATGAATTGGACTGAGAGGGCTTGGATAAACCGGAAGGTGGATTCTTCTTTCGGTCACATTCACGAGCAAAGTGTCCATAGTTGTGACACTGGTAGCATTTCACCTTGCTCTTATTGAATCCAAGACCCTTCTCTTCCGGATCAGTGACATTCTTCCTCCCAGTCTTCTTTAAGAAATTCTTGACGCGTCTTGTGAGCATAGCCATGCTCCACTTCAAGTCCATTCGTTCAAGCTCTTCTTGATCAATTTGACTGAAATCTTCTTCAGTCATATTCACGGTGCTGTTCTTGTTGGATAGGAAGTCATCATAAGCTGACAAGAAAGCTGTGAAGACAGCTGTATGTTCTTCAGCAACTGCAGGAGATGCTCCTTTAAAGTTGGAGTAAGCACCACCCCCACTAGAAGAGTTGGTGGTAGTATATCCAAAACCAGTAGATGTATTTTGAGCACCAGAACCCCCAGAAAAGAATGCAGCCCCAGCAGTTTGAGTTGCTGCAGCAGGAACATCCACACCATATAACATAGGATTCTGAATATGTGCAGTAGCCTTGGTCTCCTTCTTCTGCATATCCAGGAGATCAGCAGCAATTTGTCCGATCAGATCATCGAGCTCCATATCCATTATATCCTCGTCTTTTTCCATCAGCAGCACTCGAGTATTCCACTTCTTGGGTAAGGAACCCAAAAGCTTCTTGTTTACATCGGTTTTGTCAAGATTTACACCACCCTCGACTAATTCACTTACGAGCTGTGAGTATCTATATAACACCCCTCATTTCAAATAAGAATATAATATTAATAAACTCGGAAGCATGAATTTAAAATACATTACCTTAGTATATATCAAATATTATACATAAACAGTTTACATTTTTCAATATTTACATTACATTCAAACTGTTTAAAACTACCAAAGGCGGGGTATTATAAAATTCACAAAACGAGGTTTATTACAAAAACCATATCAGAGTTCAAGAGCGCAGTCAAACATTCCCTGATCAATCAATCACCTCCTGCACCCACAATTAATCAAAACATATCCTGCAGGAAGTAAAATGAGGGGTTAGCACGAAGCGAAGTGAATAGATTCATCACACTCCATTCAACTTAGCATAACAAGTTGTTTACACCAAATAATCGTAAACACACATAATTCAATGAGGATCGGTGGCTCTGGGGATATCATAATACCCGGGGATTCCCCCAAGAACACTTACCGTCAATCCGTATGGCCAATACAGAATAGACCGATAACTACTGGTTATTAAACACATACACAGGTCTCAAACACAACAAATGAATCAAAACCTGTGTAAAACACATAATAACCAGAAGTCCAACTACACGTTGACCTCAATAACATAGTACACATAGTTCACATATCACGTAGATCAATAATCAATAATCAAGACTAAACAGTCTAATACACATCTACGTTTACTTGTTGTAACCAAATAGTTACAACTAAATCAAATGATGAGTTCCAAATCCACTCACCGATACCTCTGACGTCTCCACACTCAGGATTCTTATATCACTGAGTCTTACGTTGATCTGAAACAGAAAATCATACACAAGTCAGAAGTTCGTTCCATAAATATCATTATAGTCTAATTATCCAATCAGGTAATCCCTGAAGTCTAGACAAACAATAGTTCAATCATAAATGAAATTAGAAAATTCCACAATGACGTTTAAAACTGAAAAATGTCATTTTCGGGTCCTAGATGACCCCGGATGGCCAAAAACTAATAGCCTTGATTACTAGGTCGTTTCCAATTGACTATGCGAATTTCAACTAAATCCGAGTTAATGATATTTTCACAAAACCGCGTCTCAAAAACCCTTACGCATTTTCAAAATTTGCAAAACAAAATCTCTTTTATAAACTTAGCGACACAACCATTGTGTCGCACCACAAACCCTTGCGACACTACCACTGTGTCGCACAATAGAATCCTGCGACACTAACATTGTGTCACAATACTCAAAATGGCCGCCTTTAGCGACATAACCAACTGTGTCGCAGAACATTCATGCGACACAACCTGCGACACAAACCTTGTGTCGCAATGATGAACAGACCAGTTCCCAGATTCGAAATTCACGAATTCAAACATGTAACATTCAAATTAACCTATATAAATCTGTGTAATTCACTTATAAACAATAATAACACATAATAATTACAACCTTACCTCAAATACGCAGCTAATTAGCTCAAATGAATCAAAACCCAACTTTCAACTTTTTCTCACTTTATCTCTTAATTTTATGCTTTGGAACGAAATTAGAATGTAAGGAAACTATCTGGAGTGTTTGGGCGGTGATTATATATATATAATTTCAAATTACACTTAAGCTCCTTAATTAATTTCAGTTCAGCCCGTTTTGCGACACAGTCCTGCGACACAACCCTTGTGTCGCACAGACACCACCTGCGACACAAACCTTGTGTCGCAGAAAATCAAAAACTTAGAAATTTTGAATCAACTAATATTTTACTAGTCACAATAAGTCAAAGGGATTATTTATCTACGTTTCACTACGAAACACATAATATTAAATAATTGATTAAAATAATAGAAATTACCAGACTGCAAATTAGGATGTTACAATCTATTACACATATCCTCTAGAGACTCAGTAGGTAACATGTCAAAGACCTCAAACTGTTTCTTAACGAGATCCAGTTTGTTTCGCTTGTACTGGTCACTACCACCACATTTCTTTTCGAACCCCTTCCATAGATCATAAGCGGTCTTGTGATGGCGTAGTTGTCTCACTATTTGTTGAGGTAAAGCCATGGTAATTGCAGAATATGTTTTTCGTTCAGTATCGAAGGCTTTACGTTCTTCAGGAGTCATTGATTTAATGGACTTTTCAGGAATAGGTCCATTAAATATACTAGTTCGAACAGGGCGTTCATATCGTTCCTCTAAATAGATCAGCATCTCAGCATCGTTGAACGATACAAACGCTTCAAACCGTTGACGCCAGTCTAAATAGTTCATACCAGTAGTGTACATCGGTGGTTTGTTCGTAGAACCCACCTCACTATTGTGCTTTAACATTGCCCAACCTGTTGAAGTGATGTTGATGTAGAAGCAGACATGGTAATGGGCTCGAGAGACTTTTCAAAAATTCTGAAAAACTTAATAATGCGACACTAATGTTGTGTCGCAGGATTTATGTCGCAAGAGGACTAGAAGCGACACAAGAATTATGTCGCAACTGAACAAACAGCGACACAGTTGTTATGTCGCAGAACTATGTCGCAGGATTAAGGTCGCAAGAACCTTATGTCGCAACACTATGTCGCTGGATTAAGGTCGCTGAAACCCTATAGCGACACAATATTATGTCGCAACCTTGTGTCGCAGAAACGGCGCTGTCAGTGCGAAAAACCTCAAAAACGAAAATGTTCGAAACCTAAACGTTTTTTATCGAAAAATCTTGTACAAACAGAGATTTTTAGGTTCAAAAACACCAAAACTTCAGCTCCAAAATACCTACAATGAAGATCTAACACCAAAACAAGTGTTAAATAATCAAAATATGTATTTAATACTTACCCAAATGATCTGATACCACCAATAATCAAAGATTGTGGCTCTGATACCAATTGTGGATCCCAATCTTGAATCTTTTAATCAAATCGTATGGAGGAGACAATCACAAGAATATAAAGTTTAGACAATGAAAAACAAAAGGAATAAAACTTTATATTTCTATACTCAAGGTATTCTCTCAAAGATGTAGCAGCCAAAACACAGAGAATAATATGTGTGTGAAAGTCTTACCCTAAATATCTTTAACTTTGATATTTATACTAAACAAACTGGCCGTTTTGCGACACAAGCCTTGTGTCGCAGAGATCACTATTGCGACACAAACACTGTGTCGCAACTACAACTCATGCGACACAAGCCTTGTGTCGCAGAACACAGAAAATGTAAACTTAACAAGTCTATTACATTTACAAACACATTATAGGAATATAAAGTTTAGACAATGAAAAACAAAAGGAATAAAACTTTATATTTCTATACTCAAGCATACGAACTTGTAGGTTCGAACGGATGAACTGAAGAAAATATGTTCAAAGTTTTTCAATGTATAATGCAATCAAGCTTAGGATTATGGTGCGCCTAGATGCGTTTTATCATAAGCAACCTTAACACACCAGTTTTAGCCATGTATGCAACACATTTTTGATTCTTAAGTTTGTTTTTCATAAAACCTAACTTTAATCCGAATGTTTACATGTTTAACAGTCCAAATTATGATTAAATCACTTACAAAGATCAGGAATATGATATTGATGATGTTTAACGGTTTGGAAATCAATAACACAGCCCCAAAATGATTTTTAATTTGAAAAATGAAAACCGCAGCTAGGTTCGTACGTAGGTTCGAAGAACTCAGATATGTTCGTACGAAGTTAGGGTTCGAATGTGTGGAAATGAGAGGGTTTGACCATTTTGACCCCTTTTATAGCCCAACTCTAAGTTCGTACGAACTTAGTCTGCGAACCTACCATCTAAGTTCGTACGAACTTAGATTTTACAACCCAAAACGTTTAAATTTTTCAATTTTAAAATGTCATGGACTAACCAAAATATTTAGACAATAAATGGAGCAAAGTTTGAGCAATTATCTGAACAAAATGTAAATAATTCCCAAAAACGAAGAACTTTTATTCATTTATTTGATTAAACAATGTAAAATAACATAAAATGTAAGATGCGAATATGAAATTGTTCATATTTTGAAACGAACAATCTTTTTGAGAGAGTCACTGATACAAAGATCGATTTAGCCATGATGACAACAATACACAATTAGGAATTTTCAATTATTCCTTGGATTATTATTGTTGTAAATGATAGATCACAGCGATTATCGGTATTGTTGTCCACTTAAACATTCGACATTCAGACTTCTCAAGTACATATTAGATTATTGTTTACGATTTCCTGTGTATCTTATATTTGATATACTCTTAAGATCTAGACATTCAAGAATAGCATGTACTGGATATTTTTCATTTTTATGTCATCTTTAAAGTCAAGTCATTTTGCTTTAACAGCACTGTATATACATACATATTTCAACTATCAGACAAGACTAAGGTTAGAATCAAACATATCTAAAATCAAACTAGAGGTGACAGGTCTGTACTTTCGTATAACAGAGCGACATAGTTTGACTAGAGACCTTGAAAACGGTATTATTGTTTCGCGGTCAAGTTCGTTCTGGTGTAAGGAAACACTGACTGAATCTAGGTCAGCATATTTCTAGATGTAGCAGAAGAAACAGTCAGTGAACCCCCCAGATGATTTATTTATATTTTATATCCAATATCAAGCATTCATGTACGATCTATCTCCTAAGAATTAAGACTTAAGTCGTACATCAAATTAAAGAGTTCACAGATATGTTGTATTATAGATTTAGTACTTGAAAACCATTATGTCTAGTGCCTACCAATACATCATCATGTGAAGCTATCAAAATACGTTGTATTTTAGGTACATTTATTGTATATGTCCTGCATCTAAAAGCCACACATATAAAATGTTCTAGGCATGGGTAAGGATTTCATCATTTCTTTGCAATTAATACAGTAACCCTCAATATTTATCATTTTTGCAAAGACAAAAAGTAAAATAAACTAAGAAACAAAAAAATACACTAAGTTCTTTTGAGGGAAAAATTTACTCAGGATTTCTCATCCCATTTAGTTGGATTAAAAGCTCAAACCGAGACCTATCAAATGCCTTGGTATAAAGGTTGGCAAGATTGTCATCAGTTATCACCTTAACTAATTTAATCAGATGTTTTTCAGCACAGTCACGAATAAAATGATGTATAATGTCAATGTGTTTCGTTTTACTATGCTTAACCGGATTATTAGTTATGGACATTGTAGATTGGTTATCAATCATAATAGGGGTACTTGTAAAGTTTAAACCATAGTCACGCAGCTGTTGTTGTATCTACAATACTTGTGAACAACAACTACTAGCTGCTACATACTCAGCCTCACAGGTTGAGATTGCGACCGAGGTTTGCTTCTTACATCCGAGGTGGATTTCCTATTCAAGTTACACCCTCCATAGTCTGAGTCAGTATATGCAACAAAGTCAAAATTGCCACCCGAGGGATACCAAAGACCTAACTTAGGTTTGCCCTTAAGGTAACGCAAGATTCTCTTAGCTGTTTTCATGTGTGATTCCTTTGGATTAGCTTGAAAGCGAGCACACAAACAGACTGCAAATGTTATGTCTGGTCTAGAAGCAGTTAGATACATGAGAGAACCGATAATGGCCCGATATTGAGTCGGATCCACATCTTCAGAGCTCTCAGTATCTGGTCCGAGATTATGATTCAGTTGAATCGGAGTGGCATATGAAGAACTATCTGTCATTTTGAAACGCGTGAGCATTTCATGAACATACTTCGTCTGATGAATGAAAAATGCATCCTTCTTTTGATCAACTTGTAATCCTAAGAAGAAGTTCAACTCACCCATTGCACTCATCTCAAATCTCCGCTTCATAACTTGTTCAAAGTCTCAGCACATTTTCTCGTTAGATGATCCAAAAATGATGTCATCAACATAGACTTGTACAAGTAGGAAATTCTCCTTCTGCCACTTGATGAACAATGTGCTATCTATCTATCCTCTCTTGAACCCATTTTCCAAGAGATAGGTAGATAATGTCTCATACCAAGCTCTGGGTGCTTGATGCAGTCCATACAGAGCCTTGTCTAATTTATAGACTCGGTCTGGATAGTCTGGATCACTGAACCCCGGAGCTTGTTGGACAAACACCAGTTCTTGAACTTTACCATAAAGAAAGGCACTCTTAACATCGAGTTGATATACTTTAATCTTCTTATGTACAGCATATGCCAGAAACAAACGAATTGCTTCTAGCCTTGCTACTGGTGCGAACACCTCTGTATAATCAATCCCTTCTTGTTGGTTAAATCCCTGAACTACTAGCCTTGCCTTATTACGAGTTACTATTCCCTTCTCATCACGTTTGCACTTAAACACCCATTTAGTGCCTATTGCATATTCTCCCTTTGGTAGGTCAACTAGCTCCCAAACTTTGAGCTTATTGAATTGAGCAAGCTCTTCTTGCATAGCCTCTACCTAGGAGTTGTCCTTGAGAGCCATTTGAACATTTTTCGGCTCGACTTGAGATATAAAACAACTATACAGGCACTTATGCATGATCCCAGTAGCTTGGATCGATACATAAAGACTGGTGCTGTCAGATATCTCTCTACGAGTCTTTACTCCAGAACTCAGATCACCAATGATATTGTCAATTGGATGATACTTGTTCACACGAGTCGAGATCGTAGAATCGACTGGTAGGTCATACCCTAAATTTGATCCAATTTCCCCCTCTGGTGTTGCTTCTTCTGCAGCTGTTTCTTGCACAGAATCTATAACCTCAGATGAAGATGGGATATCGATTGAAGTATGATCTAAGTCTACAGTTGGTTTATCAATCACTTCTTTACCTTTATCGTTTTCATCTTCTGAACTTGGAACACTAGATCTTGGTGCAAATATATTATCTTCACCATCATCCAGAATCACATGTTCTAATCCTAAAGTGTCAATTTCACTTAGGATCAGAAGATTAAATGACTTGAAAACAGAATTATAATCAAATAACCATTCTGGTCCAGTTTGTACAGCTGGAGTATACGATGTGACTTGTATGTTATATACAATCTCAACTCTTCCAGATGTCTTATTATAGACCCTTTTGTTTGGAGATCCAACTTCATATCCTAGGAAAAATCCTTCGTCAGCCTTCTCACCAAACTTATATTGATGTTTGGTCTTTAGTAAGGTACAATGAACACCAAAGGGTTCAAGACCAGTCAGGTTTGGTTTTCGACCATTTAAAAGCTCATAACACGTTTTGTTATGCTTCTTAACGGTTAAAACTCTATTGAGTACATGACAAGCTGTATTCACCGCTTCTCCCCAGAAAATGACGGGAAGCTTTGAATTAGCCAGCATTGTTCTTGCTGCTTCAATCAATGTTCTATTTTTCCTTTCAGCGACACCATTTTGTTGTGGCTCATAGGGTGCACTGAACTGCTGTTGAATTCCTTTGCTCAAGCAAAAGACATTCATTACTGAGTTCTTGAACTCTAGGCCATTGTCACTTCTTATTTTCTTGACTCCTCGCCCATATTGATGTTCAATTTGAGTAAAGAATGTCATCAGCATTTCTGTTGTCTCATATTTCGTTCCTAAAAAGAATACCCAAGAGAAACGCGAGAAGTCATCAGTGATAACTAAGCAATAGTGTTTGCCGCCTATACTCCTTGCGTTTACAGACCAAATAGATCCATGTGAAGAAGGTCAAAAGTTGAGACATTGGAATTTTGAGACTTTGACTTATGAGTTTTCTTGTGCTATTTTCCTTTCTGACAAGGTACACATTTGTCCTCAAAGCCAAACTTCTTAACTGGTACACCTAACACTAGTCCATTTCTAACTATGTAATTCATTTTTCTAAAGTGCAGGTGTGCCATTTTCCGATGCCACAACTGTGAATCATTCTCAGATGCCTTGGATAGAAGACATGTCGATTCCTAAACAAATTCAGTAACACTCATGTCCATAACATAAGTGTCATTCTTCCTAGGAGCCCTCATGATTATCCATACTTCTGGAATGATAAAACCAGGTTTTAATATAAGTGCTTCTCTATCTGTGAAATGGACCGGATGTCCTTTATCACAGATCTGAGATACACTCATAAGATTGTGCTTTAGCTCCTCAACATAGTTGACTTGCTCTAGCATAAGTTTACCATTAGTTAAACTTACCAATCAAGTAATTTGACCACCTTTTGCTCCAACAAAGTTGATATATCCACCCTTTTTGTGTATGAAGTCTACAAGAAGGTGTTTTTCCCATGTCATGTGCCTTGAGCAACCGCTATCTACATACCACCAGTTTGTGGCACGTCTGATTAACTCCTGCACATTAGATAGAAATAATTAGTTGTCAAGGGGGACCCAAGCCACGACGGTCTTGGGTCTGCCATTCTCGTCAACGAATGTGAACTCCTTCAAGTATCCATTGCTCTTTTCAGTAGAGCCGGATGCTTTGGAAGTCTCACTCGTCTGAGCATGGGAGGTACTACCACTAGGCTTTCTTTCCGGAGACTTCTGAAAAAGTCTAGGATTTACTGTCCTTGGGTTTGATGTAGATCTTACCCTAGTTGGATAGTTATAACTTGAATTATGATAATTCCTATTATTACTATTAGGGTTGTTAAAACGGTTGTTGGGAGTTTGGTATCTCTGTGGAGTCTTACTCCTAAAAGACTGTCCATAAGAGCTTCCACCAGAAGAGGTAGTGCTCCTATACTATCATGAGACGAAAACTTCACAGATTTTAATGTGGGTTGTGTTCTCTGAGAACTTTGAGTTCTCTTAAATCCCAACCCATTCCTCCCAGCATTACCAGCATTTTCATTTTCTTTAATTTTACCTTCTATGAAAACACCAGACAATCTCAGTTTTATGCTTGTCGCCTTAGAATTTTTCATTTTAGGAGGCGACACAGACTTTACAGGTGATTGATCTTTCTTCACCTGTACCTTTCCAATTTTGCCCTTAGTTGGACAAATGCTTGCAACATGCCCTTTTTGATGACATGTGAAGCATGAGCGTTTCACGAAAGCCTTTTTAGTGGCCTTTTGAATTGTCAGATCGTCCAGTTTAGGCAAACTTAGAGAGGACACAACTATAACCTTCTTACCCTTATCAATTTTAGTATTTAAATTTTCATTTTCAGATTTGGGTAAATCAAGATTAATTTCGTGCTTTAGCTTCTCCTTGACACTTCCATGTTCAGCCACACTCTCTTTTACAAAATTCGTTTTTAGTTCAGAAACAGGTGGCATGGGAGTGTCAGTGAGTGTTGATTCAGGTGTAGATTTTGTCTCAGCTTTCGCAGGTCTAACGAAATGTATTAGACCAGGAACTGCTGGTTGTTTAGCAGAATCATCAACAGTAGACATCTCAGTTTCATCAGAAATAAAGGAGTAATTATGATTAAAGGGAGGAGGGCTTTCGGTATAGCCCATTCCCCTGTGATCACCAGGCTGTTTTTGGACGCTAAGCATGTTGTCTAAGGTTTCGATAGAGAATTTTCTTAACTCTAATTTCCTGTTAAGATCAGCTATCCTAACCCTTGCGTCAGCTAATTCCTTTTCCCTATCAGCAGACATTTTAGTCCATTCTAAAATATGTTCATGAGCCAAGTCATTTCTTACACTTTGCTCATTTAACTTATCTTTTAAGTATTTCATGTCTGATTTATCAGATTTTGCTTTACTTATTACTTCTGAGTTTCTGATGTTTAATATGGTGTTTTCTTCTTTTAAAGATTTTAACTGAGATGTTATGACATCAGATGATTCCACTAACTTCTCAGCGTGTTCCTAAAAGTTAGTACATAACACACAGGCTTTAACTACTAGATCTAAATTAAGCAATACCTTTTGTTTCTCAGCGTCAAGATTTGCCATGTAAGCAATGAAGTCCTTTGAGCTCATATCCTCAGTTGACTTCAGAGTCTTGATTCTTTCTTCATCAGCAGGTACATCAACCTCCATCTCAGTAGTTGCTTCCTTCTCTGAATCAGACCCCGCACTGCTTTCCTCCTTTTCTTCCATAATGGAAGCCATAAATGCTTGCAGTTCCTCAGATTTTGTGCTCCAGTCATATGCTCCTTCTTGAGATTGAACCACCAGAGCTCTTGAAGTATGATTACTTCCTGAGCTCTGATTGTTATCAGAGGAGCCTTGACTGAAATGTATTGACCCGTTTTGACCAAGAGCTTGATCTCTTTTAGGTCTCTAACATTCCCGAGCAAAGTGCCCAAAGCCATCACAGTTATAACACTTCACTTTGGACTTGTCAAAACCCAATTTGCTACTTACAAATTTTCTCCCAGTTCTATTCATAAAACGTTGGGCTCTTCGTGCGATCATGGCCATTTGTCATTGCAAGTCCATTTCTTTTAGATCATCTTGATCCAATTAATCATAATCCTCATCTATCAACTCAGGATCAGTGATCTTGCCCTTAATGAAGTTTTCACGAGATGCAATGAAAAAGGCAAGCAGGGTTACTTCCTCCTCAGCTGACTTCATACTCATGGGCATTGATTTAAAATTGTTTGATGTCCCAGTTTTCAGTTTTCTATCAGCCCCTGAGTCTTCTGATGAGGCAATATAACAAACATTGCTACCAGCAGTTCTGATAGCCGAGTCTATTTCATCCTCGATAGTATAAAAAGCAGTAACTCCACCACTTGTAGATGCAGCAGAATCAGACCGTTTACCGTGGTAAACACTGGGATCCTGAACCTGATCAGACCCGGTCTCTTTCCTTTGCATGTTCAAGTCGTACACACGCAGTTTACCTATCACTTCATAAAGTGAGAGAGACTTGTAATTGCTACTCTCTTTTATCATCAGGGTGTAAATGTCTCACTTTGAAGGTAAAGCCTCAAGAAGTTTGTTATTCTTAACTACATCAGTATAGCTAAGACTGACATTTTCCATCTCTGTCATCAGATGGTAATATCGAGTAATGATATCCTCCAATGACTCAGATTTCATATGTTTAAAAACATAGAACTGTTTCGTAAGCAAATCAGTTCTACCCTCCTTGATTTGCTCATTCCCTTCAAACCTCTTCTCCAGAGCTAACCAGAGCTCTCTAGATAGGTCATACTTTTTGAATGTGTGTTTTATCTCTTGAAGAAGGCACATAGTCAGAGCAGATAACGCCTTGTTTTCTGCTTCGTACATCTTTCTTTCTTCCTACTTCAGGGATGAATATGAAACGAATCTCGGTTTACCCTCGAACATATAAGTAGGGGCTTCATATCCGTCCTTGATGCAGAGCCACATCCGAACATCATTATATTTGGCAAAGGATTTGAACCGTTCCTTCCACCAAAAATAATCCTCTCCCTTTAGGAGTTTAGGAGGTGAGGCCGACTTCCCAACTTCATGGTCCCTTATTGAGATTTGACATCGTGAGGAAAAGTCAAACTAAGTCAAACAGAAAGTCAACTAAAGTCAAACTCTAAGTTCGTACGAACTTAGATTAATTCGAACTTATAGGTTCGAAGACTATCTAGGTTTGTATGATTTCAAACGTTCGAACTTAGCAGGTTCGAAGCTGTAGGTTCGTACGAACTTACAGCTGGCTAGGTTCGAAGGCTATTTAGGGTAGGTTCATACGACACTTTCTGAGTTGTACGAACTTGCTACTCAAACTCAAATCTGAGCAAAAACTCAGATCTAGAAGGAAACAACCGATGGAAATGAATGAAACTTAAAGATTTTGAATCACTAACACTCAAGGAAGCCGAAAGTACAACTTTTATCTTCCCAAACACTACAAAATCTTGTTTTCTTAGTGTTTTTCCAATCCCGAACCAAACAAAGGCTTGTTTTAGCTCTGATACCAATTGAAAGTCCCTTTGAACGGATCCAAACGGGATTACAATGTGTATTAGTTTGCGGAATCGTATAATACACAAGAAACAACAACAAAACAAGTAAATGCAAGTGTTAAGTGTATAGATTCGTATGTGTTCGAAGATATCTCTGTATATTCGAATAGTACTGATTAAAAGGGCTATTTAATAACATTACAAGTTGGTATTTATACCCAGCAAGTTCGTACGAACTTAGCTGGTCCTAGGTTCGTACGAAATTACATGTTCGTACGAACTTCCTAGGTTCGTACGAACATATAGGTTCGTACGAACTTACAATACAACTTACAAAAAGGCTAAGTTAATTAAACAAACTACAAATTAACTACAAAACTAATTACAAAACTAACTATTACAAAATAAGAGCTGTTGTCACAAAACGTGCACCAACACAATTGAACCAATGTCTCAAATCGAACTCTTCGAATGCCTTGGTCTGTTAAGTTATCACATGAATAAAGACATGGATTTGTAATCCCTGTCTCTTTCATTTCAGCATACAAGCTTGTGTGAAGCCTTGGATATAAGACATGTTGACTCCATTGAAGTAATAGGAACATCCATGTTGATGACATAAATGTCCTTCTTCCTTGGGGCCCTTATCAATATCCATTTTTCGGGAATAATGAAACCCGGCTTCAGGACTAAGGCCTCTGTCTCATTGAAATGTACAGGATGACCTTTATCCCAGACTTGGGAAACACTCACTAGGTTGTGCGTTAGTTTTTCAACATAATTCACATCCTCTAGAGTCAAAGTGCCATTTGAAACTTTTCCTTTCCCAGTTATTAATCTTCCTTTATCACCAGCGAAATGAACTCGTTGTTTCAAACCTCCTTTGAAGTCTTTCAGTAGACTTCGAGTTCCTGTCATATGCCTAGAACAGCCACTGTCTACGTACCACCAATTGTCGTCATTGACAGTATGCTCCTGCACATGACATCTGTACACAATTAATTATCAAGAGGGACCCAAGCCATAGCAGACTTGGATCGTCCTTCATCATCAACAAATTTGTAAGTCCTGTGATCTTGGTCGATAATGATTATATCAATTATCTAGTCGTATAAAGGTGCGGAATTCCTTTATACGTTTGAGTTTTTAATTAATCAAACGAATCACTAATCGCTTTGTTTTGATATTAACTAATTGTTAATCTTCAAAACCTAGCCGTTAGTGATTAGGGTTTGCTCTGGAAATTACTACTGCCGTAAGTTTTCTCAAAAATTAATCAGAATTGTTTTTTTTCCTCTCTTCTTTTTTTTTAATGTTAAATTAAAACCTAATTTAAGTACTCGTTTCACTTCGCATGATGGGCTGGGCTTTTGGGCTTGCGAATCCAGAATCACCTGCGAATTGAGTTTCTCAATTCGCTAGGGAGATCTCTGCGAATTGAGATTCTCAGTTCGCAAGTCATCCTGGGAATTGAGTTTCTCAATTCGCAAGTCTCAGGATTGCGAACCCAAATTCCGTTTTGCGAGTCCAGTTCTCATTTCACATATTTTAATAACTTGTGACTTGAGAACTTCACTCACAACTCAGACTTTAGTTTGTATTCGTTATTAGTCCAATACGTTCCTGTATTTCACATAATAATAATAACAAACTATGATTACAATTACCCTAGACCTATAACAAGCTAGATCTGTTGTCACAAAACATGTCTCAACAGACTCCCCCTTGACAATAGCTCTAGCGTCATTATCTTCAATTCTGTCTTTGGTTTTCAATTGTAAATCTTACTACCCATATGTATCTGCATTTTAATGCAAGTCTTAACCATCATTTGATAATCTCGTGCAAGATCACCCCATGTTTCAGTCGTTAGGATTCTGTTTTCATTTAACCTTAACATATCTCTCTTCGACAGATTCATTTGGTGTCGATGGTCATAGACTCTCAAAATTTCCTTTTCTCCTCCATCGACCTCATCATCAGCTTCAACCATGACAGCTTCACCAGTTGCTGAATCCACATGCCAATTCTTTAGATTTCCTAATAAATTTTGAGGCATTGTCTTCAGAGGTATTTGCTGTACACATTTGACTGCTGGATAAGTCTTTTTCCTTAATCGTCGCCCAGTACGTTGACTGCGCTCTTTCAGTTTAATTGTTTTCCCGACCCTTGGCTTAATCTTTTCGAATTTCATTGATCTACCCTCAGTCTTAATTATTCTTTCTACATAATTTGCATATGGATCATTACTGGGGTTTATCAATTCTAATCTAGCCAGGTCGCGGATCTCAAATCGAGGAAGAGAACTAAACACTGCAAGCTTCTTCTCAAAGTATTGTACTCCATCAAATCTCTTAATTGCGAAGAGCTTCAGTTCAGAATCATAATACCATCTAATGATTCCTTTACGGGGTACTCGTTTTCCCGTTATGTCAACTTCTGACATTCCAATCTTCTTCTTCTTTTTCTTCAACGGTCTAAACATAGGATTTCCTTTAAGTTTATCAGGAAGATCATCTTCAAACTCAGAATCTGATGATTCACTTAGATTTGCATCCAAGTCTATCACCTGTTCTCCGTTTTCATTCTGAATGACAACTTTTGTAGTTGAAGGGCTTACGATGTGTTCATCTATATTGACATCAAGATCTACACCTTCGTCTACCTCAACTTCATGAATAGAAGTCCAATCTTCAGGAGGTAGAAATTCACCCTCCTCTAGATCATAGTCGACTTCTTCATCTATTTCATCTAGTATGTCACTCTCAGAATCAGATAAGTTTAGCATTTCCAGACCTATATAAATACACATACAAGTAAATATTAATATAATAAATCCTTTTATTGATTTCTCTGAATCAATCTAAGGATTCTCTTATTAATCTTTTTGTGTATTATAACATATATTATATATACTTCTAACTCTTTTATTGATGATAATCAATCTAAGAATTCAAAAGTCTTATAACATACAAGCATTACATATTATATTATCTTTTAAATCTTTTATCGATCACAGTCAATCTAAGATTACAGAGATCTTATAATACATAAACATTATATATATTATATAATCTTATTAATCTTTTATTGATCTCAGTCAATCTAAGATTCAAAAGATCTTATAATATATGAATTATTATATATATCATATAATCTTATTAATCTTTTATTGATCTCGGTCAATCTAAGATTCAAAAGATCTTATAATATATCAACATTACTGTCAATTATCAAATATAACATTAATGTATTAAGCATTAAAGTCCAAAATCTTAATTAAACAGTAATATTACATTACAAATTGTTTAAATATTACAAAACATAACACAAATTAAAAAAAAAGGTTACATTAACTATTTAAACAAAATATTAACCTTCTACAGTTCCAGCTCCTCCTGAAGTACCAGCTTCTCCACCCGTGTCAGACTCCCCCTGAACTCGAGTCTGCTTACCAGTCGTTGACGGACCAGCCAGCTCACTTCTTTTCGGAGCGTTGGGATCATCGTCTGTATCATCCCTTCTTTTCCTTGCTAGTTCATCCTCTCTGCAAGATTCTCTGTAGAAGAGTATCTCCCCCTGAGATGGCTTGTCCGCAATGAGTGAAGTAACAAGACAATCAAGGCTGTCGAACCGGCGTTGCTGGCGTGCGATGTCATCAACCATATTATTCTTTGCTTTAATCAGCAGCAAATAGGCATTATTTTGATCAGTTATAGTCTGAGCCTGAGACAGTACTTGGGAGGACAGGATATCGGTGAGCGCCTCTAAATCCCGAACCCTTGACTCCAAATTGAGAATACGATCAGAATCAGACATAGGTTGCGAGGATGATTTGGTAGTAGTGGCTCTGGGAGGAATGGTAGTAGACTGATGCACTTTGGTAGCTATCTCAGTAGCGACCTCTTTTAAAAGCGTAGATGCCTTCCTGCTTGATTTAGCAGTAGGATGAGTCTCTGGACGCACAAGAGCTCGAATTACTTCCTCCTCAGTCGGATCAGCTATTAATTGTGGTCCAGTATATGCAACTGCCCTAGGTCGCTTACGACTTCTAGTAACAGGGACCTCCACCTCTTCATCATCAGATTCATCCACCAAAGTAAAGTCAGGATCTTGCTCAACAGCTTTTCACTTACCCTTCAGAGCCGGATCCATAATCAATTTAGAACCTCTTCTGATCATACCAGCAGGAATACCAGAAACAGGACCAGATGGTGGATCCTGACCATCTTCTGAATCAGAGTCAGAAGCAGTTGCTCCATCCTTCTTCTCAGCAGAACCACCAGAAGTCCCAGCTACTGGCGGCTCAGAAGGCCCAACCTTCTCCTGTCTAGGATATGTAGGAACAACCTCCTGTTCAACTATATCCTCATGCACCAGCTGTGCAACAGCAACATCTTCCACATTCGGCTCAGGTTGATTATTCTGAACCTCAATTACCTCTTGTGGCTCGGGTTGGTGAGCCTCCTCAATCTGCTCTTGTTGTACAGGAACATCTGCCACAACATCAGCATCCACCCAGCCATTATTCGGTGGCGGCATATACTGAGGATCCACCAAGAACCCGAATAACTCAGTAACTGGGGGCTGAAGTTCAAATCTTCTGGATGTATGCATAAACATTGCATTATAGCCTCGAAGCCCCAGAGTATCTACCCGAATATCAGATACAACTTCAGGCAAATCAGGAATGCAGTGACGAAAAATCAGCATACAGAATCTCGGATACATAAGAAACTGTGAACGAACAGCACCCGAGATTTGTCGAACAAACTCGCCGAAAATGAAATCTGAGAAACTGTATGGTTTATTATAAACCAGTGACAGTACAGCAGATAGTAACGCAGGGCTCAGCTCATCATATCCTCCTTTCTTGGCACCAAACACCGTGACCAGCACATGCCAGAGAAATCTCCATTCCCCAAAAACAAGGGCTTTCAGAAACTGACGGCCTCTCCTAGGACCAACATATCCCATACGTGCCAAAGCTCCTTCAAGAAAGTCAGAGGGAAACACCGTGGGACCATCTTCTTGCTCAATATTCCCCAATCGCAAGATATGGCGAAGGTCAGTGGAAGAAAATACCACAGGACGATTATTCACCGTTGTCTGAATCACTGGAGGATTCACCACAGTATTATACTGAATATTATCCCAGAATTGGGTTAATATGTTCGTTGAGAGAGCCGGAGATGCAGTAATAGTATACGCAATCCTCGATCTTGCCAGAAATGTGAGAATTCTAGCCACACGAGAAGCTCCCTTAGCATTGACATCAAGATCGATCAGTAAATTGTGGTGCGCAGCAAATTGACGAGCCATATCTGTAATAAAAACATCACATAAAGAACACGACAATTAGCATAAAACAAATATTGAATAACTTATATAATTTACGAATCGTAATTGAACTATTAAGTTGTAAAAACCTAATTATTAATTATATTCGTTAATTATATATATCCATGCAATAAGTGTAATACTATCATTAATCTGTCACCAAAAAGTCTCAGATTAAGTATATAACTTATTACAATAAAGTCATAAGTCTTATACAAATAGATAAGTTTCTACGTGTTCACCATAAAGTCTACACGTCTAAACGTATAAAATATTCACTTATAACCTTTTATTAAATAAATTAATCGAAAGGTCGTAAGTCGATATAAGAAAGTTCAAATAACAAGTCAAACTGAATTAAAAGGTTTTAGATTAACTTATAACTCATTATTAAGTAAATTAATCTAGAGTTCGTAAGGTAATCCAAAATAAAATGTAATTTCAATTCGCAAAGTCAAAACAGAAAGTCAACTAAGCAAAGTGAAACTCGATTCGCAGAATTTAATTTGCGAATTGAAACTCAATTCGCAAAGTCAAACATCCAGTCAAACAGGCAAAGAGAAATTCGGTTCGCAAGGTCTGACTTGCGAATTGACACTCAATTCGCAAAGTCAAACCGGTCAACCAAGCGAAGCATATCTCGATTCGCAAGGTTAGTTTAGTTCGCAAGTGAATTTCGATTCGCAAGTGTGTTTCAATTCGCAACAAGTTCGATTCGCAGGTTATATTCGATTCGCAAGATACTGGATTCGGTTCGCTAGAGCGTGCTGCGAATTGAGTTTGAACTCAATTCGCAACATGAACAGATGCGGCGAAATCAAATTAAAATTGAAACTAGAGCCCGTTTGAACACAATCGAAGCTGGCGATCTTGTACTAATCACAGAGAATAACAAAAACCCTAACAAATCAAAGTATTTCAACTACCAAATCGTGATATTCATGAAATCCTAAAACCAAAACCCTAAAACATAAAAATTTAATTTTCGAACAAATGACACGGTGAAAATGCGTGAATCATACCGTAATGTGTTCGTAATCAAAAAGTGGATAATCGGTATGGATTGAAAAAGTGAGTTCGCAAGTTTAAATTCGTGAAAAGAAGCGAAATCAGATGTGGGTTCGTGTCGCTAAAAGTTGGATTCGCAGGGGGTTCTAGTTTGGATTCGTGAAAGTGAATTCGCAAGGGGAGAATTGACCTAGTCAAAGCCTTTGGTTCGCAAGCCAAGTCAATTCGCAGGAGTTGACTTGGTCAAACAAAGAGTTTTTTTTTTTTTTTTTTTTTTTTTTTTTTTTTTTTTTTTTTTTTTTTTTTTTAATAATATTGCACAAACATATATCTAAATAAACTAAATAAATATAAAAATAACTAAAATTAAACAAATAATGAAAGTTATTAAAATTAAATTTTAATTTGTAATACTTTGTATATTTAAAACATACAAAATATAACAAATCTAAAATAATAAATAACATAAGTACCACCCAGCAATTATTTTTCACTTGTAATTTTTGTACAAGTCCAAAATAATGTAAAATTAATTTTCACTTGTAAAATTTTTAAAGAATTCAAAAATCATACAAGTCTAAACTAATTAAAGGTAACAAGTCAAAAATATTTATTACTTGAAAGATACAAGTCTAAAATATTTATTACTTGTATTGACACCAATTGTAAGCTCATACCTAAAAAGAATGAAACAATAAAGTGCAAAACAAAACAAATAAAATGCAAAGTAATGAATAATTCAAAACGGAACATTGGTATCGAGTACCATTTTATTAATTGAAACGTATAATAAAATAAACAATACATATTTTTGGTGTTAAACGTTTATCTGATACGGGATCATATTAGGAAGAATAAGATAGGTTTATTATTGAATTAAATAAGTCTAAGTAGATTGTTAGTATGCATACCTCATGAAATTCACACTAAGTAACAAAAGAAATTACAACTCTAGCCATTTGTTAACTCATATTTATAAGATTATAACTTGGTTACCTTTATCCACATAAAATAACACATTTGTTATTAATTGTGAACATATGATTCACTAATGTGATCAGTTCAATTTTATAAACAGTTCAAGACGATTACTGATATTATGATCCACATAAACAAATAAAGCAATGAATTCCAAGCAAATTGTTATTATTAGTATGTATATTAAACAGTGTTGATCTAAAATATGATATAATGAGAATTCAAGCAAGAACACATAACACTGCATCTTTTATTTATTGGGTAGAGGTTACTAAATGATGTTCTTTTCGAAACATATAACATACCCTTAACTTTTAGATTTTGACAAACATCAAACATATCTTGAAGATACTAGTGGTTCTAGATCTGTACTTAGTACAACATAAGTTCCCTTAGTATGTGCAAGACAAGTTTGAGACCGTTGGCAAAACTAATGGTGTCAGGTCTGTACTTAGTACAACAGAGTCCCAGTAGTTTCACTAAAAGCCATTTGTTAAACTATTTGTCAGATCATCGAGTAACATATTTCTTTTGATATCAGTGTATGGTTATACTATTATTCATCATTTAAGACATTTGTCATACATCATATGGCAGATCACACTAAGTAACATACATGAGAATTATTGCTTTTTAAGTGCTCAGAAAACATAGCAGAATTTGCCTATCAGTACATCATATAATGAAGCTGTCTATACTTAAAGTTATTGTTTGATGAGTTATAGCGTGTGGAGAAAGGTGTATAATAAGATAAACATAAGCAAAGTCATGGTTGTAAAGATGTAACCCTAATGTAGCTTAAAGGAATCTACTAACACATCTAACTTAGTACTTATTTTAATGTTATTATTAACCTTATTCTCCTAATGTACTATCATTTCCCAACAGATAAACACTTAACTTTTATCGGAGGCGATTCCCTTTAGGTAACAAGCAAATAAATGCTATACGCCTATACCCCCTTTTTCTAAGAAAATAAAAATAGACGAAATAAACGAAGCTAATTATTACAAAATCTGATGGAAGACTAATCACTCAGGATTTCTCATTCCATTTAGTTGCACCAAAGATTCAAATCGAGCCCGGTCGAATGCCTTGGTGTATAAGTCTGCTAGGTTATCCAATGAGGGAACCTTAGCTAACTTTATCAGCTGTTTCTCTGCACAATCTCTAATGAAATGATGTCCTATATCAATGTGCTTAGTCTTGCTGTGCTTTACAGGATTATTGGTTATCGAGATCGTTGACTCATTGTCAATCATCATTGGAGTGTTCGTTATATTCAACCCATAATCCCGTAATTGTTGTTGAATCCACAACACTTGGGAACAGCAGCTGCCAGCAGCAACATACTCAGCTTCACATGTAGAAATGGCTACTGAGGTCTGCTTCTTGCACTGCCAAGATACAAGTCGTCCACCTAGGAATTGACATCCTCCGGTAGTAGACTTTCTATTTTGATTACATCCTCCGTAATCCGAATCAGTATAAGCTATGAAATCAAAATCACCATCAATCGGATACCATAGTCCCAGCTTTGGTTTCCCTTTGAGGTAACGAAAGATTCTTTTCACAGCTTGCATATGTGACTCTTTCGGATTAGCCTGATATCTTGCACAGATACAAACTGCAAACATAATGTCAGGCCTGGATGCAGTCAAATACATTAGTGATCCAATCATGGCCCTATATAATGTAGGATCCACATCCTGATCACTCGATGTATCAGGACTAAGTCCGTGATTCTCTGGTATAGGAGTCTTGAATACTTTAGAATCTTCCATTTTGAAACGTTCTAATAATTCAAGCGTATACTTAGATTGATGAATAAAGAATCCATCTTTCTTTTGGTCAACTTGTAACCCTAAGAAAAAGTTCATTTCTCCCATAGCAGACATCTCGAATTTACTTTTCATAACTTGTTCAAAGTCGCGACACATCTTTTCATCAGATGATCCAAAGATAATGTCATCGACATATACTTGAACAAGTAAGAAGTCCTTCTTTCTCCATTTTACAAAGAGTGTACTATCGATAGCACCTCTTGTAAATCCATTCTCAAGAAGATGTGTTGACAATGTCTCATACCAAGCCCTTGGTGCTTGATGTAATCCATATAAAGCCTTATCTAAACGATATACTTTTTCAGGATACTCAGGATTAGTGAATCCCGGTGGTTGTGAGACATACACCAGTTCTTTGACTTTGCCATACAAAAAGGCACTTTTTACATCTAATTGGAATACCTTTATTCCTTCATAAGATGCAAAAGCTAGAAATAGCCTTATTGCTTCAAGCCGAGCCACTGGTGCAAACACCTCGGTATAATCAATACCTTCCTCTTGATTAAAGCCTTGTACAACTAAACGGGCTTTATTGCGAGTCACGATTCCCCGATCGTCTCTCTTACACTTAAATACCCATCTAGTGCCAATTGGATATTCACCAGCCGGTAAATCAACCAATTCCCAGACTTGTAACTTAGTGAACTGACTCAGTTCATCTTGCATCGCTTCAACCCATGAGCTTTCTTTTAGTGCCATTTGCACATTTTTAGGCTCAACTTGTGAGATGAAACATGAATATAGACATTGATTAGTAATCCCAGTCTCGTTCATTTCAGCATACAAGTTTTCGTGAGTTGAAGTAGTAGCTTTAGATTGATTTCTAGTTTGAACCACAGTAGTTGGATCACCAATGATGTTTTCAATTGGATGATTCTTATGAACTTTTGATGTTGTTACTGGTTCAACTAAAAAATCATTCTCTAAGTTAGAATCAACTTCTACCACTGATGGTAAGTCTTCATTAACATCAGAATTGTTTTCACAATCCTCTTGCTCTTGAGATATACCATCCACAGGTTGTTGAAGTTGACTTGTAGATGCATCATCAGTAGATACAGTAGAGTTAATCTCAGATGGCTGAATATTCGATGCTGGAGACTGAGTACAAGTCTCATCTCCCGACAATAAATGTTCAGGCATCTCTGAATTCCTCACATATTCACTGATGGGGACTTTAAATGACTTAAAGAGATCAGTATAGTCAAATTGCCAATCCAATCCTTTATGTACATCGTGTGTATAGCTCGTAACTTCAATGTTATAAACTATTTCCACACGTCCCGTTGTTTTATTGAAGACTCTTTTATTTGGTGAATTAGGAACATAACCTAGGAAGTATCCTTCGTCAGCCTTTTCACCAAATTTTGGCTGTTTACTTGTCTTCAATAGAGTGCATGAAACTCCAAAGGGTTCAAACCCTTTTAAGTTAGGTTTCTTATTGTTCAAAAGTTCATAACAAGTTTTGTTATGTCTTTTAACCGTAAGAACTCTATTCAGAACATGACACGCAGTATTCACCGCTTCTGCCCAAAAGATGACAGGAAGCCTTGAATCTGATAGCATGGTTCTGGCACTCTCAATCAGTGTTCTATTCTTCCTTTCAGCCACACCATTCTGTTGAGGTTCATATGGTGCGCTGAATTGATGAATTATCCCTTTGCTTAAGCAATAGATATTGAACACCGAATTCTTGAATTCTGTTCCGTTATCACTACGAATTCTCTTAATTCTTGTTCTATAGATATTCTCAATTAGATCTAGAAACTCCATAAGAATGGTAGAAGTTTCATCCTTAGACCCCAAGAAGAAAACCCATGAGAATCTAGAGAAATCATCGGTGATAACCAAACAGTACCACTTGCCGCCTATGCTTCTTTTGCTTATAGGGCCAAAGAGATCCATATGCAGCAAGTCAAATGGCAATTGAATAGAGTTTTCAGTTTTGGATTTGTGTGGTTTCTTATGTTGCTTTCCTTTTAAGCAAGAAACACACCTATCCTCAAACTCGAAACGCTTCAATGGTACACCCAGAACTAAACCATTCTTGGTTATATAGTTCATCTTTCGAAAGTTAAGGTGAGCCATCTTTCTATGCCATAGGATAGAATCTGCTTCTGAAGCCTTGGATAACAAACATGTCGACTCCATCGAAGATATAGGAACATCCATGTTAATTGCATAGATGTCCTTCTTCCTTGGAGCCCTCATTAGTATCCATTTCTCAGGTACAATGAAACCTGGCTTCAGAACTAAGGCTTCTGTCTCATTAAAGAGAACAGGGTGGCCTTTATCGCAGATTTGAGAAACACTCACAAGATTGTGAGTCAATTCCTCAACGTAGTTAACATCTTCAAGTGTTAACGCTCCATTGGAGACAGTTCCTCTCCCTGTGATTACTCCTCCTTTATCACCAGCGAAATTAACCCGCTGTTTCAACCCACCTTTGAAGTCCTTCAGTAGACTCCGGGTCCCTGTCATGTGCCGAGAACAGCCACTGTCTACATACCACCAATTTTCTCTGTTCACAGTCTGTTCCTGCACATACAGGTTGTAAAGGATTAGTCTTCAAGGGGGACCCAAGCCATTACGGTCTTGGTCTGTCCCTTATCATCTACAAACTTAAGTTCTTTGAAGTAACCATTCTTCCCATTAGGAGCTTTGGTTACTTCCGAAGAAGTTTGAGTTTGTGGATGATTGTTAGTCTTAGGAGGTGAATTAATTGTGAACCTCTTAGATGTTGAGCTATGAGTTCTATAATTATGTGAATCATTAAACTCATTAGCACGTGATGTAGAACCATACTCATATTGACTCTTGGTTCTACTTGGTGTTCTAAACCTTGAAGGTGTTTGATCTTTGGGTTTATAATTAAGCTCAGGCCTTTTAGGTTTAGGTGGTGAGGGAAAGTGTGAGCTATTTCTTTTAAGAATATTCATAGGTCTAGAGCCTAATCCCGGTTTTACACTAGGCCTATCTATATTCATACTAGAAACATTGGGTGGAGGAACACAATGAAAACTATCTTTTTTAGGAATATTAACAGACTTAGTACCAAATCCCGGCTTGATACTTGATCTATCTATATTCCCACTAGAGACATTAGTCGTCTTGTCATTTATCACTGGCTTAGTTGTTTCCTCTAACTTTTTGTTAGGGCAACAAGAAGCCACGTGTCCTCTTTGAAAACATTTAAAACAAGATAACTTCTTTTGTGATTTAACCACCTTTTTACCCTCACTTTTAGATTGTTCTGAAGACGCTGAAGGTAAATCGTTAATAATCTTATCATTCAAATTAGTATCACCTATCACTTCTCTCGAAACAAATTGTATTTTAGAGAGTGATTTAGTCTTACTAACTCCACATGATGGATCTTTAACAACCTCCTTCAGTGGTTCAGACAGGTTAGACAATTTAGTTACATTTTCATCAGGTTCAGTATCTGCGTCAGGCATTTCTAAGTCATCTGAAGTTGTAGAGTAATTTGAATTGAATGGAGGAGGAACATCATTGTAACCAACACCATTCTTATCTTTTACACTACGTTGCGAGCTAATTATATTATTTAAGGTTAAAGAAGAAGTTCTATAACCTTCAATCTTACGATTCTGCTCAACTAATTTCAGTTTAGTCTCAGAAAGTTCCTGATCTTTACTAGCAATATTACGATTTAAATCATGTAAGTTAAGATATAAACCATCAATTTTGACACTTTGTTCATTTATTATGTCACTAAGTGATTTCCTATCTTCACTTTCAAGTTTTATCTTATCTTTAAGCGCTAGTTTGTCTTCACTTAACCTTCTAACATCACTTTTAGCTAAATCAAGTTCAGATGTTAAGGTTCTGTTAGACTCAGCAAATACACTAACCTGTGTTTGTAAGTCAGTAACTAAGTTACAGACATCAGCAAGAGTAAGAAAATTGACACATACCTTCTGCTTGTCTGTCCGAATGTCTGCCATGTGTGCTACTAACTCATCAGGACTCATATCCTCAGTTAATTCCAAATATAGCACATCTTTAGCTTTAGCAGCTTTGACTTCTTCCTGAATCTGCTCTGCAGGTTGAGTCTCCATGTCTTCAGGAAAGTATGAAGCTGATTCAGCAGGCGTCTCTTGATCAACTATATCAGCCATAAGCGCATGCTCAGACTGAGTAGTCCAATCATAAGAACCATCAACCTGCTGAACGACTAAGACTTTGGAATTTAGATTACTTCCCGAGTCTTGTCTATTAGCATCGACCTTTGGTCGTTGACATTCTCTAGCAAAGTGTCCGTAACCCTGACAGTTATAACACTTGACTTTAGACTTGTCAAAACCAGGTCTATTGCCAACAACTCTACGTCCAGTTCTTTTCAAGAAATTTTTTACCCTTCTAGACACCATAGCAAGCTGCCACTGAAGGTCCATTTCTTCAAGATCCTCAGGATCAACCTGATCGTAATCCTCATCGAACATTGCATGATCATTGATCTTACCCTGGATGTAGTTTTCATATTATGCCACAAAGGAAGCTAGAACAGATAGTTGCTGTTCAGCAGATTTCACACTCATGGGCATTTTGTGATGCTCAGGAGGTGACTTCTCACTCGACTTCCCTTTTGTGTTGCTTCCAGATGAAGCAATAAAGCACATATCCTCAGTCACTAACTCACCATGTTCATCAGTTTCACCAGCTAATAAAGCAGTGGTCGAACTGGATGAAACATTAGAGAGAACAGATTTTCCATGATATAATCCTGGATTTTGTAACTGATCAGAATCTGTGTCTCTAGTCTTTTTGGTGAAATCATAGCCTCTGAGTTTATCTATGACTTTCTCAAGAGTCATGGCAGCATACCTCTCATCGTTGTCTTTGAGCATGATACCATACATTTCCCACTTTGATGGTAAACCTTCAATAAACTTGTCGGTTTTCTCCTTATCCGAGTAGGAAATATCGTGGTCGTCAAGCTCACTAAGCAAGTGATAGAATCTTGTAGTGAATGCTTCAAGATCCTCTTCTCTAAAAGCCTTAAACACAGTGAATTGCTTTTTCAGAAGATTTCTCTTGCTTTCTTTAACCTGAGGGCTTCCCTCACATCTTTTCTCAAGAGCATCCCATAGCTCTTTAGCAGTATGAAAAGACTTGAGTTGATGATTGAGTTCTCTTGGTAAACTCATCTTAATAGATGAGTGAGCTTTGTTCTCAATCTCATAAGCCTTCTTTTGATTATCACTCATTCTTTGATAATCAAGTTTGACAGTAGCATTTTCCACAGTAGATGTCGGTGCAACATATCCGTTCTTGATACTTAGCCAGATCGACAGATCATGATATCTACAGTAAGATTCAAATCTGTCCTTCCAACCATAGTAGTCTTCAAGACGTAGCAACTTAGGTGGAACGTTAGATTTACCAACTTCATGGTCCATCTCGATCATTCTACTTAAGTCAGACATTTTCTTTAAACTTTGAATTTTCAAGTCAAACAAACTGGATTCGCAGGATTGACCAAAACTGGATTCGCAAGTTTGACTTTTTGGATTCGCAGGTTTGACCAACTGGGTTCGCAGGGTTTGACTTTTTGGATTCGCAGGTTTGACCAACTGGGTTCGCAGGGTTTGACTTTTTGGATTCGCAGGTTTGACCAACTGGGTTCGCAGGGTTTGACTTTTTGGATTCGCAGGGGAGCTACTGGATTCGCAGGAAAGAAACTGAATTCGCAGGAAGAACACAATCCAGATCTCAATACGTGAACCGACTGTAAAACCCAAAACTCAACAATTTTTAGGTATTTTCACAATTAAACAAGATGTTTCAATTGTAAACAAACCCAAAAACGTCCAGAAATTGATTTTGATCGTTTTTAACACCTAAAGTATTACAATCAATCCGAATCAAAAGAAAATCTATTAAAAACTCAAAAACCACAACCTTGCTCTGATACCAATTGTAAGTCCTGTGATCTTGGTCGATAATGATTATATCAATTATCTAGTCGTATAAAGGTGCGGAATTCCTTTATACGTTTGATTTTTTAATTAATCAAACGAATCACTAATCGCTTTGTTTTGATATTAACTAATTGTTAATCTTCAAAACCTAGCCGTTAGTGATTAGGGTTTGCTCTGGAAATTACTACTGCCGTAAGTTTTCTCAAAAATTAATCAGAATTGTTTTTTTTCCTCTCTTCTTTTTTTTTAATGTTAAATTAAAACCTAATTTAAGTACTCGTTTCACTTCGCATGATGGGCTGGGCTTTTGGGCTTGCGAATCCAGAATCACCTGCGAATTGAGTTTCTCAATTCGCTAGGGAGATCTCTGCGAATTGAGATTCTCAGTTCGCAAGTCATCCTGGGAATTGAGTTTCTCAATTCGCAAGTCTCAGGATTGCGAACCCAAATTCCGTTTTGCGAGTCCAGTTCTCATTTCACATATTTTAATAACTTGTGACTTGAGAACTTCACTCACAACTCAGACTTTAGTTTGTATTCGTTATTAGTCCAATACGTTCCTGTATTTCACATAATAATAATAACAAACTATGATTACAATTACCCTAGACCTATAACAAGCTAGATCTGTTGTCACAAAACATGTCTCAACAAAATTTAACTTCTTTAAAATAACACTCTTTCTCATCAGGAGCCTTGATTACTTTCGAAGGAGTTTGAGTTTGTTGATGAACAGTGGTCTTGGGTCTATGAGGTGAATGTGATGCAAACCTCCCTGACACATAACCTTGGGATTTTTGTCCTTGGTTACGATTATAGATATACCCGTATTTAATCCCATGTGTACGTGAAGTAGAACCAATCTCATAATGACCATGGTTTCTACAAGGGGTCCTATATCTCGACGGTATGTGATCTCTAGAATGATCAGGCCATTTAGGTTTAGGTGGAGAGACACTGTGAGAAGCATCTCTTTTAAGAATATTTACAGGTTTACTACTTAATCCTGGTTTGATACCTAACCTGTCTATACTCGAACTAGAGATATTCGGTGACTTATCGTTATTCACGAGCTTATGTGGTGCTTCCAACTTCTTATTAGGACAACAAGAAGACACGTGTCCTTTTTGGTGACACTTGAAGCAAGACATCTGCTTACGTGACTTAACCACTTTTTCACCCTCTTTCTTAGTCTGAGCCGAAAACACTAAAGGTGAATTATCTTGTTCTTTGATAAACTCATCATTTACATTAGTATCAACCATCATTTCAATCGAGACAACATGTACTTTAGAGAATGATTTCTTCTTACTAATGTTAGATGATGGCTCTTTAGCAACAGCCTTCTGTGTTTCAGAAATTTCAGACTTTTTAGTTACCAATTCCTCAAATTTAGTATTCACATCAGTCATTTCTAAGTCAACAGAAGTAGTAGTGTAATTTGAATTAAAAGGTGGGGGTACATCACTGTAACCTAAACCAGTCACATCCTTTACACTACGTTGTCAGCTAATTATTTTATCCAAAGTTAAAGAAGATGTCCTATAACTTTCAAACTTACGATTTAGCTCAATTAACTTCACTTTGACTCAGATAACTCCTTATCTTTACTAGCAATACTTTGATTTAAATCTTTCAAATTCAAATATAACCCATCTATTTTAACACATTGTTCATTTATGATATCTCTTAGATTGGTTCTATCGGAAGCATCAAGCTTAATCTTTTCTTTTAATGCTAGTTTATCCTCAGCTAACCTTCGTACATCATCGTTAGGTATTTCAAGATCAGATGTCAATGTTTTATGAGATTCTGTGTCACACCCCGATTTCTGGTGGGAGCGCGACGTGCGCGGATCACTAGCAAAGATTACAATGAACGACTTCTAAGAGAGTCGCTAAACAACACCCTTAAATTACATAGTATTAGCAACACCATTACAAACTTTAACGAATAACTAGCTTGATTCAAATTGACAAAGTTCATGCTAAGTCCGTCCAGGTGAATGCAACTCCTACATCAAAAAGTGCGACACAACGACACAACTACATAGCGCCTTAGTTACCTGAGAATACATGTTAAAATACGTCAACATAAAGTTGGTGAGTTCATAGGTGTAAGCATTTGTAAAGTAGACCCGTGGTTACGAGATTTCAAGTTATTTTGTCTTACCACAATATCAAAGTGTATTACTATTGCCATAAGCTCATGAATTGAAACCTTAACAATTTAGTTGCCTCGCAAGTGTTCTATTCACAACACTCGTAGTGGGTCAAATGATTATGCGTCCGTTTTTCGGGTTGGCGCGACCAACTCGGACGGGGGTGTCAACCCAATAGATCTATTCACAATATTCGCGTTTAAGTCCATAACTAACAATTCATGATAGAGGCCCATATAATTTGAATAGTGGAAACTTATGCAATACGTAACAGTTTATATGTACTTGTAACCACAAAAGAAAAAGCATGTATTCTCACCCCAAAACATATTAAAGCGTTTAAAAAAATAGGGGCTATGAAACTCACAGTTCGAGCGTGAGCGTACAGATGGATGTATGCGCGTGTTGACCGGGTCTGACTCATATCCAAGTCCTAAGAACACAAGGTTCCTAATTAGTTTCTCAACTAATATGGTTTGTTAGGATTGCTTAGCTATCTAATTAAATTACAAAGTGCCGCTAAAGTTTGAATTTCCATTTAATTTACGTTGTCGGTAATTGTTCGAGTTGTGAACAAAATAATGAAAATATATGTATACAACATCTAAAAATGACCAAACTTGGTATGACACATGAAATATAGTTCACAAATTTTCTGTGAAAATTTGGAGATTTTTAGACTGATGGATTATTTATAATCATTTTATGTCTAAAACGTGGGATAAATATGAGAAAAATATTAATTATTCGGGAACAATTCTGGAACTTTTACCAGATTAGTTTCTACTCATTTTTAGCTTTGTGTAAACTTTTCAAGTCATTTTGAGCACTGGAACTTTGGTTCCTAACATTATGCGTTTTAATGAGACGTTATTTGGAAAACATATCAAAACACATCCAAAGAGTGTGAAATTTTCCCATAATTATTTGGTGTCTAAAAGTATTTTTCATGATTATTTCACCTTTTATAGGCTTTATTTTCATTAATTTGGGAAAAATACTTATGTTTTTCCAAAAATTCCCATTTTTATTTTCAAGACTCTTTTCATGATCTAGTTACTGAGAAAAATAATCCCCTAAATTTTAACACGTTTTACCTAACACTTATGCATTTTTGAATCATCACAACACAAGTATTTACAATTTACAAGATTACAACAATGCATGATGTTCATGCATTTTCTAAAAATATTAGATCAACAATATAAATTACTATCTTTTTATTCTACTGAGATACACTTTTTTGGAGTCTAAAACCATTTTTTTTTTTAGATTTATTGAACACCTTAAGTCCCATGAACATGTATCACAACAAAAATGCTCACAGAAAGGTTGCTGTTTGCCCATCAGTTTTGTGTGATACATTTGGAGGTCGAATACTCAATGGATTTGAGTGAGACCAGTGGAGTTTTAAAGGTAAGACATTAAGCTAAATTTCAGAAGAAAAATCAAGATTTTTGGACCATTATTGACTGAGTTATGGTCGATCAAAGTAGGGTCAAAATCTGGACAGATTACATAGAAGACAAAAGTGATCTTTTTGGTGTGTTTTCACTACCAACGATTTTTAGACCTCATCCAATGATTAAGGCCTTGTATTTTATGCATGAACATGTGTTTTACATAAACATAAACATATTTTACCAATTTAATCCATTCAAACTAGCAAGAACATGAAAATAGATACAATAATATCAAAAGGTCGACTTTTTCAGTTTGATTTTCGGTTTGATCATAGGTTACCCTTCGTTTACATATGAATATGTATAAGGTGTAACCTACAAACCATCAAACCTTTTATGAGGATTTAAGCCATGAAAAAGGCATGAAATCCAATGTAAGGTCGCTAGATCTTGGTTCGATAACGGATTATCTTTAAGTATTGAGGTGCGGAATCCCTCAATACATTAGGTTTAAGCTTATATAACTTTACTATTAATTAAAGGGCTTCGTTTTGATTATTAACTAAGTTAATCACTCAAAACCGAGCCTTTAATACTATAATAAATATATCTGCACGAAAAACGAGGAGAATAATTAAATATTTGATGTGTGTAATTATTGCACGGATTTCTAGACCCTCTCCAAATTTTGAGCAGCATTAAAATATTTATATCTGGTTCAACTCGCAGGCCATGGGCTTTGCGAGTTGACTCAACTCGCAGCCCATGGGCCTTACGAGTCCAGATCTGGCTGCGAGCCCAGATTGGCTGCGAGCCCAGATCTCAGTTCGCAGGTGAGTCCTGCGAGTCCAGATCTTCTGCGAGTTGAAATCTCAGCTCGCAAGTTTTATGACTTGCGAGTTGACTTCTCAAATCGTGACTTTGACTTTAACTTGAATTCGTTACTTGTCTAAATATATTAAATAAATAATAATAATAAGTTAATATCATATATTTACGAATCAAAACCAATTTTACAAGTTTGACAATAAATACACTAGTCCTATTACAAGCTAGATCTGTTGTCACAATAACATGTCCCAACAGACTCCCCCTTGACAATAGCTCTAGCGTCGTTATCTTCAACTTTGTCTTTGGTCTTTACTTGTAAATACTACTGCCCATATGAATCTTCATTCTAATACAAGTCTTCACCATTAATTGATAATCTCTTGCAAGATCACCCCATGCTTCAGTCGTCAGGATCATATTTCCATTTAACTTCAATAGGTCCTTCTTCGATAGATTTATCAGGTGTCGATGGTCATAGACTGTCAGAATTACTCTTTCTCCTCCTTCAACTTCATCATCAGCTTCAACCATGACAGCTTCACCAGTCTCTGAATCCACGTGCCAATTCAGAAGATTTCCCAGAATATTCTGTGGCATAGGTTTTAGTAGTATCTCCTGTATGCACTTGACAGCTGGATAAGTTTTCTTCCTTAATCTTCGGCCAGTTCTCTGACTGCGTTCCTTTAATTTGATCGTCTTTCTGACTCTTGGCTTAATCTTCTCAAACTTCATTGATCTACCCTCAGTCCGAATGATTCTCTCAACATAAGTTGCGTAGGGATCATTACTGGGATTTATCAGTTCTAAGCGTACCAAGTCTCGGATTTCAAATCGAGGAAGCGAACTGAATACTTTGAGCTTCTTATCAAAATATTGAACTCCGTCAAACCTTTTGATAGCGAAAAATTTCAAGTCATAATCAAAATACCAGCTGATGATCCCCTTCCTTGGAACTTTCTTTCCAGTTATATCTACTTCAGACATCCCAACCTTTTGCTTTCTCCTCTTCAGAGGTCTAAACATGGGATTGTTTTTGAGTTTTTCTGGAAGGTCATCTTCTAATTCAGAACTGGTTGAGTCATCTAGATTTTCATCTAACTCAACAACCCTTTCTCCATCTTCTTCCTGGATGACCACTTTAGTTGTAGATGGGCTTACGATGTGTTCATCAACATCAGCATCAAGATCTACACACTCGTCTGCCCCATCATTAACAATGAAAGTCCAATCTTCAGGAGGTACAAACTCTCCTTCTTCAAGGTCAAAGTCAATGTCCTCATCTAATTCATCTGGCATGTCGCCTTCAGAATCTGATAAGTTCAACATTTCATGACCTATAGAAATACATACACAAATAGATTAATATCATAAGTTCTTTCATTGATTTCCCTGAATCAATCTAAGATTTTTCTTATTAATCCCTTTGTGTATTTAAAATATATTATATATACACTTATTCAAATCTTTCATCGATTATGATAATCGATCTAAAATTTTAATAAGTCTTATAATATGCGAACATCATATATAATATGATCTTATAACTCTTTTATCGATCATAGTCAATCTAGAATTACAAAAGGCTTATAATATATAAACATTCATAATTATAACATTTTAAACATTCAAGTTTAAACATCTTAATTACAGAATTATATTACAAAATAATTCAAAGTTACAATGTATTAATAATTACAATCAGTCTATATTAATACAAGTGTCACCTTCTTCAGCTCCACCCTTATCAGCACCAGCACCAGTTCCACTACCACTTCCACTAGCTCCAGCAGACTCCCCCTGAAGTGTAGTCTGCTGACTAGTCGTTGAAGGACCAGCAAGCTCACTTTCCTTTTCAGCTGAGGGATCATCGTCTTCATCATTCTTCTTTTTCTTTGCAAGCTCATCTTCTTTACAAGACTCTTGGAAGGCCTTTATCTCCCCCTGAGATGACACGTCCTTTAGAAAGGTGTGAGCAAGGCGATTAAGTCTATCAATTTGCCTCTGCTTGTCAGCTACATCATCTATCAGATTGTTATTCGTCTTGATGAGCAGTGAATAGGCATCATTCTGATTAGTCATGTTATCAGACATAGACAGCATTTGAGAAATCAAGAATTTGACGGTTTCTTCCAACTCTCGAACTCTGGACTCTAAGCTATTAATACGATCAGAATCAGTCGCAGAGGAGGTGGATGGAGCAGCAGTAGTGGTGGTTGGTGGCGTGGGAGCGGGCGGTTGCATTTTCTTCGCTATCTCGGTAGCAACATCGGTTTATAGACGTGCGGCAACCCTGCTTGATTTGGTGGTTGGGTGCGAAGACGGGCGAACCAAAGCAGCAATCATTTCAGCCTCTGAGGGCGTAGAACTTGATTGTTTAGGAGCTGCAGAGGTTGAAGCTATTTGCCTGATCAGCTTGCGAGGTTGAGTAATAAGCACCTCCTCCTCTTCTTCTTCATCCTCATCTTCTTCGACAATAAAGTCGGGATCCTGATTAATGGCTTTCCTTTTGAGCTTCAGTGCCGGATCCATGAGCAGTCTTGATCCCTTTCGGATCATCCCTTCTGGAATCCCAGAGACAAACCCAGGAGGTCCAGAGTCATCATCATCATCAGAATCAGATTCAGAAGCCGGAGCAGCTTCTTCATCTCTTCCTGATGGTCCAGCAGCATCAAGTGCCTCAGAAGATGGTTCTTCAACTCTTGGTGCCTCAGCAACATACTGATCCACATCCTGCATGATGGGATCATTGGCATCATCGTGGTCAGCCAGTACCTGTTGCACCACTTCAGCTGCAACATCAGCATCAACTTGTTGTCCTGGCTGATTTGCCTGCTCTAACACCTCCTCAATCAGCTCTTGTGGCTCAGGAGCACCCTCGGTCACAATAACATCAAGCCAACCATGATTTGGTGGCGCCACATACGCTGGATCAATCAAAGATCCAAATAGCTCTCATCTCGAATCTGCGAGAGGTTTGCATAAACATCGCATTATATGCCCGTAGCCCAATGGTATCCACTCGAATATCTGCTTGAAGAACCGGCAGATCAGGGATATTGGCTCTGATGATCAGCATGCAGAACCTTGGGTAGATCATAAATTGAGATCTAACACCACCCAAGATTTGGCGAACGAATTCCCCAAAGATGTAATCGGAGAAACTGTATGGTTTGTTATAAACCAGTGACAGTAAAGCAGATAGGAGAGAGGAGCTCGACTCATCATAGCCTCCCTTCTTAGGTCCAAAAATAGTGACAAGAACGTGCCACACGAACCTCCATTCTCCGAAAACGAGGGCCTTCGAGAACTGTCGCCCTCGCATGGGTCCAACATACCCCATACGTCCTAGAGCACCTTCAAGAAAATCCGAAGAAAACTCGGTCGGTCCATCTTCCTGCTCTACAGTGCCTAACTGTAATATGTTTCGCAGATCTGAGGCAGAGAAGATAACCGGGTGGTCATTAATCCTCGTCTGGATGACCGGAGGATTCACAGAGGTATCATATACAATATGGGCCCAGAACTGGGTGAGTATATCTCTTGATAGGGCAGGTGACTCGGTGATGGCATATCGAATTCTCGACCGTGCTAGATATGAAAGAATCCGAGTCAATCTAGATGCACCACGTGCATCGACGTCTAAATCCACTAGAACATTATGATGTCCAACGAATTGTCGAGCCATATCTGTAATATCAAAGATTACACAAATGTCAGACAATTAGTTTAACTAAGATTGATCAACTTATATGATCTACAAAATATAATTGAACTATTAAGCCGTGAGACTTAATTATCAATTATAGTTTGTTAAACATATATAAGATCAATGAATTGAACTGGCTAATAAATCTTGTTACAAGTATATAACGTATGACACGAGATCATAAGTCTTATAAGTGAAAAGTATAAGGTTTTTCGTGTTCACAGTCAAGTCGACACGACAAACCGTTAATTAATTTATAACTCTTAACTATTAAAAATCTAGAGTTCGTAAATTAAATTAAATTAAAAAAAATTTCAACTCGCAAGCAGTTCAACTCGCAGAGTCAACAGAAGTCAACTCGCAAGCTCAACTCGCAAAGTCAACATAAGTCAACTCGCAAGTTCAACTCGCAGAGTCAACAGAAGTCAACTCGCCAGCTCAACTCGCAGAGTTCAACTCGCAAGTTCAACTCGCAGGTCAAACTTGCAAGTCAACTCGCAGGTTGGACTCGCAAGTTCAACTTGCAGGTCGGACTCGCAAGTTCAACTCGCAGGTCAGACTTGCAAGTCAACTCGCAGGTTGGACTCGCAAGTCAACATGACAAGTTGGACTCGCAGGAGCGGACTGCGAGTTGAGTCTGGATCTCAACTCGCAGCAAGAACTGCAAAGATGACATCATTTTAAATTTTAATTTTTAGCGAGTTATTGGGCAATCAGGTTATGCAATGATGCTCATAATACTTTTATTAACATAAACCCTAAGATTCCTTGTTAATCTAAGCATTATTTTTAGTGATTTTTGTAATTTTAAAAACCAAAACCCTCATTTTTATAAAAATGTTGATTCTGAGTTAATTAAGTAATGAAATCCCTTGTGATATACCTCAAAATGTTCACAATATAAAGATGTATAAATGCCAGAAAATCAAAATCTCTTTTCTTCGAAATCAAAGTCAAAATAGTTGCGAGTTCAAAACTGGGTTTGCAAAGGAAAAAAGTAGGCTTGCAGGACTGTGTGTGTGTCTAGCGGGCTCGCAACCTTTTATACTTTGGAACTCAGCTCGCAGAGTTCTGCTCAACTCGCATAACTCAACTCGCAGAGTTGAGTTCAACTCGCAGTACTATTCTGAATTCGCAATTTTTGTCTATAAAATACATTTTAATGAAAAACGTAGCGCACAAGTCTAACATAAATGTATCTTTCACTTGTTTTTCTCAGAAGAACGCGCACAAGTCTAAAATAAGATATTTTTCACTTGTGAAACATTCATACGACAATACGAACGAGAAACATAAATAAAACAAAATTAAAATTAAAGAAGATTTACTAAAATAAGAAAGATGCGAACAAATGCATAAAAATAAAAATAAAATAAACGACAGTGATTCATGATAAACATTGGTATCAAGTACCCTTGTATTAATGAAACACATAGACGAAAAATAAAATACAATAAAATAAATTAAAATAAATCCTAATCGAGGGCATTAAGAAATCATCGACATCGGGATCATATTAGAAGGAAACAGCTGAATCAATTGATGAGTAAAGATTCTAAGAAGATTGTTAGTATTCATACCTCATGAAATTCTCAATAAGTTACACAAAATCTCACAATCATAACCATTTTTCAACTTACATTTATAAAAGTATAACTTGGTTACCGATCTCCACATAATATATTATACCATATCAAAATGAAGTGATTAATTATCACAGACAGTTCAAGACGATTACCGGTATTCAACACTGATTTCCAAGCAAACCTTTTATTGTTTGTATGTGTATTACCTAATGTGATTCAAAATATGACATACTGAGAAATCTAGTAGAACATATAACACTGTATCTTTCATTTTCAAGGTAGAGGTCACTAAATGATGTTCTTTTCGAAACATATGACATACCCTTAGAGTAAATTTAAAATGCGACAAACATCAAGCCCGTTTTGTGGATACTAGTGGTTCTAGATCTGTACTTAGTACAACATAAGATCCCTTAGTATAGACAAAACAAGCTTGAAACCATTGGCAAAACTAAAGGAGTCAGGTCTGTACTTAGTACAATAAGGACACTAGTAGTTCCACTAACATCCATAATTCTTATTATTTGTCTTGACATATTTTCATAGATTCTTGATAACAGTGTATGGTCAGACTATCTTTCTTCAATTAAGACTTATGTCATACATCATATAGCAAATCACACAAGATAACACACAGAAGATTTATAGCTTATTATATGCTCAGAATTCAAAGCAGAATTTGCCTACCAATACATCATGTAATGAAGCTGTCTAGATCTTAAGTTTTTCAAGCAAAGTATAACGTGTGGAGAGAGGTGTATACTAAAATAAAGATAAGTAAAAGCCTGGTTTTAAAGATGTAAAATTCATTTAGCTAATTTGAATCTACTAACACATCTATCTCAAGACTTTTACCTACAATTATTAAGCTGGTTCCTCTAATTTACTATCATTTCCCAGTTGATAAAGACTTAACCCTTATCGGAGGCGATTCCCCTTAGGTAACAAGCAAATGAAGGCTATACGCTAGACCTCCTTTTCCTTTTTTTTTTTTTTTTTTTTTTTAAATAAACATAAATAACTAATAAATATAAACGACTAATTATTACAAAATAACTCTATGGAAGACTAATCCTCTGGATTTCTCATTCCATTTAGTTGCACTAATTTTTCGAATCGAGCTCTGTCGAACGCTTTGGTGTATAAGTCTGCTAAATTATCCACAGATGGAACCTTAGCTAACTTTATCAAATTCTTCTCAGCACAGTCTCTAATGAAGTGATGTCGAATATCAATATGCTTAGTTTTACTGTACTTGACTGGATTATTGGTTATAGAGATCGTTGATTCATTATCAATCATCATAGGAGTATTTGTTATACTCAACCCATAATCAAGCAGTTGCTGTTGTATCCACAGAACTTGAGAACAACAGCTGCCAGCTGCAACATACTCAGCTTCACATGTAGAAATGACGACTGAGGTTTGCTTCTTGCACTGCCAAGAGACTAGTCTACCTCCTAGGAATTGACATCCACCGGTTGTAGACTTTCTATTCTGATTGCATCCTCCGTAATCAGAATCAGTGTAAGCCACAAAATCTAAGTCTCCATCAGTCGGATACCAAAGTCCCAGCTTTGGTTTCCCTTTGAGGTAACGAAGAATTCGTTTTACAGCTTGCATGTGAGATTCTTTAGGAGTAGCTTGATATCTTTCGCAGACACATACTGCAAACATTATATCAAGCCTTGATGCTGTAAGATACATTAGTGATCCAATCATGGCCCTGTAAAGAGTAGGATCCACGTCTCTATCACTCGATGTATCTGGACCAATACCATGGGCTTCTGGAATAGGAGTATGAAAAATTCTTGATTCTTCCATCTTAAATCGTTCTAGAAGCTCATTAGTATACTTAGTCTGATGAATGAAATATCCATCTTTCTTTTGATCGACTTGCAATCCTAAGAAAAATGTCAATTCACCCATTGCTGACATTTCAAACTTGTTCTTCATAACTTTTTCAAATTCACTACACATCTTTTCGTTAGATGACCCAAAGATGATATCGTCAACATATACTTGAACAAGTAGAAAGTCTCTCCTTTTCCATTTCACAAAGAGTGTACTGTCAATTCTTCCTCTTGTGAATCCATTCTCAAGAAGATAAGTGGACAGCGTTTCATACCACGCTCTCGGAGCTTGATGTAATCCATATAAAGCCTTATCAAGACGATATACTCTATCTGGATACTTTGGATCAGTAAATCCCGGTGGTTGAGAAACATACACCGTTTCTTTGACTTTGCCATACAAGAAGGCACTTTTAACATCCAGCTGAAATACTTTTATTTTCTTTGAGGCTGCAAATGCTAAGAATAACCTAATTGCTTCAAGCCTAGCCACAGGTGCAAACACTTCATTGTAGTCAATCCCCTCTTGTTGATTGAAACCTTGGACAACTAGACGAGCTTTATTGCGAATCACGATTCCCCGATTGTCTTTCTTGCACTTAAATACCCATCTAGTTCCAATTGGATATTCTCCAACAGGTAAGTCAACCAACTCCCAAACTTGCAATTTTGTGAACTGAGACAGTTCTTCTGGCATTGCCTCGACCCACGAATTTTCCTTCAAAGCTATCTGAACATTCTTAGGTTCAATTTGTGAGATAAAGCATGAATATAGACATAGATTTGAAATCCCTGTCTCGTTCATTTCAGCATACAAGCTTGAATGAGTGGATGTACTAGCTTTAGATTGATTCCGAGTCAGAATAGGAGAATTTGGATCACCGATGATATTATCAATTGGATGAATCCTATTAATTCTTGTTGAAGTAACATGTTCAACTGGAATATCATCCTGTAAGTTGGCACCAATTTCCTCCAAAGGTGGTATACCATCATTAGTAGTTGATATCCTTAATTGTCTCAGAGGAGTGAGAACATCATCCACAATCCTTTGAGAAGCAATTTCAGGATCTTCACTCTCTTGAGGTATATCATCTTGAGGTTGTTGTGACTCGATAGGGGGGACCACATCAATATCGACAATAGTCATAGCATCAGACGTTTGAGCACTCGATGTTGGAGAAGGAGTGGGATCCTCATCTGTGACAACCGTCAAAAATCTCAGGTCAATAACACCCTTAAATTCCTAGTCTATCTAATTACGTTTACAGCACTCTAAAATCCTAGTGAAAAGTCTAGGTTACGACTCCTTAAGTACCGAAACCATGAACTACCGAAATCACGTAACGTTTTTGGAGATTGCTTACCGGACCTTAAGACCTTAAACGACATTAAATTAGGTTACAAAGTGCCAAAGAAAACAAATGAAATTAAATTTCATAAGTCATCACAAAATATTTATCATATCAAAAAAAAAAAATCGGAATTTAACTAGAAATTCCTTAACTCGGTAACACGATTGGAAATCGGTTTATTAACTCGCGAATGTCAATCGTGATCGAATCAAATACATTTTGATGAATGTTATAAACTTATAAAATAAAGTTTCATGACTCACACTTTAACCACAAAAACATCACAAAAATCAGAAATTAACCGAAATTTCCTAACTCGGCAAACGCGACCCGAATCGAATAAACGAAACTCGAATCTGAAAAGGGGGCTGGAAATTCTGGAGTTTAGTGTGTGTTTTGGGAGTGTTTGTGTGTGTTTTCTTGAGAGAAAAGAGAGGAAATGATGAAAGTGAAAGAGTGTTTAAGTGTATATGTCTTGCATGGAATCAAATTGAGTTAGTGGAGGTTGTTAGTGGGTAAGAGATGGGAGGGCTGCAGATTTTTGGTGGTGGAGGGGGTTATTTACTCATTTTAATTTTGTTAAATGTAAAGAAACAAAAGTTAACTTGTTACATAATTAAATTGTGTAAGTTTGTATAAGATGTGAAGTTTAATTGTGATATTTTAAGAGCTAGAGTTTGAGTTGTAAAACTTTATTCCATAAGTTTATAATTTTCATCATAATGTATTTGATTCCTTTACGATTGACGTTCACGAGTTAATTATGCGGTTTCCGGTTGCGTTAACCGAGTTACGGAATTTACAATTAAATTCCGGTTTTTGCGATACGATAAATATTTTGTGTTGATGAATGAATTTAAATTTCGTTTGTTTTCTTTGGCACTTTGTAATCTAATTTAATGTTATTTACGGTCTTAAAGTTCGCTAAACAATCACCTAGAACGTTACGCGATTTCGGTAACTTACGGTTTCGATACTTAAGGAGTCATAACCTAGACTTTTCACTAGGATTTTTGAGTGTCGTAAATGTAAATAGATAGACTAGGAATCTAAGTGCATTATTGACCTGAGATTTTTGACGGTTGTCACAGTCTCCCCTAGTTAAAATGAATTTCGTCCCGAAATTCAACTGGTCATGCTGTGAGTTTTAGTTCGTGAATAGATGAGGGTATTTCCGTTTCATGAAATCCCCTCATTCCCAGGTTTATTCAGGTACACGCTTAGAATTCCAACGAACTTTGACGATCGGAATTTGCTATGTCTCAAACGTTTAACTTCATTGTCAAGGATTCTAGTCGGTTCTTCAGTGAAGTGTAAGCGATCGTCGATTTAGACTCCCTCTATAGGTAAGATATGTGATTCGTTCGCTAGGCATTTCTTGAGGTTAGATATATGGAACGTATCGTGAATCGCACCTACTTCTAATGGTAACTTAAGTTTGTAAGCTACCGGACGGATTCGTTCGATGATTTCGTAAGGTCCCATGTAGCGTGGGCTTAACTTGCCTATTTTGCCAAAATGAACTATCCCTTTCCAAGGGGATACTTTCAAGAACCTTTTATCATCAACTTGGAATTCTAGGGGTTTTCTACGGTTATCTGCGTAGCTTTTCTGCCGATTTAGGGCAATCGTAAGTCGATCTTGGATTATCGAGATTTTGTCGGTAGTTTCCTGGATAAGGTCAGGTCTTGTTAAATGTTCGTCACCTATTTCGTACTAACTCAAAGGTGATCGACATTTTCGCCCGTATAACGCTTCATAGGGGGCGTATTGTATGCTGGCGTGGTAGCTATTGTTATATGAGAATTCTACCAACGGTAAGTGAATATCTCAACTTCCTCCGAAGTCTAACACGCATGCTCGAAGCATGTCTATCAATGTTTGAATTGTTCGCTCGCTTTGTCCATCCGTCTTGGGATGGTAAGCCGTACTTAGGTTCAACTGCGTACCCAACGCAATCTGTAAGGATTGCCAGAATCGCGACGTGAAACAGCTATCTCTATTAGAGATAATGGAAACAGGTACTCCGTGGCGCGACACAATTTCGTTATTGAAGATTCGAGCGAGTTTCTCCATGTTATAGTCCTCTCGAATGGGTAAGAAGTGAGCGAATTTTGTCAATCGGTCAACGATAACTCATATAGCATCATGTCCTTTAAAAGTTCGAGGTAGTTTGGTGACGAAGTCGATCGTTATTTGTTCTCATTTCGATAGTGGTAACTCTGGTTGTTGCAACAACCCTGATGGCTTCTGATGCTCTGCCTTAGTTCTAGAGCAGGTCATGCATTTTGCTACATAGTCAACGATGTCTTTCTTCATTCCGGGCCACTAGTAGTATTCTTTAACATCTTTGTACATTTTATCGGCCCCGGGGTGAATCGAATATTGTGACTTGTGGGCTAAACAAGTAAAGAAATGAAAGTATGAAAGCTAGAGATGTTGGTTTTACCTTGGGAGAATGGTTTTGGTGTAAGAACGCCTTCAAGAGGTTGATAATTAATTGGAAAATGGCTGGAGTTTAGTGTGTGAAATGGGAGAATTAGTGCGTGTTTTTGAGAGAGAAAAGAGAGAAATGAGTGAAAGAAAGAGTGTGGAAATGATTCTTGCATGCAACTAAACAAGTGAGTGGGGATTTGAGTAGTCAAGAGAGAGGGGTGGGGGGGGGGGTATTTTCTTTATTTATTTATTTTCAAATATAATGTGAAATAAAAGGTTTAAAGGTTACATATTGTTTTGGTATAAGTTTGTACATATTGAAATTTTTAATTCTGATGTTTTGATTGTTAAAGTTTGAGTTATAAAACTTTATTTTATAAGTTTATAATTTTCATCAAAACGTATTTGATTCATTTACGATTGACATTCGCAAGTTAATTATACAATTCCGGTCGCGTTTACCGAGTTCGAAATTTTCGGTTAATTCTGATTTTTGTGATACGATAAATACTTTGTGATGACGTATGAAATTAAATTATATTTATTTTCTTTGGCACTTTGTAATCTAATTTAATGTTTCTCATAGTCTTAAAGTCCGCTAAGCAATTCCCTAAGACGTTATGCAATTTCGGTAACTAAATGTTTCGGTACTTAAGGAGTCGTAACCTAGACTTTTCACTAGGTTTTTAAGAGTGTCGTAAACGTAATTTGAGATACTAGGAATTTAAGTGCATTAATGACCTGAGATTTTTAACGGTTGTCATAGAAAACCTCCAATAGTTGATGACAAGTTTTTTCCTTTAATGATCCATAGCTTGTTGAAGAAAAACCAAATTGGTTTGTAGTGTTAGCTTGTGATGCATCCATAGTTATAAAAGCTGCATTATTTGAAAATCTTGTTGCTTGCTTTTTACTCTCAACTTCTGTTTCAAAAGACCTTAGATCATTGTATAGATCATCCAACTCCTTATCATCCAGATCATGACCTTGTCTCAAAGCTACAGTATACATTGTCCATTCATCTCCTAAAAATCTTACTAACTTTCTGTTAAGATCATTTTGTAAATTTTAACATTGTGGTTTTCAAGATCACCAACTAACTTTGAAAATCTGTCAAATGTTTGAGTCAAAGTTTATGACTTTACAGAATTAAAATTTTCAAATTGTTGTTTGAGCATTGATCTTTGGGTCTTTTTAGTGTTATCATTACCACCAAATCTTTTAGCTGTGGCTATCCATAATTCTTTAACATCAGCATACTTCTCAAATCTCCTTTGATACTCATTTGGAATAGAAAATAATTGAGTACTCAAAGCTTTCATCTCAGTTGCTCTTTTTTTTTCTTTCAGCATTGTTGGTAATGATCTGGGTTGTCTAACACCATCAACACCTATAACATATTTTGGTCCATTCTCAATTACCTCCCGCATCATGTAATCTGTAAGCAATATGTACTGCTTAATTCTGTTCTTCCACATATCATACTCATTGGGCTTGAGCATAGGGATCTTGTTAACCTGAATGCCATCTATATTTTCAGAAGTTATCTTTACTTATGAAACTGTGATTTTCCTGTATTTAAAATTAACTAAGCTCTGATACCACTTGTTAGAATCGGTCTGACCTAATCAAGACTTATAGCTTTGAATAATTATCAAGAAACTTGTGGAATAATACTTGATAACTTAGGAATAATTAATAGAACAAAATAACAAATTATCAATCAAAAGCTCCAATATTATTAATGATAATAATACGAATACGCAGATGTATTAGGGTTTACACCTTGAAGCTTACATATATTATTCTATACTATCGGATCTCTATTTATATATGCATAGAGTCCTGAAAAACTTTTCCTATAAAGTTGGAAACAAATCAATCTATGATTTAACTATATATGTTACCAAAATACAATATACGTAAACATCACTAATAATGTAATAGTATAAACATAGAAGCAGTAGTAATGTTGAAGTAGCATTAACACTGAAACAATAGTAATCTGTTGGAACTTTGCAGTATTAACTTTTCAATCTCTAACAGCATTAACTCTGATAGCAGTACCAACTTTGATAGCAGTAGGAAGCTTGAACAGTATAAACAATGCTAATAGCAGTAACTTCTGTACCAACAACACTAACAGATGTAGACCCAACACATACACATGATACGCACAACTGTACAAATTCGTACTCTGTTCCACTGTCACATATCAATTGAACTAGCACAAGACTAGGGGATCTATACCAAGTAGAGTAACTATCATGTGGTTCATATACAACATAAAACCACCTACTCAACTGTCATGTGGTTCATTTACAACATGTAACCACCTACTCATCTATCATGTGGTTCATTTTTGTAGGTCTCTCTACCTCTCTGATCGAATCACAATCTCAAATTAATTACGTGCGAAATCTGATAACGATTTGATATACGAATTAATTGAATGAACACGATGTAAATAAGCTGTTTGTATTGATAATCAAGTGAATAATGTTGTTTACAACGCTCAGTAGTACAATTGATATCAATTCTTACAGACAACGCTAGTTCTAGTTAGTTACAAATGACTGAAAACATAACCTATTTATAGACCGAACCTGCGACACTATTACATTCTGCGACACTATCACAAAGTCGCATATGCGACACTACAGATAAAGTCGCACCTAGTGTCGGATAAACACTTAATCTATTTTTTTAAGTCTTTATCAAGATCTTTGACACTCTGTCTTGCACCAACAAACTCCCCCTTGTCAGTAGCTTGATAAGTTTTGTTCTTGCTTCATATCCATTTGCTCGGGAGATTGCTTCCAGCACAGATGCTATTTCTGACACACACCTTCACCACGTTCTGAAACTTCATCGCTTCACTCTCTTCATTTTTGTTGAACATGATATGATTTTCTTTTAGCTTTAGCAAGTCTTGTCTTGATAAGTTGATTAAGCTTATTGGATCATAGACATAGACAATATCAACTTTCTCTTTTTGCCCTTCTCTAAACACTTCTATACAAGCCTCTCCAGTAGTTCCATTGTAGTATCACCATTTTAAATCTTTAATAAAATCGATCGTCAGTCTTTCCAAAGGAATCTTTTTCAGCACTTTGATTGGAGGATACACAATTCTAACCCACGGTTTATTTGTGGTAGCACTAATTTTCTTTTTGTATATCTTTCTTCTACCCAGAGTAGGCTTCATCAAATTAAACCCATATTTCACCTCCTTCGGAACATTACTTTCAATGAATCTTTCTATACTCGACCCTGAGTGATTGATAATATTCAACTGAGCTAGTTTATATATCTCACATTTAGGAAGAGTGCTAAGATCTTTGAAGCTTCGCTTGAAGTATTGTAGCCCACAAGTTCTTTTGACAATTATCAGATTGAGCTCATCATCATATTTCCAACTAATAATTTGACCATCACAATCACCCTTAACTTTGTAGAGTTTCTTCTTGATTATAGGATCTTGTGTAGGTGATGTGTAAATATCTAGTTATAAAAATAGTAAACAAAATCAAAGCTAACTATTACACAACTAGGCAAGTGTACCTAATCGGATAGTAGTATAGCAGTGATAAGTCTACCGGGTAGTCTCTCACAGGAACAGTTTATATGTATTTTAAGAATATTAGTCTAATCTATAGTTTAAAATGGATAATTGCCTCTTAATGACAGGCAGTCAAAAGGTGATATTAACTAAGGAAGCAATTAAAAATGATAATTAAATCAAGGGATAGAAGCATGTTCATCTAGACTTGTTCCCCCTAGAGTTGGATAATAATTAAAATGTAATTTACATAAAGGAGTTAACAACCTAAACTACTTGTTTTCACAATGCAGTCATTTAAATGGGATCATAAAGAGCAAGTGTCCTTGACAAATCAATATTCCCAATTATGGTTAATCAACTCAACAAACATGACAATTTAATCTTATAATCCTAGTGTCCTAGAGATTACTAAATCATACAAGATATCTCTCAATATGATTCATCCATATTCTAATTAATTAACCTAATTCAATTCCTTTATTGTGTCCAATTAAAGGTAAGTGTAATATGACAATCCAATTGAATAGGCCAAATTTAATTAAATACAAATGGTTCTACGATTAAATATCATATCATACGTAAATCATGAATTAAATATCAAAACCCCAACATCTAGGGTTAATAGCCTAGATGAACATAAAGTATTTAGCATATTGTCATAGACTCAATCAAACAAATAATCATAATCCAAGAATAACTCATAATGTGATTACAAAAGTGAATTAAACATAAAACAATGAAGATTCGAATGAAAAGAAATAAATACTAACTTCTCCGATGATTACAAGAGTGATGAATCACTTAGGGTGTCCCCAAAAGCCCTCCAAAAGCTCCCAAAATCGCCTCTAATTCGTATGTGATCAATAGATAAAAGATAATCAGGGTTTAGGGGTTAATTTAGGCTAAAAAGCTGTAACCGACCCTTCTACCCGGCGGGAAAGGCAAGTACCCAGCGGGTACTAAGGCCTTCCCACCCGGATCAGACTTCTGTACCCGGCTGGGCAAAACTGGTACTTTTCTTGAGTACCCGGCGGGTACTAGGCCTACCCGGCGGGTACTTTTCATTTTCAACCCTAGGTCCCTTCTTGAAAGTTGTAGCCCTCTGAGTTCCGGAGATTTGGGCACTTGAATCACCTCAATCGGAATCCATATGGGAGTTATGGCCAAAACCGTGGAGCCTCGCAAAAGCTGTAAAATTCCATCAACTCTTGATCTTTTCTTCATTTCTTTTCGATCTCTTCTCAATTATTCACCTGAAACTAAACTAGACTAATTAAGTAATAAAAGATTATAAAATGACTAAAATAATATACAAATTGGATCGATATCGCCCCTATAAATATGTGTAATTTAGGCGATATCAGTAGGTACTCAGAACCATTCCGAATGTCGTGTAGAACTCGAACATTCTGGAACTTCAGGATTAGTTTCAACTTCAATCTCTTCATCTACTTCTTCACTATCATCTTTAGCATTACTTTGATCATTCTTTTCAAAAAAAAAAAATCATCACACAACTCATCTTTCATTATTTACACTTTCAAATTCAACATTTTCATTGTCACTTGGAATTTCAAAAGGATTAAAAGATAGTTCTTCTGAAACTGTTTCCTCTTAATCATCTTGATTTATTCCAGCAGCTTCTCTTTCCAACAATTCTAGTAGAGGAATAATATTTTCTTCAAAATTAAAAGACACCGATAACGGTTCTGCATTCATAACCTCTTCTTCCTCATTCATCAAACTTCTCCCACTTTGCCCAGTATAAACAACCATATGTAACTGATTTTCGTTTGCTTGTTGTTGTTGTTCAGTCGCAAATTCAGCTTGTTCATTAGTATTTCCAGCTTCAGATTCTGCATTGTTTCCTGTTTCAGGTGCTCCACCATCATTATCATTATCAGAATCATCATCAGCAGAGGAATCATCAGAAGAATCATCAGAAGAATCATCATTATCTTCATTTTCATTTCCTTGATTGTCTTGATTCTCCCCTGAACAACTGAATTTCGACATTGTTCTAACTCTTTTTCTAACTCAACAATCCTTGCAGATTGAGCATCGATCTGTGCTTGCTGTGTTTCAAACAATTTTGTATGAGCATCGAGCTGAGTCTGTTGAGTTTCAATCAATTTTGACTGTTCTAGAAATGAAGCTTTCAGTTCATTCATTATCATCAACAATTGAGTCATTAGGATAGGAGCAGAAGTTAAAGAACTAGATTCTTGCTGTGTTGGAGTTGGTTGAGAAGATCAAGTTGGTTGAGAAGTTTGCACTTGTGTTGATGAAGTTGGTTGAGCTGAAAATTGAACATGTCGACGTTGTCTAGCTCGAGGAGGTTCTTCTGGAACATAATCATCATCGGCTTCTTCGGCTGCAAGTGATCGTTTTTCTTGACGCGCACGTTGAAGAAAGACCGAGCGATCTGCATGTCCTTTTGCTATCCTTTCTCTTCTAGCATCTCTTTCACGCTCAATGTTCCTTAAATTTTCAGCTTAGTTGGAGTCATCAGTCGATTCATCGCTTGAATCATTAACGTCTTCGACCATCGGTGCATTTGTTCCTACTTGCAATGGTTCATTTGCTATGTCTTTACCAAAATCATCATTTACGGCTTCATTTGCTCGTAGAGGAACTTCTTCAGTGTTAGGTTCATTTTCAACTGGAGCCTCAACTAAATGCTCTTCCTCTTCTTAATTTTAAGCAACTAGATCATTTAACCAATTATCATTCAAAGGCTCTTGATAATTTTGATCTAGAATATGTCCAAACACTGGAATCAGTGCTGTAGTTGCATTCTTTCCAAAATTTTGACAATCCACGTACACTCGTTTAGTCATAGGAACTGATGCGCACCCGAACGGCTGGTTTATTTAGTCGTCGCGGCGTTGTCGCCGTCGCCGGACGATGACCGATTGTTGAGCGCGATCAGATGTGGGTGTTATATATTTGTATTGTTGGGAAGCCTAAACTACTAACTACGTACTAGGGCTAGTAAGTGGTGAGTATGATCTAGGTGTCGTTCTAAAAGACTAACTGAATTGAAACTGAGATGTTTCAAGCGAATATGTTCTAACTAGTGAGGGGTTTATCAAAAGTAGGGAAGTTTTGGGTTTTAATTAAACTACAGCAAAGCGAATAAAATAAATGTAAATGCAGATAATAAAGAAGCGGTGTTTGTTATGATTTCGTTAGCTACATTATGGGATAAGGCATTTAAAGTTGTGTTTAACGGAAATGTTTATCAGGTACTTATTTATTTGGTTATATTGAGTGTTGCTAGTATAGACACGAAATTCCCTACTAATCGATTAGCATGTCACCGGGAATTCGGCTGTCACACCCCGCTAAAGCGGAAACACGAGATGTAACAGTACAATGATTTCAAATTCGAAAATTACAAAAGATCACCGTTCAACGGTCTACATTCAATACGTTACAATAAGTTTTACAAATGTTTACAGCACAAAAGTAAATAATCTAAATATGCGATTACATCCAAAAGAGAAAATCCCGTAACACAACAACAGCATAAGTCGTCTAGCGGGTTTAGCTTCGATAGACAAGTTGAGACTAATTCCTGAAAAGCATGTAAAAATACAGGTCAACTATGAAACATAGTTGGTGAATACACAGGTTTTGTGAAATGATAGACTTTCTTTAAAGGTTTATGAAGTTTGGTTCAAACGTTACACGTACTTCATGATTAGTTTGTAAAATTCTTTGTTTAGTGCCGAGCTCATACGACTAAGATAATTAACCAATCCTCAGTTTAAAATGATCATCGGATAATAGTCAAAGGTTATTTCATAGTAATTATACAAGGGATTAGTTGACTTAAAGCTCTTTTAAGAGTGATCTTTATTTAAATGTTAAATTCCTTTATGAATCGATATCTTAGCTGTAAATGAAGTTTATATAATAGTGGAACTCTTTTAAAAGCAATACTTTAGAAACCTAATTAAAAGTCATAATTCATTTATAACTCCATACTCATATTATTAAAAGAACATTTAAGGTTTACAAAACTCACGATATGGTAGGTATGATAAATACAAATTAAGTATGTAAAACTTATTTAATAAGTTCAAGTTATGTTTTATAAAGTTAATGGTGAGTTCTCTTTCAAGCAAACTGTTCGTCATTTAGACGAATCATTATATCGAATTTCACAAGAAAACATGGTGTCATTGAAACTACATCTTTAATTGTCAAAATCCCAATGATTTATAATTTAATAACTCCGGTTATATTCGTAAAGTTAAAGAAGTAATGATTCGAATTACATAACCTGATAACGTCCAAGTTGTGATATTTAAAATTTAAAGAAAGGTTACTTCAAATAACAATGTCATGGTAGAGCTCGGCCTTAAGTTGATAATTCATAAAGTATCCTCATTTCGGATAACTATGTCATTTTATAAAATATAAGTCGCAAGTTTATCGTTTTAAGCGACATCATTTACGTGTCAAAGCGCCATACGTTAATGGGTGTTTACGAAATCACTATGTCATTACATTTTATTTATAAAATTGATGATCAAATTATGCTTGAGCCCACAACCAAACCTACGACCGATAAACCCTTGCCCCAAACAGTGATGCCCTACCGTTGGCATTTAGGATGATGGAATGCACTCACGTGGCCGCGTGAGTGGGGAGGTGGTCTCGCTCCCAAATAGTATTATTCATATGCATCATTTGGCTCATAAAGAGTTAATGGTCGTGTAGAGATACCGGGGACTTTAGATACGATAGAAATCAAGCATATAATCATGTAACATTGATAAGCATTCACGATATTGTTTTGAAATTTAGCATAGCATAGCATAGCACAATAATCATATCATGGCATTTGTAATTTAAGTGCATCATAAAACACATCATTTTCAAGTATATAAATCATTCAAGTCATTCATGCATGCTTTTCACCCCCAAAACATTTAGATAAGGCGTTAAAATAGGGGCTGAGTACTCACAATTGTTAGTATGCGTACGGTAATGGATGTAAGGCGCGTTTCGACCAAGAGTGACTCCTATCCAAGACCTACGAATACAAGGTTCCTAATTAGATTGTTGGCTAAGATGGCTTGTTAAGATTGCTTAGTTAGTCGTTTGTGTTACAAAGTGCCGTTAGAGTTTGATTTGTCGTTGTTGGTAATCACTCGGGTTGTGATTAAAATAATGTAAACACTTGAAAACAGATTTCAAATATTACCAAACTTGGTATACAACATGGAAAATAATTCACAAATTTTCTGTGAAAATTTGGGAATTTTTAGATTTACAGATTATTTTTAATCATTTCTTGACCAAAAGAGTGAGATAAATAGGAGAAAAATAGTAATTATTCTTGAAAAATTCCGAAATTTTTACTAGATCAGTTTTAAGTCATTTCTAAGTTTGTGTAAAAATTTCATGCCATTTTGGGCTCTGGAACATTGGTTCCCAATCGTAAGTGTTTTAACAAACCGTACATCGGTTAACATATCTAAACAATTCTAATGAGTGTTAAATTTTGAGGATAGTGTCATTTTATGTGGAAAATGACACAGTAATTTTCCCATATTTTTCTGATGTCAAAAAGTATTTTTCATGAATATTTTCTCCTTTTAGAGACTTTACTTGCATTAAACCAAGAAAAATGCTTTAGTTTTTCCAAAAATTCTCATTTTTATTTTCAAGGTTCTTTTCAAGACATAGATACTGAGAAAAATCACCCTCAAATTTTAAACACGTTTTATCTATATTTTGTGTATTTTACATTCATCATAACAACATCATTCCTACATTTACAAGACCAAGATTATGCATGTTATTCACGCATTTTCTAAAAATACTTAAGTAGCAAGATAAAATCCTATATTTTTATGCTACTGAGATATATGTGTTAGAAATATAAAATAATTTTCTCAAATGTTTTTGAATAGTTTAAGACCCTTAAACAAATATCAATTCATGATGTTCATAGAAACATTACTGTTTGCGCACCAGTTTTGTTTGGTACATTTGGGGGTCTTAAACTCAATGGATTTGAATGAGACCAGTGGGATTTGAAAGGTAAGACATTGAACTAAATTCCAGAAGAAGAATCAAGATTTTTGGACCATTATTCACTGAGTTATGGTCGTCTCAAGTGAGGTCAAAAATCTGGACAGATTCATATAAGACAATAGCAATCTTTTTGGTGTGATTTCACTACCAAACGATTTTTAGACCTCATCCAAAGATTGAAGTCTTGTCTTTTATGCATGAACATGTGTTGTACAGAAACATAAACATATTTTAACATTTTAAACCATTTATTCTAGCAAGAACAAGTAAATAAGCATTCAAACACTAAAAAGACGATTTTTCGGTTTGATTTCGGTTTGATCATGGGTTGCCCTTTTGTTTTAACACTTAAACAAGTGTAAGGGAACCTACAAACCATCAAACCTTGAATGAGAATTTTAGCCATGAAATAGGCATAAAATCCATGTATTTTGAAGAATTGAAGTAAGAAAATGAAGAAATGAAGTTAGAGATGGTGGGTTTTACCTTTGATTTTGTGTTCTTGGTGCAAGAACTCTTTTAATGTGATGATTTTAGGATGATATGGGGCTGGAAAAATCTGGAGTTTAATGTGTGAAGAGAGTGTTTGTATGTGTTTTTGAAAGTGAAAATGAAGGAAATGATTAAGGAGAAGGAGTGTGTAAGTGGTATAATGTTTGCATGAGTTTTAAGTGGTTTAGGAGAGTTTGGTAGTCAAAAGAAAAAGGGGGGGCTGGCAGGTTTTTGATGGGGGGGGGGGGAGGTTTAATTAATTTTTTTTTTTGTCAAATATTAAGTAGATAAAAGTCTTATTGTTTACATATTTAATTTGTACAAGTTTTGTGAGTGTATAAGAGTTTAATTGCGATTTCTTTGCGATTTAATTGGAGTTATGAAACTTTATATTCATAAGTTCATAATATTTATCATGATGTATTTGTTTTAATTATAAATGATTTTCGCGAATTAATTTGCCGATTCCCAAGTGCGATTACCGATTTACGAAAATTTCTGGTTAAATTCCAATTTTTGAGATAGATAAATATTTTGTGATGACTTATGAAATTTAATTTCATTAGTTTTCTTTGGCACTTTGTAACCTAATTTTTGTGTTCATCACGGTCTTAAAGTCCGCTAAGCAATCTCCTAGAACGTTACGCGATTTCGGTAACTTACGGTTTCGGTACTTAAGGAGTCGTAACCTAGACTTTTCACTAGGATTTTAGAGTGCTGTAAACGAAATTAGATAGACTAGGAATTTAAGTGCGTTAATGACCTGAGATTTTTGACGGTTGTCACATCGGCTGTAATGATTCTGATCGGAAACGCATTGCTCAACTCTCAACATTGCCCAGTCATGGGAACAATGACCCTTCTCGGAATATGAACATTCCTGGGTGAATGAATAAAGTAACAAGATCCCATTTTATTATCCAATCGTTCTTACACCGCATAACAATCAATATAGCTTTAGGATCTGGTGTTTTAATTTGCTTTCCTAGCCTTGGTAAAATCTAAGTGTGAAAGACAATAAAAGGAATGCTTGTTGATTCTTTAATTTTTCGTTTTAGATTTATAAACTGAGTTTGCATTTTAGCACTTTTAACAGCTACATTTATGTTTTAAAAAAATCTTTCCAAAATATACCAAGGAATCCCTAAACTTTTGGCAAAGATATTATCGGTATTTCCGCATATTCAAGTTCAGACCATGTTTAGAAAACGCCCTATGGTTGTTGACAATGTGAATCGACTATTAATTAGTTGTCCCATTGCTTTGAGTACTTACACGATGTTAATTCACAGTATATTCCATAGTAGTTACTATGTTCTAGTGGTGGTTCCAAAGCAATCTTTACGATGTACTGTTCCGGTGAACACATCGTGTCGTAATCTAAACCGTAGTTATTTTATAGCTTAACTACTTCACGATGCCTTTCATAGTATTTTCCATAGTAATTACGATGTACTACATTTGTAGCGTTTCCATAGCGTTGTAATTAAACCAAAACACAGATAATTAATTACATTGTATTAAGGTTCGCGAAACCTTAATATCAAGGTTGTAATCACGTTCGTTGGTGGAAAGGCGATATTCATATTTAGGTTTTAAAATCATAAATAGAAGGCAAAATTAAAACACTACGTTTCCGAATAAACAGCGTAACATTATCCCATAATTAATTAACTAACTACATCATAACAAACACGCAAAGTAACTACTCGCTAATCATGACAAGTCCTAGATCTAGCACAATAACAATAATATTAAACATTGTAATTAAGATAGATAAAGGATAGAGATAACCGTAGATTATAACGAGTTCGTAAGAAGCTTGAAATTACAAGAGTTGGACTTCGAGCGTATTCCAAACCTATTACAATTCTTCTTCACGTACCCTCTCTAATTAATGAGGAGGTTGGTATTTATAGGCATGTTCCCGAACCGTATTTTGACCATCCGAACCGTATTTGACCTTCACAAAATCGACCCGTATGGCACGAACCGTATCAAGATGCAAGATTTAAGCATATACGGGTCGCGCGAGCCTTGATACGGTTCGTTTGAACCGTATACCATTCAATCCCAATCGTATACGGTCGGTTTGAGCCGTATACAGTTCAAACTGAGCCGTATACTGTTCACGCGGCCCGTATTTGCGAGGTCAAGCTCTTGTGTGCGGGATCGTAATTTGTTCGTGCTTGTTTTCGCTCTAACTTCTTCGTTTCTCGTCCGTTTTTAGCGATTCTTGAACCCACGCAATCGTAATCTTCTAATCTTTAGTTTTAGTTTGATAGATGATAATTTCCATAAAATTATCAAATGGTTGATCAGATCGCGAGTGAAACGTCCTTTGTTGAATTTGTTCTCTTTTCTTCGTTTTTCGCCTGTTTTTGTTAAGTTTTGCAACACCGTCTTCGTAATCAACTAATTAACACAATAAAGCAAATAATTGTAATATTTGGGTTAAAATGATAATTATTTAATTAATGTAGGTAAGATAACGTGGGTAAAAACGTGACTTTTTACGCGTTATCAAGTATCCAACACTTAGAAGTTTGCTTGTCCTCAAGCAAAAAATTACATTCTCACTTCATACACATTAGAGAAAATATTCAAAGAATCGAGAAATTTATTTTGGTTAGTAGGAATAAGCAAGGTGATCATCCTATAAATGAAACATGAGTCTCTTAAGTGCTTCCGATGACTAGGTGATCTCACAAGGTAATCACTCAATTCACTCAGTGTTTCGGGTTTCCTAACTTTTCTAAGAAAATGAAATCACTCAAGAAGCCAGTCATGTAGCATTTATCATCATAGGCTTCATCTAGAATCAAATCTACACCACTTAGATAAGGACGGTGATAGTTATCCCACGACATTCAAGGAAGGGTTTAGTGGTGATGGTTACGGGTGAAAGTAGGTGTTTTATTGGTGGAAAACCTAGAGTTTTAATCCATGAAAACTTTATTTAGAAGATAGGGAGACTCCACTAAGTGCGATTATTGCAATTTTTGGTTGAAACATGAAAGTAAAGGTTATCCAACCGCAGATTGACCTTCTGTGCGCGGTGACAGACTTTATTGTCGAATCACTTTCTTTATTTGGCCAGATTTTCTTTGCTCCATACGCTTCGTTTTTTTAGAGTTGTCTGATTCTGCTTTCGCGAGTAGCTGGAGGCGCTATCGTAGAATTTATGATATTTTTCTCGTATTTTTCTGAAAAATTTTTTTTTTTGTTTTTTTACTTTGGTTTCTTCTAATATTCGGATCTTTGGCCTTATAGGATGTCGGCTAGTACTTGATGTGTGAAGCGATATTTCACGAATAGAAGCTTGACACTTTGACGGAAGGACTTGAGGGGGGAAACTAGAGTATATCTATGATACTAAATGGTGTTTTCATGAATCAGAACTCTAGACTAGGTGTATGGAGTGGAAAGATTTTATATGAATAGAAATGAAAGGGGTTAGGCTCAAGAGGGGGTTTCTAAAGGGTTCATCAACACTAAAGGTAAGTGTTGGTCGGGGTTATATTCCTACGAATGTCGAGATCTTCTAATTTCACCTATACCACGTATGGTACTTATCAATGTGGTTCTGAAATGTATATCTAGAGCAAGTTCTAATTCAAAATGCATACATCGGCACACACAACAATTGAATAGTGAAGCATCAAAGATGAATGTTGTTCAGGCTCAAATACCTCACAACAAGTATAATGGGTTGTATGTTCCTAGTCATGCAGTTGCTCTTATTAGATCAACATTTCAGTTTATGAGATTCCTATCTTAATTATCCTAGATTTCCAAAATGAGCTTATAATCCCTCGAAATGTGTTTTTGTGACACCCGACACTTTAGGGTAATGATTACCTTAAACTAGAACTCTAATTTCGTGTATTTAGTTCTTTATTAGGCTAAGTACTTGTGATTACTTGCAACTATTTGTATATATGTGTATATACACTTACGTAATTGTTTGAATTACACCTTCGTAATTATTCGTAATTAAGCGAAACAACCGGACGTGGTCCGACTATTTATACGACGTTGGTGAAATCTTTTCATAGATAACGTAATCATATTTTATAGTTAAAATAGTGGTTATATACCTTATATTATTATTTCGAATAATAATACACGAAAAACTTTGACGTTTTGTTTAAAACGTAACAAACGCGGCGAAAACGCGCAAACCGAGCCCGACACCCGAGCAACACCCGAAATATACTTTTGTGACTCAATTTAGTATTTTAAGAATACTTACTTATCCCGAATATTATTCACAAATTAAAAGTATATACAAAAGCTCAACGTAAATTATCAACTTTCTTTTTAAATCACAAATTAACGTTTAAACGAACGGGGAACGAAACACGAAGTCGAGAAAAGGAGTCACGAGCCCGAGACACCTTTGGGCTAGGCCCAACTCGGCATGGGCTGATCCAAGAGGCCACTCCAATGAAGGCCCAAGCCCACCCCACAAAACACCCCCCTAACCCCCCATTTTCACACACACACAACCCCATTTCTCTCCACCTTCTCTCTACACTCTCTCTACTCTCCCTCTCTCTCTAAAATCTGCCATCAACTACCACCTTCCCACCACCATCAACCACCTCATCACCACCATCAACCACCACTCCACCACCACGAGCCGTCATCAAAATTTCAAGAAAAAGTCAAGAATTCTCACCTTCCCCTCCTTTTAATTGATTTCTCAAACTTGTAAGAACATCTAACTCGTTTATTATACTTGTAATACATATATATACATGTTAAAAGGCTCACTTAACAAGGATATGTCCAAAAGATTGCACAAAAATCGTTTTCATAGCTTAAAACATTCAAGAAATTTACATGAATTCCGGCCAGAAACTTTGTCCAACTTTGGGAGGTGATATCTCCCTCAAAACTTAACCAAAATGAACGATTAAAAACGCTAAAACTAAGTTTAAGAAGTTAGCTTTCATTTGCCACTGGTCTCATAATTTTTGGAGCTCTTTTGGTACTCGAAATAATTTTTACAAAATCATGTAGACGGGCTGGGAAAAAGGCAGAAAACTTGTCCCTTATTGTTTTAGTCATCACTCGAGATTTACATGTCCAAACTACTTGAAACCAACGCCAAAACTTCAGAAATTTTGTTAAGAATAATAGTGGTAGAGATGACTTTGTCCCAAATGTGCACGCATTTTTCCCAGTAACTCAATCTCCTTACATGTCTCCTGATTGGCCACTTTTTGTCCTCTGTGGAAACTTACAATTTTAATAAATACTTAAACTTTTCTAAAAATTCTGTAAAAATTATTTTAAGTACCTAACATACTAAGGAACAACATATATTTTTCTTGGATTTTTTCTCGAACATTTGAATTACGAAACAAAATCTACAAAACTGATCTGTTTCTGACCCTGTGTCGCAGAAGCTCAATAGCCAATAGCGACACAACCCTTGTGTCGCTATAACATTCGAACCGTCACATTTTGCGACACAACCCTTGTGTCGCTATAACATTCGAACCGTCACATTTTGCGACACAACCCTTGTGTCGCTATAATAATTGAACCGTCACATTTGCGACACAACCCTTGTGTCGCTCTATCATTCGAACCGTCACATTTTGCGACACAACCCTTGTGTCGCTATAATAATTGAACCGTCACATTTGCGACACAACCCTTGTGTCGCTCTATCATTCGAACCGTCACATTTGCGACACAACCCTTATGTCGCTAGTCACATTTGCGACACAACCCTTGTGTCGCTATAACATTTGAACTGTCACCTCTGCGACACTAAAATTGTGTCGCCAACACCACATTAGCGACACAAGCCTTGTGTCGCTGATGACCAAATATCAAAAAATTATGTTGCCACCCCTTGGACCCCGCCACCAGGGGCGCTGCCCCCGGACCCCCGTCATTCGTGGGCTTCACCCACTTCCCACACTAAGCAACATTATGTTTTCACAAACTTTCACCAACGGGTCGTACACGTTTTCGAATAAGCAAACAAGAATGGACATACTAGTTAAGTGAACTACTAGCGTATAGGTGGACATTAACCCTCCACCTACACGATTGGCTTAAGTGGACATTTACCCTCCACTTATACAATCACTATAGATGGTCTTTTGAGACATCTACTTACACAATCTTATAAGTCTAGGGCGTTAGAAGATTACTCTTGGGAACACAAATTGCTTGCTGTTATTTGTTAAATAACATACTAATCTCAGGTGAGTTTCATAGCCCCTTTTTCTACTATTTCCACTTAGGGGTGAGAATACATACAACTGCTTTTGACAACTGCTATTTTATGTGAACGCAAGTACAAAACACGATATATTGGTTGCATGAGTTATTTAACTAATCCTGAAAGTCCCCCACACATAGTTTGTTAGTATCGTTATAGCGTGAATGTTAATGAATAGTACTATTTGGGATTGACTCCCCCTGTCCGGGTTAGTTGCACTAACTGGTCAAACGGACGCATTATCATTTGTTCTTACGAGTGTTGGATTAGGCACTCGCAGGGAGGCACCACGATCGTGGCACTTGATTGTGACCCGACACCACAATTAAGCTCGAACTATGGGCTCATGGCAACAATATACACCTCTTTTACATTTTTGTAATACAATACTATAATTGTTGGATGATACAAACAGGAAATCTTGTGTTCCACACGTTCCATACAATGTAATATCAATTGTTTTCAAACCTATGAGCTCACCAACTTTATGTTGACTCGTTTAGTATGTATTCTCAGGTAACCAGCCGCAGTAGGATGCTTTGGAAGCAATAGCTCGAGTCGCATATTTTGAAACAACCAAGGAATTAGATTGCATTTACTATATTTTGTAATAATAGTTATGTAATTCTACGTATCGGATGCGAACTCCTAGCTTTTATGCAAACACTTTTAAGTTTGTAATGTAATGATTTTTGAAAACGTCTCATATAGAGGTCGTTTGTTGTAACTCTTGTGTCGTGATATTTGATTTGGTCGGCGCCCCCTTGACACCTCATACCTTCCGCTGCCACGCGTCTTGGGGGTTGCGACAGTTTTTAATTCAAAAATTTTGAAAATTAGAAGTGATTTTTATTGATTTTTATTGAGGAACATTTTATGAGTTCGCTTTTGGGAAAAGAATCTAGGTGCATATACCTCTATCCCACACTTAGAGGAACATTGTCCCTAATGTTCTATTGTGTAGGAATTTTTACTGAAAGTAGAAATCCCACACTTAGAGGTTGAAGAATTCGGAAAATGTTTCTCAAGTGCATGTATTTTGGGCTGGAATCCCACACTTAGTGATAAGTTTATGATAGGGTATAGCATTCGGATTTATTTAACGAAGAGAAAGAGTGAAATTAAAGAACGAGTTTTGTCCATCACTTAATGTTGATGACTACAAACCTGCCTTTCAGGTCGCGGTGATGTGCGAATGATTTGGATTAGGTAGGTGGCTCTATTCTCCAACTCCTTTTGTGTTGACGTCTCGTAAGTGTGAACACGTTAGGTACGCCTTCTCATTCTTCTTATAGCTTTTAACCATATTTACTTCCCCTTATTGTTATGTGTTGTCTATTCCGAAACTTTCTCAAGTCATATGTTTTTAAACGAGTTCGAGCATAATGCAAGTACCTCAAATGCTCGAAACATATGACGAGATACCTTATCCGGGGTAAGTAAGCTATATATGAGAAGGGAACTAGTGGTTGTGCATACCTAAGTGTGAAAGATAGTCGGAGACGTGCTTCACTTCTTGGAATTTAAAAAAACTACTATTACTCCAACTAGCACGGGTAGCCTCCCGAGAAGCGCTCTGTTAAAGTCGAGAGCTCGACTTAATGCTTCCTTGATTAGGTGAAAGGAAGTGACATCTCCCTAGGGCGAGTGGTGTTGTGAGCCCTAGGTGGTGGAAATGTGTAATGTGGCGGGTAGATCCTTATGAAGTGGCGAACCATGGTTGGTATCAGGTCAGGTTGATCCATGGTTTCCACACTGAAGCTTAAGAAGTGTGCTGAAGCGGCCCTAGATAGATCTTGCATTCCCAGAATGATGTAGTCCACTGCTTTGGTGATTGGGCTGTAAGGGTCAATCATGGAGGCAGTGTTAGTGTGAATTACCTCTCGATCTGGGTGTGCATGTCGGATTGAGTCTGTGAACTCCAGGAACTGAATCTTCAGGACTTCGTAGTCCTTAGAATCTGGGTCTCCGCTAAATGAGTTGGTGGTTCGACACAAGATGAGATCTCGCTGGTGCTAATCGAATGAGAAGTCAGAATCCATGAAAGTGAGATCAATTTGCTGAATATCTCTCGATATCCGACGTAAAATGCGGAATCTGCGCTTCCTGTAATCTCTAAGTTAAATATGTCTCGGAGTTGGGCCGTTACATAAGTAGCGACATTGACTTGAGACATATTAGTTGTGACGAATGGGTGATTGCGTCTTTGTTCATCCCATGCGATCGATCTTAGCTCGTTAATAATTAACTCCGCGTGGTGATCAAGCGTGGAGTAAATTACCAACCTCTCCCTTGTGATGTTGAAGTCGTCTCTAGCCAACGACTCGAAGAGTGATTGAAGATCAACCATTAACCTTATGTCAGCGTAGTTACCGGGATTGCCGGTAGCTCTTTCGATATGGGATCTGATTGATCCGAGTAATTCGCACTGGCTGACGGTGTATGGGAGTGCAGAACCTGCCAAGGCATTATATACTTTAAAGTATATTTGCTTCTGCTCTCTGTAGAATTGAGCCTCGTCCACAGACTGGGTGAACGGATATTCAGCGTTCTGACTTTCTCCCTGGATGTGCCTTTGGATTGCTGTTACGAAGTCTTGAATGCAATCCTTGAGGGCTTGGAGATCTCCAGTGTCATTGCTGGCAAGATAAGCAACGTGTCCTGACTCAATGGCTGCTATCTGCTCTCTTTGTGGGGGTGTGAACTCAATAGCAGATTCTTGAATAGCCGCTATGATGATTTGGTAGTCATCATCGTAATTGTCCACCAATTCAATTATTTCTTGGTAACGAGAAATAATGGGGACATAGGCATAGTCGGATGATGATACAGGTGATTCCGGTGGTTCTGGTGAAACTGGAGTAGGCAGGGAACGAGAATCAACAGGAATGTTGATGTAGTTATCATCGCCGGAGTCACTATCTGCGGTAGTGGTGTCAGCTTCCTGTGAGTCAGGAAATGTGACTGCATCAGATAGCGGCTCAGGTTCTTCTGTATCCTGTGATGTGCGTTTGTCTGAGAGTGGCTGTGAAGTGTCGATCTCTATATCCTTTGGCTCGTCAGCTCCAGATGTACTTCCCGTTTCAAAATGTGGTTGAAAGTTATTAGGGGTCGAAGATCTTTTCGGTGGCTACGGTCCTTTTGTGCGTTTTGCTTTGAAATCGGAGATCTTCTTCAAGAGTCTCTCTTTTGTCGCCCGGTCGATAGTAGATTCCTTGAGATCTTCTTCGAGTCTCTCTAGAACACGGAATCGAGGGTATGTAAGAGGTTTACTCGAGTTTGTGACGGTTTCGATTAAACATTCCATAGTGTTGACATAAGCGTTATCAAGGAATCTGTTGGGTGGAGTTCTTGCTAGACCTTCCACAGGTTCACTGTCTACTAGAGAGATCCCAGTATTCTCGATTTGCATGATCTCTTCATTTGACAGATTTTCTTCGGATTGTTCAGATGGATCTTCCTCTTCTTCTTCTGATTCCATTTCTTCATCCTCTTCCATTTCTTCCTCTGGCTCTTCTTCTGTGTCAGAGATGAAGACAGTTGGTCTTTCCGTCATCTTGGAATCAGGCTTGTAGTCTGAAGTATCATCGTCAGATATGACTCTTCCGATGGAGATGGCATACATCTCTGCTTGTTCGGCTGAGTCACAATCAGGATCGTTTATCCTAAAAGTGACGGTCTCACCATGTGCACGTAGGACTATAGTTTGATTGTAGACATCGATGACGGTCTTTGCTGTGTTCATAAATGGCTTTCCTAGGACTATAGGGGTGGTGATATCCTCGTGGATTTCCATTACTACAAAGTCTTTAGGGTACAAGAACCTATCAGCCTTAACCATGACGTTCTCAACTATTGTTAGTGTAGATCCCTATGTGATCTTTTAATCAAATCGTAGGATGGAAATAATCACAGGAGTATAAAGCTTAAACAACTAAGAACAATGCAAAAATCACTTTATATTTCTTATGCAAATTCTCTAAAAATACAGCAGCTCAAAATACAGAGAATAGTATGTGAAAAAGTCTCTCCTTAAAATTCTGTAATCTGGGTATTTATACTAAACTGGCCGACTTATGCGACATAAGCACTATGTCGCTAAGTCACTAATGCGACATAAGGCTTGTGTCGCATAACACAGAAAATGTAATTCTAACTAACTCAATTACATTAACAAACACAATACAGACTCGACCAACTGACAGACACACTAAGATGTATCAACAAACTCCCCCGTGTCTTCAGCTTGGTCTTCAAAATCTTCAATCAAACCCAGCCTGCTAGAAATACACCGCCAGCGTGTATTCCATGTGTTACACATACGTTGACAATCCTTTGAAATTGAAATGCAATCTTCTTATTCACAGCATTTCTTTCATTGAAGCGAATCGGATTATCAAACAGCTTTCTTTAGAAATTATCACAGGTATCAGCAACTTTTTCTTTTGAAAGTTGTGACACTTGAAGAATTTGCCTATTCACCAGATTTCATAATTACTCCCCCGAAACAGCAGAATTCTTCATCTTCTTCCACCTTTGCTCCCCTTGATCATTTAATTCAAGCAACAACTTTAGGAACCCATTTGAGCACGGTGCCAATGAGACTCCTTTTTTTCGAAAGCCATTTGTAAGTTGTATCTATATAATCCAAAGACCTTGAGTTCCATCTGAAATTGAAACATGATGTTTCATATCTAATAACTTTTCGTGGAACCATTGTTGGTAGAACCATTCTTGGGGAGAAAGGAACAAAATCTCTTTGCATTTTCACCACTATACGACGAGATGGTGCAAGAGCAAGCATTTGGTCTCTTGAATATACAAAAGATCTTGTTTCACTAGATTCCGATTGTGTCGGTTTCAATACGTTTGTTGGCTTTTGAGATCTTGAAACCGATCTTTTGATTCATTCAAAGGCTAAGGAATCACAACAATCAACCTTTTGATGATCAAATACTATAGTTGATTGTAATTTCTCAGAATACTTCTTATTCTTTTGTAAAGAATAATTAGTAAATTGTGAAATCTTTTTCGCACAAACCATTTTTGAACATGGTTTTGAAGATTTAGTCGGGTAAATCTTCTTAGTCACCTTGACTTGTTGTTCAGTTGAGTGAGAGAGTTAAGGTTTGGTTAGATGCTCAAATTTTAAAATCCGCTTTTCAAGTTCAACAATTTTTGAACGCATTTCTTCACGTTCAGTTTCCATGTTAAGTATTTGAAGTTGGAAAGCTTTAATCTCTCCTTCCTTCTTTATCAACTTCTCATTAATCCCTTTGTCTGAACATTTATTCAACTTATCACTTCTTGCATCGCGTTTAGATTTCCCTTGTTTAGAAGCCACAATATACTCATTAGTAATGATGTGATTTTCAGGCTTGACATCAGATTTGTTAATCTGTTGTGTTGGCACATCACATGCTTCGACTTCATGAACAATTTCAACAAACTCATCCTTGATCGGTATTGATATATATCCGATACCAGCTTTAGATTTCGTATCCTTTTTCTGAGAATGAAGCAGTTGATCTAACCTTAAGGAAGATGCTTCAAAGCTTGAGAGCTTGCATTGATAAGTTAAAACTTCACTTTGAGCTATAGCCTTTTCTTTGCGTAGCAAATTGATTTCATTTTTGTAACTCTTGAGTTCAATTTGTTGATTTGAAACTTTAACTCTCAAATCATGCAATTCAACGCTTGGATTTTTTTGAATTTGTTGTTTATCGTTTCCTCCGTAGGTTTGCTCAAGTGATCTCCACAATTCATAAGATGTATCTTTATATTTGTAAAGTGGAATATCTTGTGCCACATCTTTTGGTAAACACATGATAATTGTTTCACGTGTTTTCTTGTCGTTGTCAAAAGATTTTCGTTCTGCATCTGACATTTGACTGATAATTGTTGATCCCTCATATTTCTCGGTAATAGAAGTCCACAAATCTGAATCAATGTATTCAATATATTCTTCAAACTTCTCCTTCCAGCTCGCAAAGTCTTTATAGAACAAAGCCCTCAAATGTACTGGATATTGCGGATACATTTTCCCTCCAAATTATTTTTTTTTTTATTTTTTATTTTTTAGGGACACTAAGTTTATGTCGCAAGATTATGTCGCAAGCTTATGTCGCAAGATTATGTCGCGACCTTATGTCGCAACCTTATGTTGCAAAAATTAAGGTCGCTAAAACCCTATAGCGACACTAAATTGTGTCGCAAGCTTATGTCGCAAAACGGCGATATCAGACCCCAAAAACGAAAAATTTCGTGAAACCTTCGAATTTTTGGCTTAAAAACTCCAATTTTTCAACTCCAAAATACCTAGAATGAGAATCAAACACCAAAATGTACGTGCAATAATCAAAAATGAATCAGAAACGTACCCAAAACGATTTGATACCACCAAAATCCTTAGATTATGGCTCTGATACCAATTGTAGATCCCTATGTGATCTTTTAATCAAATCGTAGGATGGAAATAATCACAAGAGTATAAAGCTTAAACAACTAAGAACAATGCCAAAATCACTTTATATTTCTTATGCAAATTCTCTAAAAATAAAGCAGCTCAAAATACAGAGAATAGTATGTGAAAAAGTCTCTCCCTAAAATTCTGTAATCTGGGTATTTATACTAAACTGGCCGAGTTATGCGACATAAGCACTATGTCACTAAGTCACTAATGCGACATAAGGCTATGTCACAATTACAACTAATGCGACAGAAGGCTTGTGTCGCATAACACAGAAAATGTAATTCTAACTAACTCAATTACATTAACAAACACAATACAGACTCGACCAACTGACAGACACACTAAGATGTATCAACAGTTAGATATAAAATAGGATTTGCACTTGTACATATTAGAACCTGCGACTTTATCAAGATGCGACACTAAGATAGTGTCGTAATAACAAAAGGTACGAACCTAATATTAACGTCGCAATAATCATAAATGCGAACTTAATTTTAAGTTCGCAATAACAAATAAGGTCGCAGGTACAAGCTTATATAAATACAGCACTTAGGTTCTCATTTCAGTTGGTTGTTAAAAACAGAGAAAAATTGTATATGCGTTTATGTATCTGATTTACAGAGAGTCTGAGAGCTTGTAATAGTGATTTGATTAATCAATACAAGAAGCATTCAATCTATTCATACATACGCATATACTTACATATACATACATTCGGATTTCATACAAATCACGTTCAAATCACAAAATAAGATCCAACAATTGGTATCAGAGCATTGGTTGAAGGATTTGGAAGTTATTATGTCACACCCCGCTAAAGCGGATACACGAGATGTAACAGTACAATGATTTCATAATCGAAAATTACAAAAGATCACCGTTCAACGGTCTACTACTAGTACATTACATAAGTCTTACAAGCATTTACAACACAAAAGTAAATAATCTAAACATGTGATTACATCCAAAAGAGACAAAATTCTGTAACGCTATAGCAGCATAGCTCATATAACAGGTTTAGCTTCAATAGACAAGTTGTGACTATTTCCTGAAAAGCATGTAAAAATAAACAGGTCAACTATGAAACATAGTTGGTGAGTACACAGGTTTTGCGTAAGGAAAGACCCTTTTCAAGAGTTTACAAAGTTTAGTTTAGAAGTTCCACGTTACTACGTGATTAGTTCACAAAAGTAATCTGTTTAGTACCGAGGCTCATACAATGACAAAAGTCATCCGATAATTTCATAAGATCAATTTTTTTGGATGGTCAAGCGCTATTGCGCGGATAATTATAAAAGTAATCATTAAAACAAGGCTCATTTAAGAGCGATATCCATTTGATAGTTAAATTCATTTGTGAATCGATGTTTTGTTTGCAAAAGAGGTTTATTTAATGTCACACCCCGCTAAAGCGGAAACACGAGATGTAACAGTACAATGATTTCATAATCGAAAATTACAAAAGTTCACCGTTCAACGGTCTACAAATAAATATTACATAAGGTCTTACTTACGTTTACAGCACAAGTATATAATTACACTATACGAATACATCCATAAAATAGAACAAAATAGAGCACATGATTTCGATATCATAAACAGCATAAACGTGGCTTCAATCACATTTACTGACCGATTCCTGAAAAGCATGTAAAATGAGAGGGTCAACTATAGAATATAGTTGGTGAGTTCACAGGTTTCAAGTTTCAAAGTTGTTTAAAAGTTTCTGAAACCATTTTGTTTAAATATTCACGTCGCTACATGAGAAGTCATTTAAAAGTTTTGCGTCGCTACGTAGTAATGATTGTAAGACCGAATTTCGTGGTCAAAGTTGTTTAGACCGAATTACGTGGTCAAAGTTGTTAATACGCTAAAATGTGACTGCTCAATAGTCGGTGTTTATACTTGAGTCCACAACCAAACCTTCGACAGTCCGCCCCAAAGTGATCATGCCTATCGCATACATGATTAAGTAGTTGGTTATATGCCCCCGCGCACAGTGCGGAATGGGGGGAGTGTCAATCCCAAATAGCGCTATCCATAATAACCATCGGCTCAAATTGAGTTAATAGGTTGTGTAGTAAACCGGGGACTTAACACGATAGAGTCTCAAGCATACAACAGATGCGTATAAAACAATAAACATTCAAGACATCATTTGTAATCAAATACAACATTTGTAATCAAGCAAAACATTTGTAATCAAGTAAAACATTTGAAATCAAGTAACATGCTTTTCACCCCAAAATCATTTAAGTAAAGCGTTTAAAAAGAGGGGCTGTGAATACTCACTGTTGAGTATGAGCGTACAGATGGATGTAATGCGCGTACCGACCGGGTTTGACTCCTATTCAATTCCTAAGAACACAAGGTTTCTAATTAGTTCCTCGACTAATACGGTTTGTTAGGATTGCTTAGCTAGCTAATTAAATTACAAAGTGCCGAAAAGTTCGAATTTCCCTTTAATTAACGTTGTCGGTAATTGTTCGAGTTGTCAACAAAATATTGAAAATACATGGATAGAACATCTAAAAATTACCAAACTTGGTATGAAACACGAAATATAGTTCACAAATTTTCTGTGAAAATTTGGGGATTTTTAGACCTATGGATTATTTATAATCATTTTATGTCTAAAAGGTGGGATAAATATGGGAAAAATAGTAATTATTCACAAAAAATTCTGGAATTTTTACCAGATCAGTTTTTAACCATTTTTAGGTTTGTGTAAAATTTTCAAGTCATTTTGAGCACTGAAACTTTGGTTCCAAAGATTATTCGTTTTAACAAGACGTAAATCGGAAAACGTATCAAAACACTTCTAAAGAGTGTGAAATTTTGAGGATAGTGTCATTTTCTGAAGAAAATGACACTGGAATTTTCCCATAATTATTTGGTATCCAAAAGTATTTTTCATGATTATGCCACCTTTTATAGGCTTTGTTTGCATTAATTTAGGGAAAATACTTATGTTTTACCAAAAATTCCCATTTTTATTTTCAAGACTCTTTTTATGATCTAGTTACTGAAAAAAATAATCCCCAAAATTTTAACACGTTTTATCTAGTATTTTTGTATTTTTGATTCATCACAACACAATTATTTACATTTTACAAGACTAAAATAATGCATAATGTTGATGCATTTTCTAAAAATACTTAATCATCAAGATATATTCCTATCTTTTTATACTACTGAGATATACATGTTAGGAGTCTAAAATAATTTTTCTTAGATTTATGGAACACCTTAAGACCCATGAACAAGTATCACAACAAGGTGCTCACAGAAAAGTTACTGTTTGCGCATCAGTTTCGTGTGATATATTTGGAGGTCGTAAACTCAATGGATTTGAGTGAGACCAGTGGGGTTTTAAAGGTAAGACACTAAGCTAAATTCCAGAAGAAAAATCAAGATTTTTGGACCATTATTCACTGAGTTATGGTCGTTTCAAGTAGGGTCAAAATCTGGACAGATTACATGCATGACAAAGTGATCTTTTTGGTGTGTTTTTCACTACCAACGATTTTTAGACCTCATCCAATGATTGAAGCCTTGTCTTTTATGCATGTACATGTGTTTTAAATAAACATAAACATATTTTAACATTTTAAACCATTTATTCTAGCAAGAACATGTAAATAAACTCTATAACATCAAAAAGTCGACTTTTTCGGTTTGATTCTTGGTTTGATCATAGGTTACCCTTCTTTTACACATGAATGTGTATAAGGTGTAACCTACAAACCATCAAACCTTATATGGGGATTTAAGCCATGAAAAATGCATGAAATCCATGAAATAAACATAGTAAAAGTAGGAAATGGAAGCTAGAAAGAGTGATTTTACCTCAAGGTTCTTGTATTTGTGTAAGAACACTTTTAAGAAGATGATTTAGGGATGAATGTTGGCTGAGATTTAGTGTGTGTTTAGAGAGAATTGTGTGTGTTTTTGAAAGTGGAAATGAGAAAAATGATGAAAGTGGAAGAGTGTGTAAGTGTAGAAGGCTTTTTGCATGTAAAGTGAGTGGAGTTTTGTAAGAAAAAGAGAGGATTTGAGTGGGGGAAGAGGAGGTCCGGTTTTGGCATGAATATTTGGGGTTTTTATTTTATTTTTTTGGTTAAAATATAATATGTATTAGATGTGGTATTTATTTGTATTAAAATTGCTCAAGTCTTGCACATTTCAAGCTTTAAATTGTGTTGTTTTTATGCTTAATATAAGGGTTATAAAAATTAATGTTCTAAATTTCTATAATACTTCAAATTGTATTTTAGGTTGTTTATAATGGATATTCAAGTATTAGTTTGTCGGATTCGAGTTTCTTTTATTCGATTCGGGTCGCATTTGCCGAGTTACGAAAGTTCGGTTAATTTCCGATTTTTGTGATGTTTTTGTTGGTTAAAGTGTGAGTCATGAAACTTTATTTTATAAGTTTATAACATTCATCAAAATGTATTTGATTCGATCTCGATTGACATTCGCGAGTTAATAAACCGATTTCCAGTCGTGTTACCGAGTTACGGAATTTCCAGTTAAATTCCGATTTTTGATATGATAAATATTTTGTGATGACATATGAAATTTAATTTCATTTGTTTTCTTTGGCACTTTGTAACCTATCTTAATGTTCCTCACGGTCTTAAAGTCCGCTAAGCAATCTCCTAAAATGTTACGCGATTTCGGTAACTTACGGTTTCGGTACTTAAGGAGTCATAACCTAGACTTTTCACTAGGATTTTAGAGTGCTGTAAACGAAATTAGATAGACTAGAAATTTAAGTGCGTTAATGACCTGAGATTTTGACGGTTGTCACATTTAAGTACGAGATTCATTTAGGAGTGATTCCCTTTGGAGCTCAATTAAAAGTCGTAATTCGTCTATAACGCCACGCTCATATTTTCAAAGAAATGTTCAATTCACTTTTATAAAACTCAAGATATAGTGTTTAATAAGTTCAAGTTATGTTTATAAAACGCATGTTGTAGCATTTAATAGATTCAGGTTACGTTTATAAAGTCAATGGATCATCAAATCAATATCAAAATGTTTATAATCTCAATGGTTTATTATGTCGAAGTTCATAAGAATGCGAAGCGTTATTATGAAACCACGTCTATCATTGTCCACAACCACAATGATTTATAGTGTAAAACTCAAGTTTTAAATTTATGGTTTTAAAGAAGTATTGTTTCAAATGACAACGTCTTTGTAAAGTTTGGGTCGTAAGGTTTATAGTTTCAATGAAATATCGTTTCAAATGACAAAACGTCATACGTTTATAGTTTCAAAGAAATATCGTTTCAAATGACAAGGTCATTGTAAAGCTCGGGTCGTAAGTTTATAATTTCAAAGAAATATCGTTCAGATGTCAAAGTCATTGCAAAGCTCGGGTCGTAAAGTTTATAGTTTAAAAGAGATATCATTTCAAATGACAAAGTCATTGTAAAGCTCGGGTCGTAAGTTTATAGTTTCAAAGAGATATCGTTTCAAAAGTCAAAACGGCATACGTTTATAGTCGCTTATGAATTTCTATGCTATCGCATTTTTGTCTATAGTCACAATGAATTATTATGCTTGAGTCCACAACCAAACCTACAACCGATAAACCTTTGCCCCAAAGAGAGATGCCCTATCGTTGGCATTTAGGATGATGGGATGCACTCACGTGGCCGCGTGAGTGGGGAGGTGGTCTCGCTCCCAAATAGTACTATTCATATGCATCATTTGGCTCATATAGAGTTAATGGTCGTGTAGATATACCGGGGACTTTAGATACGATAGAAAAACAAGCATATAATCACGTTCATATAAACGGTAAACATTCAAGAAGTTATTTGTAATCAATATGACATTTTAACCATGTCAAGTATTCGATTGTAAATCAAGGATAGCATTTGTAAAACGATGATAGCATTTGTAAAACGAGCATAGTATAAGCATAGCATTCGTAAATCAAGTATAGCATAAGCATAGTATTTTTAATCCAAATATAGTAATTAAATCATATAGCATGCTTTTCACCCCAAAACATTTAAGTAAAACGTTAAAAAAAGGGGCTGTGTAAACTCACTATTGAGCGTGAGCGTACGGATGGATGTAATGTGCGTGCCGACCGGGTTTGACTCCTATCCAAGTCCTAAGAACACAAGGTTTCTAATTAGTTTCTCGACTAATATGGTTTGTTAGGATTGTTTAGCTAGCAAATTAAATTACAAAGTGCCGTTAAGGTTCGAATTTCCATTTAATTAACGTTGTTTGTAATTGTTCGAGTTGTCAACAAAATAATGAAAATATATGAATAGAACATCTAAAAATTACCAAACTTGGTATAAAATATGAAATATAGTTCACAAACTTTCTGCGAAAATTTGGGGATTTTTGGATTTATGGATTATTTATAACCATTTTATGTCTAAAAAGTAGGATAATTATTGGAAAAATAGTAATTATACATGAAAAATTCTGGAACTTTTACCAGATCATTTTGTACCCATTTCTAGGTTTTTGTAAAAGTTTCAAGTCTTTTTGAGCAATGGAACTTTGGTTCCCAACATTATGCATTTTAACGAGACGTAAGTCGGAAAACATATCAAAACACTTCCAAAGAGTGTGAAATTTTTCGGATAGTGTCATTTTATGAGAAAAATGACACTGGAATTTTCCCATAATTATTTTGTGTCCAAAAGTATTTTTCGTGATTATTTCACCTTTTGTATGCTTTATTTGCATTAATTTAGGAAAAATACTTATGTTTTTTCAAAAATTCCTATTTTTATTTTCAAGATTATTTTCATGATCTAGATACTGAGAAAAATAATCCCCAAAATTTTAAGATGTTTTATCTAGCACTAAAGTATTTTTGAATCATCACAACACAAGTATTTGAAATTTACAAGCTTACAACAATGCATGGTGTTCATGCATTTTCTAAAAATATGAAATCAACAAGATAAATTACTATCTTTTTATTCTACTGAGATAAACTTGTTAGGAGTCTAAAAACAATTTTTTTTGAATTTAATGAACAACTTAAGCCCCATGAACATGTATCACAACAAGATTGCTCACAGCAAGGTAGCTGTTTGCGCATCGGTTTTGTGTGATTCATTTGGAGGTCGAATACTCCATGGATTTGAGTGAGAACAGTGGGGTTTTAAAGTTAAGACATTAAGCTAAATTCCAGAAGAAAAATAGAGATTTTTGGACCATTATTGACTGAGTTATGGGCGAACAAAGTAGGGTCAAAATCTGGACAGATTACATGCATGACAAAAGTGATCTTTTTGGTGTGTTTTCACTACCAAACGATTTTTTTTTTACCTCATCCAATGATTGAAGTCTTTTCTTTTATGCATGAACATGTGTTTTACAGAAACATAAACATATTTTAACATTTTAACCATTTATTCTAGCAAGAGCATGTAAATAGTTACAATAACATCAAAAAGTCGACTTTTTCGGTTTGATTCTTGGTTTGATCATAGGTTACCCTTCTTTTACATATGAATTTGTATAAGGGGTAACCTACAAACCATCAAACCTTATATGAGGATTTAAGCCATGAAAAAGGCATGAAATCCATGAAATGAACATGATAAAAGAAGGAAATGAAAGCTAGGATGAGTGGTTATACCTTAAGGATCTTGTATTAGTGTAAGAACACCTTTAAAATGGTGATTTAATGATGAGAAAGGGGCTGGAAATTCTGGAGTTTAGTGTGTGTTTAGAGAGTTTGTATGTGTTTTCTTGAGAGAAAATGAGAGAGTGAAAGAGTGAAAGAGTGTAGGTAATGATTTTGCATGGAATCAATTATGGTGAGTGGAGTTTTGTAAGAAAAAGAAGGGATTTAAGTGGGGGAAAGGGGAGGTCCGGTTTTGGGCTTAAAAATATGAGTTTTGTTTTTTTTTTTTTTTTTGTTAAAATATAATGTATATTAGTTGTGGTATTTATTTGTATTAAAATTGCACAAGTTTTGTACATTTCAAGACTTTAAATTGTGTTGTTTTAATGCTTAATATTTGGGTTATGAAAATTGATGTTCTAAATTTCTAAAATACTTCAAATTGTATTTTAGATTGTTTATAATGGATATTCAAGTATTAGTTTGTCGGATTCGAGTTTCATTTATTCGATTCGGGTCGCGTTTGCCGAGTTACGAAAGTTTGGTTAATCTTCGGTTTTTATGATGTTTTTGTGGTTAAAGTGTAAGTCATGAAACTTTATTTTATAAGTTTATAACATTCATTAAAATGTATTTGATTCGATCACGATTGACATTCGCGAGTTAATAAACCGATTTCCAATCGTGTTACCAAGTTACGGAATTTCCAGTTAAATTCCGATTTTTGCGATATAATAAATATTTTGTGATGACTTATGAAATTTAATTTCATTTTTTTTCTTTGGCACTTTGTAACCTAATTTAATGTCGTTTAAGGTCTTAAAGTTCACTAAGCAATTTCCTAAAACGTTACTTGATTTCGGTAGTTCACGGTTTCGGTACTTAAGGAGTTGTAACCTAGACTTTTGACTAGGATTTTAAAGTGCTGTAAACGTAATTAGATAGACTAGGAATTTAAGTGCGTTATTGACCTGAGATTTTTGACGGTTGTCATATATTACACGGTTCAATTGCAGGAATCAAACTCACATTCGAAGAATATTGCAAAATGGGTATTTGAAAAAGAACTTTCGGATTTTTGATCAATTCTGATTAAATTGTGTGTTTAGGTTCAAGTAAAGGATTAACGAAGCTTCTGTACGTGTTTTTCAAGCGATAGATTGAAGAATTCACGGTCAAAACTTTCAGAAATTCAAACTTGATTATTACTCAAAAATGGCGGTTTAAGGTTGATTCTATTTGATTGAGGTCATTTAAGTGTAATTCCACCGATAAAAGTATCATATTAGTGATAAGGATCAATCACGAATCAAGATTAGCAATCAATTTCATCATTTGTTAGATTTCAGATTTGGTGTTCCTCGTGAAAGTGACGAACAGAATCTGTGATTTTATCTCTGCGACACTATTCCTGCGAACTTATCATTAAGTTCGCACTCAGGTTCAGACTTTAAATTTGCGATCTTGTTTATGCGATTTTATTGAATTTTGGTCTGAGAAAATTTGAGCTTCCCGTTGACCAATTTTGGTCTGAGAAAATTCATTTTCTCGGGCAAAATTTGAAAATTTTGGAGGAAAAATTTGTACAAATGTCGAGAGAAGCACTTGCGATAGGGTCGAAGGATAAGCCTCCAGTTCTATTTCGAGGTGACTATTCTCGATGGAGAGACAGGTTTATCGACTTCATCAAACGACAAAAGAATTACGAGTTGTTGATGAAATCGCTAAAAGAAGGAGTGACACCTTTCTTTCCCCCGGTAGATACTTCGGGAACCACTATTGGGGTTGCTCAACAAACACCATTAACATACAGTGAATGTTCTCCATCTCAAAAAGCTTTATGGAAGGCTTATAAGGACATGAAATCCTACATCCTACAAGGTTTAACAAATGACATCTACATTCAAGTGGATAGTTATAAAACAGCTAAAGAGATGTGGGATGCCATTGCTAGACAACAGCAAGGTTCGAAAAGAGGTCAGCAAATGAAGATGACTCATTGTCTTCAAGTCTATGAGGGATTTAAAGCAAAGGTCGGAGAACAGGTTGAAACAACATACAACAGATTCTGTTTGCTGTTGAATGAAGTAAGGAAAAATAAGTTTGTGAAGCAGAACTTACAGATCAACATCAAGTTCTTAAACAATTTGTTACCGGAATGGAAACAATATTCGAGCAATATCATTAAGAATCGTGATTTAACTTCTATTGATATCCATGATGTTTATGAAATCTTGAATCACAATCAAGATGAAGTGAATGAAATTTCCGGTAAAGAGTCAAAAGAGATGGTTGATCCATTGGCATTAGTTGCTGAAGAACTTATTCCCGTTCTCAAAAGGTTGTGAAAGAGACTAAATATCAATCTGAGTCTGAAGAAGAAGGAAGTGGAAGTGATGAGGTGTACAAAGAGCTTATGAAACAAATGGCTCTTATGACAAAGGCTATCAATAAGAAGTATTATAAGAAACCTACTAACAATCATCTGCGTACTTCTTCATCATCCACTAAACGTCCAGAGTACAAGAGTAGAACGGAGGAGAATTATAAGGGTAAGTTTGAGGACACGCCAAGGGGTGACATGGAGAATAAATGTTACAATTGTGGTGGGTTTGGACATTTTGCTAGAGATTGTAAAAAGCGAAGAGTTCGTGACTCCGAGTATTATAAAGCAAAGATGTTGATGTCCAAACAAAAGGAAGCTGGAAAAGTGTTACTAGCTGAAAATGATGCATGGCTTAATCTAATGGACTTTGAAGAAGAAAATCTGGAAGTCAACATGGCGTTCATGGCCAATCTGCCCACAGTTTCTACTGATGACAATGAGGATTCTGACTCTGAAGTATCATCAAACTCTAAAATCATGATTCTTAAATTGCATGATATTAATGCCGGTTTGTCAAATAAGTTAAAAACTGAAACAGAAAATATAACTAAAATAAAATAGGAATTGACAAATCACATTGAAATATTAAAAACTGTGACTCGGGAAAAAGGAATTTAAAAACTCACATGGAAGATTACAAAACTAGTTATTAGAAACTTGAATCTTAAAAGAAACTTTTAATTAAAGAAATCTCTGATTTATCTTCTCAACTTGAGGAATCCGAACGAATTGGAAAGCTTGCTACTCGACAACATGCTCATGTCATAGTTGAGAATAAAAGAATTTTTCAAAAGTTAAAAGAACTTGAAAATACTTTGTTAAAACGCAGTCAGACTGAGCAAACAATTTTCTTAAATAAACCAAAGGACATCAAATTCTATAATCCAAGGGTAGGGATAGGTATTGATAATCCATGCTATTTGAAGAAAGCAATTTCAAAAATAGCACCCTTGTATGATGAAAATTACATGGGATGTGATTTGAAAATGCATTTTCTAAAAACAACAAATGAGGAAGATGAAATTGAGAAGTTTAATAGTGCAAGAGAAGATAAAGCTCAATTTTCATTTGATTATCAAAAATTGAATGACTGCTATGGTACTCGAAAAATTCCAATTTCTGAGGATTATTTCCCTAGTTATTCAAAACCAATTGTTGATCAAAATAATGATGTTCTTGAAGAAGTGGTTGCCTAGTTATTTCAATTTCTGAGGATTATTTCCCTAGTTATTCAAAACCAATTGTTGATCAAAATAATGATGTTCCTGAAGAAGTGGTTGCCACTAAGATTTATATTCCAAATTTAATTTTGGAAAATAAAATCTTTGATTTAGAAAAACAAATAACCACTGAACAACAAAATTTTGAACAAGAACGAGCTACACTACTTCAAACTATTAAACCACTTAAAAGTACATCTTCATCTGATATCACACCATTATCAAAATCTACTCATGAACTTGCATTTGATAAAGCTATGGAGTCGGAGGAGGATTTAGGAAAAGAGGTTGACAAAATGTTTAATTCAAAAGTCTTACACACTTTTAAACCAAAAAGTATCTTGAAACATGAGCATGCACCTAAGAAATCTGAATTTACTAATTATTCTTTACATAAGAATAAAAGGTTTATTAAGATGTCTTCAAACACAAGCTTTACGAATTCCTTTCAAGTTACTAATACTGATGCTTTTCATGTTTCAGATCTAAAAAAGAAAAATCTTCATGACAAATCCCGAAGTCAAAAGAGTCAAAAGTTTAATCGTCCTTTCAATAGTTCTTATTCGTGTAACTACAATAACGTCAACACACATGATTCATTGTATTTTCAGCATTCAAACAATTTTAATCATACTCTGCGTTATGATAGAAATTATCTTGTGAATGTGAATGAATCTATGTTGCATGATAGGATTGTATTTAGACGTAATAATTACTATCAACATGCTATGCAATATCAATCACGACCAAGGAAAAGAAAGGGTTGGGATTCAAATTGTTTTCAAACAAAATGGATTTCTTAGTCCACAAACAAACCCAAACCAGTCTATAAGTGGGTACCTAAAAGGATAAAATCAACCATAAATTGTACTAATCCTGACAAACTCGTTGAAAAATGGGTTCCTAAGGTTCTTTCAATGGTTTGATTTTGCAGAAAATCTTGGTATGTGCTTGGTATCTTGATTCAGGTTGTTCCAAACACATGACCGGAGATAAGTCCCTTCTAAGCAATTTTGTTGAAAAATTTATGGGGATAGTTAGATTTGGGAATAATCACTTTGCTGCAATAATGGGGGTTGGTGATTTGGTTCGAGGAAAGATAACTATAACACGGGTCGCATATGTGGAAGGATTAGGTCACAATCTGTTTAGCATTGGTCAATTTTGTGACAAGGATTTAGAGGTTTTATTTCGAAAACGAAGTTGTTGTGTGCGATGTAGGTTCCCTAGATCTGGATCTAAGAGGTTATTACGTTTATTAAGTGCGGAATCCTTAAAAAACGTTACACTAATCAATCAAGCAATACGAATACGATTAAGAACACTTTTATTGAACGTAAAGAACAATTACATTCAATGTTGGCTTCTACAATACGAACTTGCCTTTGCTAAGCTCTGGAAATACTCTAACACAACTTATTACTACGAACTAACAAGTAATCTATTTATAGGACTCAAGTTCGTATGGTCTGGACCCTACGAACTTCTTTGGTCACAGGCCCATACGAACTTAGCCTAAGTTCGTATGACCCTAAGTTCGTACCCACCTAAGTTCGTACGAACTTACATTACAAAACATAATAAGTAAACTAATTACAAAAAGACTTATTAAACTAACTATTACAAACTAGAAAGCTGTTGTCACTAAATATGTAACAACAGACTCCCCCTTGACAATAGCTCTAGTTTCTTGAGTCTTGATCTTGATTCCTCATTCAGCTCATTTGACTTCCAGCCCATAATCCTCTCTAAACAAACTCTAACCACTTTTTGATATCTTCTGCCCTCATGTCTCCAACTATCTCTGTAGAGAATCTTGTTTACATGAAGCTTTATCAGATCATCTTTTGATAAGTTTACCAGATGTAAACTATCATATACTCTCAATAGCTCATTTCCATCAACATCTTCCATTACAAATTCTGATGTCTTGTTGTCTACATACCACCATTTCAACTCAGTCAAGATATTCTGCGGCATCTTCTTCAAAGGAACTTTCTTCAAACACTTAACCGGTTTGTAAATCATTTTCATCCACGGTTTATTTGAAATCAGATCTATCTTTGTCAAATCTGGAACTCTCTTTCCCGTCTTCGGCTTCAACTCAACACAGTTGTTTGACCTTCCTTCACGCTTTACAATTCGTTCCATCGTTCTAGCGTAAGGATCTTCTCCTGGATTTATCAAATCTATCCAAGCCAATTCTTTGAGTTCAATCTTCGGCAAGGAACTGAAAGTCTTCAATTTATTTTCCAAGTATTGAATTCCATCATATCTCTTCAGTATGAACAGCTTCAACTCACTGTCATAAAACCAGCTTATGATGCCTCTTTTCAGCACTCCCGATCCTTTGACTTTGATAGTCTCTTTAAACTTCAATTCCGGTTCCTTTTCGATCTTCTTAAACCATAAACTTCTTAACTCTGCTCTAGGTGGTTCTCTATCAGCTTCTGAATCATCATCAAGAATACTATCATCTTCTTACTTTAATCTCTGATGATCTATCACATTTTCACTTGCTGACTCATCTCTAATCACTTCCGTCACTGGTTGCTTCGTCACGACATGTTCATCTATATCACCATCAGTGTCTGGTATAATCTCATCGTCGGACCTCCAATCAGCAACTTCTTTTGGCAAAAATTCTCCTTCCTCCAACTCAGACTCGTTACTATCAGACACATCTAGATTAAGAAGTGCTTCGATAGTTTATGTCTCTGTCAGATTTACTGGAGTTTCTTCAGTACCACTCACTCCCTTTTGTTGACTAGACTCCCCCAGGCCTTGTGCTACTAGTGCTCCAGTCGAAGAGCTAGGCAGCTCACCTTCCTTTGGCGCACTAGGATCATCGTAGCAACTTCTTTTGGCAAAAATTCTCCTTCCTCCAACTCAGACTCACTACTATCAGACACATCTAGATTAAGAAGTGCTTCGATAGTTTATGTCTCTGTCAGATTTACTCGAGTTTCTTCAGTACCACTCACTCCCTTTTGTTGACTAGACTCCCCCAGGCCTTGTACTACTAGTGCTCCAGTCGAAGAGCTAGGTAGCTCACCTTCTTTTGGCGCACTGGGATCATCGTCTATGTCTTCATCCCTTTTCTTCCTAAGCTCATCTCCCCTACAGCTAGGTTCATCCCCCTGAGCTGTCTTGTGCTTCAGACGGTAGAGAAAAATTTCATTATCGCGCACTATCTCTTCCAACTTCTCATTTCGCTGAATTAACTTTTCATTCATAGAAGTCAAGTTATTCACCCTGATCTCAAGACTCGTAACAACCGCAATCAAATTCTCAACCATATCAGATAAACTCGATATCCAGCCTTGCAGATAGATAAATCTTTCATTCTCAGAAAGATTGGCAGCCGGATGAGTTGCGGGTGGTGTAGTGGAAGCGGAAGGAGTAGTGGTGACGGGAGGGGTAGTGGTAGCAGCCTTGGTAACTGAAGGTGGTGGTGGTGGTGTTGGTGTTGGTGTTGGAATAGTTGTTGATGCAGGTGTTGTAGTGGTAGTGAGGACAAGTGGTGTAGAACGGACGGAAGTGGGAGGTGAAGTATCACCAGGTTCACGAATGACCACCCCAATCGGACGCCTTCTTTCGGGTGCCCGAACCAATGGGGTGTTAGAATTATCATCAGCTTCATCTTGAAGGATATAATCATCATAACGAAACGAGGGTAGAGAAGAAACCGATCTTTAACAGCCCCGTGTATCTGCTGAACCATTTCATCAAAAAAATATTGGGAAAAGCAGTATGGTTTGTTGTAAACAAGTGAAACCATTCCCGACTGCATTTTATGATTCATCGTGTCGAATCCCGCCTTCTTCGGACCAAAAGAAACAAGCAGGATATGCATAAGATACCGCCACTTCCGAAGAGATAACTCTTTGTATACTAGCTATGCGTGACATCCCCAACATATCCCATTCTCTAGAAAGCTCTTTGTATAACGAGTATGAAGTTGGGCCGTTTTCCTAGGCTTCAGTACCCAGTTGGAGAATGTGGCGAAGATATAAGAACGAAAACTCTATATTGAGATCTTCCACCCGAGTACGAATGACTGGTGGATTCGGCTCACAATCAAACACCGCATTCGCCCAGAGACGGAGATAACATATCCTCAACGTCGACGAATGGGAAAGAGCATAATGGACTCTTGAGCGCATCAGAAAAGTAAGGATGCCTCGATAATGCTCGGTGGCCGGATCTTCAAGATCGAAAGAGATAGCCAAGTTATGCTTGCTAAAGAACTGTCGATCAACCATACCTACAAGAGAGACAAGCAAACATTCCAAACATAGACAATAATAACGTTAAATAATCAGGTTAATCATTCTAAGAATCACTTGTATGAATCAAACTATAAGAAACATGATATATTTAAGTTTATTGAAAAATTATCACTTGCAAACTTCATAGGTTCGTACGAACTTGACATAGTCAAGCTAGGTTCGTACGAACTTGTAACAGTTACTTAGGTTCGTACGAACTTGGAAGTTCGTAGGATGATCCTGATGTCCAGAATTCAAATTTTAGTGAAATTAAAACACAATCAGGATGTTGGAGAAGATGCGCGTGGATGCGGTTTACACAAATAAATAAGAATTTTCAGTTTTTATCCACAAACACAATCCCTATTTTGATTTGTTTTTAGTTTTGCTTTAAAACCTAAAGAAAATCAAAATGTAAGATTAATAATGGACTAAATTCGGAATGAAATACTCACTTAAATGTGCAGTAATGAGGTGAGAATGTATTACGGATTCGAAACTTGAAAACAAATCACAAACCGATGGTTTCTTGATTTTTGATAAAAATGTGACGTAAGTTCGAAGGTTTTGCTAAGTTTGTAGGAGTGCAAGTTCGTAGGCTTTTGAAAGGTGGAAGGGTTTTGACTTGGTCAACCCTATTTATACTTCGTACGAACTTGCGAACGCAAACCCTTTTTAAACCTGAAAACTTATTTGAATAAACTAGCACGACACAAAGTTAATACTCGAGGCTCATGATTTATCCTTTGTTAGTACTCAAAGAGTATTTTATCTCCATGCATAGACCAAGGTAAAATAAAATATCATAAAATAGAATCAAATTAACTAGCAGGAAAATACGAAATAATTCGTATTGGGAATGCACATTCTTTTTGGTTGAGTCACTGATGCAAAGATCGTATTAGCCATAACGCGTACAATACACAGTTAGGAATTAATTTTTCCTTGTTTATTATTCAGGTGTCATAATACTTCAAGACGATTATCAATATTATGATCCACTTAAACATAAAGCACTCAGAGTTAATCAAGTACAATTGTAGTTATTATTCATGATTATCTATGCTTTCCTCACAGAGGACATACTCTTAGGATCAGGATATGTCCATAATTCCAAGTATTGAAGTACCTTAATAGTTTTCATCTTTAAAGCCAAGTCCTTAATAATTTTTAAGTACATACTTAACATGTAAGTTAACTAGACTTGACTAAGGTTAGAAACAAGCAAATCTAAAACCAAACCAGCGGTGACAGGTCTGTACTTACGCACAACAAAGCGACGTAGTTTGACTAGAGACCTTGAAAACGGTATTCTTGTTTCGCGGTCGAGCTTGTTCCAGTGTAAGATCTTTTGACTGAGACTAGGTTAACATATGTCTGGATGTAGCAGAAGAATCAGTCAGGAAATCTCCCAGATGAAACGCTTAAATTATTCCAATACTATGTATTAGGGTACTATCTATTATCTAAGAATTAAGACTTAATGTCATACATCAACCGAGAGTTAAACATAGACTAATCTCCTTAGTAATATTTCTTGTGATTTACATACTTGAGAACCGTCATGCTTTATGCCTACCGATACATCATATAATGAATATATTAGACACGTTATATTTTATGGTACTTTGAACTGTGTATGTACTGCATCTGAAAGCCACACATATAAGAATGTTCTAGGCATGGGTAATGTTTTCATCATTTCTTTGCATTAGCTTAGTGACTCGTATGCTTTTTGATAATTTTCTAACTTACTAGAATTAGAAACTTATTAAAAATAGAAAGTTACTAAATGTTGGTGCATGTTTTGTGACAACAGCTTCTAGTTTGTAATAGTTAGGTTTAGAAGTCATTTTGTTAATCGTTGTAATCGTTAACTTAAGTTTTGTCTGTGTATTTTGTAGATTTCGTACGAACTTGTAGGTTCGTACGAACTTAGATGTTCGTACGAACTTGGTAGGTTCGTACGAACTTAGAAGCAGCTAAGTTCGTACGAACTTAGTTGCCTATAAATACACAAGTCCGAATATTTCAGAAAAGAGGTTTTTCTGTGTTAGGTTCGGAGGTGTAAGTTCGAATATACTTGTGTAAGTTCGAATATTCAATAAAAGTGATAATTACCCATTTGTATTACTCGTTTGTTATCGTTTATGCTTATGTGAGGATTCCGCACTCATATAAACGTGATTACCCCGTAGATCCGAGCCCTAAGGGGACTTTCAATTGGTATCAGAGCCTTAAACATTTGGTTTTTGGTTCGGGGTAAAGAAACCTTAAAGAAACGAGATATACAATCGATTTTGGGGTTAGAAACTTAGTTTTTGACATCCATAGGTGTTATAGATCACTTTATACGGAGTGGATTCGAATTTGCAGGTTGAAACGAACCCAGATCTGAAAATTTCAGATCTGAGTTTTTCAATAGCAGATCGTACGAACCTAGAAAGGTACGTACGAACTTACCCAGAATAACCATACGAACTTACAGCTGTAAGTTCGTACGAACCTACCTTCGAACTTAGTTTTTGTTCGAACATTGTAAGTTCGAAAAATTCTAACTTCGCACTAACTTAACCTTTTTAATTTCGAAAAGAAAAAAAAAAAATTTTGAATTTAGGCTTACCATTGTTTACCTTTGGTTCGAGAAAATTTAAATTCTACTTGGAGAGTTTTCTAGAAATTTTGGAGGGAAATTTGTGGTTTGAGTGAACTTGACGTTAGTTGACTTTCTACAAACTTACCTCAATCCCGTTTACACTCTTTCAAGATGTCAAATGTGAACAAGCTGATAGAAATGGATCCTGAAGTAGGTAAAGCTACTTCACCACCAAAACTGTTAAAGGCTGAAGATTACTTCTGGTGGAGAGAAAGATTTGAATCATTTGCAAAGTTCAATGACATCAATATGTGGATCTGTATAAATGAAGGATATGATACACCTTCTTATGAATTCGAAAGGAAACTTAGGCTTCATTCGTATTCAACGATGAAGGAGGAAGACAAAAGGATGTATGATGTAGAGAAAAAGGCGTTGTCTGCTATCATCAAGTGTCTTCCAGAAGAAATTAAGTATTCCTTCAAACAACGTTACGGATATTCTAGAGAGCTCTGGGTAGCTTTAGAGAAGAGATTTGAGTATGATGCACAGATTAAAGAAAGTAGGGCTAACTCACACCAAGGAACGTCTACTAGTGATCAATACTCAGGGAATAATACACATTCCAAAGCCTTAGTTACTCAAACACATGACGGTTCATATGATCGGAGTACACCTGTAGAAGAGCCTCAGGAATTCGTGACCACAATTGATGAGGCAGATCAAAAGGGTGTTAGTGAGAAGAAGACTGAGAGAAAGTTACCTGCTTCAGAGACCAGGGTTATAAGGATGGAGTCTACTGGTACTATGAGTACAAAAGACTTCATTGCGTATATGGCCAACATGGATGCTGAGAAGCATAAGGTTATTCTAAACTTAGACTCTGTAGTTAATGCTTGTGTTTTATGTACTAACTTAGCAAAGCAGGCTGAGCATTTGATTGAATCATCTAATATGATGACGACTCAACTAAATGCTTTAAAAGAAGAGAACACAATTTTAAAACTGAGAAACTCTGAGTTAGTTAATAGCGCTAACTCTGAAAAAGAGGATTTAAAAGTTTTAAAAGACAGTGAACGAGCAGAGTCAAATAATTGACTTAGCTTGTGAGCATGGTCTAGTCTTAACTAAACAGTCTTCAACTAAAGATAAAGAAGCTGACTCTACTACACGACTAACAGTCTCTGAGATGGTAGACTTCACCGAGTCAACCAAGTCAGAGAGAACTGAGTCAGGGACCCATGAGGAGTCAGAAACCAAACTTGAGTTTGTTAGACCTACAATAGAAGATGTTAAGAATAAAAATGACAAAGGTAAAGAAACTGAATCGAAACACCAAACGATTCTCAGGGCTCAAAAGAAAGCCTGGGAGAAGCGTTCGTGCTTCACGTGTCATCAAAATGGACATGTAGCAAGTGTGTGTCCATATAAGAAATCAAAAGTTTCGACAAATGATAGTCCAAGGAGCAGTTCTCCTGAAACAGGAAGCTCAAGTGAAACATCATCTTGGTCGAAACCTTCAAAAAGTTTAAAGAACCCCAACAAAAGTTTTTCTAACCAGGATAGTAGTAATGAAAATTTTCATTATAACTATAAATCTAGGGTTAGATATTTTTCAAACCAAAGGCCAGTCAATCAGAGACTTTTCCAAAAGTCTCCGGATAGAAGGGCTAGTGGTAGTTCCTCCCATTCCTCAACAAGTGAGAATTCCAGAGTATCCAAGTCACCTAAAAGGCGAGACGGATATCTGAAGGAATTTACATTTGTTGATGACAATGGTCGATCCAAGTCAGTGGTGGCTTGGGTCCCCCTTTGTGACTAATGATTTTTATCTAGTGTGCAGGAACACAAACCTCATAGGCTACAAGTTCAGCAGAAGACGTAGCGACTGAGGGGGAGATAAGATCAAATATGAGATGATAATCTAGCTGCTTTGTATGGTAAGACTTTTGATAAATCAGGTTTTGAGTTGTTAGTCCACATCGCTGGAATAACAATCATGAGTGACATATCTCCCTTAAGAACTTTTATCTATCTTTATTTCTTAGGATTTTTAGTTAGTTTTGGAAAAGTTATAAAAATATGAGTGTCAATGTAATAACGCGAAGAAATGACAAAAACATTACCCATGCCTAAAACATTTTTATATGTGTGGCTTTTAGATGTAGTACATACACAGTCAAAAGTACTTTAAATATAAACGTAACTAATAGCTTCATCATACGATGTATTGGTAGGCATACGACATAACGGTTTTCAAGTACCCAATAAACCTTAAATAATACGATTATTCTGTGCAATCTCTATTTTGATATATGACATTAAGTCTTAATTCTTAGGAGGTAGATTGTACCTGAATACATGTTTTTGGATAAATAAAAACCAATTCATCTGGGGGGTTCACTGACTGTTTCTTCTGCAACATCTTGAAACATGCTGACCTAGTCTCAGTCAGTGTATCCTAAAAATAGAGCAAACTCGACCAAGAAACAAGAATACCGTTTTCAAGGTCTCTAGTCAAGCTATGTCGCTCTGTTGTACGAAAGTACAAACCTGTCACCTCTGGCTTGATTTTAGATTTTTTAGGCTCTAACCCTAGTGTAGTCTCTTCACATGTACAAAAGTACATTGCTCTTAATATAAAGGACTTGACTTAAGAGATGAAATTTAAATAAAAAACATCCATTACATGGAATTCTGGACTTTCTCGATCCTAAGTGTATATAAAATATGAGATACATAGATAATCGTTAATAATAACTAACGTTGTACTTGAAAATCCCGAGTGTTAACTGCTTAAGTGGACAACAATACCGATACGTGAACTATAAATTACATACATAATAACATTGGAATAATTCAATTCCTAACTGTGTATCGTACGCATTATGGCTAATATGATCTTCGTCACAGTGACTCTCATAAAAAGAATGTGCTTTTTAATATGAATAATTTCATATTTGTTTGGTTATATTTAGTTATTTTTCATTTTAAATTGTACAAATTTAAGTTCTTACTAAATAGTGAGATAATTACTTTTGATTGTTTAACTATGCGATTGGAGAAACAACTCGACTGCGATTAACTCAAAACCTAGGTATGTCCATGCATTTAAGCTAGAAGATCTAAATTCGAGGAGGATAAAAGGGGTTTGCGTGTAAACAGACCGAAAGTGATGATGAAAGTGATGATGACGATGATATTCCACATAGTTGGATGCATCTAGATCTAATAAAACTTGGATCTCACTTAGGGTCTCGTTTTCCTACGAATAAAGACCAATATAAGTTAAATGAAGACGATGATTATAAATTGCAGGATGATGATGCTGATTATGATAATGATACCTCGTTATTCACTAGAAGGTCCAACAAGAAGACATCTAGTGGGGTTATCATTAGTGAGCCGACTGCCTAATCCACAACCATCACCACCTACACTTTACAACAACAATTCCAACAACACCTAGTACAACTATTTCATCATAGCTTAGGCGGAAATCCCTTGTTGAAGAGCGCGACAGCTCAGGGGGAGAAGCCTGGCAGGGGGTGAAGAATGGTTGTAAAGAGGATGTGTTGTGACTGAGACAGACGATGATCCCAGTGACCAAACAATTTGAGCTGCCAAACTCTTCAACTAGAAGACCTGGTATGCTTGAACAGGTTAAGGGTGAGTCTAGTTAATCTAACAGGGAGAGATACCATTGAACTTACGAGTTTAATAGTGATAAATCTGAGTTAGAGGATACCTAAAGAAGTTTAGTTCAGAAAATGAAGAAACGTCTGAAGGTGAATTGTAGTGATAGACCAAGAGGAGTTAAGATCTGAAAAAGATGAAATTCCTAAAGGTGACTCGGAAGCTACAAGAGTTGTTGAGGGTGTATGACATGATTCGATGAAGATGTTAGAAGCTAGAGATAGTTAGAGACATGAAGATTGAAGATGTCAGAGGGTGTTGAAGACTTTGTGGAAAAGGTGTTCTTTACAAGAAGACAAAAGAGCTTAACAGGATCAAGACCGAAGACAACTCGGGTGACAACATCTCCGGTGAAGCCAGAGCTATTGTCAAGGGGGAGTCTGTTGGTGCATCGAAACTAGAGCTATTGTCAAGGGGGAGTCTGTTGGTGCATGTTTTGTGACAACAGCTTCTAGTTTGTAATAGTTAGGTTTAGAAGTCATTTTGTTAATCGTTGTAATCGTTAACTTAAGTTTTGTCTGTGTATTTTGTAGATTCGTACGAACTTGTAGGTTCGTACGAACTTAGATGTTCGTACGAACTTGGTAGGTTCGTACGAACTTAGAAGCAGCTAAGTTCGTACGAACTTAGTTGCCTATAAATACAAAAGTCCGAATATTTTAGAAAAGAGGTTTTTCTGAGTTAGGTTCGGAGGTGTAAGTTCGAATATACCTTTGTAAGTTCGAATATTCAATAAAAGTGATAATTACCCATTTGTATTACTCGTTTGTTATCGTTTATGCTTATGTGAGGATTCCGCACTCATATAAACGTGATAACCCCGTAGATCCGAGCCCTAAGGGGACTTTCACTAAAAATAGCAGGTTACTAAATATAGAAAGGAACAAAACAGTTAAGTACATGGTCATGCAGGAGATATCTTTATTCGGGATTAATCATCCCATTTAGTTGTACTAACAATTCACATCGAGATCTATCAAAAGCCTTAGTATAGAGGTCAGCTAAATTATCGTCTGTGCTAACTTTAACTAATTTAATCATCTGTTTTTCTGCATGTTGGTGCATGTTTTGTGACAACAGCTCTTGTTTTGTAATAGTTAGTTTTGTAATTAGTTTGATAGTTAATATATGTATTTGTTAACTAACTTAAGCTTTTTGTTTGTTATATTGTAAGTTCGTACAAACTTATATGTTCGTATGAACCTAGGATGTTCGTACGAACATGGTAAGTTCGTATGAATCTAGAACCAGCTAAGTTCGTACGAACTTAGTTGACTATATAAAAAAACTTGTAATATTTCATTTGTACGCTTTTTAATCAATTATATTCGAATATACAGAGCTATCTTCAAATACATACGAACATACAACATAAACACTTGCATTTCACTTGTTTTATTGTTGTTTTAGTGTATTATACCATTCCGCAAACTAATACACGTTGCAATCCCGTTTGGATCCGTTCAAAAGGGATTTTCAATAGCTATCAGAGCCTCAAAAAGTCTTTGTTGGGTTCGGGATTGTTAAAAAACAAAGAAAACAAGATTTAGAGTGCTTAGGAAGATAAAAGTTGTACTTTAGGCTTCCTTGAGTGTTTGTGATTCATATTCTTCAAGTTTCATTCGATTTTATCGGTTGAATTTTTGTAGATCTGAGTTTTTGCTCAGATTTGAGTTTGAACAACAAGTTCGTACGAACAAGAAAGTGTCGTACGAACATACCTTAAATAGCCTTCGAACCTAGCCAGCTGTAAGTTCGTACGAACCTATAGCTTCGAACCTAGTAAGTTCGAACGTTTGAATTTTGAAAGAGTTGACCTAAAGTTTGACTTATACGAACCTAGATAGTCTTCGAACTTGTAAGTTCGAATTAATCTAAGTTCGTACGAACTTAGGGTTTGACTTCTGTTTGACTTTCTGTTTGACTTTGTCTGACTTTATCTCGTGATGTCAAATCTCAACAAAATGATAGAAATGGATCACGAGGTTAGTAAGTCAGCCTCGCCACCTAAGCTCCTCAAAGGAGAGGACTACTTCTGGTGGAGAGATCGGTTTGAATTATTTGCAAGATTTCATGACATTCGCATGTGGCTGTGCATTAAGGATGGGTATGACTTACCCACTTATGAATTTGAGGGAAAGACAAAGTTTTGTACTTATTCTGTCATGAAAGAGGAAGACAAAAAGATGTACAAGGCTGAGAATAAGGTCTTGTCTGCTATTACTATGTATCTTCCTCAAGAGATCAAGCATACTTTTAAACGCTACCAGTTCTCGAAAGAGCTTTGGGAAGCGTTAGAAAAGAGGTTTGATGGGAACGAAAAAATTAAGGAAAGTAGAGCTGATTTATTGACTAAACAGTTCTACGTTTTCAAGTGTATGAAGGGAGAGTCATTAGAGGAGATTATCACTAGATACTACCATCTGATGACTGAACTGGATAACAGTGGACTTTCATTAACTGAAACTGTCAGATGTAATAAACTCCTTGAACCATTACCATCAAAGTGGGACATCTATACTTTGATGATCAAGGAGAGTGCTGATTACAAGACTCTGACTCTTGATGACGTGATAGGAAAGTTGCGTGTTTATGATCTGAACATGCAGCGGAAAGAGACAGGATCCAATCAGGTTCAGGATCCTAGTGTTTACCATGGTAAACGATCTGATTCCGTTGCTTCTACTAGTGCTGGTGGAGTTGCAGCTTTCTATACAAGCGAGGCTGAAACGGACTCGGCTATCAGAAATTTGGGTAGCAATATCTGCTATATTGCCTCATCTGAGGACTCAGAGATTGATAGGAGACCAAAATCTGGGACAACAAGTGGTCTCAAATCAATGCCCATGAGTATGAAATCAGTTGAAGAGGAAGTAGCCCTACTTGCCTCTTTCATAGCTTCTCGTGAGAACTTCATCAAGGGCAAGATCACGGATCCCGAATTAATAAACGAGGATTATGATCAACTAGACCAAGATGACTTAGAAGAGATGGACTTGCAATGGCAAATGGCCATGATTGCAAGAAGGGCTCAACGGTTCATGAACCGGACCGGGAGAAAATTCGTTAGTAGCAAATTAGGATTTGACAAGTCAAAAGTAAAATGCAATAACTGCGATGGTTTCGGGCATTTTGCTAGGGAATGCCAAAGACCTAAAAGGGAACAGACTACTAGCCATAGCAGTCAGAGACAATACAGTCAAGGTTCCTCTGGTAACAACCAGAACTCAGGAGGTAATCAGGCCTCAACAGCTCTGGTGGTTCAATCACAAGAAGGAGCATATGACTGGAGCTCTAAGACTGAAGAACCTCAAGCTTTCATGGCATCTATTGAGGAAGTTAAAGAAGATGACAAGTCTGTGTCAGATGTTAGGGAAAGCTCAGAAGACAAGATGGAGATTGATGCCACTGCTTCAGGGACTAGGTTAGTAAAATTGAAGTCAACGGAGAACATGAGCTCACAAGACTTCATAGCCTACATGGCTAATCTAGATGCTGAGAAGCAGAAGGTATTTCTTGATTTTAGACTTAGTAGTTAAAACATGCGTGTTATATACTAATTTTCAGGTACAAGCTGACGACTTGATCGAGTCATCTAACTTGATAACGACTCAGCTAAACTCATTAAAAGAATAAAATGTTGTTTTACAACTAAGAAATTCTGAGCTGGTAAATAAAGTTAAGTCTTACAAAGAGGACTTAAGGGTTTTAAAAGAAAAAGTAAATGAGCAGAGTCAGATTATTGACTTAGCTCATGAGCATGTTTTTGAAATAACCAAACAATCTCTGAAAAAGAAAAAGAGTTAGCAGATGCAAAAGTTAAGATTGTTGATATAAACAGAAAATTAGAATTACGAAAATTTTCAATCGAAACTTTGGACAATATGCTTAACTTACAAAAACAGCCAGGAGATTATCGGGGGATGGGTTATACTGAAACCCCTCCTCCATTTAATCATAATTACAACTCTACATCTGATGAACCTGAGCTGTTATCTGTAAATGATTTTGTCACTCACTCAACTGTTCCCGGGTTTATACAATTTGTCAGACCTAAGAGAGCTGAGACAAAGGATGAGATAGAATCACAAATTCCTGAAAATTCCAAGGCACCTTCATCCATTGTTAAAAAGAAAATAACTTTTGTAAAAGAATGTACAATGGAAGTTAAATCTGGTAATGAGGAACCAAATGAACCAATTAACCATGTTTTACCTAACTCTGAAAATGTAAATGAAAACCTTAAAAGGGACAAGGGTAAACAAGTAGAAGTGGTTTCCTCTCAACTTTTACTTGTGTTGGACAATCCAACGGATCACAAGGCCCATAAAAAGGCCTCGGTGAAACGTTCATGCTTCGTGTGTCACCAAAAGGGACATGTTGCAAGCATTTGCCCAACAAAAAGGAAAAGTGTTAAGTCAACTCAGGTGAATAAAGTCATATCACCTGTTAAAACTGGATCGTCTCAGGATAATAAAATTGTGATGCCTGAGAAACCAAGTGTACATCAAAGAATTATGAATGTTTCAAATGAATCAAAAGAACATGTTGCTAATTCTGGTAGAAACGGGTTAGGATTTAAGAGAACTTCCAGCTCTCAGAGATCACAACCGATTTCAAAAACTGTGAAGTTCACGTCTGGTGAGAATTCACGGAGCAATACTCCTGCTAGAGGAAACTCCTTTGGACAATCATCTAGGTCAAACACTCAACAGCATTTTCAGATACCAAATCGTAGTTTTTCTAACCAAAACAGTAGTAATCAGAATTATCAGAATTCTAATTATAACTATAACTCTATGGCTAGATCTACTTCCAACCCTAGGCCTATTAATCCGAGACTTTTTCAAAAGTCTCCCGAGCGAAAGCCTAGTGGTAGCTCATCCCATGCTCAAACGAGTGCGATTCCCAAAGCATCTAGCTCTTCTGATAAGAGTAATGGATACTTGAAGGAATTTACATTCGTAGATGAGAATGGCCGACCCAAGACCGTCGTGACTTGGGTCCCTCTTGATGACTAAGTGTTTTTCATTTAATTGTGCAGGAGCTAATCAGATGTGCTACAAACTGGTGGTATGTAGATAGCGGTTGCTCCAAACACATGACAGGGGAAAAACAACTTCTTGTGGATTTCATACACAAGAAGGGAGGATATGTAAACTTCACTGGAGCGAAAGGTGGCCAAATCACTGGATTGGGAAATGTAACAAATGGTAAGATAATGTTAGAGCAAGTTAACTATGTTGAGGAGCTGAAGCACAACCTTATGAGTGTATCTCAGATTTGTGATAAACGACATTCCGTCCATTTCACGGATAAAGAAGCACTTATATTAAAACCTGGATTTGTCATTCCAGAAGAATGGATAATCATGAGGGCTCCTAGAAAGAATGACACTTATGTGATGGACATGAGTGTTAATGAATCTATTCTGGAGTCGACATGTCTTATATCCAAGGGATCTGAGAATGATTCACAGTTGTGGCACCGGAAAATGGCATACTTGCACTTTAGAAAGATGAATTATATAGTTAGAAACGGACTAGTGCTAGGTGTACCAGTACAGAAGTTTGGCCTTGAGGACAAATGTGTACCTTGTCTGGAAGGAAAACAACACAAGAACCCTTATAAGTCAAAATCTCAAAATTCCATTGCCTCAGCTTTTGACCTCCTTCACATGGATCTATTTGGTCCTGTGAATGCAAGGAGTATAGGCGGTAAACACTACTACTTAGTAGTCACTAATGACTTCTCGCGTTTCTCATGGGTATTCTTTTTGGGATCAAAGGATGAGACAGCTGAAATGTTGATGACATTTCTTTACCCAAATTGAACATCAATTTGGTCGAGGAGTTAAGAAAATTAGAAGCGACAATGGCCTAGAGTTCAAGAACTCAGTAATGAATGTCTTTTGCTTAAGCAAAGGAATTCAACACCAGTTGAGTGCACCCTATGAGCCACAACAAAATGGTGTCGCTGAGAGGAAAAATAGAACCTTGATTGAAGCAGCAAGAACAATGCTGGCTGATTCAAAGCTTCCCGTCATTTTCTGGGGACAAGCAGTGTGTTGGTACATTAGTGTGTCTGTCACTTGGCCTAAGTTTGAGTTGTAATTACTTAGTCTATTTCTGATGTAACTAGCGACATTGGCAATATCGCTATTGCGACATTGGCAATATCGCATAGGCGATATCATCAATATCGCCTAACTGATTAGGTAATAGTATAAATACCTAATTAGTGTTTGTGTTAAAAAAAAAAAGAACTTTTTGACATATACGAATTGGAGTACAGCTTTTGTCATTCCCTAGTCAGTCTTTGTAACTCACACTTTATACTCTGATTAATGCAATATATATGTGGTTGTGTGATTAGTTTTATTGATAACGTACTTTGAATAGCTATTGATTTCCGCTCATTAGTTATTGAATATTGATTTGTGTTAAAGATCAATCATATTGGGACCTACAATTGGTATCAGAGCCATTTATCCATTGCATTAGTGGTTTGTTAAATCAATATTAGTACGTTAAAAAGGCTAAGTAACTAATTCATATAGGTTAATTACTTTTTAGCCTTACAACTGATTAATTAGTGCTTTGTAGTGTTTTCTGGGATTAGTATTCGTCATTAGCAAACCTAAACTTAATTAGATCTTTGAGATTAGTAATTTTAGGGTTTACAACCGTTTTAGCGATATTAGAAGCGATCTTATCTTAATATCGCCTCTAGGGTTTCAGCGATATTACTTGAACTGTACTCATTAATTTGAGCAATATTACTAGCGATATTACATAGTATCGCCTAATTAATTTTAGCGATATTACTCTCAATATCGCCTGTAGTATCGCCTTTTTCAGTTTGATTTTGATTTGCGCTTTAATTAGCGATATTTATAGCGATATCATCAATATCGCTCAATCATCAGCTTTTTAGTGATATCATTAATATCGCTATACTGTTTTAATCAGATTTTTAAATTTTTCAAAACTTAATCTTACTTAATACATATTAAAATGTCTACTTTACAAGTTGTTAATGCTATGTTAAAACATAACGCTGAGGTTGGTAGCGCAAACAAACCTCCATTCTTTGCACCTGGAATGGCGTGGTAGATTTTTATCTTTTGTTGCTTTTACTGACCCTGAAATGGAGATATCTTTGATCGAGCGATATGTTCGACCGGTTGCAAGTGGAGAACATGTGGGTATACCTCCTCCAAAACCTATTCGTTCAATGATGGCTGAGGAACGCAAGGCATGAGAATGTGAACGAAAAACTCACTCTGCTATAACCATGTCTCTACCTGCCGATGCTATGAAGATGTTCAAGCAACACGACATAGCTTATGATTTGTGGAATGGTATAACTGAAAGATGTGGAGGTACTACTGAATACAAGCAAAGTAAGCTGGAGTTAGTGAAGAAACAGTATGATCTGTTTGACATCCAGAAGAACGAGACGGTTAAGGACTTGTTCTGTAGATATTCACGTCTAGTGAATGAACTGACTAAGGGTGGATACAAATTCAGCTTTATTGAGGTCAACAAGAAACTGCTTAATGCTCTACCTCCTCACTGGGAAACTAGAGTGTTAATGATGGAGAATGATCCAGACGTATTAGCAATGTCTTTGGATCAACTTATTGGAAAATTAGAAACATGTGCTTTGGATATCCAAAAGAAAAGCACCAGATCCAGTTCTTTGCTTCCTGATACTAGTAGTTTTGGATATGGAAGTACTGCTCTTCTATCTGGACCCTCTACTGCTGTATCTAAATCTAATTACTCTTCGGGAAATAATTCGGCTAGAATATTTTCTTCTTTCTCAGCTCAACCATCTGCCTCGGCTACTGCATCACACAATGAGCATGCAGTAATCTTCAATGCGTTTTTATCATCATATGATGATTTTTTATCAAAGAGGATTAGCTCGGTAGATCTTACCGATGAAGACTTTGCACAAGTTGATCCTGATGAGCTAGAGAGAGTGGATCTTCGTTGGAACATGGCTATGCTTACCAGGAGAACGAAGACATATTTGAAGAGAACGGGAAAGAAATCTCTTGAAGATGTCACTGATAAAACTAGCATGGGTTTCGATAAGTCCAAGATTAGATGCTACAAGTGTCAAAATCTAGGTCATTTTGCTAGAGAATGTGAGAAAGGTAGACAACCGTCTACTGGATTTACAAAACCTTCTACTTTTAAGAAGGAGAATGAAGTCGCCAAGGTAGTTCTTCTGATGGATGAAGAAGCCTATGATTTTTCTGCTATGGACGATCAAGATAATGTAGCTCTTATGGTGGATATTCAAAATGAGGTAGAATTTGATTCTTTTGATTGTAATTCCTGTATCACACTAACTGGTAAAATCAACAGGCTCATTTTAGATAATGATTGCTTGAATACAGATCTAACCAATCTTATTGAAGCGAACAAAGTTTTAAAAGATAATGAAAAAGTCTTTACTATAAATCAAAAAAACCTTATTGAAGAAAAGAAGGAGTTAAAGGCAATGGTTTTTAACAAACAAGATGAAATTGACAGTTATTTAAAACTCATTTCACATCTTAAAAAGGAACTTGCTGAAACTCAATATGATAATGTTGATTTAAAACGAAGACTTGCAAACATCTCCACATCTACTATGGTCTTTTCGGATATCCTGGAAAATCAACGGACTGATACGAAAAGTAAGGCAGGAATTGGTTATCACAACCAACCTCCTCCCTCAAATTTGAATCAGCCCAGTCTTTCGCAGGACGAAATTAAAGATTAAGTACCCTCTGTTCTCAAGAAGGATACAAATCCTATGGTGAAACCAGTTATTGTTGAAAATCCTGATCAGCCTAAGACTGTCAAGGCTAGCGGTCTTGGTTGACCAGGGATGTCTTCAACAGAGAAATAGTCCAAACGAACAGTTTCATTAATATCCACAACATTTACATTTTCTGTTTCAGGGGGAGTTACATTTAGTCTTTCACTACTTCCTATCTCCCCCGAAACGACCAACTGGGACTCCAAGATCATAACCCTAGATCTAAGCTCTTCGTTTTCCTTTTCCACAGCTGCAACTCTAGTAGTTTGAACTTCGATCACAGCAGCTTGAGAGTCCAATGTGTGTTGCATCACATCCAGCCTCTTGATCAACTCCTGTATAACAGAGGGATGAGGTTGAATGGGAATATCAACCGGCGGTGCATCCTGAGGCCTGGAAGACGTAGAAACCTGACGAGCAACCTTGGACTTCTTTGGTGGAGGAGGCACATACTCATCATCTTTAGAATCCCTAACCCGCTTGTCTTTCTGCGGTACATGCTGCTTGCCTGCAGCAAGCCTCCTCTGAATCCTCAAATATCTCTGAGGATTGATTCGCCTAACACGTTCAATCTCATGTGGATGCGGGACCGAACCTTCAGAGTCACTTTCAGTAGCACCACTAGCTGGCTCAGAAGACTCAGAGTCAATTGACCCCTCAGAAGTGTCATGATGAACATGCAAAGTGTGCAAGTCACCCTGTGAAGTAACACTCATATAAACATCCTGAAAGTCCCTTTGAACGGATCCAATACGGGATTGCAACGTGTATTAGTTTGCGGAATGATATAATACACAAAACAACAATAAAACAAGTTAATTGTAAGTGTTTAAGGTGTAAGTTCGTAGGTATTCGAAGATAACTCTGTATATTCGAATATAACTGATTAAAAAGCTCTCTACTGGTCCTAGTTTCGTACGAACTTACATGTTCGTACGAACTTCCTAGGTTCGTACGAACATATAGGTTCGTACGAACTTACAAACTAAAAACTGAAAATGCTAAGTTAATAAACAATTTACATTATTAACTACAAAACTAATAACAAAACTAACTATTACAAAATAAGAGCTGTTGTCACCAAACATGCACCAATAGACTCCCCCTTGACAATAGCTCGGTCAGTCTTCAGTCTTCTGGCTCTGTCGAATCTTGATTCTTGATCAACTCTGTCGACTCTCAGCCCATAAGCCTTTTTCAACACATACTTTGATGACCCTCTGATACTTTCGCCCTTCATGCCTCCAACTATCTCTGTATAAGATCTTGTTCTCATGAAGCTTCAACAGGTCATCTTTTGACAAGTTTACCAGATGTAAACTGTCATATACTCTCAACAGCACCTTCTCATCAGCATCCTCCATGACTGCTTCAGCTGTCTTACTGTCCACATACCACCACTTGAGATTTCTCAGAATATCCTGTGGCATTTTCTTCAAAGGAACCCTCTTCAAGCACTTGACCGGTTTATAAACCATTTTCATCCACGGCTTGTTTGTAATAGGATCAATCCGGGTCAAATCGGGAACTCTTTTACCTGATCTTGGTTTTAAATCAACGAAATTATTCGTTCTTCCTTCACGCTTAATTATTCTCTCTAGAGTTCCGGCGTAAGGATCATTATTGACATTTACCAAGTCAATCCAGGCCAATTCCTTCAGTTCGATCTTTGGTAGCGAGCTGAAAGTTTTCAGTTTTCTTCTTAAGTACTGAATTCCATCATATCTTTTAATTATGAACAGTTTTAGTTCACTGTCATAGAACCAACTTATGATGCCTTTACTCAACTTTCCTGCCCCTTTAACCCTGATATCACCTTTATACTTTATCTCAGGTTCCTTTTCTGCCTTCTTAAACCATAAGGCTTTCAGCTCAGCTCTGGACAGTTCTGGTTCTTCAGATGTCTCATCGCCAAGGACCTCATCACCATCAGACTCTATGTCCTTGCGATCTAACACTTTTTCACCATCTTCAGACTCGATAATCACTTCAGTGACAGGTTGCTTGGGCACGACATGTTCATCTATATCAACATCTGTATCTTGAACAGTCTCCTCATCTGATTTCCAGTCTGCAACACCTGTACTGAGGATTTCTCCTTCTTCTAGTTCTGACCCATCACTATCAAATTCATCTAAGCCAAGCAGTGCTTTGATGGTATCAGACTCTGTAAGATCTTCCCCACCCGCCTTTCTGATCCGTTTTTTCTTCAATTTTCTTGCTCCAGTCTGACCCTACTGCTTGTGCCTCACTGGACTCTTTATTCCACCCTTCAGATGGTTCAATATCTTCTTGAGGCTTTGAAGCACCTTGTCCAGATCCGCTTCGTTTGCTGGTGGCTGGTAGTTAGGGTCAACAATGTGACCAAACAGCGGAGTATCTGGAGGAATAGGAACCCCCTTACCATCTGAACTCATAACCCCGAATATCCGATTTGACATTGGGGTTTGCCTGTAGACTCGGGTGGCATCAGTTGCCAAACCCGGTAGCTCCCTGTTGATCATCAGTTGCAGAAACCGAGGATACATATACCAAGCATTATGCCCCAACTGGGCATTATCAACCATCGACCGAAAGATGTAGCCCGAATAATTGTACGGTTTGTTGTAGACGAGGGCTAACATTGCACATATGGTCCTATGACTGGTACCGTCATACCCAGCTTTTCTGTTTGAGATGCACAAAATGAATATATGCATCAACCATCTCCAAACTCTCGTAAGATGACCTTTCCGGTATTGATCTGAGTGGCTCCCAACATAACCCATACGATTCATTGCGCCGACAATGAACTCGTTCGGAAACTGAATCAACATGTCCGGTTGATCACCAAATTGAAGAACTTCGCGAATAAGCTGCTCGGAAATGATGACTTGACGTCCGTGAACCGTCGAGATCAGCCTTGTATATTCAAGATCACTATTTACAGTAACGTTTCTCCAGAACTGCCCAATATGATCCCTGTAAACCGTAGCCGATGTCGTGATCGCAGTGAAGATGCGAGATCTTCGTAGAAAAGCAATCATTGGTCTAAATGGCGCAGCTGAGTCTTTGGAATCATCCAGAAATGCGGTAATATTGTGACGAGGGTCACACTTGTTGTCAAACACCGAAAAGTCTTCCATTGCTGCAAAACAAGTCAATACAAATTGAAAAACTCGAAAACAGTTAGCGTTTAGACGAAAATCAAGCCAAAATGAATTTTAAAAATTGTAAACTGGGCCTATTTGAACAAGTGTTAGGCCTGGCCCAATTAACATGTTTCTGGATCAGGCGATATTGTAGTTAATATCGTTTAAATTGAAAATCAATTTAGGCGATATTACTACAATATCGCTCAAATTAAAACAATTTGATCAATATCGCTTAGATTTTACAATTTTGGAAATTAATCCAACTTAAGCGATATTAGCATTATCGCACATGGTATCGCTAAAATCAAAAATCATCGATCGATATAACTTTTCTTCACAGTCCTCCTCATATTCAGCCGGTCCAAGATTGTGGTTTGTTGGAATTGGAGTTCCATACTCTCTACAATCATGCAACTTATAGCGTGTCAACATGTCGTTAACATACTTTGATTGATGAATATAAGTGCCCTTTGATGATTGATCAACTTGAACACCCAAAAAGAATTTTAGCTCCCCCATCGCACTCATCTCAAATTCTGATTTCATGATTTTTTCAAAATGTCGACACAGAGATTCATCAGTTGAACCAAAAATGATATCATCCACGTAGACTTGAACTAGCAGTTGACTATTTTCAGTTCGCTTGATGAAAAGAGTGCTGTCAATATGACCACGTTCAAACCCATATTTAATCAAGTGCGTTGCCAACCGTTCATACCAAGCACGCGGAGCTTGATGAAGACCATAAAGAGCCTTATCCAACTTGCACACATAGTCTGGGTTGACCGAATCCTCAAAACCAAGAGGTTGCCTGACATAGATTTCTTCAACAACCTTTCCGTACAAAAACGCACTTTTGACATCCAGCTGATATACACAAAACCCCTTAAATGTCGCATACGCTAAGAAGATACGAATAGATTCCATTCTTGCAACAGGCGCAAAAACTTCATCATAAACCAAACCTTCTTGTTGAGAATACCCTTGGACTACTAACCTAGCTTTATTGCGAATCACCACTCCCATATCATCACGTGTGACTCGAAACACCCAACGAGTTCCAATTGGGTGTACACCTCTTGGAAGTGGAACTAAATCCCAGACTCTCAGCTTCACAAATTGCTGCAACTCTTCTTGCATTGCATAAACCCAATGTGAATCCTTTAGAGCCTCATCAATCTTTGTTGGCTCAACTTGGGATAAAAAACATTCTTCAATTGTAGCCTTTAGACACGTAAGATCATCAGAATTAGATGGACCTTCAGAAGAATCTTCAGAAGTTTCATCCGTATGATCATTCGTTGGAGAAGGTTTAGCTGCTTCGCTTCTAGTTAGAACACCTGCATTCACATCTCCAATAATGTTCTCAATTGAATGATTCTTATGAATACGAGAGACAGGTATTGGATCAGGTGTGAGGTTTGATTCAAAATTATTCAGCTCAACCTCTTGAGCGTGAGAATCCTCTTCATTTTCAGAGAGCATGTCTTCTACACCATCAACAGTAGTAGGAGAAGCTTCGGGCTGTTGATCTGCAAAAGAATTCTCAGGAATATCAGTAGACGAAGATGGTAGAAGATCAGTAGTAGCAGGAGTCGAAGACGGTGTGGATGAAGAATTATCCGGATTAAGATGCAAGCCATGAAGAAGCGTAACAACTTGATCCACTTCATTGAATTTCGGAAGATTGAATGAGTTAACAAGATGGTCATACTCAAACAACCAATCAGGATCTTTTCATTTAGGAGACTCCGTGTACTTTAAACATTTTACCTCAAAATGCTCTTCAATCTTTCCCGTTTCCTTGTTGAAAATTGTTGGTGCACGTTTTGGTGACAACAGCTCTTGTTTTGTAATAGTTAGGTTTGTTATTAGTTTTGTAGTTAATATTGTGTTTAAATTATTAACTTAGCCTTTTTGTTGTTAAATTGTAAGTTCGTACGAACCTATAGGTTCGTACGAACCTAGTAGCAGATAGGTTCGTACGAACCTATCTACTATATAAACAAACTTAGTTTGTTTCATTTAAAACACTTTTTTTTGAACTGAGATATTCGAATATACAGGGCTATCTTCGAATACATACGAACCTACACTAAAACACTTGCATTTCACTTGTTTTATTGTTGTTTGTTGTGTATTATACCTTTCCGCAAACTAATACACGTTGCAATCCCGTTTGGATCCGTTCAAAGGGATTTACAATTGGTATCAGAGCATCAACAAGTCTTTGTTGGGTTCGGGATTGATAAAACACAAAGAAAACAAGATTTGAGAGTGTTTTGGAAGATAAAAGTTGTACTTTCGGCTTCCTTTTGTGTTCTAGAACCAAGTTGTACAAGTTCTAACCATTTTCCACGGTTAAATCTTCCTAGATCTGAGTTTTTGCTCAGATTTGAGTTTGAACAGCAAGTTCGTACGGACAAGAAAGTGTCGTACGAACCTACCCAGAATAGCATTCGAACCTATAGGTTCGTACGAACCTAGTAAGTTCGAATATTTGAATTTTGGTTCTAAGTTCGTACGAACCTAGTTATTTAAAAAAAAAAAAAAGGTTATTTGGAGGGAAAATTGTTCTACTTCCAAAATTTAAATTTAGGCTTACCATTGTCTATCTTTGGTTTGAGAAAATTTAAATTTTTGCTCAGAAAATTTTCGATAATTTTTGGTGGGAAATCTGTGTTCTTCTACAAACTTCTATCGACTTTTTGACAAGATGAAAAATTTAAACAAAATGATTGAAATGGATCATGAGGTTGGTAAATCCGCCTCACCACCGAAACTTCTTAAGGGAGAGGATTACTTTTGGTGGAGAGATCGATTTGAATCTTTTGCCAAGTTTCATGATGTCAGAATGTGGATATGTATCAAAGATGGATATGATACACCGACATATGAATATGAGGGTAAACAAAAGTTATGTACTTACTCTATGATGAAAGATGAAGACAAGAAGATGTATGAGGCTGAAAACAAGGCCTTGTCTGCGATCACTATGTGTCTTCCACAAGAAATCAAACACACTTTTAAACGTTACCAATTCGCGAAAGAGCTTTGGTTAGCGTTAGAAAAGAGGTTTGATGGGAATGACAAGATCAAGGAAAGCAGAGCAGACTTGATTACCAAACAGTTTTATGTCTTCAAGTATATGAAAGGCGAGTCACTAGAGGAGATTATCACTAGATATTACCATCTAATGACTGAACTGGATAACAGTGGACTTTCATTCACTGAAACTGTGAGATGTAACAAACTCCTTGAAGCTTTGCCTTCAAAATGGGACATATACACCTTAATGATCAAGGAGAGTGCTGACTACAAGACTCTGACTCTCGATGATGTTATAGGGAAGTTGCGAGTTTATGACTTAAACATGCAGCGAAAAGAGACCGGATCTGATCAGGTTCAGGATCCGAGTGTTTACCATGGTAAACGATCTGATTCCGCTGTATCTACTAGTACAGGTGGAGTTGCAGCCTTCTATACTAACGAGGCTGAAACGGACTCGGCTATTCAAAATTCGGGTAGCAATGTCTGTTATATGGCATCATCTGAGGAATCAGGGATTGATAGCAAACCAAACACTGGGACATCAAGCGGTTTTAAATCAATGCCCATGAGCAAGAAATCAGCTGAAGAGGAAGTAGCCCTACTTGCCTCTTTTGTTGCTTCTCGTGAAAATTTCATTAAGGGCAAAATCACTGATCCTGAGCTAATAAATGAAGATTATGATCAATTGGATCAAGATGATCTTGAGGAGATGGACTTGCAATGGCAAATGGCCATGATTGCAAGAAGAGCTCAGAGATTCATGAATAGAACTGGGAGGAAGTTCGTAAGCAGCAAACTAGGCTTTGATAAATCCAAAGTTAAATGCTATAACTGTGATGGTTTCGGGCATTTCGCTAGGGAATGTCAAAGACCTAAAAGGGATCAAACTCCTAGTCAGAATGATCAGAGACAATACAGTCAAGGCTCTTTTGGAAACAACCAGAACTCAGGAGGTAATCAGACCTCGAGAGCTCTGGTGGTTCAATCTCAAGAAGGAGCATATGACTGGAGCTCAAAATCTGAGGAACCACAAGCATTTATGGCCTCCATTACTGAGGAAAAGGAGGAAAGCAATGCAGGATCTGATTCAGATAAGGACACTGCAACAGATATGGAGATTGAGGAGCCTGCAACTAAGACATAAATCAAACTGCTGAAATCAACTGAGGATATGAGCTCACAGGACTTCATTGCATACATGGCAAATCTGGATGCCGAAAAGCAAAAGGTAGTACTCAGTCTTGATATGGTTGTTAAAGCATGTGTTCTTTGTACTAGTTTTCAGGAACAGGCTGAGAAGTTAGTAGAATCATCTGATATGATTACATCTCAGTTAAAATCTCTAAAAGAAGAAAACACTAGGCTAAATATCAGAAACTCTGAATTACTTAGTAAAGCAAAATCTGATAAAGAAGACATAAAATATTTAAAAGAAAAGTTAAATGAGCAAAGTGTAAGAAATGACTTGGCTCATGAACATATTTTAGATTTAACAAAACTGTCTTCTGATAAAGAAAAAGAGTTAGCTGATGCTAAGGTTAGAATAGCTGATCTTAACAGGAAACTAGAGTTAAGAAAATTTTCTATTGAAACCTTAGACAATATGCTTAGTGTTGGAAAACAGCCTGGTGATCACAGGGGAATGGGTTATACAGAAAGCCCTCCTCCCTTTAACCACAACTACTCTTTTATTTCTGATGACACTGAGATGTCAACTGCTGATGATTCTGCTAAACAACCAGCCGTTCCTGGTCTAACACAATTCGTTAGGCCTGCGAAAGCTGAAACTAGTACTGAACCTGAATCAACATCTACTGACATTTCTATACCATCTAAAATAAAAATGAATTTTGTAAAAGAGAATATGGTTGAACAAGGAAATGTCAAAGAAAAGGTAGAGAATAGAGTTGATCTTGATTTACCCAAGCCTGAAAATGAAAATATACTTAATAAGGGTAAAAAGGTTATGATTGAATTCTCTCCAAGTTTGCCTGAATTGGACAGGCTAGCGATTCAAAAGGCCCCTAAAAAGGCGTTAGTGAAACGTTCATGCTTCACATGCCATCAAAAAGGGCATGTTGCAAGTATTTGTCCAAACAAGGGCAAAATTGGAAAATCACAGGTGAAGAAAGACCAATCACCTGTAAAAACAAATTTGACTCAGGAAAGGAAAAATACATCTCCTGAGAAAATAAGTTTAAAACAAAGAACTGCTAGTGTTTTCACACGAATGAATAACTTAAATGAAAATGCAAGCACTTCTGGGAGAATTGGGTTGGGATTTAAGAGAACACCAAGTTCTCAGAAAATTCAACCCTCATTAAAATCTGTTAAGTTTTCGACTCATGATAGTTCTAGGAGCACCACCTCTTCTGGAGATAGTTCTCATGGACAGTCTTCAAGGTCTAAGACTCCACAGAGATTTCAAACTCCTAACAACCGTTTTAACAACCCTAATAGTAATAATAGGAATTATCAAAATTCTAGTTATAACTATCCTACTATGGTTAGATCTACATCAAACCCTAGGCCTGTCAACCCGAGACTTTTTCAAAAGTCTCCTGAGCGAAAGCCTAGTGGTAGCTCCTCCCATTCTCACGCGAATGCGATTCCCAAAGCATCTAGCTCTACTTATAAGAGCAATGGATACTTGAAGGAGTTTACATTCGTAGATGAAAATGGTAAATCCAAGTCCGTCGTGGCTTGGGTTCCCCTTAACGACTAACTGTTTTCAATTTATGTGCAGGAGTTGACCAGAAGAGCTATTAACTGGTGGTATGTTGATAGTGGTTGCTCCAGGCATATGACGGGGGAAAGACAGCTTCTTGTGGACTTCATACACAAGAAAGGAGGATACGTGAATTTCGCTGGATCTAAAGGTGGGCTAATAACAGGATTAGGTAAAGTAACGAATGGGAAGATTATGCTAGAGCAAGTCAACTATGTTGAGGAGCTAAAGCACAATCTTATGAGTGTATCTCAGATTTGTGATAAAGGACATCCAGTCCATTTCACGGATAGAGAAGCACTTATATTAAAACCGGGATTTGTCATTCCAGAAGAATGGATAATCATGAGGGCTCCTAGAAAGAATGACACTTATGTAATGGACATGAGTGTTTCTGAAACAGTGCAGGAGTCAACATGTCTTATATCCAAGGCATCTGAGAATGATTCTCAGCTGTGGCATCGGAAAATGGCTCACCTGCACTTTAGAAAGATGAACTACATTGTCAGAAATGGACTAGTGCTAGGTGTACCAATGCAGAGGTTTGGACTAGAGGACAAATGTGTGCCATGTCAGAAAGGAAAACAGCACAAGAATCCTCATAAGTCAAAATCTCAAAATTCCAATGCCTCAATTTTTGATCTTCTTCACATGGATTTATTTGGTCCTGTGAATGCAAGGAGTATAGGCGGTAAACACTACTGCCTAGTCGTCACTGATGACTTCTCGCGTTTCTCATGGGTATTCTTTTTGGGAACAAAGGATGAGACGGCTGAATTGCTGATGAATTTCTTTACCCAGATTGAACATCAATATGGACGAGGAGTCAGAAAGATTAGAAGCGACAATGGCCTAGAGTTCAAAAACTCGGTGATGAACGTCTTTTGCTTAAGCAAGGGAATTCAGCATCAGTTTAGTGCACCCTATGAGCCACAACAAAATGGTGTCGCTGAACGAAAGAATAGAACCTTAATTGAAGCAGCAAGAACTATGCTGGCTGATTCAAGGCTTCCCGTCATTTTCTGGGGAGAAGCAGTGAATACAGCCTGTCATGTACTTAATCGGGTTTTAATCGTGAAAAAGCATAACAAAACGTGTTATGAGCTTCTAAACGGTCGAAAACCAAATCTTACTGGTCTAGAACCCTTCGGTGTTCAGTGTACCTTATTAAAGACTAAAAATCAACCAAAATTTGGTGAAAAGGCTGACGAGGGATTTTTCCTAGGTTATGAAGCCGGATCTCCAAACAAAAGAGTCTATAATAAGACATCTGAAAGAGTTGAGATTGTATATAACATACAAGTCACATCTTATACTCCAGCTATACAAACAGGACCAGTTTGGTTATTTAATTATGACGCTGTTTTCAAGTCATTTAATCTTCCGATCCTAAGTGAAGATGACACTTTAGGATTAGAACATGTTATACTAGATGATGGTGAAAATAATATATTTGCACCAAGATCTAGTGTTCCAAGTTCAGAAGATGCAAATGATAAAGGGAAAGAAGTAATGGTTGATCCGGTTTTAGACTTTGATCCCACATCAATCGATATTCCTTCTTCTTCTGAAATTACCAATTCTGTGCAAGAAACTCCTACAGAAGAAGCAACACCAGAGGGGGAGATTGGATCAAATCTAGAATCTGACCTACCGGTTGATTCTACAATCTCGACTCGTCTGAATAAGTATCATCCAACTGATAATATCATTGGTGATCCGAGCTCTCGAGTAAAAACTCGTAGAGAGATATCTGACAGCTCCAGTCTATATGTATCGATTCAAGACACAGGGATCATGCATAAGTGTCTGTACAGTTGTTTTATATCTCAAATAGAGCCGAAAAATGTTCAAATGGCTCTCAAGGATAACTCCTGGGTAGAAGCAATGCAAGAGGAACTTGCTCAATTCAAAAAGCTCAAAGTTTGGGAGCTAGTTGATCTGCCCAAAGGAGAATATGCAATAGGCACCAGATGGGTGTTTAAATGCAAACGTGATGATAAAGGAATCGTAATTCGAAACAAGGCGAGGCTAGTAGTTCAAGGATTTAACCAACAGGAAGGGATAGACTACACTGAGGTGTTTGCACCAGTAGCAAGGTTAGAAGCAATTCGGTTGTTTCTAGCATATGCTGCACATAAAAGAATTAAAGTCTATCAACTCGACGTTAAAAGTGCCTTTCTTTATGGAAAAGTTCAGGAACTAGTTTTTGTTCAACAAGCTCCAGGGTTCAGTGATCCAGACCATCCAGACCGAGTCTATAAATTAGACAAGGCCTTGTATGGACTGCATCAAGCACCAAGGGCTTGGTATGAAACACTATCTACCTATCTCTTGGAAAATGGGTTCAAGAGAGGACAGATAGATAGTACTTTGTTCGTTAAGTGGAAAAAGGATGATTTCCTACTTGTACAAGTCTATGTCGATGACATTATATTTGGGTCATCTGACGAGAATATGTGCAGAGACTTTGAACAAGTGATGAAGAGGAGATTCGAAATGAGTGCCATGGGTGAGTTGAACTTCTTCTTAGGATTACAAGTTGATCAAAAGAAGGAGGGATTCTTCTATTATGATAGATAACCAATCAACCATGTCCATAACTAATAATCCTGTTAAGCATAGTAAGACGAAACATATTGACATTAGACATCATTTTATTCGTGACTGTGCTGAAAAACATTTGATTAAATTAGTTAAGGTCCCCACTGATGACAATCTAGCCGACCTTTATACTAAGGCTTTTGATCGGTCTCGATTTGAGTTATTAATCCAATTAAATGGGATGAGTAATCCTGAGTAAGTTATTTCCCACAAGAACATGTGTCTAGTTGTAGTTTAAATTTTATTTCTATCCTATTTCTATCTTTGCAAAAACTTGTAAAAATTGAGCGTCACTGTAATATTGCAAAGAAATGATGAAAACATTACCCATGCCTAGAACATTTTATATGTATGGCTTTAGATGTAGTTCTTACACAGTAAAAATGCCTTAAATCTTAACGTAATACATAGCTTCATCATATGATGTATCGGCAGACAAACAACATACAGGTTTTCAAGTACTTCTAAATATTAAAATAAAACGATTATTTTGTGCAACTCTCTATGTTGATGTATGACTTAGGTCTTAATTCTTAGAAGATAGACTGTACTTGAATACATGTATTGGATAAAATAAATCAACTCATCTGGGGGGTTCACTGACTGTTTCTTCTGCTACATCTAGAAACATGCTGACCTAGTTTCAGTCAGTGTATCCTAAAAATGGAGCAAACTTGACCGCGAAACAAGAATACCGTTTTCAAGGTCTCTAGTCAAACTATGTCGCTTTGTTGTACGAAAGTACAGACCTGTCACCTCTGGTTTGATTTTAGATTTGTTTGTCTCTAACCCTATTCTTGTTATATAACTGACATGTACCAAAGTACATTGCTATAAAAAATATATTTAAAAGGACTTGACTTTAAAGATGAAATAAAATAAATTATCCGATACTTGTATTTCTGGACTTTCGTGATTCTTTGAGTATGTCAAATATGAGATACATAGATGATCGTAAACAATAACTAAATGTGTACTTGAAAATTCTAAGTGTTGAGTGTTTAGGTGGACAACAATACCGATAATCGTTTTGAACTATGTATTGCATACATAATAACATAGGAATAAATTATTTCCTCACTGTGTATTTGAACTCATCATGGCTAATTCGATCTTTGTATCAGTGACAATCTCAAAAAGAATGTATTTTCCAAAATATGAACAATTTCATATTTGCATTTTAAATTTTATGTCATTTTACTTTATTTTTTCAATAAATGTTCTTCATTTTAGGGAAATACTTACATTTATTTTGTTTAATTGCTCAAATCTTGCTAAATTAATTGCCTAAGTATATTTGTCATCGCTATATAATTTTTGATTTGAAAAATGCTAAGTTTTTAAATTTCTAACCTAGGTTCGAACGTAAGGTTTGTACGAACCTGACCCAGGTTCGAAAGCTAGGTTCGTACGAACCTAGCCTGGATATAAAAAGGTTAACCTGGTCAAAATCTTTCACACTATCCAAAACCCTTCGAATCTATCTTCGTACGAACCTACATAGTGCCTTCGAACCTCCATACGAACTTAGCCACGGACTTCTATTTTCGAATCAAAATTCAATCTTAGGACCGTATTGTGTTCTATTAATCCGTTAAATATCTTTACAATTCCAATACGAATCTAAGTGAGTAACTTTTACTTCATTTGAATCATTCAATCATGTAACATTCGGATTTTATTTGGGTTTTGCAAAACCGAACTTAAAATCAAAATAAGACATGTGTTTATGATTAAATGTTGTTGATTCTTGTTCCTTACGGTTAAACGCACCTAATGGAACCTTAATCCATGCCCTGATCATGTTTTAAGTGTTAAAATTTTTGAAATTATTTTTTGGTGTTCATCGTTCGAACCTAGTCAAGTGTAAGTTCGTACGAATTAAAGTTTGACTTAGTCAAACCTTAGGTTCGTACGAAGATACACAGGACATGTAAGTTCGTACGAACCTATAGGTTCGTACGAACCTACTTAGGTTCGAACAAAAAATGAAAATAATAATAAAACCTTATTTTTTATCATTTTTAATTGTAGACTCTTGTTGCTGGGCTCTAAATTAATTATGTTATTTAACTAACTTTATTATTATCTATTTGTGGTGTGTTTGTTTTTCTGTGTGCAGAAATGGCTGCTCAACGACCGTTCTCTAACAAGCACAATCAAGTGATCACCTTCAATCTTGATGACCCGAACACCGCTCCTTTCCGAGGCATGTTGGAGTTCATCATGCGCTCGCGGGTCTTTGTTGCTTTGACTCATTCTCCGACCCTGAGGCTTGCACACTAGCAGCAGTTCTGGGGCAATGCTGTGTATATTGCGGATGCTGCACCTCCTGTGATTCGGTCCACTGTCAATGGGACAGATATCACTTTTTCAGCTAATGTTCTCAGGGAGGTTCTGCAGTTGGGAACCGAAGCTCAGGAAGCTGGACCAACAACTTACCCACTGACTCTTAGATCTGGCGCTTTTCAGCGCATGGGTTATGTTGGGGATCTTAACCATACCCAATATAAAAAGAGTTTACTTTTCGGTCAGTGGAGATACCTAATGCACATCCTGTTGGTATCTTTTGGACCAAAGAAGGCAGGTTTTGATACCATGAATCATCAGATGCAGTCTGGGATGATTTCCCTGGTATATAACAAGCCGTTCAGCTTCTCTCAGTTCTTTTTTGATGAGATGGTGAAGCAAATTAGGGGGAGCGTCAAAGATCAGTTCATCTTGTACCCTCGGTTTATTATGATGATTCTGAATGCCCTGATTCCCAACCTCCCCGCTGTAGATCCGGTGCACTTGATGCCGATCGATAAAAAGATTTTTGGGCACTGTTTGAGTCACGACAGTCGCCGTGCCATTGCTGACCGACCTCAGCTCACTTCACTCTTTGGGGCTGTTATCAACGCTAACTATCAGGCTCCACCAAATGATGGTTGGTTGGATGAGCCCCAGCCCCAGGATGTAGAGATTCCACAGGTTCCTGTTCAGGATCCGGTTCCAGAATCACCTCCGGCTGATCTTCAGCAAGAGGTGCTTGAGGATATTCTGCTCAATGTTGAGCATGTTCATGGAAATGAACCCGTTGACCCTAGTATTGCTGAAGGGTTGGTTCGAGATGTTCTTCAGGGCGGTGCCGGCCCAAGTGATGCTGCTTTGAGCTCACAAAGATTGGCTGTCGAGGAGGAACTTAGAGAAATCGATAGATTTTTCTCTGAGAACGTTGCAGGGCCATCAGACGTTGTTGATTCTGAGGCCACTGAGTCCGATGATGACGATGATGATAATGAGGATGGAAATGATTCCGATCCTCCAATGATAGGTTTCCAGGGCTCTAAGGGGGTGCTGATTGACCCCAAGGCTGCCAGAGAAAAGGAAAAGGGGAAGAGAAAGGTCCAAGAAGATGAGGACTATGTTCCTGAAGAAGAGGACATCTCTGGGTTTGAGCTAAGGGCTCGGAAGCGCCAGCGACCAACTGGTTATGTCATTCGTGAAGGTGGTGCCACTCCCCGTCTCATCACTTCAACTCCAACCCCCGTGCAACCATCTCCCACTCCAACTCCAACTCCAGCTCCAACTCCAACTCCAGCTCCAACACCAACTCCAACTCCAACACCAACTCCAGCTCCAACACCAACTCCAACTCCTACACCAACTCAGACACCAACACCCACTCCTGTCACCGCTCCATTTTTATCTCAACCCATCGACTTGTCTGACCCCACTTTCTCTCTTGAGCAAAAGGTCACACATTTGATAACCGCCGTTAAGGCCTTGGTCTCCGTTGTTAAGGTCCAAGACGAACGCATCTCTACCTTAACCGAGCTAAATGAAAAACTTGTCTCGCAACATAAGGCTTTGAAAAGGAAGGTTCGCCAAAACGAGATTGTTATTTCTCGCCTGAGACGCCAGACAGCTCAGGGGGAGAGTTCAGGGTGCAGAGAAGATGAATTGATATTCAGGGTTGACGATAGTGAAGACGATGATCCCAATGCACCCAAAGAAGGTGAGCTGCCTGGCTCTTCACACAAAGAGCAAGGTGCAGCACAGACTCAGGGGGAGTCTGGTCAAAAGGATGGTATGAGCAAATCTGGGCAAGGTGCCTCAGAACCTCAAGAAGAGGTTGAACCATCTGGGTGGGGTGCAAAGAAGAATGAAAATGAAGCTGATAAGGTTGTTGGAAGTGGATCTGAGCATATCCCTTTAAGTCTAACAGAGTCTGAGACTATCGATGCTTTACTTGGTTTAGATGATTTTGATAGTGATGATGATGAGTTAGAAGAAGGAGAGATTCTGGATAAAGAAGTTGTTGATTGGAGATCAGACGAAGAGGTCTTTCCTGATACTGATGCTGATATTGACGAATTCGTCGTGGAAAAGCAACCGACTACTCAAGTAGTGGTTGAAGATCAAGAGGGTGAGAAAGTGATCAACTTGGAGGAAGACTTAGCTTCTGAAGTTGGATCAGATTCTGAAGACGATGAACCGACTCGAGATGAGTTGAAGAAGTTATGGTTCAAGAAAGTTGAAAAGGAACCAGAAATCAAATATAAAGGTGACATCAGAGTCAGAGGATCGGGCGAGCTGAAAAGAGGCATCATAAGCTGGTTTTATGACAGCGAACTGAAACTGTTCATTCTGAAAAGATATGATGGGCTTCAGTACTTGAAGAACAAACTGAAGACTTTTAGCTCGTTGCCGAAGATCGAATTGAAGGAACTAGCTTGGCTAGAGTTGGTTAATATTGGAAATGACCCTTACGCTAGTACCTTGGAGAGAATAGTAAAGCGTGAAGGGAGATCAAATAACTTTGAAAGTTTAAAGCCAAAGCCGGGAAAAAGAGTTCCAGACCTGACCAGGATTGATCCTATCACGAACAAACCATGGATGAAGATGGTCTATAGACCAGTCAAATGTTTGAAGAGGGTTCCGTTGAAGAGAATGCCACAGAACATACTTGGAAATCTGAAGTGGTGGTACGTGGATAACAAGACTGCTGAGGCAGTAATGGAAGACTTTGAGGGGAAGGAGCTGATAAGAGTTTATGATAGTTTACATCTGGTAAACTTATCAAAGGACGATCTGATAAAGCTTCATGAAACCAAGATCTTTTATAGAGACGATTGGAGGCATGAAGGTAGGAAGTATCAGAGGGTCGTGAAGGTGTGTGTGGAAAAAGGCTTATGGGCTGAGAGTCGTCAGAGTTGATCGAGAATCAAGATTCGACAGAGCCAGAAGACTGAAGACAGACAGAGCTATTATCAAGGGGGAGTCTGTTGGTGCACGTTTTGGTGACAACAGCTCTTGTTTTGTAATAGTTAGGTTTGTTATTAGTTTTGTAGTTAATATTGTGTTTAAATTATTAACTTAGCCTTTTTGTTGTTAAATTGTAAGTTCGTACGAACCTACAGGTTCGTACGAACCTAGTAGCAGATAGGTTCATACGAACCTATCTACTATATAAACAAACTTAGTTTGTTTCATTTAAAACACTTTTTTTTGAACTGAGATATTCGAATATACAGGGCTATCTTCGAATACATACGAACCTACACTAAAACACTTGCATTTCACTTGTTTTATTGTTGTTTGTTGTGTATTATACCTTTCCGCAAACTAATACACGTTGCAATCCCGTTTGGATCCGTTCAAAGGGATTTACAAAAACCCTCTTGTTAGGAGAATTAACCGAATACCCAAGAAATAATCCATCAAGTGCTTTTTCACCGAATTTAGAAACTTTATCTTTTGATATCAAAATGGTGCAAGGACATCCAAATGGTTCCAAAAATTTCAGGTTTGGCTTTCGGTTATTCAACAACTCATAGCAAGTCTTATTCTTCTTCTTGTTCATCAGAACACGGTTTAATACATAGCATGCCGTGTTAACTGCCTCTGCCCAAAAAGTAATCGGCAAGTGTGAATCAGACAGCATAGAACGGGCGGTTTCAATGATTGTTCTATTCTTTCTCTCCGCTACACCATTCTGTTTGTGGAGTTCTTGCTGCACTAAACTGATGAACAATTCCTTTGCGTAGACAATATAATTCAAGAATTTTGTTCTTGAATTCCGTTCCATTATCACTACGTATCTTCTTTATCTTCAAGTTGCACAGATTCTCAAGTCTATCGAACAGATAGGTCAGTATATCTGGAGTTTCATCCTTTGTACGCAAGAAGTAAACCCATGAAAAGCGAGAGTAGTCATTAGTTACTACCAAACAGTAAGATTTACCTCCAATACTCTTCGTGCTTACAGGTCCAAACAAGTCCATGTGAAGTAATTCCAATGGAGATTCAATGGAATTAACTTGCTTAGACTTGTGAAACTTCTTGTGTTGTTTTCCTTTCAAACACGAAACACGATCGTCTTCCAAAGCAAAGGATTGCTTAGGAATCCCCTCCACCAAATCATGTTTCACCAGATAATTCATTTTTCGGAAATTAATGACCCATCCTTTTGTGCCACAACAATGAATCCTTAGTAGACGCTTTGGTTAGAAGACAGGTATGTTCTTCAGTTTCCACTGTCCTCATGTCCAAAATATAAGAGTTCTTCACTCTAGAAGCTCTAACCAGAATCCATTCCTTGGGAATCACAAATCCCGGCTTCAATATCAAACACTCTAAGTCTGTAAAAGCAGCTGTGAACTTCTTATCGCAAACTTGAGAAACACTTATCAAGTTATGATTTAGCTCCTCCACAAAGTTTACATTCTCAAAGCTCACTTGACCATTAGAGAGTGTACCTTGCCCAGTTATCTTACCACCGTTATCACCAGCAAAAGCAACATATCCCCCATTATATGGTTTAACATCAGAGAGAAGGGAAATATTGCCTGTCATGTGTCGTGAACAACCACTGTCAACATACCACTTGCTATTCAGCACCTGTGACTGTCACAACACAAAGAAAAGATTGTTAGTTTGAAATGGAGACCCAAGCCTTGACAGACTTGAGTACTCCTGAGACTTCATCGATTATTACCACATTAGTTAAAACCTTGTTTTTTAATAAATCATTATCTTTTACTGATGTGATAACTTCAGATGACACATTATTCTTTACACTTCTCTTTTTCCAAACTTTTTGAGGAAAAAATGGTTGCTTATTAATAACATCAACCTTTCGAACCATTGGTTGAGTAGGTGTAATGTTATTAACTTTTGAAATTGGAACATTTCGAGATAATCCAGGTTGTTTTGACTTTTGAAAGTTTGTATTTTTAGCATGACGTGGATCATTTCGTGATGCCCATTTTCTAGCAAGCACCGGACACTGATTAATGAGATGACCCTGCTTCTTACAGTAGAAACATGATCGTCTCTCTCGGAAGTTTGATCATTACTCAATAGTGGTTTTGGCAAAAGAGGAACCCTACGAGGCCCAGGTACATTTACTGCACATGAACACTAATGCGAACATGAGGGAGTAAACATATTTACAGTTGAGGTAATCTTTGAAGAAGGGTTTTTAATTGAAACTTTACTATTTTGAATATTCTCCTTCAGTTTCATTTTAAAATCCTTGATTACTGATTTCTTTTTAGATTCCACCTCTACCCTCGTTAGTAAAGATGAAATTTTCAGGTTTGAGGTTATTCTTCTCAACTTTCTGTGTAACCTCGTGAGTTACATCCTCCACCTCTACCACCTCTTCAACATTTGTTGAAAGTGCAAACATGATTGGTTCAAATTTAGGCTTAATTGGCTCAGCCTTCTTGTTATTTGAACTCAGAGTTGTAGGCAACTCAGGTCGCTTGTCATCAGCAGCCTTAACAAGCTTAGGCTGTTTAACATCTTCAACCTTGACAATCTTAGGCTGATCGGGATTTTCAACAATAACTGGTTTCACCACAGGATTTGTATCCTTTTTGAGAACGGAAGGTACATAGTCTTTTATTTCGTCCTGCGAAAGACTAGGTTGATTCAAATTTGAGGGAGGAGGTTGGTTGTGATAACCAATTCCTGCCTTACTCTTCGTATCAGTCGGTTGATTTTGCAGAATGTCAGAAAAGACCATAGTAGATGTGGAGATATTTGCAAGTCTTCGTTTTAAATCAACATTTTCAGATTGAGTTTCAGCAAGTTCCTTTTTAAGATGTGAAATGAGTTTTAAATAACTGTCAATCTCATCTTGTTTGTTAAAAATCATTGCCTTTAACTTTTTCTTTTCATCAATAAAGGTTTTCTGATTTATAGTAAAGACTTTTTGTTATCTTTTAAAACTTTGTTTGCTTCAATAAGATTGGTTAGATCTGTATTCAAGCGATCATTATCTACTATGAACCTGTTGATTTTACCAGTTAGTGTGATACAGGAATTACAATTAAAAGAATCAAAGTCTACCTCAATTTGAACATCCGCCATAAGAGCTACGTTATCTTGATCGTCCATAGCAGAAAAATCATAGGCTTCTTCATCCATCAGAAGAGCTGCCTTGGCGACTTCATTCTCTTTCTTGAAAGTAGAAGGTTTTGTAAATCCAATAGACGGTTGTCTACCTTTCTCACATTCTCTAGCAAAATGTCCCAGATTTTGACACTTGTAGCATCTAATCTTGGACTTATCGAAACCCATGCTAGTTTTATCAGTGACGTCTTCAAGAGATTTCTTTCCTGTTCTCTTCAAATAGGTTTTCGTTCTTCTGGTAAGCATAGCCATGTTCCAACGAAGATCCACTCTCTCTAGTTCATCAGGATCAACTTGTGCAAAGTCTTCATCGGTAAGATCTACCAAGCTAATCCTCTTTGATAAAAAATCATCATATGATGATAAAAACGCATTGAAGATTACTGCATGCTCATTGTGTGATGCAGTAGCCGAGGCAGATGGTTGAGCTGAGAAAGAAGAAAATATTCTAGCCGAATTATTTCCCGAAGAGTAATTAGATTTAGATACAACAGTAGAGGGTCCAAATAGAAAAGCAGTACTTCCAAAGCACATGTTTCTAATTTTCCAATAAGTTGATCCAAAGTCATTGCCAATATGTCTGGATCATTCTCCATCATCAACACTCTAGTTTCCCAGTGAGGAGGTAGAGCATTAAGCAGTTTCTTGTTAACCTCAATAGAGCTGAATTTGTATCCACCCTCAGTCAGCTCATTCACTAGACGTGAATATCTACAGAACAAGTCCTTAACCGTCTCGTTCTTCTGGATGTCAAACAGATCATACTGTTTCTTCACTAACTCCAGCTTACTTTGCTTGTATTCAGTAGTACCTCCACATCTTTCAGTTATACCATTCCACAAATCATAAGCTATGTCGTGTTGCTTGAACATCTTCATAGCATCGGCAGGTAGAGACATGGTTATAGCAGAGTGAGTTTTTCGTTCACATTCCCATGCCTTGCGTTCCTCAGCCATCATTGAACGAATAGGTTTTGGTGGAGGTATACCCACATGTTCTCCACTTGCAACCGGTCGAATATATCGCTCGACCAAAGGTATCTCCATTTCAGGGTCAGTAAAGGCAACAAAAGATAAAAATCTACCACGCCATTCAGAATACTCCATTCCAGGTGCAAAGAATGGAGGTTTGTTTGCGCTACCAACCTCAGCATTGTGTTTTAACATAGCATTAACAGCTTGTAAAGTAGACATTTTAATATGTATTAAGTAAGATTAAGTTTTGTCTTATTTTAAAATTCGGATTTTTAAAAAAATATAGCGATATTGATGATATCGCTAAGAAGCTGATGATTGAGCGATATTGATGATATCGCTATCAATATCGCTAGTTAAAGCGCAAATCAAAATCAGAATAATAAAGGGCGATACCACAGGCGATATTGATAATAATATCGCTAAAATTAATTAGGCGATACCAAGTAATATCTCTAGTAATATCGCTAGTGATATCGCTTAAATTATTGAGTACAGTTCAAGTAATGTCGCTAAAACCCTAGAGGCGATATTAAGATAATGTCGCTTCCAATATCGCTAAAACGGCTGTAAACCCTAAAATTACTAATATCTACGATTTAATCAAATTTAGGGTTGCTAATGACGAACACAAATCCAGAAAAACACTAAAAAGCACTAGTTAAACAGTTTTTAAGACTAATAATCAATTAACCTATATGAAAACTGGTTCCTTAGCCTTTTTAACGTACTAATATTGATTCAATAAACCACTAATCCAATGGATAAATTGCTCTGATACCAATTGTAGGTCCCGTAATAATTGAACTTTAACACAAATCAATATTCAATAACTAATGAGCAGAAATCAATAGCTATTCAAAGTACGTTATCAATAAAACTAATCACACAACCACATATATTTTGCATTAATCAAAGCATAAAGTGTGGGTTACAAATACTGACCAGGGAATAACAAAAGCTTGCTCCAATTCATATCTCTCCCAAAAGTCCCGTAACTCAAACACTAATTAGGTATTTATACTATTACCTAATCAGCTAGGTGATATTGATGATATCGCATATGCGATATTGCCAATATCGCAATGGCGATATTGCCAATGTCGCTATTTACATCAAAAATAGACTAAGTAATTACAACTCAAAACTTAGACCAAGTGACAGACACACTAATGTACCAACAACGGTCCACGATTGTTTTACTAATATGATCCCTAATTCGACACCATCTAGTTCGTCACCAAAAATAAGTAAAGTTTAATTTTTCTTTCCTTTCAAATTTTAATTTTTAATTTTTAATTTTATTTATTTTTTCTCATTTCTATTATATTTTTTTATTTTATTTTTATTTTTATTTATTTTTATTTTCTTTTTCTTTTTAATTTATTTATTTATTAGTTTATTGTTTAGTTTTTATTTTTATTTTAAATTATTAAAATTTTAAGTTTTAAATTTTGTCACAAGTTACTGTTTGAACAAAGGCGATATTGCATGCGATATTGTTGATATCGATCAATCGTATACTTGTATATATACAAACGTCCAGTACACTATTTGATACGTTTTCAAAATCACTTGAGCGATATTACAAGCGATATTGTGTAGCGATTTTGGCGATATTGATTTTTTCTTCAATTTCCCTCTCGTTTACGACCCTCACTTAAATCCAACCACATTCCCGTGTTCGTCTACATCTACTTCATCGATTGGTATGTTTCTACTGCTTTATATTTTAGTTTTTATACCGCATTTAGGGATGTGAGGGTTGTTTTATTTTGCGGCTTCGGTTTTATGTTCTAAATGATCAAATAGGTAATAAAACCTAGTGTATCTTGCTTCCTTACATTGCCCAAATGATAGTGCATCGATTGTAAGAGATTAGAACCCTTTTTTCTGTGTGTTTTCGACCATAGGGTTCTGTGCTTTCGTTTAAGCGATATTGTCGGGCGATATTGTGATATCGCCCAAATGGATTTTTGATTTTAGCGATACTGGAAGCGATAATGCAATAACGCTTCAATTGAGCGATATCAAGTGCGATGTAACATGCGCTATTAACTAATATCGCTTATATTGGATTAATTTCCAAAATCGCAAAATTTAAGCGATATTAATCAAATTGTTTTTAATTTGAGCGATATTGTGGTAACATCGCCTAAATCAATTTTTAATTTAAGCGATATTATCTACAATATCGCCTGATCCAGAAACATGTTAATTGGGCCAGGCCCAACACTTGTTCAAATAGGCCTAGTTTGCAAATTTTATAATTCATTTTCGCCTGATTTTCGAATAAACGCTAACTGTTTTCGAGTTTTTCGATTTGTATTGACTTGTTTTGCAGAAATGGAAGACTTTTCGGTGTTTGACAACAAGTGTGACACTCGTCACAATATTACCGCATTTCTGGATGATTCTAAGAAATCATCTGCGCCGTTTAGACAAATGATTGCTTTTCTACGAAGATCTCGCATCTTCACTGCCATCACGGCATCGGCTACCGTTTACAGGGATCATATTGGGCAGTTTTGGAGAAACGTTTCTGTCAATAGCGATCTTGACTATACAAGGCTGATCTCGACGGTTCACGGACGTCAAGTCATCATTACTGAGCAGCTTATTCGCGACGTTCTTCGATTCGGTGATCATCCGGACATGCTGATTTAGTTTCCGAACGAGTTCATTGTCGGCGCAATGAATCGTAGGGGTTATGTTGGGAGCCACTCAGACCAATACAGGAAAGGTCATCTTACGAGAGTCTGCAGATGGTTTATGCATATATTCATTTTGTGCATCTCAAACAGAAAAGCTGGGTATGACGGTACCAGTCATAGGACAGTATGTGCGATGTTAGCCCTCGTCTACAACAAGCCGTACAATTATTCGGGCTACATCTTTCGGTCGATGGTTGATAAATAGCGAAAGATGTAGACCAAACAGCGGAGTGGCTGGTACATTAGTGTGTCTGTCACTTGGTCTAAGTTTTGAGTTGTAATTACTTAGTTTATTGTTTAGTTTTTATTTTAATTTTAAATTATTAAAATTTTAAGTTTTAAATTTTGTCACAAGTTACTGTTTGAAATTGAACAAAGGCGATATTGCATGCGATATTGTTGATATCGCTCAATCGTATACTTGTATATATACAAACATCCGGTACACTATTCGATACGTTTTCAAAATCACTTGAGCGATATTACAAGCGATATTGTGTAGCGATTTTGGCGATATTGATTTTTTCTTCAATTTCCCTCTCGTTTACGACCCTCATATAAATCCAACCACATTCCCGTGTTCGTCTACATCTACTTCATCGATTGGTATGTTTCTACTGCTTTATATTTTAGTTTTTATACCGCATTTAGGGATGTGAGGGTTGTTTTATTTTGCGGCTTCGGTTTTATGTTCTAAATGATCAAATAGGTAATAAAACCTAGTGTATCTTGCTTCCTTACATTGCCCAAATGATAGTGCATCGATTGTAAGAGATTAGAACCCTTTTTTCTGTGTTTTTTTGACCATAGGGTTCTGTGCTTTCGTTTAAGCGATATTGTCGGGCGAGTTGTAATTAGTGTGTCTGTCGACAGCCAGAACTGGAAGAAGGCAATCTTGCTGATGTTCCCGTACAAACTACGGAAGATCCTTTATAAGATGTTTATATGAGTGTTACTTCGCAGGGTGACTTGCACACTTTGCATGTTCGTCATGACACTTCTGAGGGGTCAACTAACTCTGAGTCTTCGGCGCCAGCTGGCAGTGCTACTGACAGTGACTCTGAGGGTTTGGTCCCGCATCCACGTGAGATTGAGCGTGTCAGGCGAATCAATCCTCAGAGATATTTGAGGATTCAGAGGCGGATTGCTGCAGGCAAGAAGCATGTACCGCAGAAAGACAAGCGGGTTAGGGATTCTGGAGATGATGAGTATGTGCCTCCTCCACCAAAGAAGTCCACGGCTACTCGTCAAGTTTCTACTTCTTCAATGCCTAAGGATTTAGGTCCTCAGGGAAACATTCTTGTTAGGCGTTCTCCTGATATTTTGCAGCAACTGCTTGCTCGGATTGAGTCTTTCCAGAAGACTATTGATGATCAAGCGTTGACGATTGCTACCCAAGCTTCGAAGATTGAGGAGTTAGAAGCTAGGATCGGTATATGTGAGACCCAGTCAATTGGTCCGGGGGAGAATGTTTCCTCGGGTCCATATGTAGAAACAATTGGACCGGGGTCTGAGTCTGTACCCGAGTCTATTGATGTAAATGTTGAATCTGGTAATGAAATGGGTCGTTTAGATTATTTCTTGTTTGAAGATATACCTGGTCAGCCAAGACCGTTGGCGGTTGACTATTCTTGTGCCAATTTGACATATCTGGCAAGAATGGTTAACCAGTCTGATAATGTGAGAGAAGATACACCGGAAGTAAACTCTGAGGTAGAGGTTGAAGATGAAAAATTTGAAAATGATGAATTTTATCATGGTGCTCCGATTATCGAGTCGGACTCATCTGAGGATGAAGTTGAACCAGAACCTACCGCTGTTTCTTCCTCTTCACATCATGCAACACCTGAAGATTCAACTGAACCTGAAGCTGAAATGCCCAAATCTCATAAGGTTCCGGAAACAGCAGAAGAAAGGGCGGCTCGTCTGGCATCATGGTGGCCTCATGGTAGAGAGAAAATTGTGCCTGTTACCTGCAAATCATACAGGGTTGGGGGAGATTATATTGGATTGATCAAGAGTTGGAAAGCATACAAAGCTAAGTTTATGATCAAAAGGACAGATGGGGTTCGATATTTCAAGCGTTCGTTCAAAAAACTGAGTACGTTGCCTAAATGTGAAATTAATAGGCTTGCTCAGTTACAGCTGATAAATCCGTTACAAGATAATAATGCGGATTACATTCAGAGAACTTTGAGCAAGGAAGTACAGACAAAAAGATACAACTTCATTAAACCAACACTGGGAACAAGATACAAGTTCAAGAAGAAGTTGGATCTAGTAACCAAGCAGCCAATCTACAAAGTACATTATCCACCAGCTGATTGCTTGAAGAAGATTCCTCTGGAAGTCGTTCCTCTGGATTTTCTAAAAAGATTTCACTACTGGGAGTTTGACAGTCAGACTGGAGAAGCTGTGTTGGTATTTGTGCCTGGGTTGAAGAAGACTTCTCTCTATGGGTTGAAGAAAGCACAATATAGGATCTTTGATCCTATGTGTTTGATAAATCTATCAAAGGAAGATATGAGGAAGTTGTTTGATAATCGTATAAGATATTATCGGGGAAATCCTAAATGACAAGCTTGCTCAACAATTTCAAAGAATTGTGGATATTTGTGTAACCCATGGAATCCATGCGGGTGGTAAGTTTCCTGCTGGATGGGTTTGATTGAAGACGTTGACTGAAGATTATTTTTGAAGACCAAGCTGAAGACACGGGGGAGTTTGTTGGTACATTAGTGTGTCTGTCACTTGGCCTAAGTTTGAGTTGTAATTACTTAGTCTATTTCTGATGTAACTAGCGACATTGGCAATATCGCATAGGCGATATCATCAATATCGCCGAACTGATTTGGTAATAGTATAAATACCTAATTAGTGTTTATGTTAAAAAAAAGAACTTTTTGACATATACGAATTGGAGTACAGCTTTTGTCATTCCCTGGTCAGTCTTTGTAACTCACACTTTATACTCTGATTAATGCAATATATATGTGGTTGTGTGATTGTTTTATTGATAACGTACTTTGAATAGCTATTGATTTCCGCTCATTAGTTACTGAATATTGATTTGTGTTAAAGATCAATCATATTGGGACCTACACAGTGAATACAGATTGTCATGTACTCAATAGAGTTTTAACCGTTAAGAAGCATAACAAAACGTGTTATGAGCTTCTCAATGGTCGAAAATCAAACCTGACTGGTCTTGAACCCTTCGGAGTTCATTATACCCTTATTGAAGACCAAACATCAATCTAAATTTGGTGAGAATGCTGACAAAGCATTTTTCCTAGGTTATGAAGCCGGATCTCCAAACAAAAGGGTCTATAATAAGACATCTGGAAGAGTTGAGATTGTATATAACATACAAGTCACATATTAAACTCCAGCTATACAAACTGGACCAAAATGGTTATTTAATTATGACGTTGTTTTCAAGTCATTTAATCTTCCGATCCTAAGTGAAGTTGACACTTTAGGATTAGAACATGTTATACTAGATGATGGTGAAGATAATATATTTGTACCAAGATCTAGTGTTCCGTGTTCAGAAGATTCAATTGATAAAGGAAAAGAAATTAGTGTCGATCCTTTTGCGGAAAGTGATCAAAGTCCAAATGACATTTCATCTTCTTTAGAGGTCACAGAGTTTGTGCAAGAAATTCCTGAAGATATTGTACCACCTCCGGGGGAGATTGGATCGAATCTAGGATCTGACCTACCGGTTGACACTACGATCTCGACTTGTGTGAACAAGTATCATCCGATTGATAATATCATTGGTGATCCGAGTTCTAGAGTAAAGACTCGTAGAGAGATATCTGACAACACCTGTCTATATGTATCGATCCAAGATACTAGGATCATGCATAAGTGCCTGTACAGTTGTTTTATATCTCAAATAGAGCCGAAAAATGTTCAGATGGCTCTTAAGGATAACTCCTGGGTAGAAGCTATGCAAGAGGAACTTGCACAATTCAAGAAGCTCAAAGTTTGGGAGCTATTTGATCTACCCAAGGGAGAGTATGCAATAGGCACTAAATGGGTGTTTAAGTGCAAACGTGATGATAAGGGAATTGTTATTCGAAACAAGGCGAGGCTAGTAGTTCAGGGATTTAACCAATAGGAAGGGATAGACTATACTGAGGTGTTCGCACCCGTTGCAAGGCTAGAAGCAATTCGATTGTTTCTAGCATATGCTGCACATAAAAGAATCAAAGTCTATCAACTCGACGTTAAGAGTGCCTTCCTTTATGGTAAAGTTCAGGAACTAGTTTTTGTCCAACAAGCACCAGGGTTCAGTGATCCGGACTATCCAGACCGTGTCTATAAATTGGACAAGGCTTTGTATGGACTGCATCAAGCACCAAGGGCTTGGTATGAGACTCTATCTACTTATCTTTTGGACAATGGGTTCAAGAGAGGACAGATAGATAGTACGTTGTTTATCAAGCGGAAAAAGGATGATTTCCTTCTAGTACAAGTCTACGTCGATGACATCATCTTTGGGTCATCTAACGAGAATATATGTAGAGATTTTGAACAAGTGATGAAGCGGCGATTCGAGATGAGTGCCATGGGTGAGTTAAACTTCTTCTTAGGATTACAAGTTGATCAAAAGAAGGAGGGATTCTTCATTCATCAAACGAAATATGTGCATGAAATGCTTTCTCGTTTCAATATGAAAGATAGTTCGTCTTATGGCACACCGATTCAACTGAATCATAGTCTCGGACCAGATACTGAGAGTACTGAAGATGTGGATCCGACTCAATATCGGGCCATTATCGGTTCTCTCATGTATTTGACTGCTTCCAGACCGGACATAATGTTTGCAGTCTGTTTGTGTGCTCGGTTTCAATCGAATCCTAAAGAGTCACACATGAAGGCAGCAAAGAGAATATTGCGATATCTAAAGGGAAAACCGAAGTTAGGTCTTTGGTATCCCTCTGGAGGCAATTTTGACTTTGAAGCCTACACCGACTCAAATTATGGCGATTGCAACTTGAACAGGAAATCAACCACAGGTGGTTGTCAATTACTAGGTGGTCGCATTGTCTCATGGCAATGTAAGAAGCAAACCTCGGTCGCTATCTCAACCTGTGAGGCTGAGTATGTAGCAGCAGGTAGTTGTTGTTCACAAGTTTTGTGGATACAACAACAGCTGCGTGACTATGGTTTGAACTTCACAAATACCCCTATTATGATTGATAACCAATCGACCATGTCTATAACTAATAATCCGGTTAAGCATAGTAAGACGAAACATATTGACATTAGACATCATTTTATTCGTGACTGTGCTGAAAAACACCTGATTAAATTAGTTAAGGTTCCCAACGATGACAATCTAGCTGACCTTTATACCAAGGCATTTGATAGGTCTCGGTTTGAGCTATTAATCCAACTAAATGGGATGAGAAATCCTGAGTAAACTTTTCCCACAAAAGAACTTAGTATATTTCTATTTCTTAGTTTATTTTCTTTTATCCTTGCAAAAATAACAAAAATTGAGGGTCACTTTATTAATTGCTTAGAAATGATGACATCATTACCCATGCCTAGAACATTTTATATGTGTGGCTTTAAGATGTAGAACATACACAGTAAATGTACTTCAAATTCAAAGTATTTAATAGCTTCACTTCACGATGTATGGGTAGGCATTCGGCAAATTGGTTTTCAAGTACTTAATCTATACTAAATAATACGATTTTTCTGTGAAATGCTTATTGTGATGTATGACTTAAGTCTTTGTTGATGCATCTTAGTGTGTCTGTCAGTTGGTCAAGTCTGTAATGTGTTTGTTAATGTAATTGAGTTAGTTAGAATTACATTTTCTGTGTTATGCGACACAAGGCTTGTGTCGCATTAGTTGTAGTTGCGACACAAGTATTATGTCACAATAGTGATCTATGCGACACAAGGCTTGTTAACAATGCTTGGGAATGGTCTGATCCAGATGAGGATGATGCAGAAAAGGCACTGATGGCTGAGGTGCATGAGGTAGATGATGAACCTTTATCATGTGTTTCGTGCATTAAATTGACTAACCAACTAAAAAGGTATAGAGAGGATACCAAACGCCTTAACACTGTTATTGAAAATTTAAATGAAACAAATGACATGTTAAGAAACAGTGATAAGGCAAGTGGTTTAAAGTTAAAAGCTATTTTAGAAGAGAAAAAGGAATTGAAAGCTAAAATTTTTGAACAACAAGATGAAATTGGTAGCTATGTTGATGTACTATCATCTGTTAAAAAAGAACTTGTTGAATCTCAAACTGAGGTTCTAAATTTAAAGAAAAAGCTTTCAAACTTTTCGGTCTCCTCTCTAGTCTTTGATGAAATTCTACAGGCACAGAGGACCGATACCAAAAGTAAGGCAGGACTTGGTTTTCATCAAGTCCCACCTCCTAAGGATTATCTTCCCATCCCTGTTAGGGATAATGTTAATGACTTAATACCTATCTTTACAAAGATAGATGTTAAACCTGTCAAACCTGCTGTTAGCATCAAGATAAGTAAACCTGAGCTAGTTAAGGCTGAAACTGTCATCACTGCATCAAAGCAACCTGAAACTAGTAGGCCCGAGCTAGTTAGGGCTAATACTAGTGAGTCTGAAACACGTAAGACTCAAAAGGTTGAGAAAGTTAAGCCTGTTAAGAAAAAGATTCATCTGACTGAGCTAATTAAGTCTGAGAATATAGTTGAGCCTAAGTTAGGAAAGGCTCTTTCTGTGCTTCCTCGTATTACTGAAGAGGAAATTGAAATTGAGGACATAACTGATCAAGAGTTTAGACCAGTAAAGAAAAATGTCAAGCCTGAAAATCATATAATTACTATCGAACGAAATGAACAGGCTATAACAAAAGGAAAAGGTAAAGCTATAGCTGAACCTCAAAAGAAGATTGTTTCTAAACCAACTATATTAAATAAATCTTCTAAAAATTCTTCTAAAGCATCTCTTGTTGAATGCTCACGTAAATGTGACTGTTCAACACATGCTTCTTTTGGTCGAGCTCATTGGTTTATTCCTCAATCTCAATTAAGTGTTGAGCATCGATCTTGCTTCTACTGCAAGAAGCAAGGTCATTTGATAAATGTTTGTCCCATGCTTGCGAAGAAACAGTATGGGAAACAGGTTTCGCGAGTCTCAAAATTTAAGAATCCTTCAAAGAAGTCTATTTCAATGAAAGACTTAAAGACTCCTGTCCCAGTTGTCAAAGTCAAGAAAGTTGAGCAAAATACTTTGCAAAATTTAAAGCTCAAAGTCGTTGACTCGCAAGCATCCAAACCAAAGCAGGTTTGGAAGATTAAAGAATCTTGCAAAGATTCTACATCCGACAATACCTCATCAGTCAAACATTCTAAACTGTTTGAAAACAAAGTTTTGACTGATGTGGTCATTGTTGATGATGTTACTGGAGTAGCCAAGACTATAAAGGCTTGGGTCTCCATTTCTAACTAATTTACCTTGTTTGTGGTGCCGCAGCAACCTGAATCTGTAAAGAATAGTAAATGGTATATCGACAGCGGTTGTTCTCGGCACATGACTGGTGATGTTTCCCTTTTATCTGAGGTTCATGCTTACAATGGAGGTTATGTGGCCTTCGCTGGTGATAAAGGGGGAGTTATTTCTGCTCAGGGTACGCTTACTAATGGAATGGTAAGCTTTGAGAAGGAGAATTTTGTAGAACAATTGCAACACAATCTTCTCAGTGTCTCTCAAGTGTGCGATAAAAAGTACACTACTACTTTCACAGACACTGAGTGTTGTATATTGAAGCCGGGATTTGTAATCCCTGAAGAATGGGTGCTACTGAGAGCACCTCGGGAGCGAGACACGTATATTCTTGACATGAGTACTGTGGAAACTACACAACTCACATGTCTTCTATCTAAAGCTCCCGAGAAGGAATCGTTATTATGGCATAGGCGTATGGGACACTTGCACTTTCGCAAGATGAACTACCTGATCAAGAATGATCTAATGCGAGGTGTCCCTAAGCAATCCTTTGGACTGAATGATCACTGCGTCCCTTGTCAGAAAGGAAAGCAACACAAGAAGTCTCATAGACTGAAGCTGGCCAATTCAACTGAGAAGCCCTTGGAGCTGTTTCACATGGATTTATTCGGGCCAGTCAGAAAGAAGAGTTTGGGAGGAGCTTCGTATTGCCTAGTTGTGACGGATGATTATTCGTGGTTTTCTTGGGTTTATTTTCTGAATACCAAGGATGAAGTGCCTGAGATTCTCATCTATCTATTCGACAAACTGCAAAATCTTTGTGAGTTGAGAATCAAGAAGATAAGGAGTGATAACGGTACAGAGTTTAAGAACTCGATTATGGAGATGTACTGTTTGAGCAATGGTATTGAACACCAATTCAGTGCCGCAAGGACTCCACAGCATAATGGGGTTGCAGAACGTAAGAATAGGACTTTGATTGAGGCTGCACGTACAATGCTATCTGACTCTAAGCTTCCAATCACATTTTGGGCCGAAGCTATGAATACGGCCTGCTACGTTCTGAATCGGGTGTTAATGGTTAAGAAGAAGAACAAGATATCCTATGAATTGTTCAACAATAGAAAGCCTAATTTACAGTTTCTTGAACCAGTCGGCTGCCTATGCACTATTATGCACACCAAGGAACGAATTGCTAAGTTTGGTGAGAAATCTTGTGAAGGTGTTTTTCTAGGATTCTCTAATAACTCACCAAATAAACGTGTGTATAATCTAGTGTCCAAGCGTGTGGAAGAACATTTTGAAGTCACCTTTTTCCATTACACTGACAACCCTCAGGGGAAGGGACCCGAATATTTGTTTGACTATCAAACACTGTTTGATTCTTTTAATATTCCTGAGGTTAATGAAGAAGAGGATATAGTGACACTACTTCACGGGCTGGACATCGCTTCTGAAACACCACCCATCTCTGTTCCTCCACCACTTACAGCAACACCAGCAACTGCTCCTGGTGCTACTTGTGAGACTCCACCTCCACTCGTTACTGAGAATGTTCCTGATCCTACAAATGATGAGGAACAAACGTTTGAGGATTATGTTCAATCACCCGTATCTGAACTTGAACAATTACCTGCATCAGACCTTGAAGATTTACCTGCACTTCAACTCGAACTTGAAGCTAACTCTACAAACCTTGATTCTATCATTGTTCCGGCTGCACTTCCGAGTTCTCGGATCAATGTGTCACATCCAGTTGATGCCATTCTTGGTGATTTAAACAAAGGTGTTTTAACGAGACAACAGATTGCTGCTGCTGAACAATCTATATTGAGGCCGTCTCCTGTTAACGACACTGATCATGTCTTTCTTGCTTCGGAAATTGAAGAATGCTTTCTCTCACAAGTTGAACCGAAGAAGACAGCTGATGCGTTGAAGGATCCATACTGGGTTGAGGCTATGCAGGAAGAGCTTCAACAATTCAAAAAGCTACAAGTATGGACTTTGGTGCCTTTACCCAAGGGTGTTCATCCTATTGGCACTCGTTGGGTATATCGTGTGAAGAAGGATGATCGGGGCGTGGTATATCGTCTAGTGGTCCAAGGCTTCACTCAAATTGAAGGTTTGGACTACGATGAAGTTTTTGCCCCGGTTACTCGTTTGGAATCCATCCGCATTTTCTTGGCGTACGCTTCATTCAAAGGATTTCGGGTTTACCAGCTTGACGTTAAGAGTGCATTTCTGTATGGTCAAGTGGTTGAAGAGGTCTATGTCAAGCAGCCGCCTGGTTTTGAAGACTCTGTTCATCCTAACTACGTCTGCAAGCTGGACAAGGCATTGTATGGTCTTCATCAAGCTCCTAGAGCTTGGAATGAGCGGCTTGCGACTCATCTTCTGAAGAATGGTTTTGTACGAGGAACGATCGACAGTACTCTCTTCATCAAGCATGTTGAGAATGACTTGTTATTAGTACAGGTTTATGTGGATGACATCATCTTTGGTTCTACCAAGGATGAACTGTGTCGCGACTTCGAGCAGATCATGAAGTCAGAATTTGAAATGAGTGCAATGGGGGAGCTGAATTTTTTCTTGGGCGTACAAGTCGAACAGTCTGCTAAATGGATTTACATTCATCAGTCCAAGTACGTCAATGATATGCTTACGCGGTATAACTTGACTAACTATACATCCTATGGGACGCCTTTAGAGCTGAATCATCACCTTGGTCCAGCGGAAGATGAAGAGGACTGTCCAGAAAAAGATTACCGATCTATGATTGGTTCTCTGATGTATCTCACTGCATCGCGTCCGGACATTGTCTTTGCAGTCTCTCTCTGTTCCAGGTATTAGGCTAAACCGAAGGTGTCTCACATGAAGGCAGTTACGCGAATCTTCGGTTATCTCAAATATAGACCAACTTTTGGTCTATGGTATTCTAATGAGAAAACCTTCGCGCTCACTGCTTACCCAGACTCGGATTATGGGGGATGCAATATGGATAAGAAGTCCACTTCTGGTGGATGTCAGTTTCTTGTACCACGGCTCGTATCATGGTAGTGCAAAAAGCAAACGACTGTTTCTACCTCAACCGCAGAGGCTGAAGACATTGCTGTTGCCAGTTGTTGTTCCCAGGTTCTTTGGATAAAACACCAGTTGCGCGATTACGGTTTACTCTTAACTATGACTCCTATTCATATAGACAATACTGCTGCTATATGTATTACATGTAATCCTGTCCAACATTCTAAGACCAAACACATAGAAATTAGGTTTCATTTCATTCGAGATTGCTATGAGAAACACCTAATTGATCTGGTCCAAATAGATACCCTTAAGCAGAATGTCGACCTGTTCACCAAAGCCTTTTCCCGTGGTCGTTTCGATGGGCCTTATACCCACGTTTTGTCCAACTTTTGATAAATCATTTGCTTCCGGGTTTACCAGTGGCTCCGCAACACCAATTTCGCCAAACACCGATGAATACTCGAATTTTTGTTGTTTCCGATCACTATGCACGGGGGGGGGGGGGGGGGGGGGGCGGGACCGGCAACACCAATTTCGCCAAACACCGATGAATACTCGAATTTTTGTTGTTTCCGATCACTATGCACGAGGGGGGGGGGGCGCACCGGTCCCGCCTGATGTGCCATTGTTTGGGCATATTGTTAATGAGGCCTACGTGCCTCCGTAGGGTGACGAATTTGCTGATCCGGCTCCTATTCCTAGGCCACTTTCTCCTCTGCCACAGGCACCGGTTCAAGAACCGCCTCTTCAAGCCCCTCTCCAGCAACCACCTCCTCAACAACAACAACAAGCTATCAATCCCGATCCTCAATTTGAAGATCTCATGAGGGATATTGATGACATATGCCCCTCTCCTCCCAGGTCGACGGGGAAAAGGCCCCGTGAGGATGTCACTTACCTTGTCTCTGACGATATTCCAACATCCAGTCGACCTCGCACCTCTTCGTCTGCAGGGCCTTCAGAAATTCAGACTCCAATGCAACCTCATCCGGATATTATAAAGCAACTTTTGGAACGGATGGAGGAAATGCAGAAGACTGTGCACGACTAGGCTATTATCATTCAGTCTCAAGCTATTGATGCATCTTAGAGTGTCTGTCAGTTAGTCAAGTCTGTACTGTGTTTGTAAATGTAATAGACTTAGTGAAAATTACATTTTCTGTATTCTGCGACACAAGGCTTGTGTCGCATGAGTTGTAGTTGCGACACAGTGTTTGTGTCGCAATAGTGATCTTTGCGACACAAGGCTTGTGTCGCAAAACGGCCAGTTTGTTTAGTATAAATATCGAAGTTAGAGATATTTAGGGTAAGACTTTCACACACACCTTATTCTCTGTATTTTGGCTGCTACATTGATAGAGAGAGAATATTTGGGTTTTTGGAAATATAAAGTATTATTTATTGCATTTGTTCCACTTTGTTTTTGCTATATATTCTTGTGATTGTCTCCTCCATGCGATTTGATTAAAAGATTCAAGATTGGGATCTACACAAGCTGCACTTATCGAGGCTCAAACTTCTAGAATTACAACCTTAGAGGATAAGTTTAGGGAGTTTGAGACCCGGTCTATTGGTCCGGGGGAGTCTGTTCCCTCTGGTCCAACTATAGAACCAATAGGACCGGGGTCTGAGTCTGTAACTGAAGATGTACATATTGAACAATCTAATGAAATGCCCACTTTAGAGTATTTTCTTGTGCACCGGATACCAGGCCAGCCAAGACCGTTGGCTGTAGACTATTCTTGTGCAGACCTCTCATTTATACAACGCATGATAAATGAAGTCAATTCTGATAATGAAAGTGAAAATTTTGAAGAAGATGATGATGTTGAGTTTGAGGAAGAAGGACTTAATGAAGATGAGTTTTATGATGATGCACCGATCATTGAGACTGACTCTTCTGAGGATGAAAGTGAAGAAGAAACTGATAATGCATCTGAGGCTCAAGCTAAAGAAACATCTGATGCTCATGCTCCTGAAACTGAAGTTATTGAAACTAGAGCTGAGAGACTTGCAAATTGGTGGCCGCACGGAAAAGATGGAAAACAAGTGCCGGTTACTTGCAAATCGTACAAAGTCAATGGAGCATATACAGGATTGATTAAGAGTTGGAAGATATCGAACGGGTTGTTTATGATCAAGAGGTTAGATGGCATCCAATATTTCAAAAGATCATTCACCAAGCTGAGCACACTGCCAAAAGGAGAAGTTAATCGTCTTGCTCAGCTCTCTTTGATTAACCCGTCAAATGATGATCGTGCCAATTTCAAACCGATGCTGGGAACCAGAATTATCTATAAGAAACGGTTTGATCCAGTCACCAATCAGCCTTTGATCAAAATGCGTTATCCTCCATCTGATTGTTTAAAGAAGATTCCTCTGGAAACAGTTCCCCTGGACTTTCTAAGAAGATTTCACTACTGGGAATTGGATGCTCACACCGGTGAGGCAGTTCTTGTTTTTGTGCCTCAGATAGAGCAACCAGAGAAGAGCTCGTTGTATAATTTGAAGAAAACTCAATTTCGAGTATTTGATCCAATGAGCTTGATAAATTTCTCAGAGAAAGATTTGAGAAAGCTGTTTGACAATCCGATTCGCTTTAATGAGAGAAATGCAGTGAATAAGAAGATCACATTTCAATTTCAAAGGATTGTCAACGTCTGTGTAACACATGGAATACACGCTGGCGGTGTATTTCCAGCAGGCTGGGTTTGATTGAAGATTTTGAAGACTAAGCTGAAGACACGGGGGAGTTTGTTGATGTATCTTACTGTGTCTGTCAGTTGGTCAAGTCTGTAATGTGTTTGTTAATGTAATTGAGTTAGTTAGAATTACATTTTCTGTGTTATGCGACACAAGGCTTGTGTCGCATTAGTTGTAGTTGCGACACAAGTATTATGTCGCAATAGTGATCTATGCGACACAAGGCTTGTGTCGCATAATCCGGCCAGTTTTGTTTATGATAAATACCCAAATGTTAGGGTTTTAGATAGAGATTTTTTGGGGGTTTTCACACACAGTTATTCTCTGTTTGGCTGCTGTATTCATTGAGAGAATATTTGAGAAAGAAACATAAAGTATTATTATTAATTTGCACTTCATTGTTTTAAGCTTTATATTCTTTGTGTTTGTGTTTGTCTCAACCATTCGATTTGATCAAAAGATCCATCCTAAGGGATCTACAGTCTTAATTCTTAGGAGATAGATCGTACATGAATGCTTGATATTGGATATAAAATTAAATTAAATCATCTGGGGGGTTTACTGACTATTTCTTCTGCTACATCTTGAACATGCTGACCTAGATTCAGTCAGTGTATCCTAAAACTGGAACAAACTCGACCGCGAAACAAGAATACCGTTTTCAAGGTCTCTAGTCAAACTATGTCGCTCTGTTGTACGAAAGTACAGACCTGTCACCTCTGGTTTGATTTTAGATTTGTTTGATTCTAACCCTAGTCTTGTCTTATAGATGCAAACATGTACCTGTGTACATTGCTGATAAAATAAAATGACTTGACTTTAAAGATGACATAAAAATGAGAAATATCCGATACATGATATTCTTGATTTTCTAGATTCTAAGGGTATATCAAATGTAGGATACATAGGAAATCGTGAACAATAATCACTCTTGTACTTTAAATTATGTCAGTCAAATGTTTAAGTGGACAACAATACTGATAATCATAGTGATCTAGAATTTACTACAATAATAACAAAGGAATAAACGACAATTCCTAACTGTGTATCTGTTCTCATCATGGCTAATTCAATCTTTGTATCAGTGACACTCTCAAAAAGATTGTACGTTTCAGATATGAACAATTTCATATTCGCATTTTTATATTTTATGTTATTTTAAAATGTTTAAATAAATAAATAAATGAATGTTCTTCGTTTTTGGGAATTATTTACATTTTGTTAAGTTAATTGCTCAAACTTTGATCCATTAATTGTCTAAGTATTTAGGTTATCCCTAAATGTTTTTAAATTGAAAAAATTAAACACTTTGGGTTGGAAAAATCTAAGTTCGTTCGAACTTAGATTGTAAGTCTGAAGACTAAGTTCGTACGAACTTAGCTTAGGGTATAAAAGGGTCAACCTTGGTCAAACCATTCACATTTACTCATATTCGAACCCTAACTTCGTACGAACATCCAGAGACTCTTCGAACTTACGTACGAACCTAGCTGCGGTTTTCATATTTCAAATTAAAAATCATTTTGGGACTGTGTTATTGAATTTCAAACCGATAAACATCATCAAAATCATATTCCTAAACTTTGTAAGTGATTTATTCCTGATTTGAACCGTTAAACATCTACACATTCGGATTTAAGTTAGGTTTTATGAAAAAAAAACTTAAAATCAAAATTGTATAAGTTCCGATGGTTAATAATGATGTGTTATGGTTGATTAAGTTAAAACGAACCTTGGCGCATCACAACCCGTAACCATATTGCTTTTTAAAGAGAAAATTTTTAAATTTTTTTTTTTTTCAGATCTTGCGTTCGAACTTACAAGTTCGTACGAACCTAGCCAATGTAAGTTCATACGAACTTAAGTTTGACTTGGTCGAACTTGAACTTAAGTTTGACTTGGTCAAACAGTAAGTTCATACGAACCTACAAGGGCAGTAAGTTCGTACGAGCCTACTTTGGTTTGAACTTTGAAATTTTAAAATAATCATTTTAGGCTTGTTTTAATCATAGAATCTTGCTTGCAGGACTCTAAATTAATTATGTCTAATAACTAACATTATTATTATCTATTTTTGGTGTGAGTGTGTTTATCTTTGCAAAAATGGCTGATCAAGTGCGTGAGTTTTTCAACAAGCACAACGTGGCAGTTTCTTTTGATCTTGCCAATCCGGCCACAGAACCGTTTCGGGGCATGCTGGAGTTCCTTATGCGCTCGCGGGTGTTCTATGCGCTAACTCACTTGCCTACCTTGAGGTTTCCTTACCTCAACCAATTCTAGGCGACGGCTGTCCATAACTGTGAGCCTCAGCCACCAGTGATAAGGGCTACCGTCAATGGAGTCGATATTCAGTTTTCTGCCGAGTTTCTTAGGCAGGTTTTGCAATTGGGCTCTGAAGCTCAGGAGGACGACCCAACTACTTTTCCACTTGAGATGCGCGCTGGCGCGTTTCAACGCATGGGGTATGTGGGAGATGTTACCCACACCAATACACCAAGAGTCTGATGTACGGCTAGTGGCGCTATCTGATGCATATACTGCTGGTCTCTTTCGGGCCCAAGAAGGCAGGGTTCGATACTATGAACCATAAGATGCAGTCTGGGATGATATCCCTCGTATACAACAAACCTTATTGTTTTAGCCAGTATTTCTTTGACGAGATAGTTCAACAAATCAAGGGGAGTGTGAAGGAGCTTTTTATACTATAACCCCGTTTTGTTATGATGGTGATCAATGCGCTGATTCCAAATCTTCCAGCTATAGATCCTGTTGTTCATTTGATGCCAGTCGATAAGAAGATCTTCGGCCACTGCCTCAGTCACAATAAACGTCGAGCTATTGCTGATAGGCCTCAGGCCGTGCCGTTATTCCGGGCGGTGATTGATCCTGTTTATGAGGCACCACCAAATGATGGTTGGTTGGATGTGCCCCCGCCCCAGGCTGCTGCAGAGGTTCAGATTCCTGGACCAGGGCCGGCCCTCATACAAGAAGAAGTGGCTGCTGCTGCACCACCACAGGAAGTTGTTGAAGACATCCTGCACCAAATAGAGCACCCTGCTAACGGAGAGCGTGTTGACGCTGCTGTTGCTGAAGGGTTGGTTAGAGATGTTCTTCAGGGCGGAGCAGGCCCAAGTGCTGAGGCCACCAGTTCAAGGCCTGATTATAATGAACTCATCAAGGAGATTGACTCCTATCTCATCGACAAAGACTGATGCCTATGATGATGTTGATAAGGATGCAACTCATGATTCTGAGGCAACTAAGACTGATGCCTATGATGATGATGATGATAATGATGATGGTGATGACGATGATGATTCAGACCGACCTGTGATCGGTTTTCAGGGTTCTAAGGGGGTGTTGCTAGACCCCAAGGCTGCCAGGGAAAAGGAGAAAGGGAAGAGAAAGGTCCAGGAGGACGATAAATATGTTCCCGGGGACATTGATGAAGAATCTGAGCCGGAACAGTTCAGGGTGCAAGCTTGTAAGCGCCAACGCCCAACTCGAGTTGTTATTGGACAGGGTGGCCAGCTCCTCAAATCATAACACATACACCACCACCCGTAGCTCCACCTACTGTACAACCACCACCTACTACAGAGCCACAAGTTACTTCCACAACAACACCACCAACTTTGCCATCCGTTGCTCCAACCAACGCTCCACCTCTTACTCCATCCACCCAATCTATCCCCAACCCAGCCGCCTGTCTTTCTAATCCGGACAAGTTTACCTATCTTGAGGGCCGGATCACGAGCTTAATGGACATGGTGACGGCTTTGACTGCCATTGTTACGAGACAGGAAATACGTGTCAATAATTTGACGGCTCTCAACGAGCGCTTAGAGGAGCGCCATGCAAAGTTAGAAGAAACAGTCAGGCTGAATGAGAACACTCTCTATCGCCTGAAGCGCTAGTCAGTCAGGGGGAGTCAGTTGCAAGGGTGCAGGGAGGATGAGCTGAGATTTAAATCAGACAATGACCGTGACGATGATCCGAGCGCACTCAAAAAAGGTGAGCTGCCTGGCTCTTCATCTAGAGAGCAAGGTGCAGTAATGGCTCAGAGGGAGTCTGGTCAAGTTGCTGGTGTGAGCGGATCTGAGCTAAGTGCAACAAAGCCTTAAGAAGAGGTTGAACCATCTGGAGAGGGGGCAAAGAAGAATGAAAACGAAACTGAGAAAGATGGTGGGAGCGGACCTGAAGAAACTCCAGTGAATCTAACAGAGTCTGATACTATCGAAGCGTTGCTTGGTTTGGATGATTTTGATAGTGAGGGATCAGAGTTAGAGGAAGGAGAGATCTTGAAAATGGAGGTTGCAGACTAGAAATCAGAGGATGAAATCATTCCAGATGACGATGGTGATATTGATGAATTTATAGTGTCAAAGCAACCGGTAACTGAAGTAGTTGTTGAGGATGAAGCTGTAGAGAAAGTGATCAACTTGGAGCAGGACTCAGCTCCTGAAGTTGAATCAGATTCTGAAGAAATTGAACCAACTCGAGAAGAGTTAAAGAAGTTATGGTTCAAGAAGGTGGAAAAGGAACCGGAAATCAAATATAAAGGAGACATCAGAGTCAGAGGATCGGGCGAGTTGTAGCGAGCAATCATAAGTTGGTTTTATGACAGCGATCTGAAGCTGTTCATACTAAAAAGATATGATACTTGAAGAATAAACTGAAGACCTTTAGCTCGTTGCCGAAGATTGAACTGAAGGAGCTAGCCTGGCTAGACCTAGTAAATATTGGAGATGATCCTTATGCTTATGCTTTAGAAAGAATATTAAAGCGTGAAGGAATATCGAATAAGTTTGAAAGTTTAAAGCCAAAGCCGGGAAAAAGAGTTCCTGATCTGACCAGGATTGATCCTATCTCTAACAAGCCATGGATGAAGATGGTCTACAGACCAGTCAAATGCTTGAAGAGGGTTCCGTTGAAGAAAATGCCACAGAACATTCTTGAAAATCTGAAGTGGTGGTACGTGGAAAACAAGACTGCTGAAGCAGTAATGGAAGATTGTGAAGGAAAGGAGCTGCTTAGAGTATATGACAGTTTACATCTGGTAACCTCTAAGGACGATCTGATGAAGCTTCATGAAAACAAGATCTAATACAGAGACAGGGCTAGAAAACTGAAGACAGATAGAGCTATTGTCAAGGGGGAGTCTGTTGGTGCATGTTTTGTGACAACAGCTCTTGTTTTGTAATAGTTAGTTTTGTAATTAGTTTGATAGTTAATATATGTATTTGTTAACTAAGTTAAGCTTTTTGTTTGTTATATTGTAAGTTCGTACGAACTTATATGTTCGTACGAAAATGGTAAGTTCGTATAAATCTAGAACCAGTACGAACTAGCTGACTATATAAACAAACTTGTAATATTTCATTTGTACACTTTTTAATCAGTTATATTCGAATATACAGAGCTATCTTCGAATACATACGAAGATACAACATAAACACTTGCATTTCACTTGTTTTATTGTTGTTTTAGTGTATTATACCATTCCGCAAACTAATACACGTTGCAATCCCGTTTGGATCCGTTCAAAAGAGATTTTCACTGCACAGTCATGAATAAAATGATGTCGGATATCTATATGCTTCGTTTTACTATATTTAACAGGATTATTAGTTATAGAGATTGTGGATTCATTGTCTATCATCATAGGAGTAGTAGTTATATTTAGACCATTGTCGCGTAGCTGTTGTTGTATCCACAAAATTTGTGAACAACAACTACCGGCTGCGACATACTCAGCCTCACAGGTTGAAATAGCAACCGAGGTCTGTTTCTTGCATTGCCAAGAGACAATACACCCTCCTAATAACTGACAACCTCCAGAGGTTGATTTTCTATTCTGGTTACATCCTCCGTAGTCTGAATCTGTATAGGCCAAGAGGTTAAAGTCGCCTCCGGAGGGATACCAAAGACCTAACTTCGGTTTTCCCTTCAGATAACGCAATATCCTCTTCGCGGCCTTCATATGAGATTCCTTTGGATTAGACTGAAACCTAGCACATAAACAAACAGCAAAACATAATGTCAGGTCTATAAGCGGTTAGATACATTAAAGAGCCGATAATTGCCTGATATTGTGTTGGGTCAACGTCTTCGGTGTTTGAATCTGGCCCGAGATTATGATTCTGGGGAACAAGAGTACTAAATGATGAACTATCAGTCATACTAAATCGTGCAAGCATTTCATGCATGTATTTCGTTTGATGGATAAAGAGTTCATCCTTCTTTTGATCAACCTGCAATCCTAAGAAGAAAGTCAGCTCCCCCATACCACTCATCTCAAATTTCCGCTTCATAACTTGTTCAAATTCTCGACATATGCTCTCGTCGGATGATCCAAAGATAATATCAACCACGTAATTTTGTACTAGTAGAAAATCTTCCCCCTACCACTTAACAAATAGTGTATGGTCTATATGACCTCTCTTAAACCCATTGTCCAAGAGATAAGTAGACAGTGTCTCATACCACGCCCTGGGTGTTGGGACATGTTTTGTGACAACAGATCTAGCTTGTAATAGGACTGGTGTAATTATTATCAAATTTGTATATTGGTTTAGACTTGTAAATATATGATATTAATTTGTTATTATTATTTGTTAAATATAATTAGACAAGTAACAAATTCGAATTAAAGTCAAAATTGTGAAATGAGAAGTCAACTCGCAAGTCATAAGACTTGCGAGATGAGATCTCAATTCGCAGCCAATCCCAAGTCGCAGGCTTGGACCAGCGATTTGAGATCTGGGTTCGTAGGTTTTTGACTTGCAAGCTGAAGTCAACTCGCAAGGCCCATGGGCTGCGAGTTGAGTCAACTCGCAAAGCCCATGGCCTACGAGTTGAGTCGAATATAAATAAAATACTTGAGTTATTTTATTGGTATCCGTGCCATACATCATTTTGAGCATTAAATATTCACACACCTCGTTTTTCGTGCCCAGATATCATTAATATACTATTAAGCTAGGTTTTGAGTGATTAACATTTGTTAATAATCAAGACAAAGCTTTTTAGTATATAGATAAGTTATATAAACTTAATCTAACATATTGAGGGATTCCGCACCTCAACATTTTAAGATAACTTGTTATCGAAACCAAGATCTAGTAGACTTACAATTGGTATCAGAGCTTTCGGGCTTAGAAACGTTGTGGTTTCAAGGTTTTTAGGTTATATAACATCTTTGGAGTTGTTTACGATCGAAATCTACGGATTGAATCGTAAAAATACCATAAAGTTTCAGTTCCCAGATTTCACAGCGCCGTTTTTCGAGTTGAGATTAGGGTTTCAGCTGTTATAAGCGAGTTGAGATTCACTTGCGAGTTGAGATTTGACTTGCGAGTTGAGTTTCCTTTGCGAGTTGAGAATTCTTTGCGAGTTGAGATATACTTGCGAGTTGAAGTCACTTGCGAGTTGAAACCAGCTGCGAGTTGAGATTAACCTGCGAACTGAACTTACTGAATTGTGTGATTTGACAACTTTTGAGACTTACAAAGATGTCTGACTTGAGTAGAATGATAGAAATGGAACACGAGGTTGGAAAATCTAATGTTCCACCAAAATTGCTCCAACTCGAAGACTATTATGGATGGAAAGACATATTCGAATCTTACTGTAGATTCCATGACATAACTATTTGGCTGTGCATTAAAAACGGATATGTTGCACCTACTGCTGTGGTGGAGAATGCAACTGTGGTTGTTCCCTATAACAGGATGAGTGACAACCAAAAGAAGGACTTTACTATTGAGAATAAGGCACATTCCTCAATAAAGATGAGTCTTCCCAAGGAGATCAATCATCAATTAAAGTCCTTTCACACTGCTAAGGAGCTCTGGGAAGCTCTAGAGAAACGATGTTAGGGAAGCCCACAGGTTAACGCAGGCAAGAGAAACCTTCTAAAAAAGCAGTTTACAGTGTTTAAAGCTTTTAGAGAAGAGGATCTTGAAGCCTATATCACCAAATTCTATCATCTATTGAGTGAGCTTGATGACCACGAAATTTTCTGTAATGATAAGGAAAAAACCAACAAATTTATTGAGGGTTTACCTTCAAAATGGGAAATGTATGGTATCATGCTCAAAGACAATGATGAACGGTATGCCACTATGACCCTGGAGCAAGCTATTGATAAGCTCAAGGGTTATGATTTCTCCAAGAAAACAAGAGATGCAGATTCTGATCATCTACAGAATCCAGGCTTATACCATGGAAAGACTAGTATCTCAAATGCTTCATCCAATTCGACCACTGCCCTATTTGTTGGTGAAATTGATGAACATGGTGAAATGTTGACCGAGGATCTATGCTTTATAGCTTTAGAGGGAAGCGAGAAACGAAGTAAGAATTCTTCTTCTGAGAAGTCAACTCAAGGGCATCATAAAATGCCAATGAGTGTGAAATCAACAGAACAACAACTTTCTGTGCTGGCTTCGTTATGGTGTCAAGGAGAGTGAAAAATTTCCTAAAGCGTACGGGTAGGAGAGTTGTTGGAAATCGACAAGGGTTTGACAAATCCAAGGTCAAGTGTTATAACTGTCAAGGTTACGGACACTTTGCTAGGGAATGTCAACGACCGAAGGTTGATACTGGCATTGCAAAACAAGACTCGGGAAGTACTTTAACTTCCAAAGTCTTGGTGGTTCAGCAAATAGACGGTTCCTATGATTGGTCCACTCAGCCTGAGCAAGCTCTCATGGCTGAAATAGACGATCAAAAGAAAACAACTGAATCAACATCATACATGCCAACTGCTGAGGAACTTCAACCTAATGTGCCACACATGGAAGTCAAGGGGAGCGATGAAGATGTGCTCTACATCAACTCAACCGAAGAGATGAGTCCCGATGACTTTGTTGCATACATGGCTGATGTTTAGACAGACAAGAAAAAGGTATGTCTTGACCTTCTTACTCTTGCTGATGTTTGTTATTTAGTTACTGATTTACAAACTCAGGTTAGTGTATTTGCTGAATCTCACAAAACTTTAACATCTGAACTAGGTTAAGTGAAGATAAGTTAGCATTAACTGAAAGGATTAAAAGTGATGCTTCTGATAAGACCAGTCTAAGTGACATTATTAATGAACAATGTGTTAAGATAGATGGGTTATATGTGAACTTAAATGAGTTAAATCAGAATATTGCAAGTAGGGATAAGGAGCTCTCAGAGTCCAAGATGAAGTTAGTTGAGCTAAACCGTAAGCTTGAAGGTTATAGGACATCTTCTTTGACCTTAGATAGAATAATTAGCTCACAATGTAGTGTAAAGGATGTGACTGGTTTGGGTTATACTGATGTACCCCCACCTTTTAATTCAAATTACACTACTACTTCGGTTGACTTAGAGATGACTGATGTGAATCCTAACCCTGAGGCATTAGTAACAAAGGAGTCTGAAACTCAGAAAGATGTTATTAAGGACCCAGCATCTGATATCAGTAAGAACAAATCATTCCCTAAAGTACTTTTTGTCTCGAGTGGAATGATAGTTAATACTGATGTAAATTTTGAGGTGATTAAGGAACAAAAAGACTCATCTTTAGTGTTTTCATATCAGACCAAGAAAGAGAGTACAAAGGTGAGTAAGTCACGAAAGCAGATGTCTTGCTTCAAGTGTCACCAAAAGGGACACGTGTCCTCTTGTTGTCCTAAGAAGAAGATGGAAGCAACACATAAGCAAGTGAATGACGAAAAGACACCAAAAACTATCTCTAATGAGAATATAGGCAGGTTAGGTACCAAACCGGGAATTGGTATTAAACTTGTAAATACTCTTAAAAGAGATGCATCTCACAGTGTCTCACCACCTAAATCTAAACGGCCTGAACACTTTGTCAAAGATCAATTACCGTCGAGATTTATGACCCCTAGTAGAAATCATAGTCATTATGAAAATGGTTCTATCTCAAGGAACCATAGTCATTATGAAAATGGTTCGACTTCACGTACACATGGGATTAACTACGGGTTTAATTATTACTGTAACCAAGGACAAAAATCCCAAGGTTATGTGTCAGGGAGGGTTGGAAATCATTCATCTCATAGACCCAAGACCACTGATCATCAACAAACTCATACTACTTCGACAGTGACCAAAGCCCCTAATGGGAAGGATGGTTACTTTAAAGAGTTAAAGTTTGTAGATGATAAGGGACAAACCAAGACCGTAATGGCTTGGGTCCCTCTTGATAACTAATTGTGTACAACTTGTATGTGCAGGAACAGACTGTAAACAATGACAATTGGTGGTATGTTGACAGTGGATGTTCTAGGCACATGACAGGAACCCGAAGTCTTCTGACAGACTTCAAAGGAGGATTGAAACAAGGAGTGCACTTTGCTGGTGATAAGGGAGGAGTAATTACAGGGAAAGGAAAAGTTTTGAATGGAACTTTGACTCTAGAGGATGTGAATTATGTTGAAGAACTAACGCACAACCTAGTGAGTGTTTCCCAAGTCTGTGATAAAGGTCACCCTGTACTCTTCAATGAGAAAGAGGCCTTAGTCCTGAAGCCGGGTTTTGTTATTCCCGAAAAATGGATACTGATGAGGGCTCCAAGGAAGAAGGACATTTATGCTATCAACATGAGTGCTCCTATTACCTCAATGGAGTCTACATGTCTTTTATCCAAGGCTTCAGAAACAGACTCACTCCTTTGGCATAGGAAAATGGCACACCTAAACTTTCGAAATATGAACTATATAACCAAAAATGGGTTAGTTCTAGGTGTACCACAGAAGAGTTTTGCATTTGAAGACAAGTGTATATCTTGCATGAAAGGAAAGCAACATAAGAAACCACACAAGTCTAAAGATGTAAATTCTATTTCCTCGCCTTTTGAGTTGCTACATATGGATCTCTTTGGCCCCATACGCAAGAGAAGCATAGGTGGCAAATGGTATTGTTTGGTTGTCACAGACGATTATTCTAGATTCTCTTGGGTGTTCTTTTTGGGATCTAGGGATGAAACTCCTGGTATTCTTATGGAGTTTTTAGATCTAATAGAGAATATCTATAGAAAAAGAGTTAAGAGAATTCGTAGTGACAATGGAACAGAGTTCAAGAATTCAACGTTCCAAATATATTGCTTAAGCAAAGGGATACAACATCAATTCAGCGCACCTTATGAACCTCAACAGAATGGTGTTGCTGAAAGGAAGAACAAAACGTTGATTGAAGGGGCTAGAACAATGCTTGCAGATTCAAAGCTTCCGATCATCTTTTGGGTAGAAGCAGTGAATACTGCATGTCATGTTCTCAATAGGGTTCTTACTGTTAAAAAGCTGAACAAAACTTGTAATGAGCTTTTAAACAAAAAGAAACCTAACTTAAAAGGGTTTGAACCCTTTGGAGTTTCTTGCACCTTGTTGAAGACCAACTATCAACCAAAATTTGGTGAGAAGGCTGATGAAGGATACTTCCTAGGTTATGTGCCTAACTCACCAAACAAACGAGCTACACACATGACTTGCATAAGGGGTTAGATTGGCAATTTGATTATTCAGATCTCTTCAAGTCATTTAAAGTCCCTATCAGTGACTATGTCAGTAATTCAGAGATACCTGAACTTTTATTGTCTGGAGATGAAGATCTTACTTCTTCACCAACATCAAATGTTCAAACGTCTGGAATTAGGACTATGGTTGATTCTGATGAAGTTTCACCTATTGAGTCACAACAACCTCCAGTTGATACATCTCAAGAGAATGTAGATTCTGAAATTGTTGAGGATGATATCCTTACTCCTCTGAGACAATTAAGGATATCTACTTCTAATGAAGTTATACCACCATTGGAGGAAATTGATACTAACTTAGGAGATGATATACCAGTTGAACATGTATCCTCAACGAGATTAAATAGGAATCATCCGATTGATAATATCATTGGTGATCCAAATTCTCCTATTCTAACTCGGAATCAATCGAAAGCTAGTACATCAACTCACTCAAGCTTGTATGCTGAAATGAACGAGACAAGGATTACAAATCTATGTCTATATTCGTGCTTTATCTCACAAATTGAACCTAAGAATGTGCAAATAGCTTTGAAGGATAATTCGTGGGTCGAAGCAATGCAGGAAGAACTGTCTCAGTTCTCTAAGTTACAAGTATGGGAATTGGTTGATTTACCTGCTAGTGAATATCCAATTGGAACTAGATGGGTATTTAAGTGCAAGAAAGACGATCGGGGAATCGTGACTCGCAATAAAGCTCGTCTAGTTGTTCAAGGTTTCAATCAATAAGAGGGGATTGACTACAATGAAGTGTTTGCACCTGTGGCTAGGCTTGAAGCAATTAGGTTATTCTTAGCATTTGCAGCTTCAAAGAAAATGAAAGTTTTTCAGCTGGATGTTAAGAGTGCCTTCTTGCATGGCAAAGTCAAAGAAACGATGTATGTTTCTCAACCACCGGGATTTACTGATCCACAGTATCCAGATAGAGTATATCGTCTTGATAAGGCTCTATATGGATTACATCAAGCACCGAGTGTTGGTACATCTTGTGTGACAACAGCTTCTAGTTTTGTAAATTAGTCATTTTGTTTATCTTTGTAATTGTAAATGTTTAAGTTTGTCTAAGTAGGTATGTAAGTTCGTACGAACTTCAAGAAGGTACGAACTTAGGACATACGAACTTAGACATACGAACTTGTCTAAGTTCGTACGAACTTACCTAAGTTCGTATGGGCCTGGACATGAGCTAAGTTCGTAGGGCCCAGCCCATACGAACTTGAGCTCTATATATGTCCATGTTCGTACGAATTTGAAAATAAGTTTAGAGAGCAGATTTTCAGTTGTCTTGAGAGAGAGAGAAAACGTTTGTATTGAGGGTTTAGTCTTGATTGAATGTAAAGATTGGTTATATTCAATAAAGACGTGTTTATTAGTATTCTTTACGTATTCGTGTATAATCGTTGATTATCGTTAGGTATATTCAAGGATTCCGCACTTGTTTATACTTGAATATCTCGTAGATCCAGACCCGAGGAACCTACAAGTGGTATCAGAGCCTTTAAACAATTCGTTTTAAGGTTAGGGATATTGAAACGATAAAGAAGGATCGATCACGAACGATTTTGACGTTAAAATCTCTGATTTTCACGTTCAAAAGTGTTAAAGTTCACTAATTAGGTGATTAGATTCGAAAACGGCGCATTTGGATAGCCCAGATTCGAAAATTTGCGAATTAGGGTTTTGACAGTTCGTCGTACGAACCTACTGTATTCGTACGAACCTACTATATTCGTACGAACCTAGAGTCTCCTACGAACTTAGACCATTCGAACTTACTCAAGTTCGTTGACCATTCGAACTTACCTAACTTCGTTTGACCTTCGAACTTACTTAAACTCGTACACTTTTGTTGACCTTCGAACCTACCAGTAACTTTTACAGAATTAAAAAAAAAAAAAAAGACCATTCGAACTTACTCAAGTTCGTTGACCATTCGAACTTACCTAACTTCGTTTGACCTTCGAACTTACTTAAATTCGTACACTTTTGTTGACCTTCGAACTTACCAGTTACTTATACAGAATTAAAAAAAAAAAGAGTTATTTGGCGGGAAATTTCTAAAAAATTTTCTTTCATCTAAAGTTGAATTTAGGCTTACCTTTGTCTAACTTTGGTGTGAGAAAATTTCAATTTTACATAGAAAATTTTCGAGAAATTTTTGGAGGGAATTTCGGGATACTATTTAAATTACGATGTCGAATCTAAACAAACTTATAGAGATGGACCATGAAGTTGGAAAATCTACTTCTCCACCAAAACTGCTAAAGGCTGAAGATTACTTTTGGTGGAAAGAGCGCTTTGAATCATTTGCTAAATACAATGATGTTAAGATGTGGATCTGCATAAGTGAAGGATATGATGCACCTACCTATGACTTTAACGGAAAATCAAAGGTGTATTCTTATTCAGCCATGAAAGATGAAGATAAACGTATGTATGAGGCAGAGAATAAAGCATACATTTCCTAAATACAATACTTCTTAGGAGCTTTGGTTAGCTTTAGAGAAGCGATTTGAAGGAAATGAACAGATTAAGGAGAACAGAGCAGATTTGCTTACAAAACAATTTTATGTTTTTAAGCATCTAAACGGCGAGTCATTAGAAGCTATCATCACTAGATATTATCACTTAATGACTGAGATGAACAATATAGGACTCAAATTCACTGACATTGTCAAGAATAATAAACTTCTAGAAGCGTTACCTGCTAAATGGGATATTTACTCTTTATTGATTAAAGAGAGCAGTGATTACAAGACACTGCGCTTGAAGAGGTTGTTGGGAAACTGAGAGTGTATGACTTGAACATGAAGAAAAAGAGACGGGATCTGATCAGGTTCAAGATCCCAGTGTTTATCACGGGACCAAGTCTGATTCTACTTCATCTACAAGTAATGGAGTAACAGCTTTCTTTACTGGAGAGTCCGAAACAAATAATGTTATCAGAAATTCTGACGGCAGTATTTGTTATATTGCTTCATCTGGAGATTCAGGCAAAGATAGGAACCCAACATCTGGAATCACTCAAGAAATCAATGTCTATGAGCATGAAGTCAGCTGATAATCATCTTGCGACGCTTGCATCATTTATGGCATCTCACGAAAACTTCATTCAGGGAAAGATCACTGATCCTGCGATGCTTACTGAGGACTATGATCAGATTGATCCTGATGATTTGGAAGAGATGGACTTACAATGGCAAATGGCCATGATCGCAAGAAGAACACAAAGGTTCATAAATCGCACTGGTCGGAAGTTTGTAGGAGGAAAAGTTGGTTTTGATAGACCAAAATCAAGTGCTATAACTGTGATGGTTTCGGTCACTTTGCACAGGAATGTCAAAGACCAATGAGAGAACAGGCTTCGCACCAGGGAAGACCGGGATACTCGTTTCAAGGAACATCTGGAGGAACTTCAAACTCTGGAAATACTTCAAACTCCAGAGCTTTGGTGGTTCAAAATCAAGAAGGTTCTTATGATTGGAGTACTCAAGTGAAAGAATCTCAGGCATTTATGGCATCAGTGGATGGGGAAACGTCTGAGAACACGGTTAATGATGATTCAGAGAACGCTGAAGAGCAGAGGGCTGAGGATGAAGTATCTACTTCAGAGACCAGGATTGTCAAGCTAGAATCAACTGATACAATGAGTACGAGGGATTTCATAGCGTACATGGCAAACTTGGATGCTGAGAAGCATAAGGTATTTTTAAATTTAGACTCTGTTGTAAATGCATGTGTATTATGTACTAACTTTGCAGAGCAGGCTGAAAAGTTAATGGAATCATCAAATTCTGTGACTGCTCAGTTAAACTTATTGAAAGAAGAAAACTCAATCTTAAGACATAGAAATACTGAGTTGGTTAATAAATCAAATTCTGATGAAAAAGATTTAAAATTTTTAAAAGATACAGTTAATGAGCAGAGTCAAATAATTGACTTGGCTCATGAACATGTATCAGATTTAACCAAACAGTGTTCTGAAAAAGAAAAGGAATTAGCAGATGCTAAAGTGAAAATTGTTGAACTTCATCAGAAACTTGAGATGAGACGTTTCTCAATTGACACTCTAGACAATATGCTAAGTATTCAAAAATCGCCATATGATAATAGTGGAGTGGGATACCGTGAAGTACCCCCACCATTCAATCATAATTATTCTTTCATTAATACACCTGAGCTGTCACAAGAAACTGACTCTATTAATCAATCAGCGGTCTCTGAAAAGTTTGGAACAAAGAGAGCTGAGTCTGGTTCCGCTACTGATATCTTAAAATCTGAAACTTCCATGACATCTAAAACCACTCTTAAAAAGAAAGTTTCTTTCGAAAATAAGGGTGTGCTGGAAGTAAATCAAGAACCTAAACACAGTATTAAGTTTGTGAAACCTACATCTGAAAATGTTCATGACCAAGGTAAACAAACAGAACACGACTCATCTCCAACTTTACCTAATTTGGACAAACAAAAGTGTCTCAAGGCTCTTAAAAAGACCTCGGAGAAACTTTCTTGCTTTTTATGTCACCAAAAGGGACATGTAGTAAGTATATGTCCAAACAAAGGTAAAGACATAGCATTAACAAAGGTGAAGAAAGACCAATCACCGGTTAAAGCTAGCACTTCTCAAGCAAAGTTAAATAAATCACCTGAGAAGACTAGCGTAAACAAGAACATAGCAAGTGTTTTCCAGGATGAAATTAAAATTAAAATTAAGGAAAATGCTGAAACATCGAGTAAAACTGGAATAGGTTATCAGAGAACTCCTAGTTTTCAGAGATGTCAACCACGTTTTACTCCAGTGAAGTTTTCGATAAATGATAGTCCTCGGAGCACTACTCCTATTAAAGGCAGTTCTTCGGGAAAAACCATTCGATCGAAAACTCCACAAAGTTTTCAAACACCAAATAAAAGTATTTCTAACAAAAATAGTAATAATCGGAATTCTCAGAATTCAAATTTGAACTATCAATTTAATGTTAGATCTACATCAAACCCAAGGCAAGTAAGTCAGAGACTATTTCAAAAGTCTCCGGAACGAAAGCCTAGTGGAAGTGTCTCCCATTCCTCAACTAGTAAGAATTCTAGAGAATCCAAGTCTCTTGAAAAGAGAGATGGATATCTAAAAGAATTCTCATTTGTTGATGAGGATGGCCAACCCAAGACCGTGGTGGCTTAGGTCCCCCTTAATTGCTAAAGCTTTTCATCATTTGTGCAGGAGTTGACAAGACGCGTTATGTACTGGTGGTATGTTGATAGCGGTTGCTCCCAGCACATGATGGGGGAAAGGCCGATTTTGGTGGACTTTGTAACCAAAAAGGGAGGACATGTAAACTTTGCAAGAGCAAAAGGAGGACAAATCATGGGATCAGGATCTGTCACTAATGGGAAAATAACGCTAGAGCAAGTCAACTATGTTGAGGAGCTGAAGCATAATCTCATGAGTGTTTCTCAGATTTGTGACAAAGAACATTCTGTTCATTTCACAGATAGAGAAGCCTTGATCCTGAAACCCGGATTTGTGATACCCGACGAGTGGATTATCATGAGGGCACCAAGAAAAAACGATACTTATGTGATGGACATGAGTGTTGCAGAACCTTCTACGACGTCAACATGTTTATTATCCAAAGCTTCGGAGATTGAGTCACAATTATGGCATAGGAGAATGGCACATCTGCATTTTCGGAAGATGAATTTCTTAGTCCAACATGGTTTAGTACAGGGTGTTCCATTGTAGAGTTTCGGGCTAGAAGACAAGTGTGTGCCATGTCTGAAAGGGAAACAGCATAAGAAGTCTCACAAGTCTAAAACTCATAACTCCATTGCCACACCATTTGAGCTCCTTCACATGGATCTTTTTGGACCGGTGACTGCAAGGAGCATCGGTGGTAAACACTACTGTTTAGTTGTGACCGATGACTACTCACGATTTTCTTGGGTATTTTTCTTGGGTACCAAGGATGAGACAGCACCGACGCTGATGAACTTCTTCACCCAGGTAGAGCACCAGTATAATCGAGGAGTAAAAAAGATAAGGAGCGACAATGGCACAGAGTTCAAGAACACACTGCTGAACGTCTATTGCTTAAGCAAGGGAATTCAGCATCAGTTCAGTGCTCCCTATGAGCCACAGCAGAATGGAGTCGCAGAAAAAAAAATCGGACATTGATTGAAGCAGCACGGACAATGCTAGCTGATTCAAAACTTCCCGTCATTTTCTGGGGGAAGCCGTGAATACAGCTTGTCACGTCTTAAATAGGGTTTTAACTGTTAAAAGACTTAACAAAACCTGTTATGAACTTTTACACGGTCGAAAACCGAATCTACTAGGTTATGAACCGTTTGATGTTCCATGTACCTTATTGAAAACCAGGAATCAACCGAAATTTGGTGAACGGGCTGACGAAGGATTCTTCCTAGGTTATGTTGCTGGTTCACCTAACAAACGGGTTTACAACAAGACGACTGGTCGTGTTGAGATTGTCTTTAACATTGAAGTCACAACACACACACCAGCAGATCACATAGGACCTGAGTGGTTATTTAACTATGATGTTGTCTTCAAGTCATTCAATGTTCCTCTCCTAAGTGATAGTGGCACTTTGGGATTGGAATATTCAATTCTAGATGATGATGCTGACGGTTTAGCACCAAGATCCACTATTTCATGTTCCGACACTTCAACAGGTAACGGAAAAGCAATTATTCAAGAGCAGATAGAAGATGTTGATCCGCGTTCGAATGAACAACCTTCAACTTCAGCAGCTACAAGTTCCGACAAAGGTAATTTCGAAGAAGATGTAACAACTGAGGGGGAGATAGGGTCAAACCTTGAATCTGATATACCTGTTGATACTACTGTCTCGACACGAGTTAACAAAGATCATCCAATCGAGAATATCATTGGTGATCCGAGTTCAAGTGTAAAGACACGTAGAGGTATTATTGAAAGCACTAGTCTTTATGTATCAATCCAAGACTCTGGGATAATACATACATGTCTATATAGTTGCTTTATCTCTCAAGTGGAGCCGAAGAATGTTCAGATGGCTCTAAAAGACAACTCATGGGTAGAGGCAATGCAAGAGGAGCTTGTACAGTTCAAAAAGCTTAAGGTATGGGAGCTTGTTGATCTACCTAAGGGAGAGTTTGCGATAGGCACCAAATGGGTGTTTAAGTGCAAACGTGATGATCGCGGGATTGTCACAAGGAACAAGGCCAGATTGGTGGTCAAGGGATTTAATCAGCAGGAAGGGATAGATTATACAGAGGTTTTTGCCCCGGTAGCAAGGCTAGAAGCCATTCGACTATTTCTGGCATATGCTGCGTACAAAAAGATGAAAGTCTATCAGCTGGACGTCAAGAGCGCCTTCTTACTGCTGTGTCAGTCAACTTGTGCACCAAACTTACTGCGCTCTTAAATGTAGTTGGTTCAGATGTTGTCACCAGACTTAGAATCTCAGGTGCCAATCCCCAGCTGTACCTCTCAATGCGCTTGTACTCGGGTGTGACCATGTGAGGTACCAAGCGGGCTAACTCCTGAAATTTTGTAGTGTAAGCGGTAATGTCGAACCAATCATCTTTATATCCCACAACTCAGTCTCGATCTTCTGAAGTTCATTGCGGGGACAGAATTCTTCTAAGACCATCGTCTTCATTTCGTCCCAAGAGATGGAATTGGCGGCCTCCCTTCCAAGTGTTTGGACTTGGGCATTCCACCAAGTTAATGTGTTGATGCATCTTAGAGTGTCTGTTAGTTGGTCTAGTCTGTACTGTGTCTGTAAATGAAATAGACTTAGTGAAAATTACATTTTCTGTGTACTGCGACACAAGGCTTGTGTCGCATTAGTTGTAGTTGCGACACAATGCCTGTGTCGCATTAGTGATCTCTGCGACACAAGGCTTGTGTCGCAGAACGGCCAGTTTGTTTAGTATAAATATCAAAGTTAGAGATTTTTAGAAATAGACTTTTGACACACTCTTTATTCTCTGTATTTTGGCTGCTACATCTTTGAGAGAATACCTTGAGTATAGAAATATAAAGTTTTATTCCTTTTGTTCTTCATTGTCTAAACTTTATATTCTTTGTTTGTGTATTTGTCTCCTTATCCACTTGATTTGATTAAAAGATCATTCAAGATTGGGATCCACAATTGGTATCAGAGCCATAATCTTTGATTGCTAGTGGTATCAAATCATTTGGTTAAGCTTTTTAATACTTTTTTGATCATTTGACATTTTCTTGGTGTTTGATCTTCTTTAATGGTATTTTAGAGCTGCATTTTGGTGTTTTTGAACATAAAAATCTCTACCTTTACTGGCTTTTTCGATAAAAAGCATTTAGGGTTCGAAAATCTGTGTTTTTGAGGTTTATTCGTACTGACAGCGCTGTGTTTGCGACATAGTGTTGCGACATAATATTGTGTCGCTATAGGGTTTCAGCGACCTTAATCCTGCGACATAGAACTGCGACATAATCCTTGTGTCGCTGCTAGTCTTCTTGCGAAATATCTTGTGCGACATATCATTAGTGTCGCATTCTTTAGTTTTTCAAAACTTTTGAAAAGTCTCTCGAGCCCATTACCATGTCTGCTTCTACATCAACATCACTTCAACAGGTTGGGGCAATGTTAAAGCATAATAGTGAGGTGGGTTCTACAAACAAACCACCGATGTACACTACGGGTATGAACTATTGAGACTGGCGTCAACGGTTTGAAGCGTTTGTATCGTTCAACGATGTTGAGATGCTGATCTATTTAGAGGAACGATATGAACGCCCTGTTCGAACTGGTATATTTAATGGACCTATTCCTGAAAAGTCCATTAAATCAATGACTCCTAAAGAACGTAAGGCTTTCGATACTGAACGAAAAACATATTCTGCGATTACTATGGCCTTACCTCAACAGATATTGAGACAACTACGCAATCACAAGACCGCTTATGATCTATGGAAGGGGTTCGAAAAGAAATGTGGTGGTAGTGACCAGTACAAACGAAACAAACTGGATCTTGTTAAGAAACAGTTTGAGGTTTTTGACATGTTACCTACTGAGTCTCTGGAGGATATGTGTAGTCAATACTCTCAGCTCGTAAGTGAATTAGTCGAGGGAGGAGTAAATCTCGACAAAACTGATGTAAACAAGAAGCTTTTGGGTTCCTTACCAAAGAAGTGGAATACACGAGTGCTGCTGATGGAAAAAGACGAGATATAATGGATATGGAGCTCGATGATCTGATTGGACAAATTCCTGCTGACCTCCTGGATATGCAGAAGAAGGAGACCAAGGCTACTGCACATATTCAGAATCCTATGTTATATGGTGTGGATGTTCCTGCTGCAGCGACTCAAGCTGCTGGGGCTGCATTCTTTTCTGGGGGTTCTGGTACTCCAAATTTATCTGGTGGTTTTGGATATACTACCACCAACCCTTCTAGTGGGGGTGGTACTTCAACTTTAAAGGAGCATCTCCTACAGTTGCTGAGGAACATGCAGCTGTCTTCACCGTTTTCTTGTCAGCGTATGATGACTTCCTATCCAACAAGAACAGCACTGTGAATATGACTGAAGAAGATTTTAGTCAAATTGATCAAGAAGAGCTTGAACGAATGGACTTGAAGTGGAGCATGGCTATGCTCACAAGACGTGTCAAGAATTTCTTGAAAAAGACTGGGAGGAAGAACGTCACTGATCCGGAAGAGAAGGGTTTGGGATTCAATAAGAGCAAGGTAAAATGCTACCAGTGTCACAACTATGGACACTTTGCTCGTGAATGTGACCGAAAGAAGAATCCACCTTCCGGTTTGTCTAAGCCCTCTCAGTCCAACTCATCTGAGAAGACCAGATCTGACGAAAAAGCGATGGTTTCCGCTGCGCTACTGCTCTCCAACAATGCTTGGGAATGGTCTGACCCAGATGAAGATGATACAGAATGGGCACTAATGGCTGAAGTGCATGAGGTACATGATGAACCCTTATCTTGTGTATCATGCATTCAATTAACTAACTAGCTAAACAGGTATAGAGAGGATACCACACGCCTTAACACTGTCATAGAAAATTTAACTGAAACAAATAATATGTCACGGGACAGTGATAAGCCAGTGGTCAAAAGTTAAAAGCTGTTTTGGAAGAGAAAAACGAACTAAAAGCTAAGATTTTTGAACAACAAGATGAAATTGGTAGCTATGTTGATATGTTATCATCAGTTAAAAGGGAACTTGTTGAATCTCAAACTGAAGTTCTAAATTTGAAGAAAAAGCTTTCAAACTTTTCCACATCCTCTCTAGTTTTTGATGAAATCCTACAGGCACAGAGGACTGACACTAAGAGTAAGGCAGGACTTGGTTTCCATCAAGTCCCACCTCCTAAGGATTATCTTCCTATGCCTGTTAGGGATAATGTCAATTATATGATGCCTATCTTTACTAAGATAGATGTTAAACTTGTCAAACCTGCTGTTAGAATCAATATAAGTAAGCCTGAGCTCGTTAAGGCTGAAAATGCCATCATTGCATGCGAACAACCTGAGACTAGTAAGCCCGAGCCTATTAGGGCTAATACTAGTGAGTCTGACATAATTAAGACTCAAAAGGTTGAGAAACTTAAGCCTGTTAAGGCTAAGATTCATCAGACTGAGCTTATTAAGTCTGAAAATATGGTTGAGCCTAAGATAGGAAAGGCTCTTTCTGTGCTTCCTCATATCATTGAAGAGGAAATTGAGATTGAGGACATAACTGATCAAGAGTTTCGACCAGTTAAGAAAATTGTCAAGCCTGAAAATTATATTATTACTATCGAAAGAAATGAACAGGCTATAACTAAAAGAATAGGTAAAGCCACAGCTGAGCCTCAAAAGAAGATTGTTTCTAAAACGATTATATTAAATAAATCTTCTAAAAATTCAAGTAAAGCATCTGCTGTTGAATGTTCACGCAAATGTGATTGTTCAACACATGCTTCTTTTGGTCGAGCTCATCGGTTTGTTCCTAAATCTCAATCTTGTTTTGAGCAACGATCTTGCTTCTACTGCAAGAAGCAAGGTCATTTGATAAATAATTGTCCTGTGCTTGCAAAGAAGCAGTTTGGGAAACAGGTTTCTCAAGTTTCAAAACTTAAAAAACTTTCAAAGAAGCCTATTTCAATGAAATGCTCAAAGACTCCTGTCCCAGCTGTTAAGGTCAACAAAGTTGAGCAAAATACTTTGCAAAACTTAAAGCTCAAAGTTGTTGACTCGCAAGCATCCAAACCAAAACAAGTTTGGAAGATTAAGGAATCTTGCAAAGATTCTACATCCAACAATACCTCATCAGTCAAACATTCTAAACTATTTGAAAACAAAGTTTTGACTGATGTGGTCGTTGTTGATGATGTTACTGGAGTACCCAAGACTATCAAGGCTTGGGTCTCCATTTCTAACTAATTTACCTTGTTTGTGGTGCCGCAGCAACCTAAATCTGTAAAGAATAGTAAATGGTATATCGACAACGGTTGTTCTCGGCACATGACTAGTGATGTTTCTCTTTTATCTGAGGTTCATGCTTACAATGGAGGCTATGTGGCCTTTGCTGGTGATAAAGGGGGAGTTATTTCTGGTCAAGGTACGCTTACCAATGGAATGGTAAGTTTTGAGAAGGTGAATTTTGTGGAGCAATTACAACACAATCTTCTCGGTGTCTCTCAAGTGTGCGATAAAAAGTACACTACTACTTTTACAGACACTGAGTGTTGTATATTGAAACCGGGATTTGTGATCCCTGAAGAATGGGTGCTACTAAGGGCACCTCCGGAGCGAGACACTTATATTATGGACATGAGTACTGTGGAAACTACACAGCTCACATGTCTTCTATCTAAAGCTCCCGAGAAGGAATCGTTATTATGGCACAGACGTATGGGACACTTGCACTTTCGCAAGATGAACTACCTGATCAAGAATAATCTGGTGCGAGGTGTCCCTAAGCAATCCTTTGGACTGAATGATCACTGCATCCCTTGCCAGAAAGGAAAGCAACACAAGAAGTCTCGCAGACCGAAGCTGGTGAATTCAACTGAGAAGCCTTTAGAGCTTTTCCACATGGATTTATTCGGGCCAGTTAGAAAGAAGAGTTTGGGAGGTACTTCTTATTGCCTAGTTGTGACAGATGATTATTCACGTTTTTCTTGGGTTTATTTTCTGAAGACCAAGGATGAAGTGCCTGAGATTCTTATTTATCTATTCGATAAACTGCAAAATCTTTGTGATTTGAGAATCAAGAAAATTAGGAGTGATAACGGTACAGAGTTTAAGAACTCGATTATGGAACTGTGTTTGAGTAATGGTATTGAACACCAATTCAGTGCCACAAGGACTCCACAGCAGAACGGGGTTGCAGAACGTAAGAATAGAACCTTGATTGAGGCTGCACGTACAATGCTATCTGACTCTAAGCTTCCAATCACTTTCTGGGCCGAAGCTGTGAATACGGCCTGCTACGTTCTAAATCGGGTGTTAACAGTTAAGAAGAAGAACAAGACATCCTATGAATTGTTCAACAATAGAAAGCCTAATCTACAATTTCTTGAACCGTTCGGCTGCTTATGCACTATTATGCACACCAAGGAACGAATTGCTAAGTTTGGTGAGAAATCCTGTGAAGGCGTCTTCCTAGGATTCTCTAACAACTCACCAAACAAACGAGTGTATAACTTAGTGACCAAGCGTGTGGAAGAACACTTTGAGGTTACCTTCTTCCATTACACTGAAAACCCTCAAGGGAAGGGACCCGAATATTTGTTTGACTATCAAACACTGTTTGATTCTTTCAATATTCCTGAGGAGAATGAAGAAGAGGATATAGTGACACTACTTCATGGGCTGGACATCGTTTCTGAAACTCCACCCATCTCTATTCCTCCACCACCTACAGCAAAACCAGCAACTGCTCCTTTTGTCTCTTGTGATTCTGCTCCCTCTGTTTCTTGTGATACTCCACCTCCACTCGTTCCTGAGAATGTTCCTAATCCTACTTATGATGAGGAACAAATGGTTGAGGATTCTGTTCAATCACCCATAGCTGAATTTGAACCATTACCTGCATCTGACCTTGAAGATTTACCTGCACTCCAACTTGAACTTGAAGCTGACTCTACAAACCTTGATTCTATCATCGTTCCAGCTGCAATTCCGAGCTCTCGGATCAATGTGTCACATCCAGTTAATGCCATTCTTGGTGATTTAAACAAAGGTGTTTTAACGAGACGACAATTTTCTTCTGCTGAACAATCTGTGTTGACATCGTCTCCTATTGCCGACACTGATCCTGTTTGTCTTGCTTCGGACATTGATGAATGTTTTCTCTCACAAGTCGAACCAAAGAAGATAGCTGATGCGTTGAAGGATCCATACTGGGTTGAGGCTATGCAGGAAGAGCTTCAACAATTCAAAAAGCTGCAAGTATGGACTTTGGTGTCTTTACCCAAGGGTGTTCATCCAATTGGCACTCGTTGGGTATATCGTGTGAAGAAGGATGATCGGGGTGTGATAATTCGTAACAAAGCACGTCTTGTGGTCCAAGGTTTCACTCAAATTGAAGGTTTGGACTATGATGAAGTATTCGCCCCGGTTGCTCGTTTGGAATCCATTCGCATTTTTCTGGCATACGCTTCTTTCAAAAGGATTTCGGGTTTATCAGCTTGACGTGAAGAGCGCCTTTCTGTATGGTCAAGTAGTCGAGGAGGTCTATGTCAAACAGCCGCCTGGATTTGAAGATTCTGTTCATCCGAACTTCGTCTACAAGCTAGACAAAGCATTGTATGGTCTACATCAAGCTCCTAGAGCTTGGTATGAGCGGCTTGCGACTCATCTTCTGAAGAACGATTTTGTACGTGGAACGATCGACAGTACTCTCTTCATCAAGCATGCCGGGGAGGACTTGTTATTAGTACAGGTGTATGTGGATGACATCATTTTTGGTTCTACCAAGGATGAACTGTGTCGCGACTTCGAGCGGATCATGAAGTCAAAATTTGAAATGAGTGCTATGGGGGAGCTTAACTTTTTCTTGGGCGTACAAGTCGAACAGTCTGCTAAGGGGATTTACATTCATCAGTCCAAGTACGTCAATGATATGCTTATGCGGTATAAGTTGACTGACTGTAAATCCTATGGGACGCCCTTAGAGCTGAATCATCATCTTGGTCCAGCGGAAGATGAAGATGACTGTCCGGAAAAAGATTACCGTTCTATGATTGGTTCTCTGATGTATCTCACTGCATCACGTCCGGACATTGTCTTTGCAGTCTCTCTCTGTTCCAGGTATCAGGCTAAACCGAAGGTGTCTCACATGAAGGCAGTTACGCGAATCTTCGGTTATCTCAAGTATAGACCAACTCTTGGCCTATGGTATTCTAATGAGAAAACCTTTGCGCTCACTGCTTACTCGGACTCGGATTACGGGGGATGCAATATGGATAAGAAGTCTACTTCTGTTGGATGTCAGTTTCTTGGATCTCGGCTCGTATCTTGGCAGTGCAAAAAGCAAACGACTGTTTCTACCTCAACCGCAGAGGCTGAATACATTGCTGCGGCCAGTTGCTGTTCCCAGGTTCTTTGGATACAACACCAGTTGCGAGATTACGGTTTACTCCTAACTATGACTCCTATTCATATAGATAATACTGCTGCTATATGTATTACACGTAATCCTGTCCAACATTCTAAGACCAAACACATAGAAATTAGGTTTCATTTCATTCGTGATTGCTATGAGAAACACCTAATTGATCTGGTCCAAATTGATACCCTTAAGCAGAATGCCGACCTGTTCACCAAAGCCTTTTCCCGTGCTCGTTTCGATGAGCTTGTCAACATGATAGGGTTACGTTTCTTTCAAACTCAAAAGTAATATTTGTGACCTTATTATGTTTTGTTCTTATGCTTATTATTCATTTAAAAAAAAAAAAAAAAAAAAAGGTAAGTAAAGCAATAGCCACTCTTTGTGCTTACTAGCATTAAAGAAAAGCAACGTTGCAACATGTGCAAAAGACATTCAGTTGTGTCTGTAAACAACTAGGGAGATGATAGTACATTAGGAGACATCCCTCACACGTCAGTCTTAAGTTTTATCCTTGATGTATCAGTAGGTTTATCTCGTGTATGTTATACATGTCCTTACAAACAACTGTATCATTGCACGATGTATTGGTAGGCATTTTCATACTCTTCTTTGAGCAACTAAGAAATCATTTAATCTGTGTTTAATCTTTTGTGATGACCATCATATGATGTATGACAATGTGTCTTAATTCTTATGTATCAGCCTGCCATGCTTCTATTAACTTGAGCATTGTATATGACAACATTTGGGGATTTATGCCGTCTGTTTCTTTTGTTGTACGTCCGTACAGACCTGGTCTCAGTCAGTATACTTTCAAAAACTAAGCAAACAAAAGTCAAAGTACTTTCAAATCTTATAAAATCAAAGATTCCTTACAAGGTCGCCAAATGGTTTGACCAAGTCTGGTTTTGCTTACACCTGAATCAAGTTTAAGTCGCTTTGTTGTATGTATGTACAGACCTGTCACCGCTAGTTTGATTCTTAAAAATGTTGAATTCAAATGCTTTCTCTAACTAATCGAAGTCTTGGGCATGTTTTGATACTGGGAGTATATCTGTGTGGGATTCACGGAGACATACTCACTCTCACAATAACTGCTAAAGCTTGAAGTTGAGTGTGATACATGTTTAAGTGGACAAACAATACTGATAATCGTCTTGTTACAGATTGCTTCTCAGGCTTGTTTACTTTGCTTGATAAATTTAAATTTGGACAACTATACTGATAATCGAATTAAAATTTGATATTGTCTTGCGAGTCTGTCTTTCTAATATGATCCCTATATCGACACCTCTCAAAACGTTCTTTTATGTTATTTTATTATTATATATCTGTCTCTGTTAATTTTCTTTTCTAAAATGTTATTTTATTATTATATATCTGTCTCTGTTAATTTCCTTTTCTAAAATGTTATTTTATTATTATATATTTGTCTTTGTTAATTTTCTTTTCTAAAGGTCACAAATAAAACAATTAATTAAAATTTAACCCTTGATTGGCTTCTGCGACACAAGGCTTGTGTCGCATATTTGTGTTGCCAATCATGCGACACAAGACTTGTGTCTTATGCTTTGTGGCCCAGCGACACAAGACTTGTGTCGCCTATTTTGTGCTGCCCAGACAGCGACACAACTATTGTGTCGCTTCTTGTGTCGCTGCCTTGTGTCAGGGGTATAAATACCCTCGTGTCGCTGTAATTAGTATCTAATTACCAGCGACACAGCAATTCAAATTCAGCGACACAACAGGATTTCTGCGACACAAGCACCCTGACGTCAATTTCGACCTTTCTGTGATTTCTGTGTGTTTTTGGTTCGATTCAAAGCCTGTTTCCTGTTCTCCCTATCATTCCGCGCTCATAGGTACCATATTTAACATTTTTTATTGCGTATTTAATCAGGCATTTAATTTCTCATTTTCGGCTTTTAGGGTTTCTTATGTTTTGCAAAATTACGCATATTAAATTGTTTGAATGCATGAAGTTGATGTTGTTAAGTGTTCCTGTGTTGATTATGAACGTTTTGAACTGATAAAAACATGTAACCCTAAAATCTGTTCAACAGAATTCTGGGTTTCATTGTGTTCATCTATGCGACACAATCTGCGACACAAGCGTTGTGTCGCAGTCTGTGCCCTTATGACGCTGCTCATTGCTGCGACATAATGCTTGTGTCGCCGCCTTATGACGCTAGATTCTGTGCGACACAACCCTTATGTCGCTTATTAATCATTAAATTGATTTAATTGCAAAACTGCGACATAACTCGTTATGTCGCTCCTAAATCCTGCGACACAAGGCTTGTGTCGCAAGACATTTTTTAATTCAAAAATGTCAATGTTATTTGTTGAAACTAATGGCTTTCAAGATTATCATCTTTTTACAGATATGGCTCACGTTAATGCTTTCTTCTGGGAACCGAGACATAATGTCACGGCCTTCTTAGATGACGAAAAGGAATCGGCGGCGCCTTACCGTCCAATGATTGCCTTTCTTCGCAGATCCCGCATATACACTGCGATCACATCTACCACCAACATCTATCGGGATCATGTCTCCGAATTTTGGGTCAATGCAGCTGTCAATTCGGATCTAGAGTTCACGCGGATCATCTCTCGGGTTAACGATCGCGAAATTACTCTCTCTGAGTAGATCATTCGTGATTTCTTTCAATTTCCGGATGACTCTGAGATGCCCGTGGTCTTTTCTCATGTGTTTATTGCCGGGGGCATGGGTCGCCTCGGCTACCCGACTATTCCTCGTGATCAATATCGCAAAGGCCTATCTCACTAAGGTCTGGTGGTATTTGATGCACATTATGATCGTCTGCCTCTCTGGCAGGAAAGCAGGTTTTGATGGGATGAGTTTATCTACTGCATCCGCTATGCTGGCACTAGTCTACAATAAGCCCTACAACTTCTCGGGGTATATTTTTCGGATTATTGTAGATAATGCACAGGCTGGGGAGGGACAATGGGCTTTGTACCCACGTTTTGTCCAATTATTGATCAATCATTTACTCCCAGGGTTACCGGTGGCCCCACAGCACCAATTTCGCCCGACACCGATGAATACCCAAATTTTCGTGGTATCCGGTCAATATGCTAAGGGCGCACCGTCCCGCCTGATGTGCCACTTTTTGGCCATATTGTGGATGAGGCCTATGTGCCTCCGGAGGGTGACGAATTCGCCGAATCGGCTCCTATTCCTAGGCCACTGTCACCTCCGCCACAGGCACCGATTCCACAACAACAACCACAACAACAGTCTTAACAACAAAACAACAAAATCCCGATCCTCAATTTGAAGATCTTATGCGGGATATTGATGAGATCTGTCCCTCTCCTCAAAGTTCGACTGGCAAAAGGCCACGTGAGGATGTCACTTACATTGTCTCAGACGACATACCTACATCCAGTCGACCGCGCACTTCTTCAACTGCTGGGCCTTCGGAGGTTCAGACTCCCGTGCATCCTCATCCTGATATTATAAAGCAACTTTTGGATCGGATGGAGGAGATGCAAAAGACTGTGCACGATCAAGCAAATCTAATTCAGTCACAAGCCGCCCTAATTGAAGCTCAAACGTTTAGTGTAGGATCGATAAAGGAACGACCTTTCACAATGAATCAATATCAAAAATGCTAAAGCGCGGAATTCAATAGCAAAATCAAAGTACGTTAACAATTAAACTCAACACAAGCAATCACAATAATAATATTAATCAAACAAACCAATTGTGATTTACAGATGATTGACTGGAGAAACAACACAGGCTGCACAATTTCGTATTTCAGCAACAGCAGCTCTGAAACCCTAAACGACTATTTATAGGTGACTAATCAGCCTGTTTAGCGATATTGTAATATCGCATATGCGATATTGTAATATCGCTTAAGCGATATTGCAATATCGCTAGTTCCAAAAACTAGACTAATTATTACAACTCGATAACCTAGACCAAGTGACAGACACTCTAAATGTACCAACAAACTCCCCCATGTCTGCAGCTTGGTCTTCAAAAATAATCTTCAGTTAAGTCTTCAATCAAACTCCTCTATGTCTTCAATATTTAGACACTCCCCCATTGAGATAGCATGGTCTTCATAATATTGATGTTCAGATTCATGTGACTGACACACCTTTTGCATACAATAAGATCTTCAAACTATATGACCATCTCTCAATCTTTAGCAGCTTCTCCAATATAATTTATCTTCACAGTCTTTGGAGAATAACCAACATCTTTTATATCTTCAATATTTGACTTTAACAAGATATGTGATATTGAATAAAACAACATAGAACTAAAATATTTTTGTAATTTTCTTTATAATTTAAAAGTAAAGAATACCAAAAAGAAAATAAATCGGGGATAAGATTGTAATATATCTGCTTAAGGATCATATCAGGATATCATGCATTTATTAGAAAATAGTAAGTGTTATTTTGATTATCAGTATATTTGTCCAAATTTAAATTTAGCATGCAGAGTTAACTAGCCAAAGAGACAATCAGGAACAAGACGATTAGAGGTATTGTTTTTCCACTTAAACATATAACATACTCAACTTCAAGCTTAGCAATTATTGTGAGAGTGAATAAGTCTTCGTGAATCTCACATAGATATACCTCTAGTATCAAGTCATGCCCAAGACTTCGATTAGTTAGAGAAAGCATTTGAATTCAACATTTTTAAGAATCAAGCCAGCGGTGACAGGTCTGTACTTACATACAACAAAGCGACATACACTTGATTCAAGTGATTGCAAAACCAAACTTGGTCAAACCATTTGGCGACCTCGTAAGTAATCTTTGATTTTATAAGATTTGTAAGTACTTTTGACTTTTGTTTGCATTGTTTTTGAAAGTATACTGACTGAGACCAGGTCTGTACAAGCGTACAACAAAGGAAACAGACAGTATAATTCCCCAAATGTTGTCATATACAAACTCAAGTTAATAGAAGCATGGCATGCTGACACATAAGAAGTAAGACGCATTGTGATACATCATATGATGATTATCACAAAAGATCAGACACAGATTAAGAGATTTCTTAGTTGCTCAAAGATGAGTATGATAATGCCTACCAATACATCGTGCAAGTAATCAGATGTCTAGAAGGTCAAGTATAACAGATACGTGATAAACCTACTGATACATCAAACATAAACCTTAAAATTTCCATTTTGTGTACATGTCACCTGATGAACTATCATATTCCATTATTTACAGACACAATCCAAAATGTTTTCCAGAATTAAGAATCTTGCTGTTCAAATTTCTGATTTTTAAATTACTCCCCCTGAACAGCAAATTCTTTTCTCAATTCTAATTCAAAGGTTATCCCCTAAAACTTAAACTAATTTGAAATATATATATATAAAAGTTTAAATATCTATATAAAATTTCTTTAAGTTAATAAATTTCGCAACGTTACATTTCTTTGATACTAAAAAGTATAAAGAGTGGTTGTTGCAGTACTAATAAAAGGAACAAATAATGACTAAATAAAAGTTCCAAAATCACATATCAAGTCGAATCAATTCTTTTTAACCACGTTATTCCGTCTCGAAACGTTGATAAACTCAGCCAGTCAATCACAATGCACATCCTTGCAGTCACTAAAAATACAATCTATCAAAAAGCTGACTGCAACACCACAAACAATGAAACATTAGATTTTATGGGACACCCAAGCTTTGATAGGCTTGAGATGTCCATTAGCGTCCATAATCATCACATCAGTGAGTTTATGATATTTTAACATGTCACTTGATTTCATTGATGTATTGTTTGTGGATTTTTGTTTCCAAACCTGCTTAACATTGAATGAAGATGGTTGCTGATTAACTACATCAACCTTTCTAACAAGCGGTTGAGAAGGTATAATGTTATTAACCTTTAAATTTTGAAAATTACGAGATGACCCACGTTGTTTTGATCTCTGAAAGTTTCTATATTTAGTATGGCGTGGATCATTTCGTGATGCCCATTTTCTAGCAAGCACCGGACACTGATTAATGAGATGACCCTGCTTCTTACAATAGAAACTTGATCGTCTCTCTCGGAAAGTTTGGTCATCACTCAACAGTGGTTTCGGTGAAGGAGGTGACTTACAAGGCTTGTTTTCAGGTACATTTACAGCACATGAACACGTATGTGAACATGAAGGAGTAAATGTATTTGTAGTTGAAGAAATCCTTTTAGAAAATATTTGACCTCTACCTTCGGTAGTAAGTATTAAATTTTCTGTTTTGTTGTTATTCTTCTTAACTTTCTTTGTAACCTCGTGAGTTACATCCTCCACTTCCACCACCTTTTCAACATTTGGTGAAGGCACAAACAAGATAGGTTCAAATTTAGGCTTAATAAGCTCAGCTTTCTTTTTATTTGAACTTGGGACTTTAAGCAACTCAGGTCGCTTGACATCAAAAGCCTTAACAAGATTAGGCTGTGTAACCTCTACAACTTTAACAGTAACTGGTTTCACAACAGGGTTTGTATCCTTCTTGAGAACAGAAGGGACATAATCTTTTATTTCATCCTGTGAGAGACTGGGCTGATTCAAGTTTGAGGGAGGAGGTTGGTTGTGATAACCAATTCCTGCCTTACTATTTGTATCAGTCCTTTGACTTTGCAGGATGTCGGAAAAGACCAGAGTAGATGTTGAAATATTTGCAAGTTTTCGTTTTAAATCAATATTATCAGCTTGAGCAGCAGCAAGATCCTTTTTAAGATGAGCAATTAGTTTTAAGTAGCTATCAATTTCATCTTGTTTGTTGTAGATCATAGCTTTCAACTCTTTCTTTTCTTCAATAAGTGTCTTTTGATTTATTACAAAAACTTTTTCATTATCTTTTAACACTCTGTTCGCTTGAATAAGACTTGTTAGATCTGTATTCAAACGATCATTATCTACTATGTACCTGTTGATTTTACCAGTTAAATTAATACAGGTTTCACAGTTAAATGAATCACATTCTACCTGATTCTCAACATCTGCCATCAGTGCTATATTATCTTGATCATCCATGGCCGAGAAGTCATAGGCTTCTTCATCTTCCAACATTATAGCAGCCTTGGCAACTTCATTGTCCTTCTTGAAGGCAGAAGGTCTTGTGAAACCCGTCGAGGGTTGTCTACCCTTCTCACATTCTCTTGCGAAATGGCCTAGGTTTTGACATTTATAACATCTGATCTTTGATTTGTCAAAACCCATACTCGTTTTATCAGTAACATCTTCAAGAGATTTCTTTCCTGTTTTCTTCAAATAGGTCTTCGTTCTTCTGGTAAGCATAGCCATGTTCCAACGAAGGTCCACTCTCTCTAGCTCATCAGGATCAACTTGAGCAAAGTCTTCATCGGTAAGATCTACCGAGCTAATCCTCTTCGATAAGAACTCATCATATGATGATAAAAACGCATTGAAGATTACTGCATGCTCATTGTGTGATGCAGTAGCAGAAAAGGATGGTTGGATTGAAAAAGAAGAAAATGTTCCTGGTTTAGATTCAGAAGTAGACGGCCCAGATAGAAGAGTTGTACTTTCATATCCAAAACTACTATTATCAGGAAGCAAAGAGCTAGATTTTGTGCTTTTCTTTTGGATATCCAAAGCACATGTTTCTAATTTTCCAATAAGTTGATCCAAAGACATTGCCAATACGTCTGGATCACTTTCCATCATTAATACTCGAGTTTCCCAAGAAGGAGGTAGAGCATTTAGCAGTTTCTTGTTGACCTCCATAGAGCTAAATTTGTGTCCACCCTCAGTCAGCTCATTCACAAGACGTGAATATCTACAGAACAAGTCCTTAACCGTCTCGTTCTTCTGAATATCAAACAGATCATACTGTTTCTTTACAAATTCCAGCTTAATTTGCTTGTATTCAGTGGTACCTCCACATCTTTCAGCTATGCCATTCCACAGATCATAAGCTTTATCATGGTGATTGAACATCTTCATAGCATCAGCAGGTAAAGACATGGTTATAGCAGAGTGAGCCTTTCGTTCACATTCCCATGTCTTACGTTCCTCAGCAGTCATTGAACGAATGGTTTTTGGAGGAGGAATACCCACATGTTCTCCACCTGCAACCGGTCTAACGTATCGTTCAATTAAAGGTATCTCCATTTCAGGGTCGGTAAACGCAACGAACGATAAGAATCTCCCACGCCATTCAGAATACTCCATTCCCGGAGCAAAGAATGGAGGTTTATTTGCAGAACCAACTTCAGCATTGTGTTTCAACATAGCATTCACAGCTTGTAAAGTAGTCATTTTTAAAAATTTCAAATTTGTCCGAACGAATTTTTTCCCTCCAAAAATTTCAAAATTTTGGTCGAGTAAAATGAAAATTTTTTTCAAACAAGAATTAGGCAAAGGGAAGCACAAATTCAAATTTTGATAATTACCGAATTTTCCCGCCTTTTTTTTTTTTTTTTTTTTTTGAAATCAGAGGAAAAGGGCGATATCACAGGCGATATTGAGAACAATATCGCTAAAATTAATTAGGCGATATCACCAATATCGCTAGTAATATCGCTAGTGATATCGCTCAAATTAATGAGCACAGAATTAACAATGTCGCTGAAAACCCTAATGGCGATATTGATGGTAATGTCGCTATCAATATCGCTAAAACGGCTGTAAACCTTAAAAAAATTATTTTTTACGAATCAAACAAAAATAGGGTTAAAAAATGACGAACACAGCTCCAAAAATCACTAAAAGTACTGATCAAATAGCTTTTAAGAATAATAAACAATTTGTTTATAGCAAAACTAGTTAAAAAGACTTTTAAACGTACGAATATTGATTCAATAAACCACTAATCCAATGATTATTGGCTCTGATACCACTTGTAGGATCGATAAAGGAACGACCTTTCACAATGAATCAATATCAAAAATGCTAAAGCGCGGAATTCAATAGCAAAATCAAAGTACGTTAACAATTAAACTCAACACAAGCAATCACAATAATAATATTAATCAAACAAACCAATTGTGATTTACAGATGATTGACTGGAGAAACAACACAGGCTGCACAATTTCGTATTTCAGCAACAGCAGCTCTGAAACCCTAAACGACTATTTATAGGTGACTAATCAGCCTGTTTAGCGATATTGTAATATCGCATATGCGATATTGTAATATCGCTTAAGCGATATTGCAATATCGCTAGTTCCAAAAACTAGACTAATTATTACAACTCGAAACTTAGACCAAGTGACAGACACACTAAATGCACCAACATTTAGAATCACAACACTAGAGGATAGGTTTAGGGAGTTTGAGACCCGGTCTATTGGTCCGGGGGAGTCTGTTCCCGCCGGTCCAACAATAGAACCAATAGGACCGGGGTCCGAGTCTGTATCTGATGATGTACTAATTGAACCTTCTAATGAAATACCTTCTTTAGAGTACTTTCCTGTGCATCGGATTCCAGGCCAACCGAGACCGTTGGCGGTTGATTATTCTTGTGCAGACCTCTCGTTTATTCAACGCATGATAAACGAAGTCAATTCGGATAATGATAGTGACAACTTTGAAGAAGATGCTGATTTTGAGGTTGAGGAGGAAGAGCTTAATGATGATGAGTTCTATGATGATGCTCCAATTATTGAATCAGATTCTTCTGAAGACGAAACTGATAATACTTCTGAGACTCAAGAAGAAGGAACATCGGAGACTCATATTCCTGATGATGAACCGATTGAGACTAAAGCTGAAAGACTTGCTAAATGGTGGCCGCACGGAAAAGATGGAAAACAAGTGTCGGTCACCTGCAAATCATACAAGGTCACTGGAGTGTATACTGGACTGATAAAGAGTTGGAAGATCTCAAATAGATTGTTTATGATCAAAAGGCTTGATGGTATCCAATATTTCAATAGATCTTTCTCAAAGCTGAGCACCTTGCCAAAAGGAGAAATCAATCGTCTCGCTCAGCTTGCTTTGATTAATCCTTCGAAAGACGATCGTGCCAACTTCATTCAATCTACGCTTCAACGTGAAATTCGCACTAAACGGTACAGTTTCATCAAACCGACATTGGGAACAAGAATTATATATAAGAAACGGTTAGATCCTGTCACCAAACATCCATTGATCAAAATGCGTTATCCTCCGGCTGAGTGCTTGAAGAAGATACCTCTGGAGACAGTTCCCTTGGACTTTCTAAAAAGACTTCATTACTGGGAACTGGATGCTCATACTGGTGAGGCAGTTTTGATATTTGTGCCTGAAACCGAGCAACCAGAGAAGAGCTCACTTTATAACTTGAAGAAAACTCAATTCAGAGTTTTTGATCCGATGAGCTTAATAAATTTCTCTGAGAAAGATCTGAGAAAACTATTTGACAATCCGATTCGCTTCAATGAGAAGAACGTGATGAACAAGAAGTTCGCACTTCAATTTCAGAGGATTGTCAATGTGTGTGTGACACATGAAATACACGCTGGCGGTGTATTTCCAGCAGGCTGGGTTTGAACGAAGATCTTGAAGACCAAGCTGAAGACACGGGGGAGTTTGTTGATGCATCTTAGAGTGTCTGTCAGTTGGTCTAGTCTGTACTGTGTCTGTAAATGAAATAGACTTAGTGAAAATTACATTTTCTGTGTACTGCGACACAAGGCTTGTGTCGCATTAGTTGTAGTTGCGACACAGTGTCTGTGTCGCATTAGTGATCTCTGCGACACAAGGCTTGTGTCGCAGAACGGCCAGTTTGTTTAGTATAAATATCAAAGTTAGAGATTTTTAGAAATAGACTTTTGACACACTCTTTATTCTCTGTATTTTGGTTGCTACATCTTTGAGAGAATACCTTGAGTATAGAAATATAAAGTTTTATTCCTTTTGTTCTTCATTGTCTAAACTTTATATTCTTTGTTTGTGTATTTGTCTCCTTATCCACTTGATTTGACTAAAAGATCATTCAAGATTGGGATCCACATAATGCCTTGTCAGCTAAGGTACACGTGGCATATTTTACCATGCAATCAGGTGAACACTTGCTGATATCAAGTACAGATTCCATCTTTTCGATCCAATGGATGATTCTAATGGCACCCTCATTACCATGGAAGTTTGTTGGCCTACAAGCCAAGAATGATTTGTATGAACACCCACGTTGGGTATTCTCGGTTTCCCTAGTGACATTAGTCTGTTCTTCAACCTGGTTTCTTCCTGCAACGTTCTGTGTTGTCCCGCTGCCGTTGACGGCATTTTCTCGATTGCGACTTGCCTCATATTGGGCAATAGCATCCGCAACCTGTCGGGCGATAAGTTCTTCTACTAACTCTGTGTTAGGGGTTGCTGCGCTCCTTCGACTGTTCACAGTAGTTCGACCTTTTGGCGGCATGATTTTTGTTCTAATACACACAACAAGATGGGTAAGATATATGAATCAATGCCAACACAAAATAAGCGAAATGTATACAACCGTACACTATATCATACATAAGAGAAAACATACATACACAAGTTTTATACAAAACATGATGGGTTCTTCTAACCCCATCATCTACATAAGTTTTATACAAAACAGGATGGGTTCTTCTAACCCCATCAAGCATAAGTTTTCAGTACAAAATAGTGTAGGCACAACCCGCCATACATAGGTCTATCTAAAATATGCTAAATACATCCCCATAGCTGCTGTCATCAATGTAGTCATCATCAAGCTAGCTCCAGCCACGATCTCTGCAATCCGTGCACGTCCCTCCAGTGTCTCTACACGTGCTAAGGTAGTGTGTGCTACCTCTCTGTCCTCAGTCACCTGGTCTCGACCGTATCAAGGCGCTGGTAGGTAGAGATCATGTCTCCATCAAGTACTGAAGTGTCACTCTGAAGCTCCAAAATGTAGGCTTGCATCTCGGCGATGCGGCCCACATGTGTGTTGGTCACGGCGACCAGAGTAGGAATGGTATGCTCCATGGGCTCTCTAGTGAGTGGATGTGCTGGTAGTGCTCGCGAAGACTCTCCAATCTCATAGGTAGAGGGAATGCCCTCTAGTGTCCTCCAATGATCAAGTACGGCCGGCATCCAGGATAAATGCTCAAGCTCTGCCTCTTGGGCGATGGTGCTGCAGGTGTATCCTTTGAACTATCAGACGTGTCATCGCGCGGTGCTAGGGGTCCCCGAGGAAATATTCCAGTCCTCTTCCTGGCTGTATTCTTCGTGTAAGGCCCGCTCCCCATCTCAGCGAACGTTCTCCAGGTCTCCGTGACGCCGTGTGCCGGGCCGGGCATCGTCACGGGTGATCTCGGTGGTGAAAGGCTGCTATCATCGGATGTCATACGAGGATGATTCGGCTGGCTCTCATCCATCACCGATGTGTCATCGCTCTCGCTCTCAGAAACGTACTCCGCAGGATCCTCTTCGGAATCAATGATATGAACTGGATATTCTCTAGACATGCTGTGACAGAAGTGTTTTCCGTACGATAAGGTGTAGGCGATGCAGATGTATGAAATGAATGAATGAATGAATGTTCGAGTCCAGGGCTATAGTCTAGGTCTCTAAGACTCCTAGTTCGCTATAACCAATGGCTCTGATACCAATCTGTCACACCCCGATAAAATCGTTTAACGAGTAATAAGTGCGGAAGCTCGGGGGCGTGACGAGAACGATCAATAAACGTATGATTATCGCAAACATATACTTAGAATGCCATAAATAGTTTAAATAACACGGTTACATGCTCATCGTGTTTACAAAACAATAGATGTTTAGCAAATCAATATGATTAACATTTTAATCACCAATCATAATTTCAATATTTATCAAAAGGATGGCATCCTATTCATCGTGGTGAGCAAGGGTCCCAAAAGTATGCATGCATGATCTTACATCGCTGCTAATTCCCTGAAAAACATAGTTAAAAGGGTCAACAAAATTGTTGAGTGAAATTCACAGGTTTAAGATATCGTCAATCAAACCAAAAGTTTAGTAAACGTCTCACAAGTTGTTTGTGCCATCCATGGCAAATAGTACGATGATATACTGTTTAAAACAATAAATAGCTGACTGTGATCCCCCGAAGGTTAGCTAGACCTCTCGAGTTAAAGTGACGACACCTAGGCCTATAACCAAACCACGACTTTAAATGTTTGTGCCTGGGACCAGTAAAATATACGCTCCTCGTCTCGACATACAGTCGGCAGTTAGCATGACTAACAAAAGTGGGAGGGATGTCATCCCAATAGTACTATTCGCATATTCGGTGGCTAGCGTCATCTAGCTAATGGTTACAGTTTGTAGTCATGAGGACTTCTATGCACTACAACTAGTTTAACATAGGTTCGCACAAGGATTTGTTGTCAGGTTTTTAATCATCGCATGAAAACAGTTTGTATGTAAACAGTACATATGTTTTTCACCCCAAATTTAGAAAGCAGTAAAAAGCAGTAAAATAGGGACTGTGAACTCACCTTGTGAGCTTATGTAAGTGCTAGCAAGTACTAAGTGTGTTTGCCCGAAAAGCCTCCTAGCGCCCTAAACGCATGAGGTCGTTTGTGTAAGTAGATAGCTAACCGCATATCTAGATTTGTAATAGTAGGTGGCTACCCGCACACCTAGGTTGATATAAGTAGATAGCTACCCGCATATCTATGCTAGTTGTTCACTCAATCAGTAATGTTGGAAATGTGTTTCGTTTTCGAAAAGTATACGACCCGTTGATGATAGTTTTGTATATATGTGTATGTTTCTTAAAAACATCGTTGTTGTTTTTTTTTTTTGTCGATCAAAGTGTGGGTTAAGTATTCATACTTTCACATTAGGTTTGGTTGGTAAGACTCGTTTCCTGGAATTCAAATCGGTTTCGTTATTGATTTTCCCTCCAAAATTGTCCCGAAAATGTCGCGAGGAAAACGAAAGTTTTCTTAGATTAAAATTTCTCGAATATAAGTTCAAATTTAAATTTCGGTAATCAATAAATTTTCCCTCCAAAAGACTTACCCGTCCGGGTAAGCTCACACATCCGGGTTAGATTTTGTTCGTCCGTGTAATTTCAAACAGAAAGTCAGGTCTGGAGATCCACCCGTCCAGGTAAGGCCAAAATTTGGCTTCACGCGTCCGGGTGAAAATGTTCACGCGTCCGCGTGAAGGCCAAATCCGGCCAGACCCTGTTTTTCACAAAATGACTTCAAACACGACTTTTAACCTTTGAAACCCAGTTTTTTGGCACTTTAACCATATGTAATATGTTCCATATCCCAAAATGACTTCAAAATGACTTCAAAAGCTCCTTTTAATACCCAATCTACTAGCTTTCCTTTAGGTGCTTGAACTAGAGTTTAAATGGTGATGAGAAAGATGTAAAATGGTGGTGGTTTATGGTGGTTCCATGGTGGTTTTATGGTGGTTTGTGGTGGTGGGGGGTGGTAGTTCTTGAAGAGGGATGAAGAAGGTGGTGAAATGAGAGGGAAAGTTGAGAGAAAACAAGTGTGCAGATTTTTGAAATGTGTTGTGTGTGTGATACGTATCTTGTGTTACTCCTTTCCTTATTGAGAAGCAAAGCAAGGGAAAGTCTTGATGGGAGGTGCTTAGTCCCATCAAGCAAGTTGCAAGGGAGGAGAAAGGAAAGGTTAAGAAGCATGCTACGTAGACAAAGAGAAAGGAAAGGAAAAATCTGCATTTCCTAATTGTTGTCATGCTAGTTAACTAGCTTGATTTAATTTAAGCAAGAAGGCAAGGAGGAGGAAGTTAAGTGACATGCTTGCTAGGTAGCTTGGAATTAATTTAAGCTAGCTACCTAGTTGCTTGATTTAGTTTGAGCTATGTGCTAGGAAGCTTGGAATTAATTTGACATGCTTGAGCTACTTGGTTTCAAGTTTGGTGTTTAGGTGTTATCAAGCATCATTAGGGAGGTTAACGTAGGTTGCGATATGGTTAGTAAAATTCTAATTCTTTTGTAAGAGTTTGTGTTTCGTTTAGGGAATCTCGTGTTACCTTTCTTCGTTGGTTTAACTTTAGTCGTCAAAGCTTGATTCTTAAGTCTCATGAGATAAACGGCTTCAAGCCTTAACGTAAGAGTATAGGTAAATAACTACTATTAAATAGCTTTACGTTATTTAGGAAAATGCTTATCACCAACGTTCGTGTTTATCGGAATCATCCGATTTATATTGTACAATTCTCAATAATTACATGACGTAATGCATCAAGCATTAAAGTGGTGTGCACCAAGATGTGCAAATGTGGGCTTGTGCTAGACTTATCTTGGTTAAATCAAGTTTGATTTCATTAGATAGGGAATTAGCGTAAGAATGCATGATATTAAAGTGTACGGGAAGTACCGATTTTCGAGGGTTGTCACATTCTCCCCTCGTTAAAGAAATTTTGTCCCGAAATTTAAGCAGTGTCACGAGCAGCTAGTGCTTTAAAGAGACGATGATCCTAGTATACCAAATGATGGTCATCAAAAGATCACCAAAGAAAATGGAATGTGAGCTGTTTAACTCTTCAACATGAAGACTTACTACACAGCAGTGACAAATGGAATGTGAGCTGCCTAACTCTTCAACTGGAACGTTTGGTACGCTTGAACAGGTTAAGGGGGAGTCTAGTCAACATCTGATAAAGCTTTATGAAACTACAGAGATAGTTGCAGACATGAAAGCTGAAGATATCAGAAGATTGTGAAAGATTTGTGTTGAAAAGGGTATGTATGCTGGTCGTCATTGAAGATTACAAAGATTGAAGACTGAAGACAACTAGAGCTATTGTCAAGGGGAGTCTGTTGGTACATCTTGTGTGACAACAGCTTCTAGTTTTGTAAATTAGTCATTTTGTTTATCTTTGTAATTGTAAATGTTTAAGTTTGTCTAAGTAGGTATGTAAGTTCGTACGAACTTAAAGAAGGTACGAACTTAGATACATACGAACTTAGGACATACAAACTTAGACATACGAACTTGTCTAAGTTCGTACGAACTTACCTAAGTTCGTATGGGCCTGGACATGAGCTAAGTTCGTAGGGCCCAGCCCTACGAACTTGAGCTCTATATATGTCCATGTTCATACGAATTTGAAAATAAGTTTAGAGAGCAGATTTTCAGTTGTCTTGAGAGAGAGAGAAAACGTTTGTATTGAGGGTTTAGTCTTGATTGAATGTAAAGATTGGTTATATTCAATAAAGACGTGTTTATTAGTATTCTTTACGTATTCGTGTATAATCGTTGATTATCGTTAGGTATATTCAAGGATTCCGCACTTGTTTATACTTGAATATCTCGTAGATCCAGACCCGAGGAACCTACAAGTGGTATCAGAGCCTTTAAACAATTCGTTTTAAGGTTAGGGATATTGAAACGATAAAGAACGATCGATCACGAACGATTTTGACGTTAAAATCTCTGATTTTCACGTTCAAAAGTGTTAAAGTTCACTAATTAGGGGATTAGATTCGAAAACGGCGCATTTGGATAGCCCAGATTCGAAAATTTGCGAATTAAGGTTTTGACAGTTCGTCGTACGAACCTACTGTATTCGTACGAACCTACTATATTCGTACGAACCTAGAGTCTCCTACGAACTTACTGACATCTGTAAGTTCGTACGAACTTAGACCATTCGAACTTACTCAAGTTCGTTGACCATTCGAACTTACCTAACTTCGTTTGACCTTCGAACTTACTTAAATTCGTACACTTTTGTTGACCTTCGAACCTACCAGTAACTTTTACAGAATTAAAAAAAAAAAAAGACCATTCGAACTTACTCAAGTTCGTTGACCATTCGAACTTACTTAAATTCGTACACTTTTGTTGACTTTCGAACCTACCAGTTACTTTTACAGAATTAAAAAAAAAAAAAAAAAAAAGACCATTCGAACTTACTCAAGTTCGTTGACCATTCGAACTTACCTAACTTCGTATGACCTTCGAACTTACTTAAATTCGTACACTTTTGTTGACCTTCGAACTTACCAGTTACTTATACAGAATTAAAAAAAAAAGAGTTATTTGGCGGGAAATTTCTAAAAATTTTTCTTTCGTCTAAAGTTGAATTTAGGCTTACCTTTGTCTAACTTTGGTTTGAGAAAATTTCAATTTTACATAGAAAATTTTCGAGAAATTTTTGGAGGGAATTTCGGGATACTATTTAAATTACGATGTCGAATCTAAACAAACTTATAGAGATGGACCATGAAGTTGGAAAATCTACTTCTCCACCAAAACTGCTAAAGGCTGAAGATTACTTTTGGTGGAAAGAGCGCTTTGAATCATTTGCTAAATACAATGATGTTAAGATGTGGATCTGCATAAGTGAAGGATATGATGCACCTACCTATGACTTTAACGGAAAATCAAAGGTATATTCTTATTCAGCCATGAAAGATGAAGATAAACGTATGTATGAGGCAAAGAATAAAGCATACATTTCCTAAATACAATACTTCTCAGGAGCTATGGTTAGCTTTAGAGAAGCGATTTGAAGGAAATGAACAGATTAAGGAGAACAGAGCAGATTTGCTTACAAAACAGTTTTATGTTTTTAAGCATCTAAACGGCGAGTCATTAGAAGCTATCATCACTAGATATTATCACTTAATGACTGAGATGAACAATATAGGACTCAAATTCACTGACATTGTCAAGAATAATAAACTTCTAGAAGCGTTACCTGCTAAATGGGATATTTACTCTTTATTGATTAAAGAGAGCAGTGATTACAAGACACTAACGCTTGAAGAGGTTGTAGGGAAACTGAGAGTGTATGACTTGAACATGAAGAAGAAAGAGACGGGATCTGATCAGGTTCAAGATCCCAGTGTTTATCACGGGACCAAGTCTGATTCTACTTCATCTACAAGTAATGGAGTAACAGCTTTCTGTTGGGACATGTTATTGTGACAATAGATCTAGCTTGTAATAGGACTAGTGTATTTATTATCAATCTTGTATAAATTGGTTTAGACTAGTAAATATATGATATTAACTTGTTATTGGTATTTGTTAAATGTTATTAGACAAATATCGATTTTAAGTTAAAGACTGAATCGCGAATTGAGAAGTCAACTCGCAGGTCAACAGACTTGCGAGTTGAGATCTCAACTCGCAGTCCAATCTGGACTCGCAGCTCTCAGCTGCGAGTTGAGATCTGGGCTCGCTGTAAACTGGACTCGCAGGTCTTACCTGCGAGTTGAGTTTTGAGCTCGCAGCTATCTCGGTTCGCAGGACCTACCTGCGAGCTGAGATGTGGGCTCGCAGTCTATCTGGACTCGCAGGCCCATGGGCTGCGAGTTGAGTCAACTCGCAAGGCCCATGGCCTGCGAGTTGAACCAGATATAAATATTTTAAATGCTGCTCATTATTACCAATCTAGAAATCCGTGCTCTTCACAAACACACCAAATATTTAATTACTCTCCTCGTTTTTCGTGCAGATATATTTATTATAGTATTAAAGGCTCGGTTTTGAGTGATTAACTTAGTTAATAATCAAAACGAAGTCCTTTAATTGATAGTAAAGTTATATAAGCTTAAACCTAACGTATTGAGGGATTCCGCACCTCAATACTTAAAGATAATCCGTTATCGAACCAAGATCTAGCGACCTTACACTTTCTTTACTGGAGAGTCCGAAACAAATAATGTTATCAGAAATTCTGACGGCAGTATTTGTTATATTGCTTCATCTGGAGATTCAGGCAAATGTTTAAGTTTGTCTAAGTAGGTATGTAAGTTCGTACGAACTTAAAGAAGGTACGAACTTAGATACATACGAACTTAGGACATACGAACTTAGACATACGAACTTAGGACATACGAACTTAGAGAGCAGATTTTCAGTTGTCTTGAGAGAGAGAGAAAACGTTTGTATTGAGGGTTTAGTCTTGATTGAATGTAAAGATTGGTTATATTCAATAAAGACGTGTTTATTAGTGTTCTTTACGTATTCGTGTATAATCGTTGATTATCGTTAGGTATATTCAAGGATTTCGCACTTGTTTATACTTGAATATCTCGTAGATCCAGACCCAAGGAACCTACACCCAGCGTGGTATGAGACACTATCTACTTATCTTCTTGAGAACGGTTTTACAAGTGGAAGAATAGATAGTACACTCTTTGTCAAATGGAAAAAGAGAGACTTTCTACTTGTTCAAGTATATGTTGACGATATCATTTTTGGATCATCTGACGAAAAGATGTGTAGTGAATTTGAACAAGTCATGAAGAATAAGTTTGAGATGTCCGCTATGGGAGAACTAACATTTTTCTTAGGATTGCAAGTTGATCAAAAGAAAGATGGGTATTTCATTCATCAAACTAAGTATACACATGAGTTACTAGAACGATTCAAGATGGATGAAACCTGAATTTATCACTCTCCTATTCCAGAAGCTCATGGAATTGGTCCTGATACGTCGAGTGATAAAGATGTGGATCCTACTCTTTATATGGCCATGATTGGATCACTAATGTATCTTACTGCATCGAGGCTTGATATAATGTTCATAGTATGTGTCTGCGCAAGATATCAAGCTACTCCTAAAGAGTCTCATATGCAAGCCGTTAAACGAATCTTACGTTACCTCAAAGGGAAGCCTAAGCTGGGACTTTGGTATCTAACTGATGGAGACTAGATTTTATGGCTTACACTGATTCTGATTATGGAGAATGCAATCAGAATAGAAAGTCCACAACTGGTGGATGTCAATTCTTAGGAGGTCGACTAGTGTCTTGGCAGTGCAAAAAGCAAACCTCAGTCGCCATTTCTACATGTGAAACTGAGTATGTTGCTACTTGCAGCTGTTGTTCCCAAGTTCTGTGGATACAACAGCAACTGCGAGATTATGGGTTGAGTATAACAAATACTCCGATGATGATTGATAATGAATCAACGATCTCTATAACCAATAATCCGGTCAAGCACAGTAAAACTAAGCACATTGATATTCGACATCACTTTATTAGAGACTGTGCTGAGAAGAACCTGATAAAGTTAGCTAAGGTTCCATCTGTGGATAACTTGGCAGACTTATACACCAAAGCATTCGACAGAGCTCGATTTGAGAAATTGGTGCAATTGAATGGAATGAGAAATCCAGAGTGATTAGTCTTCCGTAGGGTTCTTATGTCTTAGTTAGTAGTTTCTTTATAAAAAATAAAATAAAAGGAAAGGGGAAGTGTAGGCGTATGGCATTCATTTGCTTGTTACCTAAGGGGAATTGCCTCCGATAAAAGGGTTAAGTGTTTATCTTCTGGGAAATGATAGTACATTAGAAGAATCAGCTTAATAATAATAAGTAAAAGTCTTGAGTTAGATGTGTTAGATGTGTTAGTAGATTCCAGTATGTTACATTAAATTTACATCTTTACTACCAGGCCTTTACTTATCTTTATTTTAGTATACACCTCTCTCCACACGTTATAATTGCTTGGAAAAATTAAATCTAGACAGCTTCATTATATGATGTACTGGTAGGCAAATTCTGCTATGATTTCTGAGCATCTAAGAAGTAATAATTCTCCTGTGTGTTATCTCGTGTGATCTGCTATATGACGTATGACATAAGTCTTAATTGTTGAATGATAGTCTAACCATATACTGTTATCAAGAATCTATGAATATATGTCAAGACAAATAATAAGAATTATAGCTATGAGTAAAACTACTGGTGACTTTATTGTACTAAGTACAGACCTGACTCCTTTAATTTTGCCAATGGTTTCAAACTTGTTGTGTCTATACTAAGGGATCTTATGTTGTACTAAGTACAGATCTAGAACCACTAGTATCTATAGAACAGGTTTGATGTTTGTCACATTTTTAATAACTCAAGGGTATGTTATATGCTTCGAAAAGAACATCATTTAGTAACCTCTACCTTGAATATCAAAGATACAATGTTATGTGTTCTACTTGATTTCTCTGTATGACGTATTCTGGATCACATTAGGTAACATGCATACCGACAATAAATGTTTGCTTGGAAATCAGTGTAGACTTTGTTTATGTGGATCATAATACCAGTAATCGTCTTGAAATGTTTATGATAATTGATCATTTCATTTTGATGAATATGTTATATTCTGTGGAGATAGGTAACCAAGATATACTTTTATAAATATAAGTTGATAAATGGTTAAGTTGTAAGTTTTCTGTAACTTATTGTGAATTTCATGAGGTATGTATACTAACAATCTTCTTAGACTTCTAAATCAACGATTGGTTCAGCTGTTTCTTTCTAATATGATCCCACTATCGATAAATTCTTAACGCCCTGGATTAGGATGTTTTTCTTTATTTTAATTTATTTTATTTTTCGTCTATTTGTTTCATTAATACAAGGGTACTTGATACCAATGTTTATCATGAATCTTTGTCGCTTTATTTATTTTATTCTTTTATTCCTATTTTTCTCATTTTATTTTATCTTATTTAATTTTATTTTATGTTTTTGTCGTTCGTATTATTGTATGGTTACATCACAAGTGAAAAATAATCAGATTTTAGACTTGTATGTAATGTGTGCGCTATTCTAAGAGAAATACAAGTGAAAAATACTATTGTTTTAGACTTGTTTATTTTCGGGATTAAAATTATACCAAGTATTAAATTTGGTTGCTGGTCAAACTTGCGAATTGACTTTTTATCTTGCGAATCGACTTTGCCTGCGAAATGAAACTGACCTGCGAGATGAGTATTTGACTTGCGAATTGACTCTGGTGTGACAACCCTCGAAAAGCGGTACTTTCCGTGCACTTTAAAATCATGCATTCTTACGCTAGTTCCCTTTAATGAAATCAAACGTGTTTTAAACTGAGATAAGTCTAGCACACGCCCACGTTGCACGTTTTGGTTCACACTACTTTAATGCTTGATGCATTTCGTTTAAGTAATTATTGAGAATTTCACAATATAAATCGGATGATTTCCGATAAACACGAACGTTGGTGATAACTTTTTCCCGAACGGCATAAAACTATTGAATATAATTAGTAGTTAACTACTTATATTGTTATGCCACTTAAACTAATCATTTAGAAGCTTAAACATGTCAAAATAATTCCAAGCAAGCTAGCACATAGCTCTAATTTAACCAAGCAAGCTAGCACATAGCTTTAATTAAATCCAAGCAACCTAGCTAGCATGTCACTTAATTCAAATGCAGATTCCTTTTCTACGTGATCTCACTTCGCAAGCTCATTTCTCAACCATATGTTTTCTCCTACTTGGTTACTTGCTTAATTTCACACTCACATGTTTACTTGCTTTCTTATAATCCAACGCCACTTGCTCCCTTGATTTGTTTGAAAGACTAAGCACCTCCCATCACCACCTCCTCTTGCTTCACATTTAAGAAAGGCATTAAACAAGAGAAAACATTACGTACACACACTTCACAATTTCATTTCAAAAATTCTGCACATTTCTCTCTCTCATTTTCCCTCTCATTTCACCACTTTCACCACCTCCTTCAAGAACAACCACCACAAACCACCACAAACCACCATGAACCACCACCTTTTATACCTCATTTTTCACCTCCTTTCAAGCTCTTGATCATCATTAAGTATTTAAAAAAAGGAGATTTGGGTTGAAGATTTCAAGTTCTCTTCTTTTTACCATTTCATCCTAGAGCATTGTAAGGAAACTCTCTCTTTTGATCTCTTATTTTCTTTCATTTTAAATACCTACATGCTAGATGTTCACTCGTACGTTAAAATCAGCTAATATATATGTATCTATGTGTTATTAATGGTGAAAACTCGTTAAAAAGAACTAGAGAAACTCAAAATTCAAAGAAACTTACTGGACAGAAAATTTGGACGAATTTGGAAGACCATAACTCGGTCATAAAATAACCAAATCTAGTGATTCTTGAGCCTAACATTAAGTTTAAGAAGTTAGGTTTCCAACCCAAGTAGTCTCATTTAATTTGGACAAGTTTTGATAGCTCAAAACGATTTTATAAGAACATGTATCTAATCTGTCTTCAGGAGACGAAATATGACTCTACTTTACGAGACCATAACTTTTTACCCACATATCCAAAAGAGATGAATCTTTTTCCTAAAGGTCACATTTTGTCTTATCTTTAAAAGTAGTATGATCATGTTTTGTGAAGATGAGTCTAACAAGTGATTTTCCTATCAACTGTCCAGAAACGTAGCTGCTATACCTTTGTGTACTAATAAATAGTTTTGAACGCCTTATACTTGTTCAAAAATTTTGAATCTTACTTTTCTGTAAACCTAAGACATAGGGGAACATATGATAAAAATTTCATAAGAAAATAAGTTCGTTTGACCAGTCAAAATGATACCACAAGAAGGGTAAAAAAATGGGCAGAATCTGTTAAAAATGTAAACAGCACTAACTGTGGTCAAACAGTATTAACTTTGGTCAAACAGTATTAACTTTGGTCAAACAGCACTAACTGTGACTTAACAGCACTAACTGTGGTCAAACAGTGTTAACTTTGGTCAAACAGCACTAACTGTGACTTAACAGCACTAACTGTGGTCAAACAGTGTTAACTTTGGTCAAACAGTGTTAACTTTGGTCAAACAGCACTAACTGTGACTTAACAGCACTAACTGTGGTCAAACAGTGTTAACTTTGGTCAAACAGCACTAACTGTGAGTTAACAGCACTAACTGTGGTCAAACAGTGTTAACTTTGGTCAAACAGCATTAACTGTGACTTAACAGCACTAACTGTGGTCAAACAGTGTTAACTTTGGTCAAACAGCACTAACAGCACTAACAACACTTACTTAACAGCACTAACGACACTAACGACACTAACTTTGGCTTAACATCACTAATAATGAAAACAACATTACAAAAACAACACTAAGCCCAGTAAACCCAATATTTTTCAATCTTGAACAAATAGATAAATGTATTTAAACGTCACGTTTTGAACCAATGACAATGAAAATTTTTAATCGATTTAAGAATCGCGTTTTCACTAACGATATACATTTTAGGTTTAAAAACCTTAAATGTACACTGTAATAGCAAAGTAATTATGTTTTCGAGAAACATACAAGTATGCATACGAAACTATCAGCAACGAGTCGTACATACGTTTAAATGGCAAGTAATACTCCTACTAGTTGAGTGAACAACTAGCATAGACAGGCCATTAGAGCCGTCTACTTATATAATTGACCTCATGCGTATAGGGCGTTAGGAGGCTATTTCTATTTGGGCAAAAGATACATTTTGAAACGCTAGCACTCTTGCTCACCAGGTGAGTTCGCAGCCCCTCTTTTACTGTTTTTGCTGCTTTATAAATTGGGGTGAAAAACATATGAACTGTCTTGTAAAACATGACAATGAATCTTGTGCGACCTTAAGTTAACATGATGTAGTGCATTGAAGTCCTCTTGCTTACACAATATGACCATTAGCTAGATGACGCTAGCCACGTGGATATACGGATAGTACTATCGGGGTGACTACCCGCCATAATTGTTATCGGTTAGTCGCGCTAACTGTCGACGTTGTATCGAAATAAGGATCGTATATCTAGTTTGTTGAGAGGCACAAGCAAGTAATGCGAGTCGTGGATTGGTAATAGACATAGGTGTTGTCACATTAACTCGTATGACCTAGCTAGTCTATGGGGGATCACAGTCATGGCTTTGTTTAAATGAATATGTTATTTATCTTATAATGTTGCAAAGGTTTATGCTTGCAAACAATTGATTTATACAAGTAAAGGTTTAATGATAGAGTCTTAAACCTGTGGATTCACTCAACAATTTTGTTGACGATTTATAAATATGTTTTTTAGGGAATTAGCAGCGATGTAAGATTATGCATGCATATTTTGGGACCCTTGCTCATCACGATGAATAGGATGCCATCCTTTTGATAAATATTGAAATTATGATTTGTGATTAAAATGTTAATCATATTGTTTTGCTAAACATCTATTGTTTTGTAAACACGACGAACATGTAACCGTGTTATTTAAACTATTTATGGTATTCTAATTATATGTTTGCGATAATCATACGCTTATTGATCGTTCTCGTCACGCCCCCGAGCTTCCGCACTTGTTACTCGTGAAACGATTTTATCGGGGTGTGACATCTGGGCTGCGAGTTGAAGTCACTCTGCGAGTTGAGTTCCTCTACGAGCCGAGTCAGCCAAGTATAAATACTTGCAAGACTGCATGTTCAAACACACACAGTTCTGCGAATTGACTTTTGCGATTTGAGTTTGTGCGAACCGAGACGAGATTTATCTATCTTTGTAATTACTTGCAAGAGTAACGACGATTTGACTCCATAGACTTTATACACTTTTACATTGTGAACATATTGAGGTATAAATCTAAGGTTTTCACCGTATATTTAACTCGAAATCGATGTATTTATAATACTAGGGTTTTGTTTTAAAAGTTACTCAAATTACAAAGAAATAATACTCAAACTAACAAGAAACCTTAGGGTTTATGTTAATCGGAGTATTCTGAACATAATGTCATCACCTGATTGACTTAAAACTTGCAAATTTTTGGTTTTGATTGTGACGTCATCATGGCTGTTCATCTTGCGAGTTGAGTTCAAACTCAACTCGCAGACCTAACTTGCGAGTCAAACTTGCGAGTTGAACTTGTGAGTTGACTTGCGAGTCAAACTTGCGAGCTGATTCACTTGTTGACCTGTAAGTTGACTTGCGAGTTAAACCTGCAAGTTGACTAGTTCTGCGAATTGACTTGTCTGCGAGCTGACTGGTTGACTTGTTGACTAGTTTCTACAAGTTCACTACTACATTATTTTAATTTAAGAGCTCTAGATTATTTATCAAAATTAAGAGTTATTAATTAAATTGATAATCGTGTCGACTTAAATGTGAACATGGAAAATCATATCCTCTTTACATAAGACTTATGACTTTTTGTAATAAGTTATTTATTTTTTGTAACAGGATGAGTAGAGAGTTAGACTTATTGATTATATATATGATTTAACAACTATAATTGTTAATTAAGTTTCACGACTTATTAGTTCAATTATGAGTTGTAGATTATATAAGTGTATCAATACATGTTAAACTAATTGTCTGACATTTATGTGATTTTTCAGTTACAGATATGGCTAGACAATTCGCTGCTAATCACAATATGGTAGTTGATCTTGATGTCACTACACGAGGTGCTGCTCGGGTAGCTCGGATCCTTACATTTCTGGGTCGATCAAGGATACATTATGCTATCACGGAGTCCCCTGCACTATCACAGGATCTATTAACTCAATTATGGGTTAATATACAGTATGACACTGTTGTCAATCCACCAGTTATTCGGACACAGGTGAATGATCGACCTGTGGTCTTCTCTTCCTCCGATCTACGTAACATTTTACGGTTGGGAACCGTTGCTCAGGAAGCCGGACCTACAGTATTTCCCTCGGACTTCATCGAAGGAGCACTTGAACGTATGGGCTACGTCGGACCGATGCGTGGATGTTAATTCCTAAAAGCCTTGGTCCTCGGGGAATGGAGATTTTTGTGGCATGTTCTTGTCACCGTTTTTGGTCCGAAAAAGGGCGGTTATGATGAGTTGAGCTCTTCTTTACTTTCGGCTGTACTGTCCCTGGTTAAACCATACAGTTTCTCGGATTATGTTTTTGGGGAACTCACTCGACAAATCTTGGGAGGTGTTAGATCCCAATTTTTGATCTATCCACGGTTCTGCATGTTAATAATCAGAGCTTCTATCCCTGATCTGCCGGTTTTTCAAGCAGATCTTCATGTGGAGACTATTAGGCTACGTGCATATAATGCAATGTTTATGCATACTTCGAGGCGTTTTGACATGCAGCCTCAGCCTACTGAACTGTTTGGTCATCTGGTTAACCCTCAGTTTGTGGCGCCACCGAACATTGGTTGGCTTGATGTTGATGTGGCAGAGGGTGCACATGAGCCACTAGAGCTGATTGAGGAGGTCTTAGATCAGGCAAACCAACCAGGGCCACAGATCAATGCTGAAGTTGCTGCAGAAGTGGTGCAACAAGTGCTTGCTCAAAATGATGATGCCAATGATCCGATTATGCAGGATGTTGATCAATATGTTGCTGAACCACCACGCATTGAAGAACCATCTGGTGATGTTGGTCCATCGGGAGGAGATGGAGAAGCTGCTTCTGATTCTGATTCAGATGATAATGATGAGACTCGACCACCTCGGTCTGCTCCGGGATTCCAGCCGGGATGATTCGTCAGGGGTCAAAGTTGATTATGGATCCAACTCTAAAGTTAAAAAGAAAGGCCGCTGACCAAGATCCTGACTTTGTTCTTATTGAAGAAGATGATGATGAAGAGGAGGAGTCGCTTGTCGCTTGTCGCTCGACCTCACAGGCTGTCCAAGCAAACAGCTTCAACCTATGCAGCCCCTACACAATCACGTTCTACGCCCTCTGAGGCTGATATGATTACTGCTTTGGTTCGCCCGTCTTCGCATCCAACCACCAAGTCCAGCAGGGTTGCCGCTCGCCTTTTAACGGATGTAGCTACTGAGATAGCTAAGAAAATGCAACCTCCTGCTCCCACCACTACTGATGCTCCTTCAACCTCACCAAAGACTGATTCTGAATGCATTATCCACTTAGAGTCTAGGGTTCGAGAGTTGGAGGCTTCCACCAACATCTTGGCATCTCAAGTTCTGTCCCTGTCTAAGAGCGTAACGAAACAAAATAAAGCTTATTCACTGCTCATCAAGACCAATAGCAATTTGATAGATGATGTAGCTGACAAGCAACGGCAGATTGACAGACTTGAATGCTTGGTTACCAGCTTTCTGAAGGACGCGCCATCTTAGTTGGAGATATTTCTCTATAGAGAGTCCTGCAGAGAAGAAGAGCTGGCTAAGAAGCGAAGAAATGATGAAGATGATGATCCCTCAGCCCAAAAGGATAGTGAGTTGGCTGGTCCTTCAACGACTGGTCAGCAAGCTAACATTCAGGGGGAGTCTGCAGGAGCAAGTGGAGCTGGTGCTGGTACTGGTGCTGGTGCTAATACTGGTACTAAAGAGGGTGGTGCGGATGAAGGTGAAGCTTGTATTAATATAGACTAATTGGAATTATTAATACATTGTAACTTTGAATTATTATGTAATATATTAGACTTGAGATTTTATATTACAAGTTAAATATGTTATTAAATAAGCTTTAAGTTATATCAAATTAAGTTTATGTAAAGTTTTGATCGAAAGCCTTCCGACTTATAGAAAGTCGTGGCGTGTCCCGATTTAAAATCAGCGGTCAAACTTTTACTATAATCTTTGCATTTTAGACTTGAGAATGTTAAAATTGACAAGTTAATTATGCAATGAGAACTATGATAACATTAATGTTTAAATTTAATTAATGTCTTAACAATATAAGACTTTTGAAATCTTAGATTGATTGTAATTCTATTTATGATCAATGAAAGATTTATAAAGTTAATATAATATACGATAAATACACAAAGGGATTAATAAGACAATTCTTAGATTGATTCAGGGAAATCATTGAAAGAACTTATGATATTAATATATTTGTGAATGTATTTCTATAGGTCTGGAAATGTTGAACTTATCTGATTCTGAAGGCGATATGCCAGATGAAACAGATGAGGACATTGATTTTGACCTAGAAGAAGGAGAGTTTGTGCCTCCTGAAGACTGGACTTCCAGTATTGATGTTGGGCTAGTCGATGGTGTAGATCCCGATGCAAATATAGATGAACACATCGTAAGTCCATCAACAACGAAGGTGATCATTCAGGACAAAGATGGAGAAAGAGTTGTAGATTTAGATGAAAATATGGATGAATAAACTAGTTCTGATTATGAAGATGATCTTCCTGAGAAACTGAAAAATAATCTGATGTTTAGATCCTTGAAGAAGAAAAAGGAAAGGACTAGGATTAAAGAAGTGGATATTACAGGAAAACGTGTACCTAGGAGAGGTATCATTGGCTGGTTCTATGACGCTGATCTGAAGCTTTTTGCTATAAAGAGATATGACGGAGTTCAATACTTTGAAAAGAAGCTTGCAGTCTTCAGTTCTTTGCCTCGGTTTGAAATTCGCGACTTGGCTAGATTAGAGTTGAATAACCCCAGTAATGATCGTTCCAGAAGATATGTAGAAAGGATTATCAAGACTGAGGGTAGGTCAATGAAGTTTCAAAATATTAAGCCAAGAGTCGGAAAAACTATCAAACTTAACGAAAGAAGTGAAAGAACAGGAAGGCGTCGAAGAATGAAAATGTATCCAGCTGTGAAGTGCATACAACAGATTCCATTAAAGACTATGCCTCAAGATATCTTAGGTAGGTTGAAAAGATGGTCCGTGGATTCTGTGACTGGTGAAGCTCTCATGTTTGAACATGATGATGAAGTTGAATATGAAGAGAGAGAGATTTTAAAGATTTATGATCGACGACATCTAATGAACTTATCAAAGGCTGACCTATTAATGTTACACAAGAATAGGATCACTGCAATTGAAGGATGGGAAGATGTTGCTTGAGATTATCAGTCAATGGTGAAAACATGCATAAAGTTGAATATTTTTGCGGGTAGCAGAATTTACAAGTAAAGACCAAAGACAAAGATAAAGATAACAACGCTAGAGCTATTGTCAAGGGGGAGTCTGTTGGGACATGTTTTGTGACAACATATCTAGCTTGTAATAAGACTGGTGTAATTATTATCAAATTTGTATATTGGTTTAGACTTGTAAATATATGATATTAATTTGTTATTATTATTTGTTAAATATAATTAGACAAGTAACGAATTCGAATTAAAGTCAAAATTGGGAAATGAGAAGTCAACTCGCAAGTCATAAGACTTGCGAGATGAGATCTCAATTCGCAGCCAATCTCAAGTCGCAGGCTTGGACCTGCGAGATGAGATCTGGGTTCGCAGGTTTTTGACTTGCGAGCTGAGATTTTGTGTGCGAGCTGAAGTCAACTCGCAAGGCCCATGGGCTGCGAGTTGAGTCAACTCGCAAAGCCCATGGCCTGCGAGTTGAGTCGGATATAAATAAAATACTTGAGTTATTTTATTGGTATTCGTGCCTTACATCATTTTGAGCATTAAATATTCACACACCTTGTTTTTCGTGCCCAGATATCATTAATATACTATTAAGCTAGGTTTTGAGTGATTAACATTTGTTAATAATCAAGACAAAGCTTTTTAGTATATAGATCAGTTATATAAACTTAATCTAACATATTGAGGGATTCCGCACCTCAATATTTTAAGATAACTTGTTATCGAAACCAAGATCTAGTGGACTTACACTGGGTACCTGATGCAAGCCATACAGAGCCTTGTCTAGTTTATATACACGGTTTGGATAGTCTGGATCAGTAAACCCTGGCGGTTGTTCGACATACACCAGTTCTTGAACCTTCCCATACAGAAACGCACTCTTTACATCCAGTTGATAGACTTTAAATTTCTTGAATGCAGCATTCGCTAGAAACAATCGAATTGCTTCCAGCCTTGCTACAGGAGCATAAACCTCTGTGTAGTCTATCCCTTCCTGTTGGTTGAATCCTTTTACCACGAGTCTGGCTTTATTTCGGGTGACAATTCCACGATCATCTCGTTTACACTTAAACACCCATTTAGTGTCTATAGCAAACTCTCCCTTAGGTAGATCAACTAGCTTCCACACTTGAAGCTTCTCGAACTGTGCAAGCTCTTCTTGCATCGCCTCAACCCATGAATTTTCCTTAAGAGCCATTTGAACATTCTTTGGGTCAACCTGTGAAATGAAGCAACTATATAAGCAATTATGTATGATCCCTGTATTTTGGATCGATACATAAAGACTAGTGCTCTCAGTGATTCTTCTACGAGTCTTCACACTAGAACTAGGATCACCAATCATGTTGTCAATCGGATGATCTTTGTTAATTCGTGTTGAGACTGTAGTGTCAACAGGTATATCAGACCCAAGATTTGATCCAATCTCCCCCTCAGTTGCTACTTCTTCTTCAACAATTTCTTGTTCAGAACCAGTAGCCTCTGAAGAGTGAATTTGTTCACGTGAACCTGAATCAACTTCTTATATCTGATCAAAAACTATTTCTTTTCCTTTTCCTGTTGAAATTTTTGAACTTGTAATATTGGATCTAGGTTCATCACCATCACCCAATATTCTAACCCTGAAGATTCCTTGGAAGTGCATGTATCACTCAAAAGAGGAATATTGAATGTTTTGAATATAGCATCATAGTCAAATAACCATTATGGGCCTGTTTGAACTGCTGGAGTGTAGGAGATAACCTTTATATTGAACACAATCTCCACTCTTCCTGAAGTCTTATTATAAACTCGTTTGTTTGGTGAACCTGCATCATAACCTAGGAAAAACCCATCGTCTGCCCTTTCACCAAATTTCGGTTGATTCCTTGTTTTGAGTAAAGTACAAGGAACGCCAAACGGTTCAAACCCTATAAGGTTAGGTTTTCGACCGTGTAAAAGCTCATAACATGTCTTGTTATGTCTCTTAACAGTTAAAACCCTATTTAATACGTGGCACGTTGTATTCATAGCTTCCCCCAGAAGATTACTGGAAGCTTTGAATCAGCTAACATGGTCCGTGCTGCTTCAATTAGTGTCCTGTTTTTCCGTTCTGCAACTCCATTTTGTTGAGGTTCATATGGTGCACTGAATTTATGCTGAATTCCCTTGCCTAAACAATAGATTTTCAACATTGCATTCTTGAACTCTGAACCATTGTCGCTACGGATTTTCTTGACACCTCGACCATATTGATGTTGAACTTGAGTAAAGAATGTTATAAGCATCCGTGTTGTCTCATCCTTGGAACTTAAGAAGAACACCCATGAAAATCTTGAGTAATCATCGGTAACCACTAGACAGTAGTGTTTCCCGCCTATACTTCTCGCACTCACTGGACCAAATAAATCCAAGTGAAGAAGTTCAAAAGTTGTAGCAATTGAGTTTTGAGTCTTAGGCTTGTGAGGTTTCTTGTGCTGTTTCCCTTTCTGACACGACACACATTTGTCCTCTATCCCAAAACTCTGTACTATAACACCTTGCACTAATTTATGTCGGACAATGTAATTCATTTTCCGAAAGTGCAGATGTGCCATTCTCCTATGCCATAACTGAGATTCCGTCTCTGAAGCCGTGGATAACAAGCAAGTTGACATCATCAAGGACTCAGCAGTACTCATGTCCATAACATAAGTGTCGTTCCTCCTTGGTGCCCTTATAACAATCCATTCTTCTGGAATAACAAACCCCGGTTTCAGGATAAGCGCTTCTCTATCTGTAAAATGGACAGGATATCCCTTGTCACAAATCTGAGAAACACTCATGAGATTGTGCTTAAGCTCCTCAACAAAGTTGACTTGCTCTAGCGTTATTTTCCCATTGGTAACACTTCCTGATCCTGTGATCTGTCCTCCCTTTGCTCCTGCAAAGTTTACATGACACCCTTTCTTCTCCACGAAATCCACCATAATCTGCCTCTCCCTTGTCATATGCCTGGAGCAACCGCTGTCTACGTACCACCAGTTAATGGCACGTCTAGTTAACTCCTGCACTCAATAAATAAATATTAGTTATCAAGGGGGACCCAAGCCACGACGGTCTTGGGTCAACCATTTTCCTCAAATGTGAACTCTTTCAAGTAACCATCACCCTTATCAGGAGACTTTTGATATAATCTCTGATTGACTGGTCGTGGGTTAGATGACGATCTAACCTCAGATGGATAATTGTATTTAGAATTGTTATAATTCCTATTAGTATTACCCTGATTAGAATTATTTCGTTTAGGAGTATGAAAACGTTGTGGAGTTCTCGACCTGATAGATTTTCCAATAGAACTTCATGTGACAAAAGTAGTTGGACTATCATCTATCGAGAACTTGATTGGTTGGAAACGAGGTTGAAATCTTTGAAATTTTAGTACTTGAGGTAATAGTTTATCTCCCCCATTTCTAACCATGTTTTCAACTGGTTCATTATCTTTAATTTCATTACGAAAAAGATTTGCTATTTTCTTGTTTACACTAGTTGTGACAACCCTCGAAAATTGGTACATTCCGTACACACTAAAATCATGCATTCTTACGCTAATTCCCTTTTTAATGAAACCAAACTTGATTTAAACTGAGATAAGTCTAGCACACGCCCACGTTGCACAATTTGGTGCACACTACTTTAATGCTTGAAGCATTTCGTTTAAGTAACTGTTGAGAATTTAACAATATAAATCGGACGATTTCCGATAAACTCGAACGTTGGTGATAAACGTTTCCTAGATAAAATTAAACAAAACGCCAATTACTTACGAAGGAATTGGAATTTACTAATCATGTTACAACCTACTTTAATCTCCCTAGAAATCCTTACTAGCACCTAAACATCAAGTTTTGAATCGAAGTAGCTCAAGCATGTCAAAATAATTCCCAGCAAGCTAGCACATAGCTCTAATTTAACCAAGCAAGCTAGCACATAGCTTTAATTAAATCCAAGCTAGCTAGCAAGTAGGTCACTAAATTCAAAATGCAGATTTTCCTTTTCTTCTTGTCTACGTAACTCCATTTTTAACCATACAATCTTCCTCCCTCCTTGCTAGCTTAATTTAACTCCTACATGCCTTCTTGCTTGATGATCCACGCCACTTGCAAAAACAATCAAGTGTTTCTCCTACTTGCTAAGTTGATTGATGGACTGACTAAGCACCTCCCATCAATCCTTTAATTTCTTCCCATTTAAGAAAGGCTATATACAAGGAAAAGCATATGTACATTCCCATTTCACAATTTACACTTCAAAATTCTGCACAACTCTCTCATTTTCCCTCTCATTTCATCACCTTTCACTACCTTCTTCAAGAACAACCACCATGGAACCACCATAAAACCACCATGAACCACCACCTTTTATACATCATTTTTCACCTTCTTTTAAGCTCTTGATCATCATTGGGTCCTTGTGATTTCATAATCTTGAGATTCACATCATCACAAAGGAAAACTAGGAGTTTGGGGTTTTAAAAGGATTGTTGTTGAAGCTTTCAAGTTCTCTTCTTTCCTACCATTTCATCCTAGAGCATTGTAAGGAAACTCTTCATTTTGATCTCTTCATTTCCTTCGTTTTAAATACTTACACGCTAGATGTTCACTCATACATTAAAATCAACTAATGTATATGTGTTATTAATGGTGAAAACTCGTTAAAAAGAACTAAAGAAACTCAAAACTCAAAGAAACTTACTGGACAGAAACATTGGACGAATTTAGAACATCATAAATCAGTCATAAAATAACCAAACTTAGTGATTCTCAAGCCTAAAATTAAGTTTAAGAAGTTAGGTTTCCAACCCAAGTGGTCTCATGTAATTTGGACAAGTTTTGATACCTCAAATCGATTTTATAAGAACATGTGTCTAATCTGTCTTCAGGAGACGAAATATGACTCTACTTTAAGAGACCATAACTTTTTATCCACAGATCCAAAAGAAATGAATCTTTTTCCTAAAGGTCAAATTTTGTCTTAGCTTTAAAAGTAGTATGATCACATTTTGTGAAGATGAGTCTAGCTCAGTAAACAAGTGATTTTCCTATCAATTGTCCAGAAACGTAGCTGCTGTACCTTTGTATACTAATAAATATTTTTGAACCCCTTATACTTGTTCAAAAATTATGAATCTTACTTTTCTGTAAACCTAAGATATAGGGGAACATATGATAAAAATTTCATAACAAAATAAGTCCGTTTGACTAGTCAAAATGACACCACAAAAAGGCTCAAAAATGGTCAGAATCTGTTCAAGAAAAGTAAACAGCATTAACATGAACAACATTAACTTGGGAGTAGTAGTAACGGTGTAAGAGCAGTAGTAACTTGGCCTAGCAGTAGTAACGATGGAAGAACAGTAGTAACTTGGCCTAGCAGTAGTAATATTGGAGAGCAGTAGTAACGGTGGAAGAGCAGTAGTAACTTTGGCCTAGCAGTAGTAAAATTGGACAGCAGTAGTAACAACGGAAAGCAGTAGTAATATTGTTTTTCAGCCTTTGATTTCTTCTTCAAAGTTGTAGGCCTTTAAGTTACGAAAATTTGGACATTTGAATCACCTAAATCGGAGTTCGTATGAGAGAGTTATGACCAAAACCGTGAAGCCTCGCCGAAACTACAATACTTCTTCATTTTTGATATTTTCTTCAACATTTTTACCCGTTTTCTTCTCGCATCCGTTCCTAGCGATAATAAACACATTTAAAGCATATTTAGCACCAAAATATAATTTAACTAATTATGAATACGGATAAAACGAGATATACTACGAGGGAATAAACATGAAAGTAATTGAGTAATAGTTTCCAATCTTAAACGAATAAAGGAACTTATTTAACTTCACGTTTTAGACAAACGTTAACGAAAACTATTGAATGAATTGAAAGGTGCGTTATCACGAACAATATAAGTTTTGAAAGTATAAATCTATAACGTATACTTTAATAACAAAGTAACTATGTTTTCGAGAAACATACAAGTATACACACAAAACTATCACCAACGGGTCGTACACTTTTCGAAAACGAAATACTCTTTCAATCTATTAATTGAGTGAACAACTAGCATAGATATGCGGGTAGCTATCTACTTATACAAACCTAGGTGTGCGGGTAGCTACCTACTATTACGAGCAAGGATGTGCGGGTAGCCATCTACTTTTACAAACCTAGATATGCGATTAGCTATCTACTCATACAAACGACCTCATGCGTATAGGGCGCGAGGAGGCTATTTTGGGCAAACTTATTTCTTTAAACGCTAGCTCTCACAAAGCTCATCAGGTGAGTTCACAGCCACTATTTTACTGCATTTTACTGCTTTATAAACTTGGGGTGAAAAACATATGTACTGTTTACATACAAATTGTTTTCATGCGATGATTGAAAACCTGACAACGAATCCTTGTGTGAACCTACGTTAAACTAGTTGTAGTGCATAGAAGTCCTCATGACTACAAACTGTAACCATTAGCTAGATGACGCTAGCCACAGAATATGCGAATAGTACTATTGGGATGACATCCCTCCCACTTTTGTTAGTCATGCTAACTGCCGACTGTATGTCGAGACGAGGAGGGTATATTTTACTGGTCCCAGGCAAAAACAACTAAAAGTCGTGGTTTGGTTATAGGCCTAGGTGTCGGCACTTTAACTCGTAAGGTCTTGCAAACTTTCGGGGGATCACCGTCAGCTACTTATTGTTTCAAACTATATATATCATCGTACTAATCGCCATGGATGGCACGAAATGATTTGGGAAACGTTTACTAAACACTTGGTTTAAATGATGATGTCTTAAACCTGTGAATTTCACTCAACAATTTTGTTGATCCTTTTAACTATGTTTTTCAGGGAATTAGCAGCGACGTAAGATCATGCATGCATATTTTGGGACCCTTGCTCACCACGATGAATAGGATGCCATTCTTTGATAACATTGAAACTATGATTTTATGATTAAAATGTTAATCATATTGTTTTGCTAAACATCTATCGTCTTGTAAACACGATGAACATGTAACCGTGGAATTTAAACTATTTATGGCATTCTAAGTATATGTTTGCGATAATCATATGCTCTCGATATACTCGACGAAATGATCCCCGTCACGCCCCGTGCTTCCGAATTTACTAAACGAGACACGATTTTATTGGGGTGTGACACTATTTATCTCATATGTGTTCAAAAGGTTAGTCTGAGAACTACTAGCTTTAACAGGTGATTGGTCTTTCTTCACCTGCGTTTTTGACTCCTGTTCTTTTGTTTGGACAAATACTTGCCACGTGTCCCTTCTGATGACGCACGAAGCACGAACGTTGTGGATCCCAATGGGTGATCTTTTAATCAAATCAAGAGGAGAAGAAGACAAGAACACAAGCAAAATGATATAAAGTTTGGACAAAATGATAAACAAATGAGATAAAACTTTATATTACTCAATCCTCAAAATATTCTCTCAAAGTGAGTGTAGCAGCCAAAAATACAGAGAATAAAGTGAGTGCAAAATGTCTTACCCTAAATATCTCTAACTTTGATATTTATACTAAACAAACTGGCCATTTTGCGACACAAGCCTTGTGTCGCAAAGATCACTATTGCGACACAAACACTGTGTCGCAACTACAACTCATGCGACACAAGCACTGTGTCGCAGTACACAGAAAATGTAATTTTCACTAAGTCTATTTCATTTACAGACACAGTACAGACTAGACCAACTGACAGACACTCTAAGATGCATCAACAAACTCCCCCGTGTCTTCAGCTTGGTCTTCAAGATCTTCATTTAAACCCAGCCTACTGGAAATACACCACCAGCGTGTATCCCATGTGTCACACACACATTGACAATCCTCTGAAATTGAAGTGCGAACTTCTTGTTCATCACATTCTTCTCATTGAAGCGAATCGGATTGTCAAATAGTTTTCTCAGATCTTTCTTAGAGAAATTTATTAAGCTCATCGGATCAAAAACTCTGAATTGAGTTTTCTTCAAGTTATAAAGTGAGCTCTTCTCTGGTTGCTCGGTTTCAGGCACAAATATCAAAACTGCCTCACCAGTATGAGCATCCAGTTCCCAGTAATGAAGTCTTCTTAGAAAGTCCAAGGGAACTGTCTCCAGAGGTATCTTCTTCAAGCACTCAGTCGGAGGATAACGCACTTTGATCAATGGCTGTTTGGTGACAGGATCTAACCGTTTCTTATATATAATTCTTGTTCCCAATGTCGGTTTGATGAAACTGTACCGTTTAGTGCGAATTTCACGTTGAAGCGTAGATTGAATGAAGTTGGCACAATCGTCTTTCGAAGGATTAATCAAAGCAAGCTGAGCGAGACGATTGATTTCTCCTTTTGGCAAGGTGCTCAGCTTTGAGAAAGATCTATTGAAATATTGGATACCATCAAGCCTTTTTATCATAAATAATCCATTTGAGATCTTCCAACTCTTTATCAGTCCAGTATACACTCCGTGACCTTGTATGATTTGCAGGTGACCGGCACTTGTTTCCCATCTTTTCTGTGCGGCCACCATTTAGCAAGTCTTTCATCTTTGGTCTCAATCGGTTCATCATCAGGAATAGGAGTCTCCGATGTTCCTTCATCTTGAGTCTCATAAATATTATTAGTTTCGTCTTCAGAAGAATCTGCCTCAATAATTGGAGCATCATCATAGAACTCATCATCATCAAGCTCTTCCTCCTCAACCTCAAAATCAGCATCTTCTTCAAAGTTATCGCTATCATTTTCCGAATTGACTTCGTTTATCATGCGTTGAATAAACGAGAGGTCTGCACAAGAATGTTGGGACATATTATTGTGACAACAGATCTAGCTTATAATAGGACTAGTGTATTTATTGTCAAACTTGTATATATTGGTTTAGACTCGTAATATATGATATTAACTTGTTATTATTATTATTTGTTAAATGTTATTGGACAAGTATCGATTTCAAGTTAAAGTCAAATTCGCGAATTGAAAAGTCAACTCGCAGGTTTGACCTGCGAGTTGAGATCTCATCTCGCAACCATCTGGACTCGCAGGTCTCACCTGCGAGTTGAGATTTGGGCTCGCTGGAAACTGGACTCGCAGGTCTTAACTGCAAGTTAAGTTTTGGGCTCGCAGCTTTCTCGGTTCGCAGGACCTACTTGCGAGCAGAGATGTGGGCTCGTAGTCTATCTGGACTCGCAGGCCCATGGGCTGCGAGTTGAGTCAACTCGCAAGGCCCATGGCCTGCGAGTTGAACCAGATATAAATATTTTAATGCTGCTCATTATTATAGACAGATTTTAGAAATCCGTGCCATTTTTAATACACACCAAATATTTAAGTATTCTCTCCTCGAAATTCGTACTGATATAAAGGCTATCATTGAATAGGCTCGGTTTTGATTGTTTAACACTAGTTGATATCAAAACGAAGCTTGTTAATTGATAGATTAGTTATATAAGCCTAAAACCTTAAGTATTGAGGGATTCCGCACCTCAATACCTAAAAGATAATTCGTTATCGCTAACCAAGATCTAGAGAGTTACAATTGGTATCAGAGCTCTCGGGCTTAGAAACGTTGTGGTTACAAGGTTTTTGGTTATATAACATCTTTAGGGTCGTTTTTCGAACGAAATCTACGGATTTATTCGTAAAATTCCAAAAAGTTTCAGTTCCCAGATTTCGAGGCGTCGTTTGCGAGTTGAGATTAGGGTTACTGTTATCTGCGAGTTGAAATTTCCTGCGAACTGAGTTTCTGCGAGTTGAGATTTCTGCGAACTGACTTTACCTGCGAATTGAGTTTAGTTGCGAGTTGAGATTACTAAATACGCAAAATAACTTAATTTTTGACCTTAAAATGTCTGATTTGAGTCGAATGATCGAGATGGAACACGAGGTTGGCAAATCTAATTTTCCACCAAAGCTACTCAGAGTTGAGGACTATTACGGGTGGAAAGACAGATTCGAAAGTTACTGTAGATTCCACGACATCACTATTTGGTTGTGTATTAAGAACGGATATGTTGCACCTACAGCTGAGGTAGGGAACGCAACTGTGATTGTGCCTTACGACAGGATGAATGACAATCAGAAGAAAGAATTCACTATTGATAATAAGGACATTCATCGATAAAAATGAGCCTTCCCAAGGAAATCAATCACCAATTGAAGTCCTTTCACACAGCTAAAGAGCTCTGGAATGCTCTAGAGAAAAGGTGTGAGGGAAGCCCTCAGGTAAAGGCAGGCAAGTGTAATCTTCTGAAAAAGCAGTTTATGGTATTTAAAGCTTTTAGAGAAGAGGACCTTGAAGCCTACACCACCCGGTTTTATCACTTATTAAGCGAACTTGACGACCACGAAATTTTCTACAATGACAAGGAGAAAACCGACAAATTCATTGAGGGTTTACCTTGTAAGTGGGAAATGTACGGTATCATGCTCAAAAACAATGATGAACGATATGCTACTATGACCCTAGAGCAGGCTATTGACAAGCTCAGGGGTTATGATTTCTCCAAGAAAACAAGAGATACAGATTCTAATCACCTACAGAATCCAGGCTTATACCATGGAAAGACCAGTATCTCTAATCCTTCATCCAATTCGACCACTGCATTGTTTGCTGGTGAAATTGATGAACTTGGAGAAATGTTAACAGAGGATATGTGCTTCATAGCTTCGGATGGTGGTGAAAAACGAAGCAGGAACAATTCTTCTGATAAGTCTACTCAAGGGCATCTGTCTGTCCAAGAACAATCTAACAAACTTATTAGATTAAAACAGTTTTGAATAATTACTAAGAAGTTTGCGGAATAACACTTAGTAATATAATGAAGATAAACAATAAGAACAATATAACAGAATTATTATCAAACGCTTCAATCTTGTTAATTTTATAAGACGAATACACTGATTTGTATTAGGGTTACAAGAACCTTGAAGCGGCGTACTTAATCTCATCCTTCCTTCTAGGTTAGGATCTCTATTTATATTACATAGAGTCCTAAAACAAACTCCTATATATATGGAAACTATTACATTCCATTTTTATCCAAATTCTATCTACCCGCCTGTTTTATACATAAACAGTGGTAACTACAATATTTACATAAACAGTGTTAACCACTCTAACAGTGTTAACACTTGTATGTTTTACTCAACTAGTATACCAACAGTGGTAACTAGACTAACAGTGTTTAACTATTACAAATAAGCTTAACAGTGGTAACACTTCAACAGTGGGAACCTCTACCAGTAGTAATCATCACAAACAGTTGTAACTCTTGTCTTCAATTCAATCTTCACTAACAGTTGTAATCACAACCCTACCAGTGGTAACTTCTGAGAACTTGAACTAACAGTGGTAACCATATCTAACAGTTGTAACCATATCACTAGCAGTGGTAACCTCTGAAGACTTGAACTAACAGTTGTAACTTCTGAAAACAGTGGTAACCATTAACACTAACAGTGTTAATGCCTTGTGCATTTCTTTTTCAACAGTTGTAATAATTTCTAATTCCCAACAATCTCCCCCTAAACTTAATCTGTCTCCTACAGATCTAAGTTTATCTAGCTGCTACCCTTTTTCCTCCTTCAAAGATTTGCATATTGGCGCCTGATAGCCTCTTCTTTCTTGTGAATCTGGTTTAAGATCATGTATACCAAGTCTTCTGCTAAATCATTGTTGAATGACACAGATAACTTAGCATCCCTTAGCCTCTTCAATAAACTCATACTCATATCATATTCTCTATCAGTGAGCATCCAGAGTATCACTCCATCCTCCAATATAACATTATGTACCCCTGGATTACTGAGATATATCCACTGTTTTACTGATCTAGCAGTTTTGAACTCATCAGCAAATTTCTCAGGCTCAAACATCATTAAAATCCAATCCCATGTTATCCTCTCAAAATCACTCTCAATCTTTTTAGAGTGAAGACCTTTTGCACATCCAATCTCATACATCCTGACCAGATCAGCTCTGTTTATAGCTCTGACAACTTCCTTAAATGACCTCCAATATGATACTGAAGAATCAGCTCTGACCAATTTAAGTTTCTCACGTTTCTTTGGAACTAAGAACTGTTCAATATACCAATCAATAACTATTGGAGAGGCTTCTGGTGGATTTTGAACATTCAAAGGTTCAATGATCATTACATCTTCCAAATTGAGTTTGCTTCTAGGAAGATCAGGGATAGATGCAGAATCCTGTTTCAGTTTCTCCTCAGTCTCCTCTCTTTTCTTCTTCAATACTTTCTCCAACTCTGTCACCTTATCACTTTCCTCTTTCTTTTTCCTTTCTTTTTCAGCTCTCCTTTTGACCTTTTCCAAAGCTTCTTCCCTCTTTCTTGCTTCTGGATTTAGAAAGGTATCCCTATCCCATACTCCCTGTAACTCTTCTAGGGTCATTCTATTTAATCTTGCTGTAGGAATAGGACCTCCTTTTAGTTTTAATAGCAAATTCTTCTTCAACATGGCTCTAGTGACTGGTTTAGTCTTCTTAGTAGCAGCCTTTCTCTTTTCTTGCACCTGCTGCACCAGTAGTTCAATATCATCCAACTTTCGCTCTCTCAGCTGAGCCTCATCCCATTCATTCACCTGATCCTTAGTCATTTTAACCCATTTGCCCGGTTCCACCTCTACATCAATCAAATTTTCCTTCAATAGATCTGCATTCATCTCAACAAACATCCTTTGTGCATACTCATCATCATTCATGGTGGCTTCAGGAGGCATAACTTTTTGCTTTTTCTTCTTTGGCTCTTCCTCCAAAATACCTTTACCCTTGTCCTGGGGATGAATCTTGGGTAAATCTTGAGCAGCAGTAGTAGTTGGTTCTCTGATTGTAACAGGTGGTAGAGGCTTTGATTTTTCTTTGACAATTTCTGGTTCAGCAGTTGGTGGTATTTCCATTTCTATTTCTTCATCCACATTTTCAGAACTTGAAACTGCCTCACCCTGCCTGTCCTCACGATTATTCCCTTTCTCTCCTTTATTTGTCCATACCTTCTTCCCCTTTTTGAAAGCAGTTTGAGCAGAGTCATGTTCATCGCCTTCTACCATTACATATGCCTTCCCTTCTTTCAGAACCTTGATTACAATCAACTCCAATTGAGAAACCCTCTGCTCCAAACTAGCTATCCTCTCATCCTTCTCCTTATTCCTCCTCCTCTCCAACCTGAACTTCTCCCAAACATAATCAATCATTTTCGTCAATTCCAGGTTATTTCTAGCCTCATCACCTTCAGAATGTGACTTCCTTGGTGAATCATTGACATTGGTATCAAAATCTGTATTATACCTAGTATAATCATCAGATTCCCCTTGATTCTTGGTACTGGGACCACCAAAATCATCTACATGAGTAGAATCATGTTCTGGTGTTGCCTCTGATTGGGTCTTATTAATGTTACTTCTGTCCTGTTCTGCCAGTGGGCTAGAAACAGTAGAAGCAGCCCTTTCTGAATGGTCTCCCCTCTCCTCATGGACCACATGCTGTTCCTGACCCTTGTCAGTTGGCTGAGGTATCTGAGCAGCATGAGCCTCAGATGCCTGGTTTGTAGCCTTTTTGGCTTTTCTAATGTATGTGGCTGTGATATGGGGTCTTGGTGTTGCATTGTTACCCCCAGTTGCCGTGGGTTGAGGAGGAAAGGGTTGTTCCATCCTCTCAGCAACTGGTTCAGCTTCTGTTGGTTGTACAGATGCTGTGGTGGAGGGTGCAAGAAGCATTGTTGGAAACACTGCTGTTACCCTCCCAGAAAACAAAACTCCTTTTATAGCTGTATTCCTCTTCATGTTTGTAAAAACTTTAGGTTTGAAAGAGGAAATACCTATAATCTTATCCAAAGCAGGCAACTCAGGGATTTGTTCATTTAAACAGAGTTGCACAAACCTTGGATACATTAAAAATTTCAGTTTAGGTTGATTTATGTTTCTTAGCATACCAGCAAAAATAAAGTTAGAAAAATTAAAGATTTGACCAGTAGCTAAGCATACCAATGCATATGCTACATTACTGCTGAATTGTTCAAAAGATGAACGTTTTGATGATAAACAGTGCAGTAATGTATGAATTAAAAATCGCCATTGGTATGAAAACATTGTTTTCTGAAAAACATATCCACCTAAGTTGCCCTCATATCCTATTCGTTGTAAAGTAGAGTATAAAACTTCATCAGAGATTGAAGTTATACCTTCTTCATCCTGAAGATGAAGAGAAGAGCGAATGGAGGCTTCAGTAATCACCACTTGGTGCCCAGCAACGGTAGAAACAATTTTTGGAACACCTGGTTCATCCTCAATCTTAGCGTTAACCCAGAACTCATTGATATGATCATGTGAAATTCTGGGTGCTACAGTGATCGCATGGTGAATCGTAGAGTTACGCAGAAAATCGATGATTTCAATGTAATCATTTGCGATGGTAGGTTTGACCAGATAGGCAATCATGTTATGATCTTTGCCCAGTGCAAGTTGAGACTCGGTTGATGATGAAGAAGCCATGATGAATTTGAGTAAGGTTTTGTGAAAGCAGTGTTTATGAAAGCGTAAAGAATATGACCAAGTGTGGGGAGTATTTATACTGCTATTGTTAATGACCTAATTTTGAAGCAAAATTCCCAATTTTAACACTAACAGTGGAAACTATTTTGATATGAAAATAATACTAACAGTGATAACTAGTTTGGAAATAACTCCTGACCAAAGGAATTATAACTCAAACCTAGTGACTATGTTAGTATTACTAACAGTGATAACATTTTTTTTTTTTTTTTTTTTTTTTTTTTTTAATTTCATAGATAATAGAGTAAATGTGACTCCTGAGTAGTATAAGCAGTGGTAGCGGTGATACTAACAGTGGTAAAAGTTGCACTTACAGTGTTAGTAAACATTTACACTTGGATAGTATAACAGTGGTAACTGATATACTAACAGTGGTAAAAATTACACTAACAGTGATAGAGAACAGTGATAATAATTAGTATAAACAGTGGTAACTGTCATACTACCAGTGGTAACAAATTCACTGACAGTGGAATGTCCTCCACTAACAGTAATAACCTACAAAGTTAGTTCAAAATACTAACACAAATAAAAGAAACAGTGGAAACTAAACATGATACATATACAGTGGTAATTGAATAAGAACAGTGATAATTTTGTAAGAAAACAGTGGTATTTATCATTGTTTAGACTCAATTACACCTACCAGCATCTAATCCTTAAACATAGTAGAGATGGTTTTCAGAAATGAAGATGAACAAACTCTTTAAGAAGAGTTAATCATACCAATACATGAAATCAAAAATGTAAATCTGCCCACATCAAAGGCTTTGGTGAACAGATCTGCAAGTTGATTATCAGTATGGACTTTTATAATCTGAATAAGTCGTTTTTCATTACAATCCCTAATAAAGTGATACCTTATCTCTATATGTTTAGTTTTAGAATGTTTAACAGGATTATTGATGATGCTGATAGCAGAAGTATTATCAATAAAAATAGGAGTGTTTAAGAAAGTGAAACCATAATCAAGCATCTGATTCTGAATCCATAGAACTTGAGCACAGCAACTTGCAGCAGCTACATACTCAGCCTCAGCAGTTGATGTTGATACAGTTGTCTGTTTCTTACATTGCCAAGAAATTAATCTCTCTCCTAGAAATTGACAACCTCCTGATGTTGACTTCCTATCCAAGCTAGCTCCCCCATAATCACTATCTGAGTATGCTTTTAAATCAAAAGAAGATTCTTTAGGATACCAAAGACCTAGATCAGGTTGTCTCTTTAGGTATCTAAATATTCTCTTGACAGCATGCAGATGGGATTGCTTTGGACAAGTTTGAAATCTGGCACAGATACAAACATCAAACATGATATCTGGCCTGGAAGAGGTTAGATACATCAATGATCCTATCATTGATCTGTATAGATGTATATCAATTTCCTCCCCCTCAGGATCTGCAGATAGTGGCTTATGAGTCTCCATTGGAGTGCTGGCCACTTTTGCTTCAGAGTATCCAAATTTGATGAGAATATCTTTGACATATTTATTCTGGTTGATGAAGATACCATCTGAAGTCTGCTTGACTTGAAGTCCCAAAAAGAAAGTGAGTTCACCCATTGAACTCATCTGAAACTTCTGATGCATTAGCTTCTCAAATCCTTTACACAGATCAGCATTGGTAGAGCCAAAAATGATGTCATCAACATAGACTTGGACCAATAAAATGTCATTCTGATCTCTTTTGGAGAACAGTGTCTTGTCTATAGTTCCCCTCTTAAATCCATTATCTATTAGATACACTGATAGAGTCTCATACCAAGCTCTAGGTGCTTGATGTAGACCATACAGTGCCTTATCTAATCTGCACACTCTGTCTGGATATTCAGGATCTTCAAAGCCAGGGGGTTGACACACATATACCTCATCATCAATCTTTCCATACAGAAAAGCACCCTTTACATCCATTTGATACACTGTGAATCCTTTGAATGATGCATATGCAAGGAACAATCTGATGGCTTCTATTCTTGCAACAGGAGCAAAGACATCATCATAATCAATGCCTTCTTCCTGTGTATACCCTTGTGCCACCAGTCTTGCCTTGTTCTTTATCACAATTCCTCTTTCATCCTTCTTGTTTTTGAAGATCCACTTGGTGCCTATTGCCTTTTTACCCTTTGGCAGATCCACAAGTGTCCACACATTCTGAATCTTGAACTGTAGCAACTCTTCTTGCATTGCTTCAATCCAGCTGGGATATTTAAGAGCTTCTACTGCCTTTTTAGGTTCTACCTGAGATAGAAAACATACATATAGGGATGTATGTATTTCTTCTTGATTGACAGTAGTCTGCTGTCTAGTTTGCACAGCAGAATTAATATCCCCAATCACCAGTTCCAGAGGATGATCCTTAAGAACATGATAGTTAGATGTTGAGGACTCTGGAATGGTTTCCTCCAAGTTGGTAAAATTCCCTTCCTGTTCTGGACTGACACAGGATGGTGTATCAACTTGTTCTTCTGACTCAACACTCTGAGTAAACACTTCTGGTGGATCAGGAGAAAGAACCTCTTGAGTATCAGGAGTCCAGTTAGGAAAAACAATGTATTCCATTGATTCTGAATTCCTTGATGCAGAAACTCCTGAGACGCCTAGGTCTTTTTCTACTTCCTCATCTGCTGTCCCTGTTGTGGTACCTGAAGTTGTACCTGGACTAGAATTTGCAATTGTATATCTAAAAGCAGAGTTAAGAGAATCAATATCAAACAAAGTCTTTGAACCTTTCCCATCAGGATTAATGGTATTCTCATTAAAAGTGATGTTCAAGGTTTCTTCTATAATCCTAGTCTTTTGATTGAATACTCTATATGCATTACTTTGATTAGAATACCCTACAAATACACCTTCATCTACTTTGCTTTCAAACTTTCCTAGGTGATCTTTGGTATTCAGAATGGTGCATGGACAACCAAATGCTTTTAAGAAACTAATCAGTGGTTTCTTTTTGAACAAAAGCTCATATGGAGTGTGGAAGTAGGGCTTAACTATGGACACTCTATTCTGAACATAGCAAGCTGTGCTAACTGCTTCTGCCCAAAAGGACATAGGAAGCTTTGCATCAGCCAACATAGTTCTAGCAGCCTCAATTAAAGTCCTATTCCTTCTTTCAGCTACTCCATTTTGTTGAGGAGTCCTAGGAGCACTAAATTCTCTCTTAATGCCTTTTTCATTACAGAATTTATCCATCTCATGATTTTTAAATTCTGTTCCATTATCACACCTTATGATTTTAACCTTGTTATCCAATTGATTTTCAATCTTAGTTATAAATGATCTAAGTATTTCACCTGTCTCATCTTTAGTTCTGAGAAAGAAAACCCATGTAAACCTGGTATAGTCATCAATTATAACAAGGCAATAAGACCTTTTTCCCATACTACAGATACTTGTTGGACCAAACAAATCCATATGCAACAAGTATAGAGGAGTGGTGTTAGTATTCAGAGATTTGGTCTTAAAAGAAGTTTTGTGTTGCTTTCCTTTGAGGCAAGAAACACAATGATCATCACATGAATATACCTTCTCAGGTAAACCCCTAACAAGCTTGTTTTTAACAAGTTTATTAATGGTTTTAAAATTTATGTGACACATCCTTCTATGCCACAAAGTGGATTCATTCAGATTAGCTTTTGAAATTAGACAGTTTAAATCAGATTGAGGTGCCATATTTGCTAGGTCACACTTATATACATTATCTTGCCTAGGAATTCTCATTAAAATAAGATTTTCTGGTATTTTGAATTCTTTTGACAAAATAAGACATTCAGTGTCAGTAAAATGAACTGGGTTCTTTTTATCTGTGATTTGACTCACACTTAGCAAATTGTATCTCAACTGTTCCACATAGTATACATTTTCAAAACTTAGCTTATCACTCTGAATAGTTCCTTTTCCTGTTATCTGTCCTCCTTTGGAATTGCTCCCAAATGCTACATGTCCTCCATTGAATGATTTGAAGTTTTGTAGCTGTTCCTTACTTCCAGTCATGTGTCTTGAGCATCCACTATCAATATGCCATAAGCTTTTTGGCTTGCCCTGCACATACACAAACACAGAGAAAAATTAATTTCTCTTGAGAACCCAAACCAATTTGGTTTTGGGCTTCTCATATGTATCAAATAACTCAACTTTCTTGAAGATCATTGTTTTTGATACATTGTTGGATTTTGAATCTTTAGGTAAATTAGATGTAATAGGTGTCCAAATCCAACTACTTTTAGACTTTACAGTGGTTTTTGGTCTAACAGTGTTAATTGAGAGACCATTGTTATAATGCCTAACAGTGTTAAATTTGTTATAACTGTTATTATGTCTAGCAGTGGTAAAATAATTAACACTGTTAGTATTCCTAACAGTGTTATTTACTCTACCAGTGGAAACAGTTGAATTAACTGCTCTAACAGTGTTAACAGATTTACCACTGTTTACTTTATACTGTTTTTCCACTGTTTTAGTCTTATTTTTGTAGGCTAAATTTATAGCTTTTGTGCCTGCAGTGGAAATCTTTGCAGCATTCATAGCTTGATTTGCCTTTTTATTCATCTTTCTTGTATCAGTTTTATGATTAACTTTGGATTTAAAAGTTTGTTTGTTAATCATATTAGCTGCTGTCAATGGTTGTTTTTCAATTTTTGGAAAGACTTTTGTATTATGAAAACAATCCTTTTGAAGATGATTCTTCTTTCCACATATAAGACATAACTTTTCTTTTATCACAGTTATATTCTTTCCCAGTTTTTGAGTAATCATTTGATTCCAGTTTCTTTGATTGCCTCTGGGAACATGTTTTTGAGATTTCTGTGATTCAGAGAAGTTATTCTTACATTTACATTTATCACAGTTGTTTAAGACAGATAATCTGTATGCAAATACAGAAGTGTTCACATCCTTTTTATCTGTTCTTTGAAGTTTATTAGGTGTGATACTCACATGTTCTATCTTATGTTTATCCTTCTCCTCAAACAGTTTCTTACCTTCTTCTAGTTTATCAACCTTAAGTTTTGAAACTAGATCAGTAACATTATCTAAGTTTTCTCTTGTGGATTTAAGTGAGTTATTGGACACAATATTCTCAGTTTTAGAGACATCGTTATCCTCATCATCTTCTTCTGTCCAATCTCTTATTTCAACATTATCAAAGTTCACATCTTCTTGTAAACTTTTAACAGGGTCAGCCTCTTTAACATCAGCATTCATTCCTTTCTTAAGTGAAATAATATTAATATCAGTTTTTGCAGGAAAATAGTTGTTGTTATATGGAGGTGGTACATTGTTGTATCCCAACCCAGTTTTAAGTTTATCATGAATCTGTGACTTGATAAGTTGAGTGACATTTTTAGATGCATTTTCAAGATTACTAACAGTTAACTTAATGCTATCTCTTTCACATGTTACTTCAGACAGTTTTAAAGTTAGATCTTCAATTCTTGTCTTAAGATTATCTTTCTCCCACCTAGCATACTCAATATCATACTTAAACTGTGTTGCATTCTCTTCATATTTCTGAATCTGTTTTTCAAGATTTTCTATTACAGAGATTGTGTGTCTACTTTTGATTTCACACTGCTTAAGTTCATCACATACTTTCTGATTATGATCTCTATAATGTTTCACAGTTTGTTTACACATAGGTGAGCACAATTTTATTTGTACCTCATAGGGAATCTCAGACTGCTTGTCAGATTCAGCAATAGCCATGAAGCATTGATTTTTTGCTTCATGCTCTTCTTGATCACTCCAGTCCCACTCACATCCATCAACAGATACCAATGCATTAGATGTAGTATCTTTGATAGGAACATTCTTAGTCTGACCCAGACTTCCTCCACTTCTTTGTACAGACCCTCTTTCATTCTGATCAACCTTTGGGCTTCTGCACTCCCTTGCAAAGTGTCCCATCTTGTGGCAATTGTAGCATTCAACTTTGCTCTTATCAAACCAACTAGCATCACTCCTCTTCTGTGCAAAGTTATTCCTTCCAGTTCTTTGCATAAATCTTTTAGCTCTCTGAGTGATTAGAGCAATCTGCAGCTTGATATCCATCTCTTCTAGATCATCTCCTTCAATTTGATCTAAATCTTCATTAGTAAGTGAAGAATTTACATTACTAGCAAAGAAAGATTCTAGAATGTGATCATTAGAATAGCTAGAAGATGATCCACTTCCTCTAGACACATATGATGACCCATTCTGACTTGGTTCAACTTTTGATCCAGACCCTGCTAAAAATGCAGTATTGTTATCACTTCCAGATCCCATCTTCTTGCTCTCCACTTCAGATTCAAAGTTCCTCAGATCATTGTAGATATCTTCCAGTTCCAATGCTTCCAGATCTTTACTTTGTCTTAGACCAACAGTGTAGATAGTCCATTCATCACCCAATGACCTCAAAAACTTTCTGTTCAAATCATCTCTGTCAATTTTAACTTGATGATTTTCCAGATCTCCTACTAATTTAGAAAATCTGTCAAAGATTTGTGTCAAGGTTTCTGACTTGGCAGATTTAAAATTCTCATACTGTTGTTTAAGCAGAGATCTTTTGTTCTTCTTGGTGTTATCATTACCACCAAATCTTCTTTCAATTGCTTCCATCAGAACTTTAGCATCTAAACATGCCTCAAATCTTCTCTGATATTCATTAGGAATAGATAATAATAGAGTACTCAAAGCTTTGTACTCTATAGATCTGACTTTTCTCTCTGCTTCAGATGTGGGTGGTGATCTTGCTTGAGCAACACCATCACTATTTAATGTCACTGGAGGACCATTAACAACTACTTCCCACATCTGATAATCTGTAAGTAGCATATATTGTCTGATTCTGTTTTTCCACAGATCAAACTCATCAGGTCTAAGCATGGGGATCTTTGTGACTTGAATTCCTTCATTGTTTTCTGACATAGTTGAAACTTACTATATCTTCCTGTATTCAAAACTTAAACACTGCTCTGATACCACTTGTCTGTCCAAGAACAATCTAACAAACTTATTAGATTAAAACAGTTTTGAATAATTACTAAGAAGTTTGCGGAATAACACTTAGTAATATAATGAAGATAAACAATAAGAACAATATAACAGAATTATTATCAAACGCTTCAATCTTGTTAATTTTATAAGACGAATACACTGATTTGTATTAGGGTTACAAGAACCTTGAAGCGGCGTACTTAATCTCATCCTTCCTTCTAGGTTAGGATCTCTATTTATATTACATAGAGTCCTAAAACAAACTCCTATATATATGGAAACTATTACATTCCATTTTTATCCAAATTCTATCTACCCGCCTGTTTTATACATAAACAGTGGTAACTACAATATTTACATAAACAGTGTTAACCACTCTAACAGTGTTAACACTTGTATGTTTTACTCAACTAGTATACCAACAGTGGTAACTAGACTAACAGTGTTTAACTATTACAAATAAGCTTAACAGTGGTAACACTTCAACAGTGGGAACCTCTACCAGTAGTAATCATCACAAACAGTTGTAACTCTTGTCTTCAATTCAATCTTCACTAACAGTTGTAATCACAACCCTACCAGTGGTAACTTCTGAGAACTTGAACTAACAGTGGTAACCATATCTAACAGTTGTAACCATATCACTAGCAGTGGTAACATCTGAAGACTTGAACTAACATTTGTAACTTCTGAAAACAGTGGTAACCATTAACACTAACAGTGTTAATGCCTTGTGCATTTCTTTTTCAACAGTTGTAATAATTTCTAATTCCCAACAGCATCATAAGATGCCGATGAGTGTGAAATCAGCAGAACAACAACTTTCGGTTCTGGCTTCATTCGTTGCTTCCTATGAAAATTATATTCAAGGGAAGATTAATGATCCTGCACAATTTGATGAAGATTATGATCAGGTTGACCCTGATGACTTAGAGGAAATGGACCTCCAGTGGCAACTGGCTATGGTGTCAAGGAGAGTAAAGAATTTCCTAAAGCATACGGGTAAGAGAGTGGTTGGAAATCGACCAGGTTTTGACAAGTCCAAGGTCAAGTGTTATAACTGTCAAGGTTACGGACACTTTGCCAGGGAGTGTCAACGACCGAAGGCTGATACAAGTATTGCAAAACAAGACTCGGGAAGTACTTTAACTTCCAAAGTCTTGGTAGTTCAGCAAATTGATGGTTCCTATGATTGGTCTACTCCACCTGAGCAAGCTCTCATGGCTGAAATAGACGATCAGGAGAAACCAACTGAATCAACTCCATACATGCCAACTGCTGAGGAATGTCAAGCTAATGTGCCACACATAGAAGTCAAGAGGAACGAGGAAGATGTGCTCTACATCAACTCGACTGAAGAAATGAGTCCCGATGACTTCGTTGCATACATGGCTGATGTACAGTCAGACAAGAAAAAGGTATGTCTGGATCTTCTTACTCTTGCTGATGTATGTTACTTAGTTACTGACTTACAGACTCAGGTTAGTGTTTTTGCTGAATCTAACAAAACCTTAACATCTGAATTAGATATAGCTAAGTCTGATGTTCGTAGGTTAGGTGAGGATAAGCTGGCATTAACTGAAAAGATTAAGAGTGATGCCTTAGATAAGACTAGTCTAACTGACATAATTAATGAACAATGTGTTAAGATAGACGGGTATATCTAAACCTTAATGAGCTAAATAGAAATATTGCTATTAGGGATAAAGAACTTTCAAAGTCAAATATGAAGGTAGTAGAGCTAAATAGAAAATTTGAAGGTTATAGAACATCCTCTTTGACCTTAGATAGAATCATTAGCTCTCAACGTAGTGTGACAGATGTTACTGGCCTAGGATATTCTGATGTTCCTCCGCCCTTTAATGCCAATTACACTGCTTCTACTTCTATTGACCTAGAAATGACAGATGCGAATCCTGAGACTGAGGATTTGAAAGCTCAACAGTCTGAAGCATCTGAGACTCAGAAAAATATTATTAATGACCTATCATTGAACAAGAGTACAGTCAAATCATTCGCTAAAGTACAATTTGTATCAAGTGGAATGATTGGTAGTACTAATGTAAACAATGAGGGAATTAAGAAACATAGGGAGTTACCTTCAGTGTCTTCTGATCAGACAAAGAAGGAGTCCGCTAAGACTGTTAAGTCACGAAAGCAGATGTCATGCTTCAAGTGTCATCAAAGAGGACACGTATCTTCTTGTTGTCCCAATAAGAAGACGGAAGCTACTCCTAACCGCGAGAACAGTGATAAGACTAAAATCATCTCTAGTTCGAGCACAGACAGGTTAGGTACCAGACCAGGAATTGGTATTAAACCTGTTACTGCTCTTAAAAGAGATGCTTCTCACAGTGTCTCGCCGCCCAAACCTAAACGGCATGAAAATTTCAATAAAGATCATGTGCCGTCAAGGTTTATGACTCCGAGAAGGAACCAAAGTCACTTTGAGATTGGATCTACATCTCGTTCACAAGGAGTTAACCAAGGGTCCTGTAATAATTGTAACCAAGGGCAGAAATTCCAAGGTTATGTATCGGGGAGGGTTGGAAGTCAGTCAACTCATAGACCCAGGACCACTAATCATCAACAAGTTGATGCTCCTTCAATAGTGACCAAAGCTCCTAATGGGAAGGATGGTTACTTTAAAGAGCTACAGTTTGTCGATGATAAGGGACAAACCAAGACCGTAATGGCTTGGGTCCCTCTTGATAACTGATTGTGTACAACTTGTATGTGCAGGAGCAGACTGGGAATAATGATAATTGGTGGTATGTTAACAGTGGATGCTCTAGGCACATGACAGGAACCAGAAGTCTACTAACAGACTTCAGAGGTGGACTGAGACAAGGAGTGCACTTCGCTGGTGATAAAGGAGGAGTAATTCTGGGAAAGGAACAGTTTCAAATGGAACTTTGACTTTAGAGGATGTGAATTATGTTGAAGAACTAACGCACAACCTAGTGAGTGTTTCCCAAGTCTGTGATAAAGGTCATCCGGTTCTCTTCACTGAGAAAGAGGCCTTGATCCTGAAGCCGGGTTTTATCATTCCCGAAAAATGGATACTGATGAAAGCTCCAAGGAAGAAGGACATTTATGCTATCAACATGAATGCTCCTATTACTTCAATGGTGTCTACTTGTCTGTTATCCAAGGCTTCAGAATCAGACTCTCTCCTATGGCATAGGAAAATGGCACACTTAAACTTTCGAAAAATGAACTATATAACCAAACATGGGTTAGTTCTGGGTGTACCACCGAAGAGTTTTGCATTTGAAGACAAGTGTATATCCTGCTTGAAAGGAAAACAGCATAAAAAACCACACAAGTCTAAAAATGTGAACTCTATTTCCTCGCCTTTTGAGTTGCTACATATGGATCTCTTTGGCCCAATAAGCAAAAGAAGCATAGGTGGCAAATGGTACAGTCTGGTTGTCACAGACGATTTCTCTAGATTCTCTTGGGTATTCTTTTTGGGATCAAAGGATAAACTCCGGGCATTCTTATGGAGTTTCTAGATCTAATAGAGAACATCTATAGAAAAAGAGTTAAGAGAATTCGTAGTGACAATGGGACCGAGTTCAAGAATTCTACATTGAATGTATATTGCTTAAGCAAAGGCATTCAACATCAATTCAGTGCACCATATAAACCTCAACAAAATGGTGTTGCTGAAAGGAAGAATAGAACTCTAATTGAAGCAGCGAGAACAATGCTTGCAGATTCAAGGCTTCCGGTCATATTTTGGGCAGAAGCAGTGAATACAGCATGTCATGTTCTCAATCGGGTTCTTACGGTTAAAAAGCAAAACAAGACATGTTATGAGCTTTTGAACAAAAAGAAACCGAACTTAAAAGGGTTTGAACCCTTTGGAGTTTCATGTACGTTGTTGAAAACAAGTCATCAACCTAAATTTGGTGAGAAGGCTGACGAAGGATACTTCCTAGGTTACATGCCTAACTCACCAAACAAACGGGCCTTCAATAAAAATTCGGGACGTGTTGAAATAGTTTATAACATCGAAGTTACGAGCTATACACATGACTCGCATAAGGGATTGGATTGGCAGTTTGATTATTCAGATCTTTTCAAGTCATTTAAAGTCCCTATCAGTGACTATGTCAGTAACTCAGATATTCCTGAGCATTTATTGTCGGGAGATGAGGATCCCACTCCTACATCGAGTGCTCAAACGTCTGATGCTAGGAATATTGTCGATACTGATGTGGTCCCCCCTATCGAGTCACAACAACCTCAAGATGATATACCTCTAGAGAGTGAAGATCCTGAAATTGCTTCTCAAAGGATTATGGATGATGTTCTTACTCCTCTGAGACAATTAAGGATATCAACTACTAATGAAGGTATACCACCCTTGGAGGAAATTGGTGCCAACTTACATGATGATATTCCAGTTGAACCTGTTACTTCAACAAGAATTAATAGGATTCATCCAATAGATAATATCATTGGTGATCCAAATTCTCCTGTTCTGACTCGGAATCAATCTAAAGCTAGTACATCCACTCATTCAAGCTTGTATGCTGAAATGAACGAGACAGGGATCTCAAATCTATGTTTATATTCATGCTTTATCTCACAAATTGAACCTAAGAATGTTCAGATAGCTTTGAAGGAAAATTCGTGGGTCGAGGCAATGCAGGAAGAACTGTCTCATTTCACAAAATTGCAAGTTTGGGAGTTGGTTGACTTACCTGTTGGAGAATATCCAATTGGAACTAGATGGGTATTTAAGTGCAAGAAAGACGATCGAGGAATCGTGATTCGCAATAAAGCTCGTCTAGTTGTCCAAGGTTTCAATCAACAAGAGGGGATTGATTACAATGAAGTGTTTGCGCCTGTGGCTAGGCTTGAAGCAATTAGGTTATTCTTAGCATTTGCATCCTCAAAGAAAATAAAAGTATTTCAGCTGGATGTTAAAAGTGCCTTCTTGTATGGCAAAGTCAAAGAAACGGTGTATGTTTCTCAACCACCGGGATTTACTGATCCAAAGTATCCAGATAGAGTATATCGTCTCGATAAGGCTCTATATGGATTACATCAAGCTCCGAGAGCGTGGTATGAAACACTGTCTACTTATCTTCTTGAGAATGGATTCACAAGGGGAAGAATTGACAGTACACTCTTTGTGAAATGGAAAAGGAGAGACTTTCTACTTGTTCAAGTATATGTTGACGATATCATCTTTGGGTCATCTGACGAAAGAATGTGTAGTGAATTTGAAAAGGTTATGAAGAACAAGTTTGAGATGTCAGCAATGGGTGAATTGACATTTTTCTTAGGATTGCAAGTCGATCAAAAGAAAGATGGATATTTCATTCATCAGACTAAGTATACTAATGAGCTTCTAGAACGATTCAAGATGGAAGAATCAAGAATTTTTCATACTCCTATTCCGGAAGCCCATGGTATTGGTTTAGATACATCGAGTGATAGAGACGTGGATCCTACTCTTTACAGGGCCATGATTGGATCACTAATGTATCTTACAGCATCAAGGCCTGATATAATGTTTGCAGTATGTGTCTGCGCAAGATATCAAGCTACTCCTAAAGAATCTCACATGCAAGCTGCAAAACGGATTCTTCGTTACCTCAAAGGGAAACCGAAGCTGGGACTTTGGTATCCGACTGATGGAGACTTAGATTTTGTGGCTTACACTGATTCTGATTACGGAGGATGCAATCAGAATAGAAAGTCTACAACCGGTGGATGTCAATTCCTAGGAGGTAGACTGGTCTCTTGGCAATGCAAGAAGCAAACCTCAGTAGCCATTTCTACATGTGAAGCTGAGTATGTTGCAGCTGGCAGCTGTTGTTCACAAGTTCTGTGGATACAACAGCAATTGCTTGATTATGGGTTGAATATAACAAATACTCCTATGATGATTGATAATGAATCAACGATCTCAATAACCAATAATCCGGTCAAGCACAGTAAAACTAAACATATTGATATTCGACATCACTTTATTAGAGACTGTGCTGAGAAGAACCTGATAAAGTTAGCTAAGGTTCCATTTGTGGATAATTTAGCAGACTTATACACCAAAGCATTCGACAGAGCTCGATTCGAGAAATTGGTGCAACTAAATGGAATGAGAAATCCAGAGGATTAGTCTTCCATAGAGTTGGTTTGTAATAATCAGTCGTTTATATTTATTAAAAAGGGTCAGGCGTATGGCATTCATTTGCTTGTTACCGTTGGGAAATCGCCTCCGATAAAGGTTAAGTCTTTATCAACTGGGAAATGATAGTAAATTAGAGGAATTGGCCTAATAAATGTAGGTAAAAGTCTTAAGTTAGATGTGTTAGTAGATTCAAATTTGTTACATGAACTTTACATCTTTAAAACCAGGCTTTCACTTATCTTTATCTTAGTATACTCCTCTCTCCACACGATATAATCTGCTTGAAAAACTTTAGATCTAGACAGCTTCAGTATATGATGTACTGGTAGGCAATTTCTGCTTTGATTTCCGAGCATATAATAAGCTATAAATCTTTTGTGTGTTATCTCGTGTGATTTACTATATGACGTATGACATAAGTCTTAATTGATGAAAGATAGTTTGACCATACACTGTTATCAAGAATCTATGAAAATATGTCAAGACAAATAATAAGAATTATGGCTGTTAGTGAAATTACTGGTGTCTCTATTGTACTAAGTACAGACCTGACCACTTTAGTTTTGCCAATGGTTTCAAGCTTGGTTTGTCTATACTAAGGGATCTTTTGTTGTACTAAGTACAGATCTAGAACCACTAGTATCTACAAAACGGGTTTGATGTTTGTCACATTTTATATATTAACTCAAAGGGTATGTCATATGTTTCGAAAAGAACATCATTTAGTGACCTCTATCTTGCAAAGTTAAAGATACAGTGTTATGTGTTTTACTAAATTTCTCAGTATGTCATATTTTGGATTACCTTAGGTAATACACATTCAAACAATAAAAGGTTTGCTTGGAAATCAGTGTAGACTTTGTTTATATGGATTATAATACCGGTAATCATCCTGAACTGTCTATGATATTTAAATCACTTCATTTTGATGTGAATATTATATTCTGTGGAAATAGGTAACCAAGTTATACTCTTATAAATGTAAGTTGACAAACGGTTAAGCTGTGAATTTTTGTGTAACTTTTGTGAATTTCATGAGGTATGCGTACTAACAATCTTCTTAGATCATTACTCAACAATTGATTCAGTTGTTTCTTTCTAATATGATCCCACTGTCGATAATTTCTTAATGCCCTCGATTAAGATCTATTTTACGTTATCTTATTGTAATTTTATTTTAGTCAAAGTGTTTCATTAATACAAGGATACTTGATTCCAATATTTATTATGAATCATTGAACTTTTATTTATTTCTTTCGTTTTATCTTATTTCTCTTTATTTTATTTTTCTTATTTTTTTTATGTTTCTATTGTTCGTATTATTGCATCACAAGTGACAGATCCTCAGATTTTAGACTTGTACGCGATTTGGACTTAAAAATGACGTTTTGTAATTAAAATGTAATTTTTGGACAAATATTGCGAGCCGAGAACAGTGCTGCGAGTTGAACTCAACTCTGCGAGTTGAGTTCTGCGAGCCGAGATTAAAAGGGTATAAAAAGGGGTGCTGCGAGTTCACTTGTCCCACACTGCGAATTCACTTGATCTTGCGAACCCAAACTCACAGCGAACCCAGATTTGAACTCGCAATTATTTTGACTTTGATTTCGAAGTCAAGAGATTTTGATCTTCTGATTTTTATTCACCTTTACTTCGTGATCATTTTAAGACATGGCTCGACAATTCGTTGGCAATCACAATGTTCTGGTTGATTTAGACATCGATGCACGTGGTGCATCTAGATTGACTCGGATTCTATCATATCTGGCAAGGTCGAGAATTCGATATGCCATCACCGAGTCACCTGCCCTATCAAGAGATATACTCACCCAGTTCTGGGCTCATACTGTATATGATACCTCCGTGAATCCTCCGGTCATCCGGACGAGGATTAATGACCACCCGATTATCTTCTCTGCCTCAGATCTGCGAAACATATTACAGTTAGGCACTGTAGAGCAGGAAGATGGACCGACCGAGTTTCTTCGGATTTTCTTGAAGGTGCTCTTGGACGTATGGGGTATGTTGGACCCATTAATCTATTTGTGTATGTATTTCTATAGGTCATGAAATGTTGAACTTATCAGATTCTGAAGGCGACATGCCAGATGAATTAGATGAGGACATTGACTTTGACCTTGAGGAAGGAGAGTTTGTACCTCCTGAAGATTGGACTTTCATTGTTAATGATGGGGCAGACGAGTGTGTAGATCTTGACACTGATGTTGTTGAACACATTGTAAGCCCATTACAACTAAAGTGGTCATCCAAGAAGAAGATGGAGAAAGGGTTGTTGAGTTAGATGAAAATCTAGATGACTCCACCAGTTCAGAATCAGAAGATGACCTTCCAGAAAAACTCAGAAACAATCCCATGTTTAGACCTCTGAAGAAGAGAAAGCAAAAGGTTGGGATGTCTGAAGTAGATATAACTGGAAAGAAAGTTCCAAGGAAGGGGATCATCGGCTGGTATTTTGATTCTGAATTGAAACTTTTCGCTATCAAAAGATTTGATGGAGTTCAATATTTCGATAAGAAGCTTAAAGTATTCAGTTCGCTTCCTCGATTTGAAATTCGAGACTTGGCACGCTTAGAACTGATAAATCCCAGTAATGATCCCTACGCAACTTATGTTGAAAGAATCATTCGGACTGAGGGTAGATCAATGAAGTTTGAGAAGATTAAGCCAAGAGTCGGAAAGACGATCAAATTAAAGGAACGAAGTCAGAGAACTGGCCGAAGATTAAGGAAGAAAACTTATCCCGCTGTCAAGTGCATACAGCAGATACCACTGAAGACAATGCCACAGAATATTCTGGGAAATCTTCTGAACTGGCACGTGGACTCAGAGACTGGTGAAGCTGTCATGATTGAAGCTGATGAAGAAGTCGAAGGAGGAGAAAGAGTAATTCTAACAGTCTATGACCATCGACACCTGATGAATCTGTCGAAGAAGGACCTGTTGAAGTTAAACGAAAACAGGATCTTGACGACTGAAGCATGGGGTGATCTTGCAAGAGATTATCAATTAATGGTGAAGACTTGTGTTAGAATGAAGATTCATATGGGCAGTAGTATTTACAAGTAAAGACCAAAGACAAAGTTGAAGACAACGACGCTAGAGCTATTGTCAAGGGGGAGTCTGTTGGGACATATTATTGTGACAACAGATCTAGCTTGTAATAGGACTAGTGTATTTATTGTCAAACTTGTATATATTGGTTTAGACTCGTAATATATGATATTAACTTGTTATTATTATTATTTGTTAAATGTTATTGGACAAGTATCGATTTCAAGTTAAAGTCAAATTCGCGAATTGAAAAGTCAACTCGCAGGTTTGACCTGCGAGTTGAGATCTCATCTCGCAACCATCTGGACTCGCAGGTCTCACCTGCGAGTTGAGATCTGGGCTCGCTGGAAACTGGACTCGCAGGTCTTAAGTGCAAGTTGAGTTTTGGGCTCGCAGCTTTCTCGGTTCGCAGGACCTACTTGCGAGCTGAGATGTGGGCTCGTAGTCCATCTGGACTCGCAGGCCCATGGGCTGCGAGTTGAGTCAACTCGCAAGACCCATGGCCTGCGAGTTGAACCAGATATAAATATTTTAATGCTGCTCATTATTATAGACAGATTTTAGAAATCCGTGCCATTTTTAATACACACCAAATATTTAAGTATTCTCTCCTCGAAATTCGTACTGATATAAAGGCTATCATTGAATAGGCTCGGTTTTGATTGTTTAACACTAGTTGATATCAAAACGAAGCTTGTTAATTGATAGATTAGTTATATAAGCCTAAAACCTTAAGTATTGAGGGATTCCGCACCTCAATACCTAAAAGATAATTCGTTATCGCTAACCAAGATCTAGAGACTTACAAAGAATAATCAACTGCTAACGGTCTCGGTTGGCCAGGAATCCGATTCACAGGAAAGTACTCTAAAGAAGGTATTTCATTAGAAGGTTCAATTAGTACATCATCAGATACAGACTCTGACCCCGGTCCTATTGGTTCTATTGATGGACCGGCGGTAACAGACTCCCCGGACCAATAGACCGGGTGTCAAACTCCCTAAACCTATCCTCTAATTGTATGATTCTAGACGTTTGAGCTTCAATTAGGGCGGCTTGTGACTGAATGAGATTGGCTTGATCGTGCACAGTCTTTTGCATTTCCTCCATCCGATCCAAAAGTTGCTTTATAATATTAGGATGAGGATGCACGGGAGTCTGAACCTCCGAAGGCTCAGCAGTTGAAGAAGTGCACGGTCGACTGGATGTAGGAATGTCGTCTGAGACAATGTAAGTGACATCCTCACGGGGCCTTTTGCCCGTCGACCTGGGAGGAGAGGGGCATATGTCATCAATATCCCTCATGAGATCTTCAAATTGAGGATCGGGATTGATAGCTTGTTGTTGTTGTTGTTGTTGGTGTGGAACCGGTGCCTGTGGCGGAGGTGACAGTAGCCTAGGAATAGGAGCCGAATCGGCGAATTCGTCACCCTCCGGAGGTACATAGGCCTCATCCACAATATGGCCAAAAAGTGGCACGTCAGGCGGGACCGGTGCACCCTTAGCGTATTGACCGGAAACCACGAAAATTCGAGTATTCATCGGTGTCGGGCGAAATTGGTGCTGTGGGGCCACCGGTAACCCTGGGAGTAAATGATTGATCAATAATTGGACAAAACGTGGGTACAAAGCCCATTGTCCCTCCCCAGCCTGTGCATTATCTACCATAATCCAAAAAATATACCCCGAGAAGTTGTAGGGCTTATTGTAGACTAGTGCCAGCATAGCGGATGCAGTAGATAAACTCATCCCATCAAAACCGGCTTTCCTGCCAGAGAGGCAGACGATCAAAATGTGCATCAGATATCGCCAGACCTTAGTGAGATAGGCCTTACGATATTGATCACGAGGAATAGTCGGATAGCCGAGGCGAGCCATTCCCCCGGCAATAAAAGCATGAGAATAAGCCACCGGCATCTCAGAGTCATCCGGAAGCTGAAAGAAATCCCGAATGATCTGCTCAGAAAGTATAATCTCGCGATCTTGAATCCGAGAGATGATCCGGGTGAACTCAAGATCCGAGTTGACACCTGCATTAGCCCAGAATTCTGAGACGTGATCGCGATAGATGGTGGTGGTGGCTGTGATTGCAGTATATATTCTCGAGCGTCTAAGAAACGTAATCATCGGGCGGTACGGCGCCGCCGATTCCTTGTCATCGTCTAAAAATGCGGTGACATTGTGACGTGGTTCCCAAAATAGAGCATTTACATTTATATCTGCCATATCTGTAAGAACACGAGAAACTTGGAAGCCGTTAGTTTCAACAAATAACATTGACATTTTTGAATTAAAAATGTCTTGCGACACAAGCCTTGTGTCGCAGGAATAGGAGCGACATAACTCGTTATGTCGCAGTTTTGCAATTAAATCAATTTAATGATTAATCAGCGACATAAGGATTGTGTCGCACAATTACTATGGCGACATAGTTGTTGTGTCGCATAGAATCTAGCGTCATAAGGCGGCGACACAACAATTATGTCGCAGCAGGAAGCAGCGTCATAAAACCAGCGACACAAGTGTTGTGTCGCAGAAATGAGCAGCGACATAAAGAGCACAGGCTGCGACACAACGCTTGTGTCGCAAAGATGAACACGATGAAACCCAGATTGTTCTGATGAACAAAAATTGGGGGTTTTGTGTTTTAATCATGTCCGAAGGTGTACCAATATAGCAGAAACATAAAGACAACATAATTACGCACATTTAAACAGTTTTAAGGCATGTAATTGAAACAAATGATAAAACCTAAATATCCGAAACTTAGAAATCAAATGCAAGTTATAATATGCAATAAAAAATGTTAAAATTGGTACCTATAGTTGCGGAATGATAGGGAGAACACGAAAATGACGAAGAATCAAACAGAAAACGCCAAAGAATCACAGAAAAATTCAAAAAAAATCGAACTTTGCGTCAGAGGGCTTATGTCGCAGGATCCGCTTGTGTCGCAGTAATTAAAACGAATTACAGCGACACGAGGGTATTTATACCCGGGACACAATGAGCGACACAAGGTTGCGACACAAGTATTGTGTCGCTATGTTAGCAACACAATTAAGCGACACAAGGATTGTGTCGCTGTAGTAGCAACACAAATTATGCGACATAATAGGGCGACACAATTGTTGTGTCGCTGGTCCACAAAGCATGCGACACAAGTCTTGTGTCGCAGTTTAGCAACACAAATATGCGACACAAGCCTTGTGTCGCAGAAGTCAATCAAGGGTTCACATTTTTAAGATATTTTGTATTTGTGACACTTAGTGAACGAAGTAAATAAAATCCAAATATCATAATAACAAATGAACAGCAAAGAAACGCTTTGAGAAGTGTCGATTTAGGGATCATATTAGGAAGACAGATTCGCAAGACAATATCAAATTTTAATTCGATTATCAGTATAGTTGTCCAAATTTAAATCTATCAAGCAAAGTTAACAAGCCTGAGAAGCAATCTGTAACAAGACGATTATCGGTATTGTTTGTCCACTTAAACATGTAACACACTCAACTTCAAGCTTAGCAGTTATTATTAGAGTGAATAGATCTTCGTGACTCCCACATAGATATACTCCTAGTATCAAGACATGCCCAAAACTTCGATTAGTTAGAGAAAGCGTTTGAATTCAACATTTTTAAGAATCAAGCCAGCGGTGACAGGTCTGTACTTACGTACAACAAAGCGACATAAACTTGATTCAGGTGTAAGCAAAACCAGACTTGGTCAAACCAGTTGGGGACCTGGTAAGTAATCTTTGATTTTATAAGATTTGAAAGTACTTTGACTTTTCTTTGCTTAATGTTTGAAAGTATACTGACTGAGACCAGGTCTGTACGGACGTACAACAGAGGAAACAAACAGCATAAATCCCCAAATGTTGTCAGATACAAACTCAAGTTAATTGAAGCATGGCAAGCTAATACATAAGAATTTAAGACACATTGTCATACATCATATGATAGTCATCACAAAAGAGTAAACACAAATTAAAGTATTTCTTAGTTGCTCAAAGAAGAGTGTGAACATGTCTACCAATACATCGTGCAAGAAATCAGATGTTTATAAGAGCAAGTATAACAGATACTAGATAAACCTACTGATATATCGAGGATAAAACTTAAGATTGTCGTGTGAGAAGTGTCTCCTAATGTACTATCATATCCCTAGTTGTTTTGAGACACAACTTAAACGTCTTTTGCACATGTTGCAACGTTGCTTTTCTTTAATGCTAGTAAGCACAAAGAGTGGCTATTGCTTTACCCCCCCCCCCCCCTTTTCTTTTTTTTTTTTTTTTTTTTTTAATAATAATAATAATAAGAACATAACAGACTAAGGTCACAAATATTACTTTTGAATGGGAAAGAAACGTAACCCTATCATGTTGACTAGCTCATCGAAACGAGCACGGGAAAAGGCTTTGGTGAACAGGTCGGCATTCTGCTTAAGGGTATCTATTTGGACCAGATCAATTAGGTGTTTTTCATAACAATCACGAATGAAATGAAACCTAATTTCTATGTGTTTGGTCTTAGAGTGTTGGACAAGATTACGAGTAATACATATAGCAGCAGTATTATCTATATGAATAGGAGTCATAGTTAAGAGTAAGCCGTAATCGCGCAACTGGTGTTGTATCCAAAGAACCGGGGAACAGCAACTAGCAGCAGCAATGTATTCAGCCTCTGCGGTTGAGGTAGAAACAGTTGTTTGCTTTTTGCACTGCCATGATACGAGCCGAGGTCCAAGAAACTGACATCCACCAGAAGTGGACTTCTTATCCATATTGCATCCCCCATAATCCGAGTCCGAGTAAGCAGTGAGTGCGAAGGTTTTCTCATTAGAATACCAGAGACCAAGAGTTGGTCTACATTTGAGATAACCGAAAATTCGCGTAACTGCTTTCATGTGAGACACCTTCGGTTTAGCCTGATACCTAGAACAGAGAGAGACTGCAAAGACAATGTCTGGACGGGATGCAGTGAGATACATCAGAGAACCAATCATAGATCGGTAATCTTTTTCCGGACAGTCCTCTTCATCTTCTGCTGGACCAAGGTGATGATTCAGCTCTAAAGGCGTCCCATAGGATTTACAGTCAGTCAAGTTATACCGCGTAAGCATATCATTGACGTACTTGGACTGATGAATGTAAATCCCTTTAGCAGATTGTTCGACTTGTACGCCCAAGAAAAAGTTCAGCTCCCCCATTGCACTCATTTCAAATTCTGACTTCATGATCCGCTCGAAGTCGCGACACAGTTCATCCTTGGTGGAACCAAAGATGATGTCATCCACATAGACTTGTACTAATAGCAAGTCCTCCCCTGCATGCTTGATGAAGAGAGTACTGTCGATCGTTCCGCGTACAAAACCATTCTTCAGAAGATGTGTCGCAAGCCGCTCATACCAAGCTCTAGGAGCTTGATGAAGACCATACAATGCCTTGTCCAGCTTGCAGACGTAGTTCGGATGAACAGAGTCTTCAAATCCAGGCGGCTGTTTGACATAGACCTCTTCAACCACTTGACCATACAGAAATGCACTCTTAACGTCAAGCTGGTAAACCCGAAATCCTTTGAATGAAGCGTACGCCAGGAAAATGCGGATGGATTCCAAACGAGCAACCGGAGCAAATACTTCATCATAGTCCAAACCTTCAATTTGAGTGAAACCCTGGACCACTAGACGTGCTTTGTTGCGAATTACCACGCCCCGATCATCCTTCTTCACACGATATACCCAACGAGTGCCAATAGGATGAACACCCTTGGGTAAAGGCACCAAAGTCCATATTTGCAGCTTGTTGAATTGTTGAAGCTCTTCCTGCATAGCTTCAACCCAGTATGGATCCTTTAACGCATCAGCTGTCTTCTTCGGTTCTACTTGGGAGAGAAAGCATTCTTCAATTTCCGAAGCAAGACAAACAGGATCAGTGACGGTAACAGGAGACGGTGTCAACACAGATGTTCAGCAGCAGCAATCTGTCTTCTCGTTAACACACCTTTGTTTAAATCACCAAGAATGGCATCAACTGGATGTGACACATTGATCCGAGAACTCGGAATTGCAGCTGGAACGATGATAGAATCAAGGTTTGTAGAGTCAGCTTCAAGTTCGAGTTGAAGTACAGGTAAATCTTCAAGGTCAGATGCAGGTGATTGAACAGAATCCTCAAACATTTGTTCCTCATCATTTGTAGGATCAGGAACATTCTCAGTAACGAGTGGAGGTGGAGTCTCACAAGTAGCAGCAGGAGCAGTTGCTGGTGTTCCTGTAGGTGGTGGAGGAACAGAGATGGGTGGTGTTTCAGAAGCGATGTCCAGCCCATGAAGTAGTGTCACTATATCCTCTTCTTCATTTTCCTCAGGAATATTGAAAGAATCAAACAGTGTTTGATAATCAAACAAATATTCGGGTCCCTTCCCCTGAGGGTTGTCAGTGTAATGGAAAAAGGTGACTTCAAAATGTTCTTCCACACGCTTGGTCACTAAGTTATACACACGTTTGTTGGGTGAGTTATTAGAGAATCCTAGAAAAACACCTTCACAGGATTTCTCACCAAACTTAGCAATTCGTTCCTTGGTGTGCATAATGGTGCATAGGCAGCCAAATGGTTCAAGAAACTGTAGATAGGCTTTCTGTTGTTGAACAATTCATAGGATGTCTTGTTCTTTTTCTTAACCATTAACACCCGATTCAGAACATAGCAGGCCATATTCACAGCTTCAGCCCAAAATGTGATTGGAAGCTTAGAGTCAGATAGCATTGTACGTGCAGCCTCAATCAAAGTCCTATTCTTACGTTTTGCAACCCCATTTAGCTGTGGAGTCCTTGCGGCACTGAATTGGTGTTCAATACCATTGCTCAAACAGTACAGTTCTATAATCGAATTCTTAAACTCTGTACCGTTATCACTCCTTATCTTCTTGATTCTCAACTCACAAAGATTTTGTAGTTTGTCGAATAGATAGATGAGAATCTCAGGCACTTCATCCTTGGTCTTCAGAAAATAAACCCAAGAAAACCGCGAATAATCATCCGTCACAACAAGACAACAAGAAGTACCTCCCAAACTCTTCTTTCTGACTGGCCCGAATAGATCCATGTAAAGCAGCTCCAAGGGCTTCTCAGTTAAATTGGCCAGCTTCGGTCTGTGAGACTTTTTGTGTTGCTTTCCTGTTGAGACATGTTTTGTGACAACAGATCTAGCTTGTAATAGGTCTAGGGTAATTGTAATCATAGTTTGTACATTGGTTTGGATTTGTAAATACATGATATTAGTTTGTTATTATTATTATGTGAAATACAGGAAACGTATTGGACTAATAACGAATACAAACTAAAGTCTGAGTTGTGAGTGAAGTTCTCAAGTCACAAGTTATTAAAATATGTGAAATGAGAACTGGACTCGCAAAACGGAATTTGGGTTCGCAATCCTGAGACTTGCGAATTGAGAAACTCAATTCGCAGGATGACTTGCGAACTGAGAATCTCAATTTGCAGAGGTCTCCCTAGCGAATTGAGAAACTCAATTCGCAGGTGATTCTGGATTTGCAAGCCCAAAAGCCCAGCCCATCATGCGAAGTGAAACGAGTACTTAAATTAGGTTTTAATTTAACATTCAAAAAAAAAAAAGGAAAAATAATTCTGATTAACTCTCGAGAAAACTTACGGCAGTAGTAATTTCCAGAGAAAACCCTAATCACTAACGGCTAGGTTTTGAAGATTAACAATTAGTTAATATCAAAACAAAGCGATTAGTGATTTGTTTGATTAATTAAAAACTCAAACGTATAAAGGAATTCCGCACCTTTATACGACTAGATAATTGATATAATCATTATCGACCAAGATCACAGGACTTACAATTGGTATCAGAGCCTTGATTGTGGTTTTTGAGTTTTTAATAGATTTTCTTTTGATTCGGATTGATTGTAATACTTTAGGTGTTAAAAACGATCAAAATCAATTTCTGGACGTTTTTGGGTTTGTTTACAATTGAAACATCTTGTTTAATTGTGAAAATACCTAAAAATTGTTGAGTTTTGGGTTTTATAGTCGGTTCACGTATTGAGATCTGGATTGTGTTCTTCCTACGAATTCAGTTTCTTTCCTGCGAATCCAGTAGCATACTGCGAATCCAAAAGTCAAACCCTGCGAACCCAGTTGGTCAAACCTGCGAATCCAAAAAGTCAAACTTGCGAATCCAGTTTTGGTCAATCCTGCGAATCCAGTTTGTTTGACTTGAAAATTCAAAGTTTAAAGAAAATGTCTGACTTAAGTAGAATGATCGAGATGGACCATGAAGTTGGTAAATCTAACGTTCCACCTAAGTTGCTACGTCTTGAAGACTACTATGGTTGGAAGGACAGATTTGAATCTTACTGTAGATATCATGATCTGTCGATCTGGCTAAGTATCAAGAACGGATATGTTGCACCGACATCTACTGTGGAAAATGCTACTGTCAAACTTGATTATCAAAGAATGAGTGATAATCAAAAGAAGGCTTATGAGATTGAGAACAAAGCTCACTCATCTATTAAGATGAGTTTACCAAGAGAACTCAATCATCAACTCAAGTCTTTTCATACTGCTAAAGAGCTATGGGATGCTCTTGAGAAAAGATGTGAGGGAAGCCCTCAGGTTAAAGAAAGCAAGAGAAATCTTCTGAAAAAGCAATTCACTGTGTTTAAGGCTTTTAGAGAAGAGGATCTTGAAGCATTCACTACAAGATTCTATCACTTGCTTAGTGAGCTTGACGACCACGATATTTCCTACTCGGATAAGGAGAAAACCGACAAGTTTATTGAAGGTTTACCATCAAAGTGGGAAATGTATGGTATCATGCTCAAAGACAACGATGAGAGGTATGCTGCCATGACTCTTGAGAAAGTCATAGATAAACTCAGAGGCTATGATTTCACCAAAAAGACTAGAGACACAGATTCTGATCAGTTACAAAATCCAGGATTATATCATGGAAAATCTGTTCTCTCTAATGTTTCATCCAGTTCGACCACTGCTTTATTAGCTGGTGAAACTGATGAACATGGTGAGTTAGTGACTGAGGATATGTGCTTTATTGCTTCATCTGGAAGCAACACAAAAGGGAAGTCGAGTGAGAAGTCACCTCCTGAGCATCACAAAATGCCCATGAGTGTGAAATCTGCTGAACAGCAACTATCTGTTCTAGCTTCCTTTGTGGCATCATATGAAAACTACATCCAGGGTAAGATCAATGATCATGCAATGTTCGATGAGGATTACGATCAGGTTGATCCTGAGGATCTTGAAGAAATGGACCTTCAGTGGCAGCTTGCTATGGTGTCTAGAAGGGTAAAAAATTTCTTGAAAAGAACTGGACGTAGAGTTGTTGGCAATAGACCTGGTTTTGACAAGTCTAAAGTCAAGTGTTATAACTGTCAGGGTTACGGACACTTTGCTAGAGAATGTCAACGACCAAAGGTCGATGCTAATAGACAAGACTCGGGAAGTAATCTAAATTCCAAAGTCTTAGTCGTTCAGCAGGTTGATGGTTCTTATGATTGGACTACTCAGTCTGAGCATGCGCTTATGGCTGATATAGTTGATCAAGAGACGCCTGCTGAATCAGCTTCATACTTTCCTGAAGACATGGAGACTCAACCTGCAGAGCAGATTCAGGAAGAAGTCAAAGCTGCTAAAGCTAAAGATGTGCTATATTTGGAATTAACTGAGGATATGAGTCCTGATGAGTTAGTAGCACACATGGCAGACATTCGGACAGACAAGCAGAAGGTATGTGTCAATTTTCTTACTCTTGCTGATGTCTGTAACTTAGTTACTGACTTACAAACACAGGTTAGTGTATTTGCTGAGTCTAACAGAACCTTAACATCTGAACTTGATTTAGCTAAAAGTGATGTTAGAAGGTTAAGTGAAGACAAACTAGCGCTTAAAGATAAGATAAAACTTGAAAGTGAAGATAGGAAATCACTTAGTGACATAATAAATGAACAAAGTGTCAAAATTGATGGTTTATATCTTAACTTACATGATTTAAATCGTAATATTGCTAGTAAAGATCAGGAACTTTCTGAGACTAAACTGAAATTAGTTGAGCAGAATCGTAAGATTGAAGGTTATAGAACTTCTTCTTTAACCTTAAATAATATAATTAGCTCGCAACGTAGTGTAAAAGATAAGAATGGTGTTGGTTACAATGATGTTCCTCCTCCATTCAATTCAAATTACTCTACAACTTCAGATGACTTAGAAATGCCTGACGCAGATACTGAACCTGATGAAAATGTAACTAAATTGTCTAACCTGTCTGAACCACTGAAGGAGGTTGTTAAAGATCCATCATGTGGAGTTAGTAAGACTAAATCACTCTCTAAAATACAATTTGTTTCGAGAGAAGTGATAGGTGATACTAATTTGAATGATAAGATTATTAACGATTTACCTTCAGCGTCTTCAGAACAATCTAAAAGTGAGGGTAAAAAGGTGGTTAAATCACAAAAGAAGTTATCTTGTTTTAAATGTTTTCAAAGAGGACACGTGGCTTCTTGTTGCCCTAACAAAAAGTTAGAGGAAACAACTAAGCCAGTGATAAATGACAAGACGACTAATGTCTCTAGTGGGAATATAGATAGATCAAGTATCAAGCCGGGATTTGGTACTAAGTCTGTTAATATTCCTAAAAAAGATAGTTTTCATTGTGTTCCTCCACCCAATGTTTCTAGTATGAATATAGATAGGCCTAGTGTAAAACCGGGATTAGGCTCTAGACCTATGAATATTCTTAAAAGAAATAGCTCACACTTTCCCTCACCACCTAAACCTAAAAGGCCTGAGCTTAATTATAAACCCAAAGATCAAACACCTTCAAGGTTTAGAACACCAAGTAGAACCAAGAGTCAATATGAGTATGGTTCTACATCACGTGCTAATGAGTTTAATGATTCACATAATTATAGAACTCATAGCTCAACATCTAAGAGGTTCACAATTAATTCACCTCCTAAGACTAACAATCATCCACAAACTCAAACTTCTTCGGAAGTAACCAAAGCTCCTAATGGGAAGAATGGTTACTTCAAAGAACTTAAGTTTGTAGATGATAAGGGACAGACCAAGACCGTAATGGCTTGGGTCCCCCTTGAAGACTAATCCTTTACAACCTGTATGTGCAGGAACAGACTGTGAACAGAGAAAATTGGTGGTATGTAGACAGTGGCTGTTCTCGGCACATGACAGGGACCCGGAGTCTACTGAAGGACTTCAAAGGTGGGTTGAAACAGCGGGTTAATTTCGCTGGTGATAAAGGAGGAGTAATCACAGGGAGAGGAACTGTCTCCAATGGAGCGTTAACACTTGAAGATGTTAACTATGTTGAGGAATTGACTCACAATCTTGTGAGTGTTTCTCAAATCTGCGATAAAGGCCACCCTGTTCTCTTTAATGAGACAGAAGCCTTAGTTCTGAAGCCAGGTTTCATTGTACCTGAGAAATGGATACTAATGAGGGCTCCAAGGAAGAAGGACATCTATGCAATTAACATGGATGTTCCTATATCTTCGATGGAGTCGACATGTTTGTTATCCAAGGCTTTAGAAGCAGATTCTATCCTATGGCATAGAAAGATGGCTCACCTTAACTTTCGAAAGATGAACTATATAACCAAGAATGGTTTAGTTCTGGGTGTACCATTGAAGCGTTTCGAGTTTGAGGATAGGTGTGTTTCTTGCTTAAAAGGAAAGCAACATAAGAAACCACACAAATCCAAAACTGAAAACTCTATTCAATTGCCATTTGACTTGCTGCATATGGATCTCTTTGGCCCTATAAGCAAAAGAAGCATAGGGGGCAAGTGGTACTGTTTGGTTATCACCGATGATTTCTCTAGATTCTCATGGGTTTTCTTCTTGGGGTCTAAGGATGAAACTTCTACCATTCTTATGGAGTTTCTAGATCTAATTGAGAATATCTATAGAACAAGAATTAAGAGAATTCGTAGTGATAACGGAACAGAATTCAAGAATTCGGTGTTCAATATCTATTGCTTAAGCAAAGGGATAATTCATCAATTCAGCGCACCATATGAACCTCAACAGAATGGTGTGGCTGAAAGGAAGAATAGAACACTGATTGAGAGTGCCAGAACCATGCTATCAGATTCAAGGCTTCCTGTCATCTTTTGGGCAGAAGCGGTGAATACTGCGTGTCATGTTCTGAATAGAGTTCTTACGGTTAAAAGACATAACAAAACTTGTTATGAACTTTTGAACAATAAGAAACCTAACTTAAAAGGGTTTGAACCCTTTGGAGTTTCATGCACTCTATTGAAGACAAGTAAACAGCCAAAATTTGGTGAAAAGGCTGACGAAGGATACTTCCTAGGTTATGTTCCTAATTCACCAAATAAAAGAGTCTTCAATAAAACAACGGGACGTGTGGAAATAGTTTATAACATTGAAGTTACGAGCTATACACATGATGTACATAAAGGATTGGATTGGCAATTTGACTATTCTGATCTCTTTAAGTCATTTAAAGTCCCCATCAGTGAATATGTGAGGAATTCAGAGATGCCTGAACATTTATTGTCGGGAGATGAGACTTGTACTCAGTCTCCAGCATCGAATATTCAGCCATCTGAGATTAACTCTACTGTATCTACTGATGATGCATCTACAAGTCAACTTCAACAACCTGTGGATGGTATATCTCAAGAGCAAGAGGATTGTGAAAACAATTCTGATGTTAATGAAGACTTACCATCAGTGGTAGAAGTTGATTCTAACTTAGAGAATGATTTTTTAGTTGAACCAGTAACAACATCAAAAGTTCATAAGAATCATCCAATTGAAAACATCATTGGTGATCCAACTACTGTGGTTCAAACTAGAAATCAATCTAAAGCTACTACTTCAACTCACGAAAACTTGTATGCTGAAATGAACGAGACTGGGATTACTAATCAATGTCTATATTCATGTTTCATCTCACAAGTTGAGCCTAAAAATGTGCAAATGGCACTAAAAGAAAGCTCATGGGTTGAAGCGATGCAAGATGAACTGAGTCAGTTCACTAAGTTACAAGTCTGGGAATTGGTTGATTTACCGGCTGGTGAATATCCAATTGGCACTAGATGGGTATTTAAGTGTAAGAGAGACGATCGGGGAATCGTGACTCGCAATAAAGCCCGTTTAGTTGTACAAGGCTTTAATCAAGAGGAAGGTATTGATTATACCGAGGTGTTTGCACCAGTGGCTCGGCTTGAAGCAATAAGGCTATTTCTAGCTTTTGCATCTTATGAAGGAATAAAGGTATTCCAATTAGATGTAAAAAGTGCCTTTTTGTATGGCAAAGTCAAAGAACTGGTGTATGTCTCACAACCACCGGGATTCACTAATCCTGAGTATCCTGAAAAAGTATATCGTTTAGATAAGGCTTTATATGGATTACATCAAGCACCAAGGGCTTGGTATGAGACATTGTCAACACATCTTCTTGAGAATGGATTTACAAGAGGTGCTATCGATAGTACACTCTTTGTAAAATGGAGAAAGAAGGACTTCTTACTTGTTCAAGTATATGTCGATGACATTATCTTTGGATCATCTGATGAAAAGATGTGTCGCGACTTTGAACAAGTTATGAAAAGTAAATTCGAGATGTCTGCTATGGGAGAAATGAACTTTTTCTTAGGGTTACAAGTTGACCAAAAGAAAGATGGATTCTTTATTCATCAATCTAAGTATACGCTTGAATTATTAGAACGTTTCAAAATGGAAGATTCTAAAGTATTCAAGACTCCTATACCAGAGAATCACGGACTTAGTCCTGATACATCGAGTGATCAGGATGTGGATCCTACATTATATAGGGCCATGATTGGATCACTAATGTATTTGACTGCATCCAGGCCTGACATTATGTTTGCAGTTTGTATCTGTGCAAGATATCAGGCTAATCCGAAAGAGTCACATATGCAAGCTGTGAAAAGAATCTTTCGTTACCTCAAAGGGAAACCAAAGCTGGGACTATGGTATCCGATTGATGGTGATTTTGATTTCATAGCTTATACTGATTCGGATTACGGAGGATGTAATCAAAATAGAAAGTCTACTACCGGAGGATGTCAATTCCTAGGTGGACGACTTGTATCTTGGCAGTGCAAGAAGCAGACCTCAGTAGCCATTTCTACATGTGAAGCTGAGTATGTTGCTGCTGGCAGCTGCTGTTCCCAAGTGTTGTGGATTCAACAACAATTACGGGATTATGGGTTGAATATAACGAACACTCCAATGATGATTGACAATGAGTCAACGATCTCGATAACCAATAATCCTGTAAAGCACAGCAAGACTAAGCACATTGATATAAGACATCATTTCATTAGAGATTGTGCAGAGAAACAGCTGATAAAGTTAGCTAAGGTTCCCTCATTGGATAACCTAGCAGACTTATACACCAAGGCATTCGACCGGGCTCGATTTGAATCTTTGGTGCAACTAAATGGAATGAGAAATCCTGAGTGATTAGTCTTCCATCAGATTTTGTAATAATTAGCTTCGTTTATTTCGTCTATTTTTATTTTCTTAGAAAAAGGGGGTATAGGCGTATAGCATTTATTTGCTTGTTACCTAAGGGGAATCGCCTCCGATAAAAGTTAAGTGTTTATCTGTTGGGAAATGATAGTACATTAGGAGAATAAGGTTAATAATAACATTAAAATAAGTACTAAGTTAGATGTGTTAGTAGATTCCTTTAAGCTACATTAGGGTTACATCTTTACAACCATGACTTTGCTTATGTTTATCTTATTATACACCTTTCTCCACACGCTATAACTCATCAAACAATAACTTTAAGTATAGACAGTTTCATTATATGATGTACTGATAGGCAAATTCTGCTATGTTTTCTGAGCACTTAAAAAGCAATAATTCTCATGTATGTTACTTAGTGTGATCTGCCATATGATGTATGACAAATGTCTTAAATGATGAATAATAGTATAACCATACACTGATATCAAAAGAAATATGTTACTCGATGATCTGACAAATAGTTTAACAAATGGCTTTTAGTGAAACTACTGGGACTCTGTTGTACTAAGTACAGACCTGACACCATTAGTTTTGCCAACGGTCTCAAACTTGTCTTGCACATACTAAGGGAACTTATGTTGTACTAAGTACAGATCTAGAACCACTAGTATCTTCAAGATATGTTTGATGTTTGTCAAAATCTAAAAGTTAAGGGTATGTTATATGTTTCGAAAAGAACATCATTTAGTAACCTCTACCCAATAAATAAAAGATGCAGTGTTATGTGTTCTTGCTTGAATTCTCATTATATCATATTTTAGATCAACACTGTTTAATATACATACTAATAATAACAATTTGCTTGGAATTCATTGCTTTATTTGTTTATGTGGATCATAATATCAGTAATCGTCTTGAACTGTTTATAAAATTGAACTGATCACATTAGTGAATCATATGTTCACAATTAATAACAAATGTGTTATTTTATGTGGATAAAGGTAACCAAGTTATAATCTTATAAATATGAGTTAACAAATGGCTAGAGTTGTAATTTCTTTTGTTACTTAGTGTGAATTTCATGAGGTATGCATACTAACAATCTACTTAGACTTATTTAATTCAATAATAAACCTATCTTATTCTTCCTAATATGATCCCGTATCAGATAAACGTTTAACACCAAAAATATGTATTGTTTATTTTATTATACGTTTCAATTAATAAAATGGTACTCGATACCAATGTTCCGTTTTGAATTATTCATTACTTTGCATTTTATTTGTTTTGTTTTGCACTTTATTGTTTCATTCTTTTTAGGTATGAGCTTACAATTGGTGTCAATACAAGTAATAAATATTTTAGACTTGTATCTTTCAAGTAATAAATATTTTTGACTTGTTACCTTTAATTAGTTTAGACTTGTATGATTTTTGAATTCTTTAAAAATTTTACAAGTGAAAATTAATTTTACATTATTTTGGACTTGTACAAAAATTACAAGTGAAAAATAATTGCTGGGTGTTACTTATGTTATTTATTATTTTAGATTTGTTATATTTTGTATGTTTTAAATATACAAAGTATTACAAATTAAAATTTAATTTTAATAACTTTCATTATTTGTTTAATTTTAGTTATTTTTATATTTATTTAGTTTATATAGATATATGTTTGTGCAATATTATTAATATAAAAAAAAAAAAAAAAAAAAAAACTCTTTGTTTGACAAGGTCAACTCCTGCGAATTGGCTTGGCTTGCGAACCAAAGGCTTTGACTAGGTCAATTCCCCCCTTGCGAATTCACTTTCACGAATCCAAACTAGAACCCCCTGCGAATCCAACTTTTAGCGACACGAACCCACATCTGATTTCGCTTCTTTTCACGAATTTAAACTTGCGAACTCACTTTTTCAATCCATACCGATTATCCACTTTTTGATTACGAACACATTACGGTATGATTCACGCATTTTCACCGTGTCATTTGTTCGAAAATTAAATTTTTATGTTTTAGGGTTTTGGTTTTAGGATTTCATGAATATCACGATTTGGTAGTTGAAATACTTTGATTTGTTAGGGTTTTTGTTATTCTCTGTGATTAGTACAAGATCGCCAGCTTCGATTGTGTTCAAACGGGCTCTAGTTTCAATTTTAATTTGATTTCGCCGCATCTGTTCATGTTGCGAATTGAGTTCAAACTCAATTCGCAGCACGCTCTAGCGAACCGAATCCAGTATCTTGCGAATCGAATATAACCTGCGAATCGAACTTGTTGCGAATTGAAACACACTTGCGAATCGAAATTCACTTGCGAACTAAACTAATCTTGCGAATCGAGATATGCTTCGCTTGGTTGACCGGTTTGACTTTGCGAATTGAGTGTCAATTCGCAAGTCAGACCTTGCGAACCGAATTTCTCTTTGCCCGTTTGACTGGATGTTTGACTTTGCGAATTGAGTTTCAATTCGCAAATTAAATTCTGCGAATCGAATTTCACTTTGCTTAGTTGACTTTCTGTTTTGACTTTGCGAATTGAAATTACATTTTATTTTGGATTACCTTACGAACTCTAGATTAATTTACTTAATAATGAGTTATAAGTTAATCTAAAACCTTTTAATTCGGTTTGACTTGTTATTTGAACTTTCTTATATCGACTTACGACCTTTCGATTAATTTATTTAATAAAAGGTTATAAGTGAATATTTTATACGTTTAGACGTGTAGACTTTATGGTGAACACGTAGAAACTTATCTATTTGTATAAGACTTATGACTTTATAGTAATAAGTTATATACTTAATCTGAGACTTTTTGGTGACAGATTAATGATAGTATTACACTTATTGCATGGATATATATAATTAACGAATATAATTGATAATTAGGTTTTTACAACTTAATAGTTCAATTACGATTCGTAGATTATATAAGTTATTCAATATTTGTTTTAAGCTAATTGTCGTGTTCTTTATGTGATGTTTTTATTACAGATATGGCTCGTCAATTTGCTGCGCACCACAATTTACTGATCGACCTTGATGTCAATGCTAAGGGAGCTTCTCGTGTGGCTAGAATTCTCACATTTCTGGCAAGATCGAGGATTGAGTATGCTATTACTGCATCTCCGGCTCTCTCAACGAACATATTAACCCAATTCTGGGATAATATTCAGTATAATACTGTGGTGAATCCTCCAGTGATTCAGACAACGGTGAATAATCGTCCTGTGGTATTTTCTTCCACTGACCTTCGCCATATCTTGCGATTGGGGAATATTGAGCAAGAAGATGGTCCCACGGTGTTTCCCTCTGACTTTCTTGAAGGAGCTTTGGCACGTATGGGATATGTTGGTCCTAGGAGAGGCCGTCAGTTTCTGAAAGCCCTTGTTTTTGGGGAATGGAGATTTCTCTGGCATGTGCTGGTCACGGTGTTTGGTGCCAAGAAAGGAGGATATGATGAGCTGAGCCCTGCGTTACTATCTGCTGTACTGTCACTGGTTTATAATAAACCATACAGTTTCTCAGATTTCATTTTCGGCGAGTTTGTTCGACAAATCTCGGGTGCTGTTCGTTCACAGTTTCTTATGTATCCGAGATTCTGTATGCTGATTATTCGTCACTGCATTCCTGATATGCCTGAAGTTGTATCTGATATTCGGGTAGATACTCTGGGGCTTCGAGGCTATAATGCAATGTTTATGCATACATCCAGAAGATTTGAACTTCAGCCCCCAGTTACTGAGTTATTCGGGTTCTTGGTGGATCCTCAGTATATGCCGCCACCGAATCATGGCTGGGTGGATGCTGATGTTGTGGCAGATGTTCCTGTACAACAAGAGCAGATTGAGGAGGCTCACCAACCCGAGCCACAAGAGGTAATTGAGGTTCAGAATAATCAACCTGAGCCGAATGTGGAAGATGTTGCTGTTGCACAGCTGGTGCATGAGGATATAGTTGAACAGGAGGTTGTTCCTACATATCCTAGACAGGAGAAGGTTGGGCCTTCTGAGCCGCCAGTAGCTGGGACTTCTGGTGGTTCTGCTGAGAAGAAGGATGGAGCAACTGCTTCTGACTCTGATTCAGAAGATGGTCAGGATCCACCATCTGGTCCTGTTTCTGGTATTCCTGCTGGTATGATCAGAAGAGGTTCTAAATTGATTATGGATCCGGCTCTGAAGGGTAAGCGAAAAGCTGTTGAGCAAGATCCTGACTTTACTTTGGTGGATGAATCTGATGATGAAGAGGTGGAGGTCCCTGTTACTAGAAGTCGTAAGCGACCTAGGGCAGTTGCATATACTGGACCACAATTAATAGCTGATCCGACTGAGGAGGAAGTAATTCGAGCTCTTGTGCGTCCAGAGACTCATCCTACTGCTAAATCAAGCAGGAAGGCATCTACGCTTTTAAAGGAGGTCGCTATTGAGATAGCTACCAAAGTGCATCAGTCTACTACCATTCCTCCCAGAGCCACTACTACCAAATCATCCTCGCAACCTATGTCTGATTCTGATCGTATTCTCAATTTGGAGTCAAGGGTTCGGGATTTAGAGGCGCTCACCGATATCCTGTCCTCCCAAGTACTGTCTCAGGCTCAGACTATAACTGATCAAAATAATGCCTATTTGCTGCTGATTAAAGCAAAGAATAATATGGTTGATGACATCGCACGCCAGCAACGCCGGTTCGACAGCCTTGATTGTCTTGTTACTTCACTCATTGCGGACAAGCCATCTCAGGGGGAGATACTCTTCTACAGAGAATCTTGCAGAGAGGATGAACTAGCAAGGAAAAGAAAGGATGATACAGACGATGATCCCAACGCTCCGAAAAGAAGTGAGCTGGCTGGTCCGTCAACGACTGGTAAGCAGACTCGAGTTCAGGGGGAGTCTGACACGGGTGGAGAAGCTGGTACTTCAGGAGGAGCTGGAACTGAAGAAGGTTAATATTTTGTTTAAATAGTTAATGTAACTTTCTTTTTTTTTAATTTGTGTTATGTTTTGTAATATTTAAACAATTTGTAATGTAATATTACTGTTTAATTAAGATTTTGGACTTTAATGCTTAATACATTAATGTTATATTTGATAATTGACAGTAATGTTGATATATTATAAGATCTTTTGAATCTTAGATTGACCGAGATCAATAAAAGATTAATAAGATTATATGATATATATAATAATTCATATATTATAAGATCTTTTGAATCTTAGATTGACTGAGATCAATAAAAGATTAATAAGATTATATAATATGTAATGTTGATATATTATAAGATCTTTTGAATCTTAGATTGACCGAGATCAATAAAAGATTAATAAGATTATATGATATATATAATAATTCATATATTATAAGATCTTTTGAATCTTAGATTGACTGAGATCAATAAAAGATTAATAAGATTATATAATATGTAATGTTGATATATTATAAGATCTTTTGAATCTTAGATTGACCGAGATCAATAAAAGATTAATAAGATTATATGATATATATAATAATTCATATATTATAAGATCTTTTGAATCTTAGATTGACTGAGATCAATAAAAGATTAATAAGATTATATAATATGTAATGTTTATATATTATAAGATCTTTTGAATCTTAGATTGACCGAGATCAATAAAAGATTAATAAGATTATATGATATATATAATAATTCATATATTATAAGATCTTTTGAATCTTAGATTGACTGAGATCAATAAAAGATTAATAAGATTATATAATATATATAATGTTTATGTATTATAAGATCTCTGTAATCTTAGATTGACTGTGATCGATAAAAGATTTAAAAGATAATATAATATGTAATGCTTGTATGTTATAAGACTTTTGAATTCTTAGATTGATTATCATCAATAAAAGAGTTAGAAGTATATATAATATATGTTATAATACACAAAAAGATTAATAAGAGAATCCTTAGATTGATTCAGAGAAATCAATAAAAGGATTTATTATATTAATATTTACTTGTATGTGTATTTATATAGGTCTGGAAATGCTAAACTTATCTGATTCTGAGAGTGACATACTAGATGAAATAGATGAAGAAGTCGACTATGATCTAGAGGAGGGTGAATTTCTACCTCCTGAAGATTGGACTTCTATTCATGAAGTTGAGGTAGACGAAGGTGTAGATCTTGATGTCAATATAGATGAACACATCGTAAGCCCTTCAACTACAAAAGTTGTCATTCAGAATGAAAACGGAGAACAGGTGATAGACTTGGATGCAAATCTAAGTGAATCATCAGATTCTGAGTTTGAAGATGATCTTCCTGATAAACTTAAAGGAAATCCTATGTTTAGACCGTTGAAGAAAAAGAAGAAGAAGATTGGAATGTCAGAAGTTGACATAACGGGAAAACGAGTACCCCGTAAAGGAATCATTGGATGGTATTATGATTCTGAACTGAAGCTCTTCGCAATTAAGAGATTTGATGGAGTACAATACTTTGAGAAGAAGCTTGCAGTGTTTAGTTCTCTTCCTCGATTTGAGATCCGCGACCTGGCTAGATTAGAATTGATAAACCCCAGTAATGATCCGTATGCAAATTATGTAGAAAGAATAATTAAGACTGAGGGTAGATCAATGAAATTCGAAAAGATTAAGCCAAGGGTCGGGAAAACAATTAAACTGAAAGAGCGCAGTCAACGTACTGGGCGACGATTAAGGAAAAAGACTTATCCAGCAGTCAAATGTGTACAGCAAATACCTCTGAAGACAATGCCTCAAAATTTATTAGGAAATCTAAAGAATTGGCATGTGGATTCAGCAACTGGTGAAGCTGTCATGGTTGAAGCTGATGATGAGGTCGATGGAGGAGAAAAGGAAATTTTGAGAGTCTATGACCATCGACACCTAATGAATCTGTCGAAGAGAGATCTGTTAAGGTTAAATGAAAACAGAATCCTAACGACTGAAACATGGGGTGATCTTGCACGAGATTATCAAATGATTGTTAAGACTTGCATTAAAATGCAGATACATATGGGTAGTAAGATTTACAATTGAAAACCAAAGACAGAATTGAAGATAATGACGCTAGAGCTATTGTCAAGGGGGAGTCTGTTGAGACATGTTTTGTGACAACAGATCTAGCTTGTAATAGGTCTAGGGTAATTGTAATCATAGTTTGTACATTTGTTTGGATTTGTAAATACATGATATTAGTTTGTTATTATTATTATGTGAAATACAGGAAACGTATTGGACTAATAACGAATACAAACTAAAGTCTGAGTTGTGAGTGAAGTTCTCAAGTCACAAGTTATTAAAATATGTGAAATGAGAACTGGACTCGCAAAACGGAATTTGGGTTCGCAATCCTGAGACTTGCGAATTGAGAAACTCAATTCGCAGGATGACTTGCGAACTGAGAATCTCAATTTGCAGAGGTCTCCCTAGCGAATTGAGAAACTCAATTCGCAGGTGATTCTGGATTTGCAAGCCCAAAAGCCCAGCCCATCATGCGAAGTGAAACGAGTACTTAAATTAGGTTTTAATTTAACATTCAAAAAAAAAAAAAAGAAAAATAATTCTGATTAACTCTCGAGAAAACTTACGGCAGTAGTAATTTCCAGAGAAAACCCTAATCACTAACGGCTAGGTTTTGAAGATTAACAATTAGTTAATATCAAAACAAAGCGATTAGTGATTTGTTTGATTAATTAAAAACTCAAACGTATAAAGGAATTCCGCACCTTTATACGACTAGATAATTGATATAATCATTATCGACCAAGATCACAGGACTTACATTTCCTTTCTGACAAGGGATGCAATGATCATTCAGTCCAAAGGATTGCTTAGGGACACCTCGCACTAGATCATTCTTGATCAGGTAGTTCATCTTGCGAAAGTGCAAGTGTCCCATACGCCTGTGCCATAATAACGATTCCTTCTCAGGAGCTTTAGAAAGAAGACAAGTGAGCTGTGTAGTTTCCACAATACTCATGTCCAGAATATACGTGTCTCGCTCCCGAGGTGCCCTCAGTAGCACCCATTCTTCAGGGATCACAAATCCCGGCTTCAATATACAACATTCAGTGTCTGTAAAAGTAGTAGTGTACTTTTTATCGCACACTTGAGAGACACTGAGGAGATTGTGTTGTAATTGCTCCACAAAATTTACCTTCTCAAAGCTTACCTTTCCATTGGTAAGCGTACCTTGACCAGAAATAACTCCCCCTTTATCACCAGCGAAGGCTACATAACCTCCATTGAAAGCATGAACTTCAGATAAAAGAGTAACATCACCGGTCATGTGCCGAGAACAACCGCTGTCGATATAACATTTACTATTTTTTACAGATTCAGGTTGCTGCGGCACCACAAACAAGGTAAATTAGTTAGAAATGGAGACCCAAGCCTTTATAGTCTTGGGTACTCCAGTAACATCATCAACAATGACCACATCAGTCAAAACTTTGTTTTCAAAAAGTTTAGAATGTTTTACTGATGAGGTATTGTTGGATGTAGAATCTTTGCAAGATTCTTTAATCTTCCAAACCTGCTTTGGTTTGAATGCTTGCGAGTCAACAACTTTGAGCTTCAAGTTTTGCAAAGTATTTTGCTCACCTTTGTTGATTTTGACAACTGGGACAGAAGTCTTTGAGCCTTTCATTGAAATAGGCTTCTTTGAAAGTTTTTTAAGTTTTGAAACTTGAGAAACCTGTTTCCCAGACTTTTTCTTTGCAAGCACATGACAATTATTTATCAAATGACCTTGCTTCTTGCAGTAGAAGCAAGATCGTTGCTCAAAACAAGATTAAGATTTAGGAACAAACCGATGAGCTCGACCAAAAGAAGCATGTGTTGAACAATCACACTTGTGTGAACATTCAACAGCAGCAGATGCTTTAGTTGAAATTTTAGAAGATTTATGTAATTTAATCGTTTTAGAAACAATCTTCTTTTGAGGCTCAGCTGTGACTTTTCCGATTCTTTTAGTTATAGCCTGTTCATTTCTTTCGATAGTAATAATATGATTTTCAGGCTTCACAATTTTCTTAACTGGTCGAAACTCTTGATCAGTTATGTCCTCAATCTCAATTTCCTCTTCAACGATACAAGGAAGCACAGAAAGAGCCTTTCCTTTCTTAGGCTCAACAATATTCTCAGACTTAATAGGCTCAGTCTGAAGAATCTTATCCTTAACAATCTTAACTTTCTCAACCTTTTGAGTCTTAATTGTGTCAGACTCACTAGTATTAGTCCTAATAGGCTCGGGCTTACTAGTTTCAGGTTGTTCGCATGCAATGATGACATTTTCAGCCTTAACTAGCTCAGGCTTACTTATATTGAATCTAACAGCAGGTTTGATAGGTTTAACATCTATCTTGGTGAAGATAGGCATCATATCATTTACATTATCCCTAACAGGCATAGGAAGATAATCCTTAGGAGGGGGAACTTGGTGGAAACCAAGTCCAGCCTTACTCTTAGTATCAGTCCTCTGTGCCTGTAGGATTTCATCAAAGACTAGAGAGGATGTGGAAAAGTTTGAAAGCTTTTTCTTCAAATTTAGAACTTCAGCTTGAGATTCAACAAGTTCCCTTTTAACAGATGATAGCATATCCACATAGCTACCAATTTCATCTTGTTGTTCAAAAATTTTAGCTTTTAGTTCCTTTTTCTCTTCCAAAACAGCTTTTAACTTTTGACCACTGGCCTTATCACTGTCCCGTAACATATTATTTTTTTCAGTTAAATTTTCTATGACAGTGTTAAGGCGTGTGGTATCCTCTCTATACCTATTTAGCTGGTTAGTTAATTTAATGCATGATACACAAGATAAGGGTTCATCATGTACCTCATGCACTTCAGCCATTAGTGCCCGTTCTGTATCATCTTCATCTGGGTCAGACCATTCCCAAGCATTGTTGGAAAGCAGTAGCGCAGCGGAAACCATCGCTTTTTCATCAGATCTGGTCTTCTCAGATGAGGTGGACTGAGAGGGCTTGGACAAACCGGAAGGTGGATTCTTCTTTCTGTCACATTCACGAGCAAAGTGTCCATAGTTGTGACACTGGTAGCATTTTACCTTGCTCTTATTGAATCCAAGACCCTTCTCTTCCGGATTAGTGACGTTCTTCCTCCCAGTCTTCTTCAAGAAATTCTTGACACGTCTTGTGAGCATAGCCATGCTCCACTTCAAGTCCATTCTTTCAAGCTCTTCTTGATCAATTTGACTGAAATCTTCTTCAGTCATATTCACAGTGCTGTTCTTGTTGGATAGGAAGTCATCATACGCTGACAAGAAAGCGGTGAATACAGCTGCATGTTCCTCAGCAACTGCAGGAGATGCTCCTTTAAGATTGGAGTAAGTACCACCCCCACTAGCAGAGTTTGTGGTAGTATATCCAAAACCACCAGATAAATTAGGAGCACCAGAACCCCCAGAGAAGAATGCAGCCCCAGCAGCTTGAGTCGCTGTAGCAGGAACATCCACACCATATAACATGGGATTCTGAATATGTGCAGTAGCCTTGGTCTCCTTCTTCTACATGTCCAGGAGGTCAGCAGCAATCTGTCCAATTAGATCATCAAGCTCCATATCCATTATATCCTCGTCTTTTTCCATTAGCAGCACTCGTGTATTCCATTTCTTTGGTAATGAACCCAGAAGCTTCTTGTTTACATCAGTTTTGTCGAGATTTACTCCTCCCTCAACCAATTCACTTACGAGCTGAGAATATCGACTACACATATCTTCCAGAGACTCAGTAGGTAACATGTCAAAGACCTCAAACTGTTTCTTAACCAGATCCAGTTTGTTTCGTTTGTACTGATCACTACCACCACAGTTCTTCTCAAACCCCTTCCATAGATCATAAGCGGTCTTGTGATGGCGTAGTTGTCTCAATATCTGTTGAGGTAAGGCCATAGTAATCGCAGAATATGTTTTTCGTTCAGTATCGAAAGCCTTACGTTCTTCAGGAGTCATTGATTTAATGGACTTTTTAGGAATAGGTCCATTAAATATACCGGTTCGAACAGGGCGTTCATATCGTTCCTCAAGATAGATCAGCATCTCAGCATCGTTGAAAGATACAAACGCCTCAAACCGTTGACGCCAGTCTAAGTAGTTCATACCCGTAGTGTACATCGGTGGTTTGTTTGTAGAGCCCACCTCACTAGAATGCTTTAGCATTGCCCCAACCTGTTGAAGTGATGTTGATGTAGAAGCAGACATGGTAATGGGCTCGAGAGACTTTTCAAAAATTTTGAAAAACTGAAAAATGCGACACAAATGATATGTCGCAGAGGTTATGTCGCAAGAAGACTAGCAGCGACACAATGATTATGTCGCAACTGAACAGACAGCGACACAGTGTTTATGTCGCAGTGCTATGTCGCAGGATTAAGGTCGCTGAAACCTTATGTCGCAACACTATGTCGCAGAATTAAGGTCGCTAAATCCCTATAGCGACACAATATTATGTCGCACACTATGTCGCAAACACGGCGCTGTCAGTACGAACAAACCTCAAAAACGAAGATTTTCGAACCCTAAATGTTTTTTATCAAAAAAAACAGTAAAAGTAAAGATTTCTAGGTTCAAAAACACCAAAAAGCAGCTATATAATACTAATAAAGAAGATCAAACACCAATAAAAGGTCAAATGATCAAAAAAAGTATTAAAAAGCTTAACCAAATGATTTGAAACCACTAACAATCATAGATTATGGCTCTGATACCAATTGTGGATCCCAATGGGTGATCTTTTAATCAAATCAAGAGGAGAAGAAGACAAGAACACAAGCAAAATGATATAAAGTTTGGACAAAATGATAAACAAATGAGATAAAACTTTATATTACTCAATCCCCAAAATATTCTCTCAAAGTGAGTGTAGCAGCCAAAAATACAGAGAATAAAGTGAGTGCAAAATTTCTTACCCTAAATATCTCTAACTTTGATATTTATACTAAACAAACTGGCCATTTTGCGACACAAGCCTTGTGTCGCAAAGATCACTATTGCGACACAAACACTGTGTCGCAACTACAACTCATGCGACACAAGCACTGTGTCGTAGTACACAGAGAATATAATTTTTCTAAGTCTATTACATATACAGACACAGTACAGACTAGACCAACTGACAGACACTCTAAGATGCATCAACAAATGTTTTACCAAAGCTTTCTTAGGAGCGTTGGTATTAGTTTGATTTTCCAAATTGGTAGAAGTCAGAGAAGAGACCGGTTCTAATTGTTTACCCATATCATTATGGTCAAATACAAGTTTTGGATCAACAATTTCAACACTAGTTTTAGACTCTTCTTTTTCTGATTGTACATCCATTACTCCCTTACTTTCAAAAGACACTTTCTTTTTCAGAATTGTTTTGGGAGTCATGGAAGTCTCAGTAGTAGTTGTTTCGTTTCCATTAAATATAGTCTCAACTTTCTCTGACTTAGTCACCTCAGTAATATTTACCAAGTCAGGGACTGCTGAGAGAATGATAGAGTCAACAACTTGTGACAACTCAAGTTCAGTTGTTAGGTATGTATAGTTGTGATTATATGGTGGAGGGACTTCATTATACCTCATTCCACAATGGTCTCCTGGCTGTTTTCCCACAGTTAATAGAGTGTCTAGGGTTTCAACAGAGAATCGTCTAAGTTCAATTTTAAGATTAAGATCTGTAATTCTAACCTTAGAATCTGCTAATGCTTTTTCGTTTTCTGAAATTGTCTTAGTTAAGTCAGATACATGTTCTCGAGCTAAATTGTATCTTTTAATTTTTTCATGTCTTCATTTTCAGATTTTAACTTAACTATTAATTCAGAAGTCCTCTGTTTTAATGCTGCGTTTTCTTCATTTAAGTGATTAAGCTGAGCTGTCATCAAGTTAGATGAATCTATCGATTTCTTAGCTTCACCTGCAAGGTTAGTACATAATATACAAGCATTTACCACAGTATCTTGTTCAATAGTACCTTATGCTTTTCAGCATCTAGATTAGCCATGTATGTAATGAAGTCCTTTGTACTCATCGTGTCTGTCATATCTAGTCTCACAACTCTAGTCTCTGAGGCAGGTACTACTTTCTCAATTTTCAGCTCTTCCTCATCCTCTATATCAGTGACTATCAATCCATCAATCTGATCACCATCTATCGAAGCTATGAATTCTTGAGGTTCATCAGCATAGCTATTCCAGTCATATGAACCATCTTGAGATTGAACGACCAAAGCTCTGGAAGTTGATAAATTTCCAGAGTTTGAATCTCTATTATTGGTTCCATGAGAGGAATAACTTGGTCGCCCCTAGTTAGTTGTTTGCTCTCTTTTTGGTCTCTGACATTCTCTTTCAAAGTGTCTAAAACCATCACAAGTATAACACTTTAGTTTAGTTTTATCAAAGCCAACCTGATTGCCCACAAATTTCTGTCCAGTGCGATTCACAAACTTCTGTACCCTCCTAGCCATCATTGCCATCTGCCATTGTAGATCCATCTCTTCTAAGTCATCGAGATCTATTTGATCAAAATCTTCAGTTATCATAGCAGGATCTGCAATCCTGCCCTTGATGAAGTTCCTTGGATGGCAATGAATGATGCTAGTAGTGACACCTGTTCCTCTGCTGATTTCACACTCATTGGCATAGACTTTAACCCATTTGATATACCTGAAGATGAGTTTATGTCCTTGCCTGAATCACTAGATGAAGCAATATAGCAGACCTTGCTTCTCAAACTTCTCAATGCATCATCAGTTTTGGCTTCCCCTGTGAAGAATGCTGTAACTCCGTTACCTATACTTATTGATGCAGCAGAATCAGACTTTTTACCATGATACACACTTGGATCTTGAACCTGATCAGATCCAGTCTCTTTCTTTTGCATGTTTAAATCATAAACTCTTAGTTTTCCAACTACCTCATCCAGCGTTATAGTCTTATACTCTCTGCTCTCTTTGATCATCAAAGTGTATATGTCCCATTTAGGAGGTAATGCTTCTAACAGTTTATTATTCTTCACAGTGTCAGTATAAGCCAGTCCAATGTTATCCATCTCTGTCATCAGATGATAATATCTTCTAACGACTCAGACTTCAAATGCTTAAAAAGATAAAATTGTTTAGTAAGCAGATCTAACCGGCTTTCTTTTATCTGTTTGTTTCCTTCAAATCTCTTCTCCAAAGCTAACTACAGCTCTCTAGAAGAGTTATATTTCTTGAAGGTGTGCTTAATTTCCTGAGGTAAGCACATTGTTAAAGCAGATAAAGCTTTATTCTCAGCCTCATACATCTTACGATCTTCTTCCTTCATAGTCGAATACGAATAGACTCCCAATTTTCCTTCAAATTCATATGTAGGAGGATCATATCCGTTGCTGATACAAATCCACATTTTAACGTCATTGTACCTAGCAAATGACTCAAATTGATCTTTCCACCAGAAGTAATCCTCGGATTTCAGTAACTTCGGTGGTGAAGCAGATTTTCCCACTTCGTGATCCATCTCAATCATTTTGCTTAAACTAGACATCATGTAATAGGTTATACAAACTTGTATGTAAGTTCGTAGAAAATAGTAATTGTTTAACTTCATACGAACTTAGAAGTTAGGTTCGAACAAAAGTCAAATCTGTTCAATACGAACTTGAGGTAAGTTCGTAGGCTAAGTTCGTAGGCTAAGTTCGTATGAACTTACTGAGGTGTAGGTTCGTAGGATACTGAATAGGTTCGTACGATACTGTATAGGTTCTCCAGTTTTAGTCTCTCCAAAAGTCTCTTCAATTACAAAGTAATTTGAAGTATTTATACTAAAACTGGCCGACATTAGCGACATAAGCATTATATCGCTAAGACACTATGCGACATAACACTATGTCGCAGACACACCTAATGCAACACAAGGCTTGTGTCGCATAACACAGAAAATGTAATTATAACTAAGTCAATTACATTAACTAACACAATACAGACTCGACCAACTGACAGACACACTAAGATGCATCAACAAATTGTTAAACGGAACCCGTGGCACAAACCTCTATACCATTGATCTAGATAGTGCACAACCCATGGCTGATGTATGTTTAATTTCAAAAGCTTCTTCTAAACAATTATGGTTGTGGCATCGTCGTTTTTCTCATCTCAATGTCAAACAAATCAATCAACTATGTCGCTCTGGTGTTGTTCATGGTCTACCTGAATTACAATATGATCAAGATCATTTTTGTAAATCATGCACTCTAGGTAAATTGCATCATACATCACATAAATCCAAACCTACACCTAGTTCAGAATCGGTCCTTCATCTACTTCATATGTGTCGCACCCCCAAGACGCGTGGCAGCGGAAGGTATGGGGTGTCATGGGGGCGGCGACCAAATCGAATATCACAACACAAGAGTTACAACAAACGACCTCTATATGAGACGTTTTCAAAAATCATTACATTACAAACTTAAAAGTGTTTACATAAAAGCTAGGAGTTCGCATCCGATTCGTAGAATCACATAACTATTATTACAAAATATAGTAAATGCAATCTAATTCCTTGGTTGTTTCAAAATATGCGACTCGAGCTATTGCTTGCAAAGCATCCTACTGCGGCTGGTCACCTGAGAATACATACTAAAAGAGTCAACATAAAGTTGGTGAGCTCATAGGTTTGAAAACAATTGATATTATATTATATGGAACGTGTGGAACACAAGATTTCCTGTTTGCAGAATCGGTCCTTCATCTACTTCATATGTGTCACACCCCCAAGACGCGTGGCAGCGGAAGGTATGGGGTGTCATGGGGGCGGCGACCAAATCGAATATCACAACACAAGAGTTACAACAAACGACCTCTATATGAGACGTTTTCAAAAATCATTACATTACAAACTTAAAAGTGTTAAATAAAAGCTAGGAGTTCGCATCCGATTCGTAGAATCACATAACTATTATTACAAAATATAGTAAATGCAATCTAATTCCTTGGTTGTTTCAAAATATGCGACTCGAGCTATTGCTTGCAAAGCATCCTACTGCGGCTGGTCACCTGAGAATACATACTAAAAGAGTCAACATAAAGTTGGTGAGCTCATAGGTTTGAAAACAATTGATATTATATTATATGGAACGTGTGGAACACAAGATTTCCTGTTTGCAGAATCGGTCCTTCATCTACTTCATATGTGTCGCACCCCCAAGACGCGTGGCAGCGGAAGGTATGGGGTGTCATGGGGGCGGCGACCAAATCGAATATCACAACACAAGAGTTACAACAAACGACCTCTATATGAGACGTTTTCAAAAATCATTACATTACAAACTTAAAAGTGTTAAATAAAAGCTAGGAGTTCGCATCCGATTCGTAGAATCACATAACTATTATTACAAAATATAGTAAATGCAATCTAATTCCTTGGTTGTTTCAAAATATGCGACTCGAGCTATTGCTTGCAAAGCATCCTACTGCGGCTGGTCACCTGAGAATACATACTAAAAGAGTCAACATAAAGTTGGTGAGCTCATAGGTTTGAAAACAATTGATATTATATTATATGGAACGTGTGGAACACAAGATTTCCTGTTTGTATCATCCAACAATGATAGTAATGTATTACAAAAATGTAAAAGAGGTGTATATTGTTGCCATGAGCCCATAGTTCGAGCTTAACTGTGGTGTCGGGTCACAATCAAGTGCCACGATCGTGGTGCCTCCCAGCGAGTGCCTAATCCAACACTCGTAAGAACAAATGATAATGCGTCCGTTTGACCAGTTAGTGCGACTAACCCGGACGGGAGGAGTCAATCCCAAATAGTACTATTCATTAACATTCACGCTATAACGATACTAACAAACTATGTGTGGGGGACTTTCAGGATTAGTTAAATAACTCATGCAACCAATATATCGTGTTTTGTACTTGCGTTCACATAAAATAGCAGTTGTTAAAAGCAGTTGTATGTATTCTCACCCCTGAGTGGAAATAGTAGAAAAAGGGGCTATGAAACTCACCTGAGATTAGCCTGTTACTTAGCAAATAACAAGTAGCAAGCAATTCGTGTTCCCAATAGAAATCTTCTAACGCCCTAGACGTATAAGATTGTGTAAGTAGATGTCTCAAAAGACCATCTATAGTGATTGTATAAGTGGAGGGTTAATGTCCACTTATAAGTTAGTAGTTCACTTAACTAGTATGTCCGTTCTTGTTTACTTATCGAAAGACGTGTACGAAACGTTGGTGAAAGTTTGTGAAAACATAATGTTGATTAGAGTGGTATGTGGGTGGAACCCACGAATGACAGGGGTCCGGGGGCAGCGCCCCTGGTGACGGGGTCCAAGGGGTGGCAACCCCTGGTGTGTCACACCCCGCTAAAGCGGAAACACGAGATGTAACAGTACAATGATTTCATAATCGAAAATTACAAAAGTTCACCGTTCAACGGTCTACAAATAAATATTATATAAGGTCTTACATACGTTTACAGCACAAGTACATAATTACACTATACGAATACATCCATAAAATAGAACAAAATAGAGCACATGATTTCGATATCAAAAACAGCATAAACGTGGCTTTAATCACATTTACTGACCGATTCCTGAAAAGCATGTAAAATGAGAGGGTCAACTATAGAATATAGTTGGTGAGTTCACAGGTTTCAAGTTTCAAAGTTGTTTAAAAGTTTCTGAAACCATTTTGTTTAAATATTCACGTCGCTCCATGAGAAGTCATTTAAAAGTTTTGCGTCGCTACGTAGTAATGATTGTAAGACCGAATTTCGTGGTCAAAGTTGTTTAGACCGAATTACGTGGTCAAAGTTGTTTAGACCGAATTACGTGGTCAAAGTTGTTAATACGCTAAAATGTGACTGCTCAATAGTCGGTGTTTATACTTGAGTCCACAACCAAACCTTCGACAGTCCGCCCCAAAGTGATCATGCCTATCGCATACATGATTAAGTAGTTGGTTATATGCCCCCGCGCACAGTGCGGAATGGGGGGGAGTGTCAATCCCAAATAGCGCTATCCATAATAACCATCGGCTCAAATTGAGTTAATAGGTTGTGTAGTAAACCGGGGACTTAACACGATAGAGTCTCAAGCATACAACAGATGCGTATAAAACAATAAACATTCAAGACATCATTTGTAATCAAATACAACATTTGTAATCAAGCAAAACATTTGTAATCAAGCAAAGCATTTGTAATCAAGCAAAGCATTTGTAATCAAGTAAAACATTTGAAATCAAGTAACATGCTTTTCACCCCAAAATCATTTAAGTAAAGCGTTTAAAAAGAGGGGCTGTGAATACTCACTGTTGAGTATGAGCGTACAGATGGATGTAATGCGCGTACCGACCGGGTTTGACTCCTATTCAATTCCTAAGAACACAAGGTTTCTAATTAGTTCCTCGACTAATATGGTTTGTTAAAATTGCTTAGCTAGCTAATTAAATTACAAAGTGCCGAAAAAGTTCGAATTTCCCTTTAATTAACGTTGCCGGTAATTGTTCGAGTTGTCAACAAAATATTGAAAATACATGGATAGAACATCTAAAAATTACCAAACTTGGTATGAAACACGAAATATAGTTCACAAATTTTCTGTGAAAATTTGGGGATTTTTAGACCTATGGATTATTTATAATCATTTTATGTCTAAAATGTGGGATAAATATGGGAAAAAATAGTAATTTTTCACAAAAAATTCTGGAATTTTTACCAGATCAGTTTTTAACCATTTTTAGGTTTGTTTAAAATTTTCAAGTCATTTTGAGCAATGAAACTTTGGTTCCAAACATTATGCGTTTTAACAAGACGTAAATCGGAAAACGTATCAAAACACTTCCAAAGAGTGTGAAATTTTGAGGATAGTGTCATTTTCTGAGAAAAATGACACTAGAATTTTCCCAAAATTATTTGGTGTCCAAAAGTATTTTTCATGATTATGTCACCTTTTATAGGCTTTGTTTGCATTAATTTAGGGAAAATACTTATGTTTTACCAAAAATTCCCATTTTTATTTTCAAGGTTCTTTTCATGATATAGTTACTGAGAAAAATCATCCCCAAATTTTTAACACGTTTTATCTAATATTTGTGTATTTTTCATTCACCACAACACAATTATTTGAATTTTTACAAGACTAAAATTATGCATGATGTTCATGCATTTTCTAAAAATATTTAATCATCAAGATAAATTCCTATCTTTTTATACTACTGATATATACATGTTAGGAGTCTAAAATAATTTTTCTTAGATTTATGGAACACCTTAAGACCCATGAACAAGTATCATAACAAGGTGCTCACAGAAAAGTTACTGTTTGCGCATAAGTTTTGTGTGATATATTTGGAGGTCGTAAACTTAATGGATTTGAGTGAGACCAGTGGGGTTTTAAAGGTAAGACACTAAGCTAAATTCCAGAAGAAAAATCAAGATTGTTAGACCATTATTCACTGAGTTATGGTCGTTTCAAGTAGGGTCAAAATCTGGACAGATTACATGCATGACAAAGTGATCTTTTTGGTGTGGTTTTCACTACCAACGATTTTTAGACCTCATCCAATGATTGAAGCCTTGTCTTTTATGCATGTACATGTGTTTTAAATAAACATAAACATATTTTAACATTTTAAACCATTTATTCTAGCAAGAACATGTAAATAAACTCTATAACATCAAAAAGTCGACTTTTTCGGTTTGATTCTTGGTTTGATCATAGGTTACCCTTCTTTTACACATGAATGTGTATAAGGTGTAACCTACAAACCATCAAACCTTATATGGGGATTTAAGCCATGAAAAAGGCATGAAATCCATGAAATAAACATAGTAAAAGTAGGAAATGGAAGCTAGAAAGAGTGATTTTACCTCAAGGTTCTTGTATTTGTGTAAGAACACTTTTAAGAAGATGATTTAGGGATGAATGTTGGCTGAGATTTAGTGTGTGTTTAGAGAGAATTGTGTGTGTTTTTGAAAGTGGAAATGAGAGAAATGATGAAAGTGGAAGAGTGTATAAGTGTAGAAGGCTTTTTGCATGTAAAGTGAGTGGAGTTTTGTAAGAAAAAGAGAGGATTTGAGTGGGGGAAAAGGAGGTCCGGTTTTGGCATGAATATTTGGGGTTTTTATTTTATTTTTTTGTTAAAATATAATATGTATTAGATGTGGTATTTATTTGTATTAAAATTGCTCAAGTCTTGCACATTTCAAGCTTTAAATTGTGTTGTTTTTATGCTTAATATAAGGGTTATAAAAATTAATGTTCTAAATTTCTAAAATAATTCAAATTGTATTTTAGGTTGTTTATAATGGATATTCAAGTATTAGTTTGTCGGATTCGAGTTTCTTTTATTCGATTCGGGTCGCGTTTGCCGAGTTACGAGAGTTCGGTTAATTTCCGATTTTTGTGATGTTTTTGTTGGTTAAAGTGTGAGTCATGAAACTTTATTTTATAAGTTTATAACATTCATCAAAATGTATTTGATTCGATCTCGATTGACATTCGCGAGTTAATAAACCGATTTCCAGTCGTGTTACCGAGTTACGAAATTTCCAGTTAAATTCCGATTTTTGATATGATAAATATTTTGTGATGACATATGAAATTTAATTTCATTTGTTTTCTTTGGCACTTTGTAACCTAATTTAATGTTCCTCACGGTCTTAAAGTCCGCTAAGCAATCTCCTAAAACGTTACGCGATTTCGGTAACTTACGGTTTCGGTACTTAAGGAGTCATAACCTAGACTTTTCACTAGGATTTTAGAGTGCTGTAAACGAAATTAGATAGACTAGGAATTTAAGTGCGTTAATGACCTGAGATTTTTGACGGTTGTCACATGGTGGGGTCCAAGGGGCAAGGCCCCTGGCTTGTGTCGCTAATGTGATCTTGGCGACACAATACTAGTGTCGCAAGTGTGATTTAGGCGACACAATATTAGTGTCGCAAGTGAGGTTTCGGCGACACAAGGTTAGTGTCGCTAAGGTGGTTTCGGCGACACAAGGATAGTGTCACTAAGGAGGTTTCGGCGACACAAGGATAGTGTCGCTAAGGTGACGGTTCAAGGCTATAGCGACACAAGGATAGTGTCGCTAATGACTACTGGGCTTCAGCGACACAAGGACCAAAACATATCAGTTTTTCCAATTTTATTTCGTAATCTAAATGTTCGAGAAAAAATCCAAGAAAAATATATGTTGTTTCTTACTATGTTAGGTACTTAAAATAATTTTTATAGAATTTTTAAACGAGTTTAAGTATTTATAAAAATTATGGATTCTCACAAGGGTCAAAAAGTAGCCAATCAGGAGACATGCAAGGTGATTGAGTTTCTGGGCAGAATGCGTGCGTTTTTGGACAAGGTCATCTAAATGACTATTTTTCTCAACGAAATTTATGAACTTTTGGCGGTGGTTTCAAGTCTTTTAGAGATGTAAATCTCGAGTTATGACTAAAACAATGAGAGATAAATTTCTGCCTTTTTACCCAGCCCGCCTACATGTTTTTGTAAAAATTATTTCAGGTATCAAACGAGCTCCAAAAATTATGAGACCAGTGGCAAATGGAAGATAACTTCTTAAACTTAATTTTAGCCTTTTGAATCGTTGATTTTGGTCAAGTTTTGAGGTAGATATCACCTCCCAAAGTTGGACAAATTTTCTGGCCGGATTGCATGCAAAGTTCTTGCATGTTTAAAGTTATGAAAAACGATTTTTATGTATTCTTTTGGACATATATTAGTTAAGTGAGCACTTTAACATGTTTATAGGTGAATTACAAGTATTATAAAAGAGTTATATGTTCTTACAAGATTGAAAACGGATTGAAATGGAGAGGAAGGTGAGGAAAGAGCTTGATTTCTTGACTTTTCTTTGAAATTATGGTGGCGGCTTGTGGTGGTGGAGTGGTGGTTGGTGGTGGTGATGAGGTGGTGGAAAGATGGCAGATTTTAGAGAGAGAGAGAGAGAGTTGAGAGTGTAGAGAGAAGGAGGAGAGAATTGGTGTGGGTTGTGTGTGTGAAATAAGGTGTAGGGGAGGTGTTTTGTGGGGTGGGCTTGGGCTTATTTGGGGTGGGCTTCTTGGATCAGCCCAAGCCGAATTGGACCTGGCCCAAAAGTGTTTCGGGCTCGTGACTCGTTTTCTAGACTTCGTGTTTCGTTCCCCGTTCGTTTAAACGTTAATTTGCGGTTTAAAAAGTTGATAATTTACGTCGAGCTTTTGTATATACTTTTAAATTTGTGAATAATATTCGGGATAAGTAAGTATTCTTAAATTATTAAATTGAGTTACAAAAGTATATTTCGGGTGTCAATCGGGTGTCGGGCTCGGTTTGCGCGTTTTTGTCGCGTTTGATACGTTTTAAACAAAACGTCAAAGTTTTTCGTGTATTAGTATTTGAAATAATAATATAAGGTATATAACCACCATTTTAACTATAAATATGATTACGTTATCTATGGAAAGTTTTCACCAACGTCGTATAAATAGTCGGACCACGTCCGGTTGTTTCGCGTAATCACGAAAAATTACGAAGGTGTAATTCAAACAATTACGTAAGTGTACATACACATATATACAAATAGTTGCAAATAATCACAAGTACTTAGCCTAATACAGAGTTAATACACGAAATTTGAGTTCTAGTTTAAGGTAATCATTACCCTAAAGGGTCGGGTGTCACAATATGGATTTATGTGGACCAATGCGCATTCAAACCATCAATGGCAAAAAGTACATTCTTGTAATCATGGACGATTTTTCCCGTTACACATGGGTCTATTTCTTACAATCTAAATCTGACACACCAGAGACTCTCATCAACTTTCTCAAACAAACTCAAGTGAATCTGCAACTTCCTGTGTGCTCAATCAGATCAGACAATGTCACGGAATTCAAAAATAAAACCTTATCTTCATATTTGGAATCGGTTGGCATTACTCATCAATATTCCGCTGCACGTACTCCACAACAAAATGGTGTGTTTGAACGTCGAAATCGAACTCTTGTTGAAGCAGCTTGCACAATGCTTATGTACTCTCAACTACTGCTGTTCATATGGGCAGAAGCTGTAAATACTGCATGTTTTACTCAAAACCGGTATGTAATCCATACGCGGTTCGGCAAGACACCTTATGAGATTATCAACAACCGTCCTCCAAATGTAAAGTTTTTCCGAATATTTGGATGTCCTTGCTATGTGTTAAATGATCGTGAAGATTTAGGAAAGTTTTCTCCAAAGAGTGACAAAGGAATTTTTATTAGTTATTCAAAGGATAAAGTTGCTTATCGGGATTATAACAAGAGAACAAAGATCGTCAATGAAAGTGTTAATGTAAAGTTTGATGAAATGTCAGAAATGGTTTTTGAACAAAACAGTTCAAAACTCGGTTTAAATAGCTCAATAGAGGATAAACCTGAAACATCACAATCAATTGTGAATGATCTTGATGAATTATTCTCAGATTTTTATGAAGAATACTTTGGTAATTCAACGACTTCAACTCCAACTCAGACACCTACAACTGAGTCTCCTCCAGTACAACCTGAAACCATAACTGAAATTTTACAAACCAAACCAACTTCAGTTATCTTACCAATCCAAACAACGACTGTTTCTGAAGAACTTATTACTTCTACTCCATATGTTGATTCTTCAAATTCCAATTTTGAGTATCAACATCTTCCTTTTGAACGTAAGTGGACTAAATCGCATCCAACTTCTCAAACCAATGGTGATCCTACTACTGGGGTCCAAACTAGGAAAGCTTCTCAAAATGAGTATCTATATTCCAATTTCCTAAGTTCCATTGAACCTACGACTGTAAAAGAAGCTCTTTAAGATGCAGATTGGATTCTTTCCATGCAAGATGAGTTGAATCAGTTTAATCGACTCAAAGTCTGGAGATTAGTTCCAAGACCAAAGGATAAGTCCATAGTTGGAACCAAATGGATTTTTAAGAACAAAAAGGATGAACATGGAATTGTTGTACGGAATAAAGCTAGACTGGTTGCAAAGGGTTATAGTCAGCAAGAGGGAATCGACTATGATGAAACATTTGCTCCAGTAGCTCGAATTGAAGCGATTCGTATCTTGTTAGCATATGTTGCTCATAAGTCATTTACAGATTATCAAATGGATGTGAGACGGCTTTCTTAAATGGCATTCTTAAGGAAGAGGTGTATGTGGGTCAACCTGAAGGTTTTGTCGATCCCAAGAGACCAAACGATGTCTACATTCTGGACAAAGCTTTATACGGACTAAAATAGGCCCCGAGAGCTTGGTATGATGTCTTGTCCACATTTCTTGTTCAATCGGGATTTTCAAAAGGTACAATTGACACTACACTATTCATTAAGAAGATATAATTCTAATTCAAATATATGTTGATGACATCATATTTGGGTCCACTAATGCCGAATATTGCAAGAATATTTCGGCATTAATGGTATCCAGATTTGAAATAAGCATGATGGGTGAAATGAATTTTTTCTTGGCTTACATATTAAACAACTACCAAATGGAATTTTTATCAATCAATCTAAATATATTTTGGATATATTGAAAAAGTTTCAAATGGTAGATTGTCAACCTATTTCTATACCCATGGCTGCTCGGTCACAACTTCATGTTGATCCAACGGGAAAATCAGTTGATCAAACACTCTATAGAAGCATGATTGGCTCCTTGATGTATTTGACATCAAGCCGTCTAGATATCATGTTCTCTACATGTGTTTGTGCATGATACTAGGCAGCTCCTAAGGAATCACATCTCCAAGTGGTCAAACGAATTTTACGATATTTCAAATTGTCAATAGACTTAGGATTGTGGTATCCAAAGGATACTGGTTTCGAACTAACAGCCTATTTAGACGCAGATCATGCAAGTTGTAAGCTAACCGAAAAAGCACATCTGGTGGTGCTCAATTTCTTGGTGATAAGCTAGTTAGTTGGACTTCCAAGAAGCAAAACTGTGTTTCAACATCCACAGCTGAGGCATAATATATTGCAGCTGCTGTTTGTTGTTCACAAGTTTTATGGATGAGGTCACAACTAATGGACTTTGGTTTTAAATTTGAAAGATACCTATCTATTGTGATTCTCAAAGTGCGATTGCTATTTCCTGTAATCCTGTATAACATTGAAAAAGGGCATATCGAGTTATTTTTTGTCAAAACAGATTATCAATTGGCCGACTTATTCACCAAACCTTTTGATGACAAACAATTTCATTTTTTGGTGTCTCAGTTAGGCATGCTTTCACTTAAGCAATAATCTGTCTATTTCAACTCGAAATGCAAAATATTTTGTATAAGTGATGCATAATGGTTTTTACTCAAATTCAGAGTAAAACCTGATCTTCAAAAGAAAAAAAGATTTTGTTTTTAGAACTGACCTTCATATGTAATATTTTATAAATCTTATGCATATGTTAAGGGGGAGTATTTTTCAAAATCCAAAACTTTCAAGTGTTCAAACCTATTTGCATATTGCACAACACTTTGAAAGATTCTCAAAGACTTTTTGAGATTCCAAGGATTGATGGATAATCAGATCACCAGTTTCAATCAAAATGTTTGACAAAATGCTGTTTTCTGTACTAAGAGTGATAGTTTATAAACTACTCCTATAATCCTCCAAAGCCGGTTGGATTTACCAAAGGAGTCACTTTCCAAATATAGGATGAAAGTTTAAGTCTTAGATTGAGGAAGGGTGAAAATTCTAGTACATAACAACAGATTTTTAAAACAAATGCCAACTGAAGGTAGAGTAGAAAAATTGAGTAAGGTTGAGTGAGGAGTGTGTGAAAGGGTTAAAAGAAAAAGAAAACCCTCACTAAACAAATAATCGCAAGGTAGCCACATCTACTATCGGAAATCATGTGTTGATTTCTAGTATTGAAAAAGACATCATGGACCTAGTGATGCAATGCACATATACCCTCCTAACCACTCAAGAATTTCTTAACAAATTCTTGTTTCAGTATTCTCACGGAGATTTTACACATAATATATCGACAACTCTGTTGGAGTTTGTTGATATTGAAACAAGAGGACAGTCTGCTCCAGTCCCTGACATCATTAATGAACTAATCGAGTCTAGAGCCTGAAAAGAATATAATTTTAGGACACATGTGTATTATTACACTCCATGTCTAAGTGACATTATGCATATCTATGTGATATTGCCGGAACATTCATAGTGATACCTAAAATGGTATTCCACAATGATTGAATGAAAATCCTACCAATGCTAACATCAAATCCAACATTGAACGTAGGTCACTGAACTGAAACATTTAATTGATTCAATTACTGTGTTAACTGGTAATCTATGTGGTCCAGGAGTTAAAGTATATTCAGAAATGTGTTTTTTGATTATACAACCAACTTTTCTGCAATTACTTCAAATGAATTGTTGTTTACCCTTTGATTACAAAAAAGAATTTGATAACACTCCTTCACAAGCTCAGAAGAATTCGTAACATGCAAGACAAATCTTAAATACTATCAAGAGGAGTGACAAGAAGATTACAAGCTCAAGACACACATTCAGGAAATAAAGCATACAAGAGACTCAATCAAAGAAAGGATTTAAAAGGAAAAATCTATGGTGAAGATTGGATTCAAACGATGAAGGGTGAAAGAAATGAGATTTTTAGAATTCAAAAGAAAGTTCTAAGATCTCTAAAATAAAGAAATCAATAGACAAAAGGACCAAAAAGGATATAAGTGATAGAAATTCAAAAAGTGATAAAGCTCCAGAGAAGTTTATATTATATCAAGGGGGAGCCATCAAGAAATTCAGAATTGGGAAAAAAGATCTAAGGAAAGAGAAAGCTATAACTCAAAAGAAAGTTCTATTTCTCCATGTCAAAGGCATACAAGTACAAGAGTCAGAAGACAAAAGACTTCTCAAATAAAAAGGCAGAGATTAAATTCTCAAGACTGCAAAAGAATTCAAGATCAAAGAACATACTCAAAGATACAAGATGCTAAATCCTAGGGGGGAGATTGTTAGATATAAAATAGGATTTGTACTTGTACATATTAGAACCTGCGACTTTATCAAGATGCGACACTAAGATAGTGTCGCCATAACAACAGGTGCGAACTTAATATTAACGTCGCAATAATCATAAATGCGAACTTAATTTTAAGTTCCCAATAATAAATAAGGTCGCAGGTACAAGCTAATATAAATACAGCACTTAGGTTCTCATTTCAGTTGGTTGTTAAAAACAGAGAAAAATTGTATACGCGTTTATGTATCTGATTTACAGAGAGTCTGAGAGCTTGTAATAGTGAATTGATTAATCAATACAAGAAGCATTCAATCTATTCATACATACGCATATACATACATATACATACATTCGGCTAGCTGGATAGTCATTTTTGTTGGTTTAAGGTTTTCTAACTCTAATCTTTTGAACAAAGAGTATGGCATGAGGATGATGCTTGCTCCTAGATCTGCTAAAGCGTGAATAGTGCCAGACTGATATATATAGTACATGGGAAGGTAAACCGTCCCGTATCTCCTAGTTTTTCCGGAAGGTTATTTTTGTGGATCCCATTAGGGTGATCTTTACTCAAATCAAGTGGTTAATGAAGACAAGGAGACAAAGCAAAAGGTATAAAGTTTGTATTAAATGATAAACAAATGAGAACAAAACTTTATATTCCTCAATCCCCACTATATTCTCTCAAATTGAGTGTAGCAGCCAAAAATAGAGAATAATGTGATTGGAAAAATGTCTTACCCTAAATATCTATAACAAGGGTATTTATACTAAACTGTCTGCCCGTTCTGCGACACAAGCCTTGTGTCGCAGAGGTCACAATTGCGACACAAGCACTGTGTCGCAACTACAACTAGTGCGACACAAGCACTGTGTCGCAGTACACAGAAAATGTAATTATTCTAAGTCTATTACATACACAGACACATTACAAACTTGACCAACTGACAGACACTCTAATATGTATCAACAATTTTTGACAAGAGCGGAGCATTCAACATTAAGAGGGAGATTGTGGACTTCGGGAATTTTATCCTTGGTCGAGAGAATTTTCCTAATGTATTTATTACGACTAGGTACTCGAGACATGGTATCAAAGAATTTTTCGTCTAGTCTAAAAGAGGAGATTTTGTAAGGACGCCTTGAGACGTCCTGGGATAACTGCAGGTTGTTCCTCCACCCGCGGGGGAACTGAAGGTTGGCTCGGTGCCTCTTTGGAGTCTTGTGTGTCCAATTTCTTCGCTTCCTCTATATGTGGGTTATGGACAGTATTACTAGGCAAACCACCGCTTGGTCTAGAGTCGAGTTTTTGTGCCAATTGGCCTATTTGGGTCTCGAGACTCTTTAGTAAAGCAAGTTGATTTCTTATAAAGAGATCAGCTTGATCTTGTCTGGCTGTGGTCTTCTGGTTCACTTGGTATTGACCTTGTATAATCTGGGCGAGAACATCTTCTGAGCCAGTGAATGGTGTGTTGGTCTTAGCACTTGATTCGGCAAATTGGGGGTTATCTTTCGTGGGTCCGGTGAGTGGAAGTGGTTGATTATATGGAATCTGAGGTTGTTGAGGGTAGATCGGGTATCTTGGTGGGTACCTAGGTTGAAAGTTATTTCTAGGTGGGTATTGGACACCTCTGGATTGGTTTGGTGGGTTGTGGGTAAATCCAGAGGGTTGGTTTTGTGGGCGAGCAAGAAATTGAGCGTAGTAAACAGTGTCATCAGGGTCCTCGTATTCAACCTGGTAGTCCTCTGTAGGATGTGGGTTGGTGCAGTTTGAGCAGGCTTGAACTTGGTGGACTTGCTGTGGTTGCTTATTCAATTCTCTGATTTGCTTCGCTAGGACTTCCATCTGTTCGCTGAGGGATTTGATAGCCTAAGTGTGAACACGATTAGCAGCAGAGGTTGATGCTAACGATGAGGAGTGGTCATCACTATTCCAGTCGTGTGCATCGTCATGTTTTCGATTTTTTCCCATGCTTCTTTAGTGGTATGCTTTGAGACATTCCCTTGTGTTGCCGCATCGATCGTGGTACGGTTGTTGGATGTAAGGTAGAATGTATATAGGTGGTGTGTTAGATCGATTTGGTGGTTAGGGCATTTCTTGAGCATACCCTTATAACGCTCCCACACACCATAGAGTGACTCATCAGTAAACTGTCGGAAGTTTAAGATGTCGTTCTTGAGTTTGCTTTGCCTGGCTGGAGGAAAGTACTTAGTTAAGAACTTAGTGGCCATTTCCTTCCATGAAGTGATAGAGTCGGTCTCTAATCCTTCAAACCAGGTTTGTGCATGGTAAGTGAGGGAGTAAGGGAATAAATGTAGACGGGTTATGTCTTGATCGACCCCGTTTTGCTTGTAAGAGTTGGACAACGAGATGAACTTATCGAGATGAGAGTTAGGATCGTCATTTGGTAGGCCGTGAAATTGGCAGTGATTCTGGATCAGCTGCCCTATGTAGTGTTTGAGTTCAAATGATGTTCCTTGAATCTCGGGGTAAAGTATCGGTCCTCCTCGTCCTTCAATAGAGGGTTTGGTGCTATCAGCAAGAGTAATGCGTTCGGCCATTGCTAATTGTTGGGCAGATGAGCGTTTCTCTCATCGGATGGTGCAAATGATTGATTCGGGATCAGGAAGTAGATTGATAGGTACTAATCTAGAGGATCGGGTCATTCACTGACAAAGAAAAACAAAAGAACTAAAACAAAAAAAAATACTATATATATATTTATATTTAAATTTTTATAATTATAATAATTTTTTTTAATAATTTATATATATTTATATTTAAGATAACTATCCTAAGGGTTCACTTGAAAGAAAGTTCATCTAGACACCCCTGAATCGTATAGTTAGTCCCCGGCAGCGGCACCAAAAAAAATTGATGCGCACCCGAACGTTTCGTTTATTTAGTCGTCACGGCGTTATCGCCGTCATCGGACGATGACCGATTGTCGAGCGTGATCAATGTGGGGGTGTTTTATATTTGTATTGCTACGAAGCCTAAACTACTAACTACATACTAGGGCTAGTAAGTGGTGAGTATGATCTAGGTGTCGTTCTAACAGACTAACTGAATTGAAACTAAGATGTTTCAGGCGAATATATTCTAACTAGTGAGGGGTTTATCAAAAGTAGGGAAGTTTTTGGTTTTAATTAAACTAAAGCAAAGCGAATAAAATAAATGTAAATGCAGATAATAAAGAAGCGGTGTTTGTTATGATTTCGTCAGCTACATTATGGGTAAGGCATTTAAAGTTATGTTTAACGGAAAACGTTTATCAGGTACTTATTTATTTGGTTATATTGAGTGTTGCTAGTGTAGACACGAAATTCCCTACTAATAGATTAGCATGTCACCAGGAATTCGGCCATAATGATTATGATCGGAAAGGCATTGCTCAACTCTCAACATTGCCTAGTTATGGGAGCAATGACCCTTCTCGGAATATGAACATTCCTGGGTGAATGAATAAGTAGCAAGATCCCATTTTTATTATCTGATCGTTCTTACACCTCATAATAATCAATATAGCCTTAGGATCTGGTGTTTTAATTTGCTTTCCTAGCCTTGGTAAAATCTAAGTGTAAAAGACAATAAAAGTAGAATGCTTGTTGATTATTTAATCTTTCGTTTTAGATTTATAAACTGAGTTTGTATCTTAGCACATTTAACAGCTACATTTATGTTTTAAAACAATCTTTCCAAAATATACCAAGGAATCCCTAAAGTTTTGGCTAAGTACTATATTGTCGGTATTTCCGTAGATTCAAGTTCAGACCATGTTTAGAAAACGCCATATGGTTGTTGACAATGTGAATCAACTATTAATTAGTTGTCCCATTGCTTTGAGTACTTACACGATGTTGGTTCACAGTATATTCCATAGTAGTTACTATGTACTAGTGGTGGTTCCATAGCAATCTTTACGATGTACTGTTCCGGTGAACACATCGTGTCGTAATCTAAACCGTAGTTATTTTATAGCTTAACTACTTCACGATGCCTTTCATAGTATTTTCCATAGTAATTACGATGTAGTACACTTGTAGCGTTTCCATAGTAATCTACGATATACTTCTACGATGATTACATAGTGTTGTAATTAAACCAAAACACAGATAATTAATTACATTGTATTAAGGTTCGTGAAACCTTAATATCAAGGTTGTAATCACGTTTGTTGGTGGAAAGGCGATATTCATATTTAGGTTTTAAAATCATAAATAGAAAGCAAAATTAAAACATTACGTTTCCGAATAAACAGCGTAACATTATCCCATAATTAATTAACTAACTACATCATAACAAACACGCAAAGTAACTACTCGCTAATCATGACAAGTCCTAGATCTAGCACAAAAACAATAATATTAAACATTGTAATTAAGATAGATAAAGCATAGAGATAACCGTAGATTATAACAAGTTCGTAAGAAGCTTGAAATTACAAAAGTTGGACTCCTAGCGTATTCCAAACGTATTACGATTCTTCTTCACGTACCCTCTCTAATTTATTACTAAACTAATAATAATTAATTCCTAATCTAGAGAGAGGAAGCTTAGAGAGAGAAACAACTAATTGAAAGTATTATTGAGTAGATTAGGATGATTTGGTTGAAGGAGGTTGGTATTTATAGGCATGTTCCCGAACCGTATTTGACCTTCACAAAATCGACCCGTATTGTGCGAACCGTTTCAAGATGCAAGATTTAACCATATAATGGTCACGCGAGCCTTGATATAGTTCGTTTTAACCATATACGGTTCAATCCCAACCGTATAAGGTAGGTTTGAGCCGTATACGGTTCGTGCGGCCCGTATTTGCGAAGTCGAACTCTTGTGTGCGGGATCGTAATTCGTTCGTGCTTGTTTTCGCTCTAACTTCTTCGTTTCTTGTCCGTTTTTAGCGATTCATGAACCCAAGCGATCGTAATCTTCTAATCTTTAGTTTAAATAGATGATAATTTCCATAAAGTTATCAAATGGTTGATCAGATTGCGAGCGAAACGTCTTGTGTTGAATTTGTTCTATTTTCTTCGTTTTTCGCCCGTGTTTGTTGAGTTTTGCAACACCGTCTTCGTAATCACCTAATTAACACAATAAAGAAAATAATTGTAATATTTGGGTTAAAATGATAATTATTTAATTAATGTAGGTAAGATAAAGTGGGTAAAGACGTGACTTTTTACACGTTATCAGGAACTAATCTCAAAGTAAGCATCCCTTGATTTGGAAGATTCGGAAACAGATGATTAAGAATAAGTTGAACAAAGTGTGGAAACATATAAAAGTTGGTGTGACTTGTAATATTCGAGATCATGTTGGCAAACACATAGCCAGAGAAGTACAATTGGAAAGTGCATGAATAGCAGAACCCAAACTATGACCGATACCATCCAACCCTCATTTCCGTCCAAATAAGCATACAATTAGAAAGTGCATGAATAATCTCCAAACTGGACTAAGCTTTTGTTTCCGATATTGATCTGGTGAGATATCAGGATATCCGACCCTTTGAAAAAATCCAGAGAATAAAGTGGCAGGGAAAATTGTTCTTGTATCAACATCATCACCAAACTGGAGTACATTCCTCAGTAATAATGACTTGTTGATCTAGGACTGTGGTAACGAATCTTTGCACATATCAACAGTATCATGCGTAGCATTTCCCCAAAAATCCATGATATGATTGGCATAGATAGTTGTGGAAGCTGTGAGTGAATAATGGATTCTGGATCGTCTCAGAAAATTCAGCAACTCAAGATAAGGTTGCACACTTGCCAAAATAGTATCGATCAACGTGGTGGTGTTGTGCCTTCCCTCAAACATCTTAGGATCATCCATCTGTAATCTATATAAAGTATATAGCAATTTTGCACGATAGATATATTAATCTCAAATATTAAAAGACTTAAAAGCAAGATAAGGTCGCTAAATTAAAGTCTCAGATTAAAGTCACATGATAAAGTCGCTAAGTTAAAGTCTCATAAGACATCAGTGAAACACTAAGATAAGATCACAAATTTAAGATCTCGAAAATTAAGTTCGCAGAAATTAAGTTTTTAGAAATTAAAGTCGCCAAATTAAGTTCGCAGAGATTAAGTACTCAGAATTAAGGTCGTTAACTTAAGTTCGGAGGAATAAGTTCTCAGAAATTAAGTTCTCAAAATTAAAGTCGCTATCTTAAGTTCGCACTCTTAATGTCGCAGAAAGTTGTCAAACGTAAGTTCGCACAAGTAAAGTCGCAGAAATAAGGTCGCAGTAATGAACAGTCAGTTTTGCAATTCTAAGTACAAACCCTTAATTAAACTTTCAATTTGCATCATAAACATGTTATCCAGGCCGCAATCATCAAAAGGTATCAAAATGTATAAGTTTTAACCGGTAAATCATCAAAACATCATGACGTCATTAAAATCCTAAAAACCCGAATGATTTTCAAGCAATTAATCATGAAATCTGTTAAATCAAAGGCTAAAAATTATACAGGAGTTAGATCTATTAATAAGGAACAAGTAGCAACTGATTTTGTAAGTCACTAGATCTTGGTTCGATAACAATGTTATCTTAAACTATTGAGGTGCGGAATCCCTCAATACGTTTGATTAAAGTTTATATAACTTATGTATATAATTAAAGGTTTTGTTTTGATAATTAACAAAAGTTAATCCTTCAAAACCTAACCTCTTAATATATTAATATTTTCTGGGCACAGAAAACGAGGTGTGTGTGTAATAATGACTGAGAGTGATGTAAGGCACGGATACCAAGAAATGACCTCACCATTTATATTTATATCCATTTCAACTCGCAGGCCATGGGCTTTGCGAGTTGACTCAACTCGCAGCCCATGGGCCTTGCGAGTCCAGATGGGTTGGGAGCCCAGATCTCAGCTCGCAGAAGAGACTCTGCGAATCCAGATTCTCATCTCGCAGGTTTAGGCCTGCGACTTGAGATGGGCTGCGAATTGAGATCTCATCTCGCAAGTCTTATTGACTTGCGACTTGAGTTCTCAATTTGCAATTCAGTCTTTAGTTTGTATTCGTTACTTGACTAATATCATTATATTTAACAAATAATAATAACAAACTAATATCTTATATTTACAAATCTAAACCAATGTACAAACTTGATAATAATTACACCAGTCTTATTACAAGCTAGATCTGTTGTCACAAAACATGTCCCAACAGATTTCAATGAATTCCAACGGTTGAAAATCAAGAATTTTGACATTGAAGTAAGTTCGCAGACTTCGCTGAGTTAAAGTCGCAGGTAGTGTCGCACAAGCTTAATCAGAAATGATTAAGGTAGCGTCGCATAATTAAATATTTATAGTAAACTGTTTATGCGACCTTATCATAAAGTCGCATCCACGACACTAGTGATAAGTTTGCAGAACACAGTTTTGAGACACTAACTTGTGGGACACTAATCACTTTGAGTTTTTCTTATCAAATTTATTTAATACGGACGCGTAACTCAATCAAATTTAAACGACTTTCGGTAAATAACACAGAAAATAAAATATTGTTGGATTTTTGAAAATAAAGAACAAAATATCTTTTTGCGAAGGAGATTTTTATTTGATTCGGGATCATATCAGTATGAAAACATGATTTTATTAAGAGCATCAAAAGTCTAAGTTTGATTTATCAGTTTTTTCAAAAATTCTTGAAAATTATACACTTAACACCACAACTTGACTTGACCACTATCCAATGATCATAATTTTGAGATATTTTCCTAACATATATATCTATTTTGAACATAACTAGCAGTGGATCATGTCTGAGCACATTCAAGTGACTAACGTATCTTTTGACTTTTAAGATTATTAGCACACTTGATTAAGGATTGCAACAACAGACTTATATCCTAAACCAAGTACGTATGTAACTGTCTAGGACTTCCATGCAGCAACGGTCTTACAAGCCCCAGTTACACACTATGCCTCTCAAAGTATTAACCTATATGGCCTCATTGGCTCTTTTTGTTCAAATATTTATACATATATATATCTCGTTTTTATGATCAATGGAGACTAGTGTATGTATGTTAAGAGTATTCTTTACTTTCTAATTTGAAAAATAATCCAGTCACTATTTTAAAAATGTAGAGAGAGATGTGTATCATTTAACAATCAAAAATATAAGATTCAAAATTATTTACACGAGCCTACTAATATATCAAACAAAGTACTTAGGATTTCCATTTTTATTTAAGTTTCCCTGATGTACTATCATTTCCCTAGTTTTTACAAACAAAATCTCCCCCTTTTTCTTATATCGTTCTTTTTTTTCTTCTTTTTTTTTTTTTTTACTTTTTTTTTTTTTTTTTTTTTTTTTTTTTAATAACAAGAAAAAGTAATCTAATGAAAAGGTGACCTAAGTCAGTTTTAAATCGTGATCAAGATTTCGCATCCCAACCATTGTTACAAGTTCCTCAAAGCGATTTTTCAAAAAGGCCTTTGTAAAAATATCTGTGTTTTGCTTAGTGGTATCAATTTGGATTAAGGAAATCAGTTTCTTTTCTTAACAATCCCGTATAAAATGATATCGAATTTTGATATGTTTTATTTTTGAATGTTGTAAGAGATTGCGTGTTATACAAATAGCAGCTGTATTGTCAATATGAATAGGAGTTTTAGTAAGTAATAAACCGTAATCTCGCATCTGGTGTTGTATCCACAAAACCTGCAAACAGCAACTGGATGTGGCAATGTACTCAGCTTCGGCTGAAGATATGGAAACAGTTTTCTGTTTCTTACACTGCCATGAGACTAACTGGTTACCCAAATACTGACATCCTCCAGTAGTTGACTTTTTATCCATATTGCACCATCCATAATCCGAATCTGAAAAGGCTGAAAGCTGGATATCTTCATCATTTGGATACCATAACCCGAGGTTAGTTTTTCCCTTGAGATAACAGAAGATTCTTTTCGCAGCTTTGAGATGAGAAACCTTTTGACAAGTCTGATATCTTGAACAAATCGACACGGCGAACATAATATCCGGGCGAGAAACGGTAAGTTACATTAAAGATCCGATGATCGAACGATATTCTCGTTCATCCGTATCTTCCTCATCAAGTGAAGGTCCAAGTTTGTGATTCACCTCTATGCGAGTACCAGCAATCTTACAATCTAGCATTTTGAATCTGCTCAAAATATCATTGATATATTTAGATTGATGTATGAAAATGCCTTTCTCAGTTTGTGTGACAACCGTCACCAAATCAGGTTAGACAACTTTGACCATTAAACCGATGTTCATCGATTAGTTAAACTTATGTGCTTACATGATTTCTTGAAACATAGCAAACGATAAATTCTAGGAGTTAAGTGTTATATCTATATTATTCCCTCTAGTTGTTGTGATCAAGACGAAATTTCTAAGTACTTACGTTTCTCCGAGAACGTTGAATTAATTCTTAGACATTGTAGATATGTATAGAAGACAATATGTTGGTGATTAAGCCCAAAAAAATATATAAATAGAGTCAATAGTTTTATCCTATATTTTTATATATATAAATATGACATAAAGAAAAAGAAAATATATATATTATATATATATAAATATATAATAAAGAAAAACGAAAAAGAAAAAAAATAATAATAAATAAATCATACATGAAGTTGCCGTGAGTTTCTTCAATTAAATTAATAATAATAAAATATTAATAGAATTTAAACCATTAATCTTGTTATTCAAAGTTAAACATACAAATATAAATTTAAATCTTTTAAAAACCCTAGTCATTTTTTTTATCTTTCTCCCTCCTTTGGCCGTTTTCCATAAACCCTAGCCCCAATATATATATTTTTTTTGATCAAACACTCAAGAACAAGGTGAATCAATTCTCTTTTGAAGCTTTTGGTAAGTCCTATTCGTTTCTTTCTATTCTATCACAATTTTTCTTCACAAAAATCCAGAAAATAATCTTAGTTTCCGTGTTTAAATGAATCCATGAAGGAATCTTGAAGCCCTACAACTAACGGTGTTCTTCGTGAATCGTTGTATTGGTAAAAATCCTTGTTTTGTTCTATTTTCATCACTTATTTGATCTTTCTTTGATTCTTAATGTAACTTTAATTGATGGAAATTATTTATGATTAAAACACATCTAAATAATATATTAAAAACGAAATTGATATAGTTATATCAAATATATAATTGTAGTTATGATATTATAGGTTAAAAGACGTTGTTTGGCCTAACCCAGAATCTGGATAGAATTTTATACCCACTTTGGAAGGCCATATCTTAGTCATAACATGGAGTTTTTATACGAATTTTGAGTCTAGATTTAATTTCTATGAGTCTACTTTCTGTTCCAAGTAGTTTCATCTCAAACCGACAAGTTTAGGTCATTCAAAAGGTTATTACAAAACAACTAGTCGAAACTGTATATGCGGATCAGATTTTTGGTCGACTTTGGGATACCATAACTCACTCAATTTTTCGAATTAGATGATGAAATGTTTACTTGGATATTTTCTATATGTCTACTCATCCCTGTAAAAATTTCAGATTTTCTTGATACTTTTAAGTATTTTAACAAAAATAAAAATTCTTGTTGCGACAGCAGGATTCTTTTCTGACTAGTTGGTATTATGCAATTTTATTAAAATAGTAAAGAGTTAACAAAAATTATGGGAAAATTTCTGAAAATACTAAACACCTTTTAGGTTCTTTAATTTAAATTTGGAACCCTAACTCACTCGTTTAAGGTACTTGAAAAATACATAAAGTAACCCTAAAATCTTGGACAGAAAATTTAATATATAAAAGTAAGGGCAAATCACCAATTACTTACACCAAGGACTTTAGGGCATACAAATTATTATTCTTGAGGGATAGTTCACTAGGAATACAAAGTTTGGTCATATACATTCCATCAATTGTGAGTTACAATGGGAAGGATTATAAGCCTTGTCCATATGTAACTTACACATTTCTTTTATTTATAGATTAACTGCTCGGATAACTGTGCATTTTGTTTCATCTACAAATAAGGTGAGTTTCTTGGCCCCTTTTTCTTTTTATATATCTTGGGAGAAAATGATACTCAAAGGCTATTTCAAATACTTATGCTGTGATAATCATTTTATTTCTTTGAACAATTTGTGTATTTATAATTGTGTATACGACCAAGTGATCAATGCGACACAAGGCTTGTGTCGCATAATCCGGCCAGTTTGTTTAGTATAAATACCCAAAAGTTAGGGTTTTAGAAAGAGACTTTTTGGGGGATTTTACACACACTTATTCTCTGCTTTTAGATGCTGTATTTCTTGAGAATATTTGATAAAGAAATATAAAGTATTATTATTGATTTGTTCTTTATTGTTTTAAGCTTTATATTCCATTCGTGTCATTATCTCCATTGAGCGATTTGATCAAACGATCCATCCTAGGGATCTACATCAAACTCTTCAATCAAACCCAGCCTGTTGGAAATACACCGCCAGCATGTATTCCATGTGTTACACAAACATTGACAATCCGCTGAAATTGAAATGCGATCTTCTTATTCATAGCATTCCTTTCATTGAAGCGAATCGGATTATCAAATAGTTTCCTCAAGTCTTTTGATGACAAATTTATCAAGCTCATAGGATCAAACACTCGAAATTGAGCTTTCTTTAAACCGTACAGCGAGTTCCTCTCAGGTTGCTCCGTATCAGGAACAAAAACCAAAACTGCCTCACCGGTGTGAGCATCAACTTCCCAGTAATGAAATCTTCTCAAAAAGTCAATGGGAACCGCTTCCAGAGGAATAATCTTCAAGCAGTCAGCCGGAGGATAGTGCATTCTGCATATCGGCTGCTTGGTCACTGGGTCTATCTTTTTCTTATAGATATACCTAGTTCCCAAAGTCGGTTTGATGAAATTATATTTCTTTGTACGAATTTCTCGCTGCAAAGTGGTTTGGATAAAATTAGCACGGTGACGCTGTAGAATGGCTCATGCCATCTAAACCGGCCTTCCTGCCAGACAGGCACACAATCATAACGTGCATCAAATAACGCCAGACCTGGTGAGAAAGGCCTTACGGTATTAATCACAGGGAACGCCCGGATAGCCTAGCCGAGCCATAGCCCCAGCAATAAACGCGTTTGCAAAAGCCACCGGCATCTCAGAATCATCAGGAAATTGGAAGAAATCCGGAATAACCTGTTCGGAGAGAATAATCTCCCGATCATGAACCCGAGAGATGATCCGGGTAAACGGGAGATCAGAGTTAACATTGGCATTTGTCCAGAAATCGGAGACATGATCACGGTAGATGGTGGTGGTGGCCGTGATGGCAATATAGATCCTTGATCGGCTAAGAAATGCGATCATCGGGCGATACGGCGCCGCCGATTCTTTCTCATCTTCAAGGAAAGCCGTGACATTATGTCTCGGTTCCCAGAAAAAAGCGTTCACATTAGCCATATCTATCGATGCGTGACAGTAAGGAGAACAGGAATCAAGCGGAGAATCGAACAAAAATCGACACAAAATCACAGATTTAGCAAAAAGTGAGTCGGAGTACTTGTGTCGCAGGGATCCAGTTGTGTCGCAGTGGTTTGGGTTTATGTCGCAGATAATTAGAACTAATTACAGCGACACGAGTGTATTTATACCCGGACCACACTATGCGACATAAGGCTGCGACACGATGCTTGTGTCGCAGATTTGGCAACACAAATGTGCCACACAAGGGTTATGTCGCAGATGTCAATCAAGGGTTAAATTTTTAATTAATTTTTTTTATTTGTGACACTTATAAGAAAAAATGCAAAAGAAACAGATAAATAAGAAAATAAAAGAAAAGAACGTTGGGAATCATATTAGAAAGACAGGCTCGCGTGACAATGCCAAATTTTAATTCGATTATTAGTATAGATGGCCAAATTTAAATTTACCAAGCATAGTTAACACACCTGAGAGACAATCTATAACAGGAGGATTATCGGTATTGTTTGTCCACTTAAACATGTAACACACTCAACTTTAAGCTTAGCAGTTATTGTGAGAGTGAGTATGTCTCCGTGAATCACACATAGATATACTCCTAGTATCAAGACATGCCCAAAACTTCGATTGTTTAGAGAAAGTATTTGAATGCAACATTTTTAAGAATCAAGCCAGCGGTGACAGGTCTGTACATACGTACAACAAAGCGACGTAAACTTGATTCAGGTATAAGCAAAACCAGACTTGGTCAAACCGTTTGGCGACCTTGTTAGGTATCTTTGATTTTATAAGACTTTTAAAGTACTTTGACTTTTGTTTGCTTAGTTTTTGAAAGTATACTGACTGAAACCAGGTCTGTACAGACGTACAACAAAGGAAACAGACAACATAAATCCCCAAATGTTGTCATATACAAGCTCAGGTTAATAGAAGCATGGCAAGGTGATACATAAGAATTAAGACACATTGTCATACATCATATGTTGGTCATCACAAGATAATAAACATGGACTAGTGGTATTTTATAGTAGCTCAAAGAAGAGTATGTAAATGCCTACCAATACATCGTGCAATGATACAAATGTCTGTAAAGACATGTATAACATATACGAGATAAACCTACTGATATATCAAGGATAAAACTTAAAATTGTCGTTTAAAGGATGTCTCCTAATGTACTATCATATCCCTAGTTGTTTACAGACACAACTAAACGTCTTTTGCAAATGTTGCAACCTTGCATTTCTTTAATGCTAGTAAGCACAAAGAATGGCTATTGCTTTAATCGTTAATTTTTTTTTATTTTTTTTTAATCAAAGTTAAACATAAGAACATCACATAATAAGGTCACAAATATTACTTATGAATTTGAAAGAAACGTAACCCTATCATGTTGACAAGCTCATCGAAACGAGCACGGAAAAAGGCTTTGGTGAACAGGTCGGCATTCTTCTTAAGGGTATCTATTTGGACCAGATCAATTAGGTGTTTTTCATAGCAATCACGAATGAAATGAAACCTAATTTCTATGTATTTGGTCTTAGAGTGTTGGACAGGATTACGTGTAATAGATATTGTTGATACATCTTAGTGTGTCTGTCAGTTGGTCGAGTCTTGTGTTAGTAAATGTAATTGACTTAGTTAAATTTACATTTTCTGTGTTATGCGACACAAGGCTTGTGTCGCATAAGTCGGCCAGTTTGTTTAGTATAAATACCCAAATTACAGAATTTTAGGGTAAGACTTTTCACACACTATTCTCTGTGTTTTGCTGCTGTATTTTTCAAAGAGATTTTGTTGAAGAAATATAAAGTTTGATTATTGCATTGTTTTACATTGTTTAAGCTTTATATTCTTGTGATTATCTCCACCCTACGGTTTGATTAAAAGATCAACATCGGGATCTACAATTGGTATCAGAGCCATAATCATTGATTTTGGTGATATCAAATCGTTTGGGTGTTTTGGAGCTGAAGATTGAAGTTTTTGAACCTAAAAAACTCAGTTTTTACAAACTTGTTCGATAAAAAACGTTTAGGTTTCAAAAAATTTTGTTTTTGAGGTTTTTGGCATCTGACAGCGCCGTTTTGCGACACAAGCTTGCGACATAAATTTGTGTCGCTATAGGGTTTCTACGACCTTAATTGTGCGACATAAGCTGCGACATAAGGTTCTTGCGACCTGAATCTTGCGACATAGTGTTGCGACATAACCTCTGTGTCGCTGTTAATACATTTGCGACATAACCCCTGCGACACAACCTTAGTGTCGCATTCTTCAGTTTCCAGAATTTTTGAAAAGTCTCTCGAGCCCATTACAATGTCCGCTTCTACATCAACATCTCTTCAACAGGTTGGGGCAATGTTAAAGCACAATAGTGAGGTGGGTTCTACGAATAAACCACCGATGTACACTACTGGTATGAACTATTTGGACTGGCGTCAGCGGTTTGAAGTGTTTGTATCGTTCAACGATGCTGAAATGCTGATCTATTTAGAGGAACGATATGAACGCCCTGTTCGAACTGGTATATTTAATGGACCTATTCCTGAAAAGTCCATTAAATCAATGACTCCTGAGGAACGTAAGGCCTTTGATACTGAACGAAAAACATATTCTGCGATTACCAAGGCCTTACCTCAACAGATATTGAGACAACTACGCCATCACAAAACCGCATATGACTTATGGACGGCGTTTGAAAAGAAATGTGGTGTCAGTGATCAATACAAACGGAACAAACTTGATCTTGTCTAGAAACAGTTTGAGGTTTTTGACATGCTACCTACTGAGTCTCTTGAAGATATGTGAAGTAGATACTCACAGCTTGTGAGTGAATTAGTCGAGGGAGGTGTCACTCTCGACAAAACCGACGTAAATAAAAAGCTTTTGGGTTCCTTACCCAAAAAGTGGAATACACGAGTGCTGCTGATGGAAAAAGACGAAGACATCATGGACATGGAGCTTGATGATTTGGTTGGACAGATTGCTGTTGATCTCCTAGACATGCAGAAAAAGGAGACCAAGGCTACTGCACATATTCAGAACCCAAAGCTATATGGTGTGGATGTTCTTGCTACAGCGACTCAAGCTGCTGGGTCTGCTTTCTTTTCTGGGGGTTCTGGTGCTCCAAGTACATCTGTTGGATTTGGATATACCACCACCAACTTTTCTAGTGGGGTTGGTGCCTATTCCAACTTCAAAGGAGCATCTCCTGAAGTTGCTGAAGAACATGCAGCTGTATTTACAGCATTCTTGTCGGCGTATGATGATTTCCTATCCAACAAGAACAGCACCGTGAATCTGACTGAAGAAGATTTCAATCAAATTGATCAAGAAGAACTTGAGCGACTGGATTTGAAGTGGAGTATGGCTATGCTCACAAGACGCGTCAAGAACTTTTTGAAGAAGACTGGGAGGAAGAACGTCACTGATCCGGAAGAGAAGGGTCTGGGATTTAATAAGAGCAAGGTGAAATGCTACCAGTGTCACAACTATGGACACTTTGCTCGTGAATGTGACCGAAAGAAGAAACCACCTTCCGGTTTATCTAAACCCTCTCAGTCCAATTCATCTGAGAAGACCAGATTTGACGAAAAGGCGATGGTTTCCGCTACGCTACTGCTTTCCAACAATGCTTGGGAATCGTCTGATCCAGATGATGATGATGATACAGAACGAGCAATGATGGCTGAAGTGCATGAGGTATATGATGAACCATTATCTTGTGTATCATGTATAAAATTAACTAACCAGCTAAACAGGTATAGAGAGGATACCACACGCCTTAACACTGTTATCGAAAATTTAAATGAAACAAATAACATGTTAAGAGACAGTGATAAGGCCAGTGGTCAAAAGTTAAAAGCTGTTTTGGAAGAGAAAAAGGAACTAAAAGCTAAGATTTTTGAACAACAAGATGAAATTGGTAGCTATGTTGATATGTTATCATCTGTTAAAAAGGAACTTGTTGAATCTCAAACTGAGGTTCTAAATTTAAAGAAAAAGCTTTCCAACTTTTCCACATCCTCTTTAGTCTTTGATGAAATCCTACAGGCACAGAGGACCGATACCAAAAGTAACGCAGGACTTGGTTTTCATCAAGTTCCACCTCCTAAGGATTATCTTCCCATGCCTGTTAGGGATAATGTTAATGACTTGATGCCTATCTTTATAAAGATAGATGTTAAACCTGTCAAACCTGCTGTTAGCATCAAGATAAGTAAGCTTGAGCTAGTTAAGGCTGAAACTGTCATCACTGCATCAAAACAACCTGAAACTAGTAGGCCCGAGCCAGTTAGGGCTAATACTAGTGAGTCTGACTCAAGTAAGACTCAAAAGGTTGAGAAAATTAAGCCTGTTAAGGCTGAGATTCATCAAACTGAGCTTATTAAGTCTGAAAATGTTGTTGAGCCTAAGTTAGGAAAGGCTCTTTCTGTGCTTCCTTGTATCATTGAAGAGGAAACTGAGATTGAGGACATAACTGATCAAGAGTTTCGACTAGTTAAGAAAAATGTCAAGCCTAAAAATCATATTATTACTATCGAAAGAAATGAACAGGCTTTAACTAAAACAAAAGGAAAAGCTATAGCTGAACCTCAAAAGAAGATTGTTTCTAAAACGATTATATCAAAGAAATCTTCTAAAAATTCTTCTAAAGCATTTGCTGTTGAATGCTCACGTAAATGTGATTGTTCAACACATGCTTCTTTTGGTCGAGCTCATCGGTTTATTCCTAAGTCTCAATCTAGTGTTGAGCATCGATCTTGCTTCTACTGCAAGAAGCAAGGTCATTTGATAAATGATTGTGCTGTGCTTACTAAGAAACAGTTTGGGAAACAAGTTTCGCGAGTCTCTAGATTCAAAAATCTTTCAAAGAAATCTGTTTTAATAAAAGGCTCAAAGACTCCTGTCCCAGCCGTCAAAATAAAAAAACTTGAGCAAAATAACTTGCCAAAATTAAAGCTCAAAATTGTTGATATGCAAGCATCTAAACCAAAACAGGTTTGGAAGTTGATAGAATCTTGCAAAGATTCTACATCTGACAATAACTCATCAGTCAAACATTCTAAAATGTTTGAAAATAAAATTTTGACTGATGTGGTCGTTGTTGATGATGTCACTGGAGTACCCAAGACTATAAAGGTTTGGGTCTCCATTTCTAACTAATTTACCTTGTTTGTGGTGCCGCAGCAACCTGAATCTGTAAAGAATAGTAAATGGTATATTGACAGCGGTTGTTCTCGGCACATGACCAGTGATGTTTCTGTTGGTCCCAAAGGTTTACAACAATGTTGTAGAGGGGGGGTGAATACAACTTTTTTGTTTTCTTAATTGAAATTGTGAATCAGACTTAGTTGTATAATAAGAACATATAGAGGTTTTTCAAATAATTCTTTTATTTTAATAAATCAAAGAATTACAAGTTAGATGCGGAATTTCTAACTTAATTGAATACAGAATCCTATCACTAAGATCAGCTGAGAACAAACTCTAAGCTGGTTACAAGCAATATAATTCTGCTAACACAAATGCTCTATGAACTATAATTAATTCACTAAGAATTCTTGCTGATTCACTCGTGTACTCACACACTTAGGCTTTGTAACCCAAGTCTGATATTTATAGTAGAGCTTGTGTGATGCTTGAAACTTGATCAGCCAATGAATATTTTCCAGATGTCTTCATCTTCATTGGTTGACTTCAGACATGCTTGCTTGTGTGTTCTGATGAAGTCTGCACGATCAGGTCTGGCAGTCTGTCAGAAAGTACACTGCATTCTTGTCTTGTAGGCTGACCATGATAAGGAAGCATACTGTGCATAAACAGTCAAGATAATCAGGTATATACATTGAGTATAACCTCTGAAGATGCCATTATGTTATACACATACATTCCCTAATTGTTAAAAGCATGATCACTTGAGTTTGTGATAACCCAAGTGTTCTTCAGTTTCAGTGCTGGGTGAACTGGAATAATGAACTCTATGATGGGTCTTCATTCCAATGTTCAAACTTGATCTTGACAAACAAGGAAGGTCTCCACAGCTTAACTGAAGGATACTTAAACATGTATATGATATAAGACTTTGAATATTTCAGAGCTGGTTGCTCTTCAAGATTTCTGTCTGCTGGGTGAACTAGCAGTTCTATCTGCTGGGTGAACTGATGAACAGTGATTCCTTCGCAGCCAGCATACAGAAGACTTTATATCCAAAACGTATTTTGCTGCTGAAAATAAGTAATCCCATAACACTTGTGTCTTCATGGAGTTATTGTCATCATGAAATCATCATAGGAGTGGTCATGTCTTAACAGTTTCCCTTTTATCTGAGGTTCATGCTTACAATGGAGGTTATGTGGCCTTCGCTGGTGATAAGGGGGGAGTCATTTCTAGTCAGGGTACACTTACCAATGTATTGTAAGTTTTGAAAAGGTGAATTTTGTGGAGCAATTACAACACAATCTTCTTAGTGTCTCTCAAGTGTGCGACAAAAAGTACACTACTGCTTTCACAGACACTAAGTGTTGTATTTTGAAACCGGGATTTGTGATCCCTGACGAATGGGTGTTACTGAAGGCACCTAGGGAGAGAGATACTTATATTCTTGACATGAGTATTATGGAAACCACACAGCTCACATGTCTTCTCTCAAAAGCTCCCGAAAAGGAATCGTTATTATGGCACAGGCGTATGGGACACTTGCACTTTCGCAAGATGAACTACCTGATTAAGAATGATTTAGTGCGAGGTGTCCCTAACCAATCCTTTGGACTGAATGATCACTGCGTCCTTTGTTAGAAAGGAAAGCAACACAAGAAGTCTCACAGACCGAAGCTGGCAAATTCAACTGAGAAGCTGTTGATGCATCTTAGAGTGTCTGTCAGTTGGTCTAGTCTGTACTGTGTCTGTAAATGAAATAGACTTAGTGAAAATTACATTTTCTGTGTACTGCGACACAAGGCTTGTGTCGCATTAGTTGTAGTTGCGACACAGTACCTGTGTCGCATTAGTGATCTCTGCGACACAAGGCTTGTGTCGCAGAACGGCCAGTTTGTTTAGTATAAATATCAAAGTTAGAGATATTTGGAAAGTGACTTTCACACACATATTATTCTCTGTATTTTGGCTGCTACATCTTTGAGAGAATACCTTGAGTATAGAAATATAAAGTTTTATTCCTTTTGTTCTTCATTGTCTAAACTTTATATTCTTGTGATTGTCTCCTCTATGCGATTTGATTAAAAGATTCAAGATTGGGATCCACAATTGGTATCAGAGCCACAATCTTTGATTATTGGTGGTATCAAATCATTTGGGTAAGTATTAAATACTTATTTTGATTATTTAACATTTGTTTTGGTGTTAGATCTTCATTGTAGGTATTTTGGAGCTGAAGTTTTGGTGTTCTTGAACCTAATAATCTCTGTTTGTACAAGATTTTTCGATAAAAAACATTTAGGTTTTGAAAATTTTCGTTTTTGAGGTTTTTCGCACTGACAGCGCCGTTTCTGCGACACAAGGTTGCGACATAATATTGTGTTGCTATAGGGTTTCAGCGACCTTAATCCAGCGACATAGTGTTGCGACATAAGGTTCTTGCGACCTTAATCCTGCGACATAGTTCTGCGACATAACAACTGTGTCACTGTTTGTTCAGTTGCGACATAATACTTGTGTCGCTTCTAGTCCTCTTGCGACATAACCTCTGCGACACAACATTAGTGTCGCATTATTCAGTTTTTAGAATTTTTGAAAAGTCTCTCGAGCCCATTACCATGTCTGCTTCTACATCAACATCACTTCAACAGGTTGGGGCAATGTTAAAGCACAATAGTGAGGTGGGTTCTACGAACAAACCACCGATGTACACTACTGGTATGAACTATTTAGACTGGCGTCAACGGTTTGAAGCGTTTGTATCGTTCAACGATGCTGAGATGCTGATCTATTTAGAGGAACGATATGAACGCCCTGTTCAAACTGGTATATTTAATGGACCTATTCCTGAAAAGTCCATTAAATCAATGACTCCTGAAGAACGTAAGGCCTTCGATACTGAACGAAAAACATATTCTGCAATTACCATGGCTTTACCTCAACAAATATTGAGACAACTACGCCATCACAAGACCGCTTATGATCTATGGAAGGGGTTCGAAAAGAAATGTGGTGGTAGTGACCAGTACAAGCGAAACAAACTGGATCTCGTTAAGAAACAATTTGAGGTCTTTGACATGTTACCTACTGAGAGGATATGTGTAGTAGATACTCCCAGCTCGTAAGTGAATTAGTCGAGGGTGTTGTAACTCTCGACAAAACCGATGTAAACAAGAAGCTTTTGGGTTCCTTACCCAAGAAGTGGAATACACGAGTGCTGCTGATGGAAAAAGACGAGGATATAATGGATATGGAGCTCGATGATCTGATCGGACAAATTGCTGCTGATCTCCTGGATATGCAGAAGAAGGAGACCAAGGCTACTGCACATATTCAGAATCCTATGTTATATGGTGTGTATGTTCCTGCTGCAGCAACTCAAGCTGCTGGGGCTGCATTCTTTTCTGGGAGTTCTGGTGCTCAAAATACATCTACTGGTTTTGGATATACTACCACCAACTCTTCTAGTGGGGGTGGTGTTTACTCCATCTTTAAAGGAGCATCTCCTGCAGTTGCTGAAGAACATGCAGCTGTCTTCACAGCTTTCTTGTCAGCTTATGATGACTTCCTATCCAACAAGAACAGCACCGTGAATATGACTGAAGAAGATTTCAGTCAAATTGATCAAGAAGAGCTTGAACGAATGGACTTAAAGTGGAGCATGGCTATGCTCACAAGACGCGTCAAGAATTTCTTAAAGAAGACTGGGAGGAAGAATGTCACTGATCCGGAAGAGAAGGGTCTTGGATTCAATAAGAGCAAGGTGAAATGCTACCAGTGTCACAACTATGGACACTTTGCTCGTGAATGTGACCGAAAGAAGAATCCACCTTCCGGTTTATCCAAGCCCTCTCAGTCCAATTCATCTGAGAAGACCAAATCTGACGAAAAGGCGATGGTTTCCGCTGCGCTACTGCTTTCCAACAATGCTTGGGAATGGTCTGACCCAGATGAAGATGATTCAGAACGGGCACTGATGGCTGAAGTGCATGAGGTACATGATGAACCATTATCTTGTGTATCATGTGTTAAATTAACTAACCAGCTAAACAGGTATAGAGAGGATACCACACGCCTTGAGATTCTCATCTATCTATTCGACAAACTGCAAAATCTTTGTGAGTTGAGAATCAAGAAGATAAGGAGTGATAACGGTACAGAGTTTAAGAACTCAATTATAGAGCTGTACTGTTTGAGCAACGCTATTGAACACCAATTCAGTGCCGCAAGGACTCCACAGCAAAATGGGGTTGCAGAACGTAAGAATAGGACTTTGATTGAGGCTGCACGTACAATGCTATCTGACTCTAAGCTTCCAATCACATTTTGGGCTGAAGCTGTGTGCGATAAAAAGTACACTACTACTTTCACAGACACTACTACTTTCACAGACACTGAGTGTTGCATTTTGAAGCCGGGATTTGTTATCCCTGAAGAATGGGTGCTTCTGAGGGCACCACGGGAGCGAGACACGTATATTCTTGACATGACTACTGTGGAAACTACACAACTCACATGTCTTCTATCTAAAGCTCCTGAGAAGGAATCGTTATTATGGCACAAGCGTATGGGACACTTGCACTTTCGCAAGATGAACTACCTGATCTAGAATAATCTAGTGCGAGGTGTCCCTAAGCAATCCTTTGGACTGAATGATCATTGCGTCCCTTGTCAGAAAGGAAAGCAACACAAGAAGTCTCACAGACCGAAGCTGGCCAATTCAACTGAGAAGCCTTTGGAGCTGCTTCACATGGATCTATTCGGGCCAGTCAGAAAGAAGAGTTTGGGAGGAGCTTCGTACTGCCTTGTTGTGACGGATGATTATTCGCGGTTTTCTTGGGTTTATTTTCTGAAGACCAAGGATGAAGTGCCTGAGATTCTCATCTATCTATTCGACAAACTGCAAAATCTTTGTGAGTTGAGAATCAAGAAGATAAGGAGTGATAACAGTACAGAGTTTAAGAACTCAATTATAGAGCTGTACTGTTTGAGCAACGGTATTGAACACCAATTCAGTGCCGCAAGGACTCCACAGCAAAATGGGGTTGCAGAACGTAAGAATAGGACTTTGATTGAGGCTGCACGTACAATGCTATCTGACTCTAAACTTCCAATCACATTTTGGGCTGAAGCTGTGAATATGGCCTGCTATGTTCTGAATCGGGTGTTAATGGTTAAGAAGAAGAACAAAACATCCTATGAATTGTTCAACAACAGAAAGGATAATCTACAGTTTCTTGAACCATTTGGCTGTCTATGCACTATTATGCACACCAAGGAACGAATTGCTAAGTTTGGTGAGAAATCCTGTGAAGGTGTTTTTCTAGGATTCTCTAATAACTCACCCAACAAACGTGTGTATAACTTAGTGACCAAGCGTGTGGAAGAACATTTTGAAGTCACCTTTTTCCATTACACTGACAACCCTCAAGGGAAGGGACCCGAATATTTGTTTGACTATCAAACACAGTTTGATTCTTTCAATATTCCTGAGGAAAATGAAGAAGAGGATATAGTGACACTACTTCATGGGCTGGACAACGCTTCTGAAACACCACCCATCTCTGTTCCTCCACCACCTACAGGAACACCAGCAACTGCTCCTGCTGCTACTTGTGAGACTCCACTTCCACTCGTTACTGAGAATGTTCCTGATCCTACAAATGATGAGGAACAAATGTTTGAGGATTCTGTTCAATCACCTGCATCTGACCTTGAAGATTTACCTGTACTTCAACTCGAACTTGAAGCTGACTCTAGAAACCTTGATTCTATCATCGTTCTGGCTGCAATTCCGAGTTCTCGGATCAATGTGTCACATCCAGTTGATGCCATTCTTGGTGATTTAAACAAAGGTGTTTTAACGAGAAGACAGATTGCTGCTGCTGAACAATCTGTGTTGACACCGTCTCCTGTTACCGTCACTGATCCTGTTTGTCTTGCTTCGGAAATTGAAGAATGCTTTCTCTCCCAAGTAGAACCGAAGAAGACAGCTGATGCGTTAAAGGATCCATACTGGGTTGAAGCTATGCAGGAAGAGCTTCAACAATTCAACAAGCTGCAAGTATGGACTTTGGTGCCTTTACCCAAGGGTGTTCATCCTATTGGCACTCGTTGGGTATATCGTGTGAAGAAGGATGATCGGGGCGTGGTAATTCGCAACAAAGCACGTCTAGTGGTCCAGGGCTTCACTCAAATTGAAGGTTTGGACTATGATGAAGTATTTGCTCCGGTTGCTCGTTTGGAATCCATCCGCATTTTCCTGGCGTACGCTTCATTCAAAGGATTTCGGGTTTACCAGCTTAACGTTAAGAGTGCATTTATGTATGGTCAAGTGGTTGAAGAGGTTTATGTCAAACAGCCGCCTGGATTTGAAGACTCTGTTCATCCGAACTACGTCTGCAAGTTGGACAAGGCATTGTATGGTCTTCATCAAGCTCCTAGAGCTTGGTATGAGCGGCTTGCGACTCATCTTCTGAAGAATGGTTTTGTACGAGGAACGATCGACAGTACTCTCTTCATCAAGCATGCAGGGGAGGACTTGCTATTAGTACAAGTCTATGTGGATGACCTCATCTTTGGTTCCACCAAGGATGAACTGTCTCGCGACTTCGAGCGGATCATGAAGTCAGAATTTGAAATGAGTGCAATGGAGGAGTTGAACTTTTTCTTGGGCGTACAAGTCGAACAATCTGCTAAAGGGATTTACATTCATCAGTCCAAGTACGTCAATGATATGCTTACGCGGTATAACTTGACTTACTGTAAATCCTATGGGACGCCTTTAGAGCTGAATCATCACCTTGGTCCAGCGGAAGATGAAGAGGACTGTCCGGAAAAAGATTATCGATCTATGATTGGTTCTCTGATGTATCTCACTGCATCGCGTCCGGACATTGTCTTTGCAGTCTCTCTCTGTTCTAGGTATCAGGCTAAACCGAAGGTGTCTCACATGAAGGCAGTTACGCGAATTTTCGGTTATCTCAAATGTAGACCAACTCTTGGTCTCTGGTATTCTAACGAGAAAACCTTCGCGCTCAATGCTTACTCGGACTCGGATTATGGGGGATGCAATATGGATAAGAAGTCTACTTCTGGTGGATGTCAGTTTCTTGGACCTCGGCTCGTATCATGGCAGTGCAAAAAGCAAACAACTGTTTCTACCTCAACCGCAGAGGCTGAATACATTGCTGCTGCTAGTTGTTGTTCCCAGGTTCTTTGGATACAACACCAGTTGCGAGATTACGGTTTACTCTTAACTATGACTCCTATTCATATAGATAATACTGCTGCTATATGTATAACACGTAATCCTGTCCAACATTCTAAGACCAAACACATAGAAATTAGGTTTCATTTCATTTGTGATTGCTATGAGAAACACCTAATTGATCTGGTCCAAATTGATACCCTTAAGCAGAATGCCGACCTGTTCACCAAAGCCTTTTCCCGTGCTCGTTTCGATGAGCTTGTCAACATGATAGGGTTACGTTTCTTTCAAACTCAAAAGTAATATTTGTGACCTTATTATGTTATGTTCTTATGCTTATTATTCATTTAAAAAAAAAAAAAAAAAAAAAAAAAGGTAAGTAAAGCAATCGCCACTCTTTGTGCTTACTAGCATTAAAGAAAAGCAACGTTGCAACATGTGCAAAAGACGTTCAGTTGTGTCTATAAACAACTAGGGAGATGATAGTACATTAGAAGACTCTCCTCCAACGACAATCTTACGTTTTATCCTTGATATATCAGTAGGTTTATCTCGTATTCATTATACTTGTCCTAATAGACATCTGATTACTTGCACGATGTATTGGTAGGCATTTTCATACTCCTCTTTGAGCAACTAAGAAATCTCTTAATCTGTGTTTAATTTTTTGTGATGACCATCATATGATGTATGACAATGTGTCTTAATTCTGATGTATCAGCTTGCCATGCTTCAATTAACTTGAGTCTGTATGTGACAACATTTGGGGATTTATGTTGTCTGTTTCCTCTGTTGTACGTCTGTACAGACCTGGTCTCAGTCAGTATACTTTCAAAACCTAAGCAAACAAAAGTCAAAGTACTTTCAAATCTTATAAAATCAAAGATTACTTACAAGGTCGCCAAATGGTTTGACCAAGTCTGGTTTTGCTTACACCTGAATCAAGTTTATGTCGCTTTGTTGTACGTATGTACAGACCTGTCACCGCTGGCTTGATTCTTAAAAATGTTGAATTCAAATGCTTTCTCTACCTAATCGAAGTCTTGGGCATGTCTTGATACTAGGAGTATATCAATGTGTGATTCACGGAGACCTATTCACTCTCACAATAACTGCTAAGCTTGAAGTTGAGTGTGTTACATGTTTAAGTGGATAAACAATACCGATAATCGTCTTGTTCCTGATTGTCTCTCTGGCCTGTTAAATTTTGCGTGCTAAATTTACCATGGACAACAATACTGATAATCAAATTAAAATCTAATCCTGTCTTGCGAGTCTGTTTTCCTAATATGATTCCTAATATGACATCTCTCAAAACGTTCCTTTCTGTTTCTTTATTATTACAATCTTTGGTTTCTTTACAATTTCTTCTACGTGTCACAAATAAAAAATTCAAAAAGGAACACCCTTGATTGACCTTGCGACACATAGCTTGTGTCGCATATTCGTTATACTGACCCTGCGACACAAGGCTTGTGTCGCACCCATGTGTCGCATTTTGAATTGTTAATACTGCGACACAAGGCTTGTGTCGCAGTCTTATGTCTAATGTGTGTTTAAGGGTATAAATACCCTCGTGTCGCTGTAATTAGTGTTAATTACTGCGACACAACACTGCGACACAAGCGGATCCTGCGACATAAGCCCTCTGACGCAATCTTCGATTTCTTTGAGTTTTTCTGTGATTCTTTGCTCGTTTCAACGCTTATTTTGTGTTCATCTAACTCATACGCGTTCATAGGTACCACTTATAACATCTATTACTCCGTATTTGATTCAATATTTGCATTTAAAGTTTCGAATATTTAGGGTTTCGGTATTTGCAAAAATTGATCGCTTTAATGTGTTTAAATCTGCGTAATATTTGGTGTTTAATGTTCCTGACATGATTGTGCACCTTCTTGAACCGATTAAACTCAAAAACCCCAATTTATGTTCATCAGAAAAATCTGTTGGTACATTTAGAGTGTCTGTCACTTGGTCTAGGTTATCGAGTTGTAATAATTAGTCTAGTTTTTGTTACTAGCGATATTGCAATATCGCATAAGCGATATCACCAATATCGCATATGCGATATCACAATATCGCTAAACAGGCTGATTAGTCACCTATAAATAGTCGTTTAGGGTTTCAGATCTGTAGTTGCTGAAATACGAAATTGTGCAGCCTGTGGTATTCCCTTTGGTCATTCATCTGTAAATCACATCTGGTTTGGTTTGTTAAATATATTATTGTGATTGATTGTGTTGAGTTTAATGGTTAACGTACTTTGATTTTGCTATTGAATTCCGCGCTTTAGCATTTGATATTGATTCATTGTGAAAGGTCGTTCCTTTATCGGTCCTTCAAGTGGTATCAGAGCCAATAATCATTGGATTAGTGGTTTATTGAATCAATATTCGTACGTGTTAAAATCTTTTAAACTTGTTTTACGATAAACAAATCGTTTATCTGTCTTAAAAGCATTTTATTCAGTATTTTTAGTGATATCTGGTGCTGTGTTCGTCAATTTTAAACCTTATTTTTGTTTGATTCGTAAAAATTATTTTTTTTAAGGTTTACAGCCGTTTTAGCGATATTACCATCAATATCGCCATTAGGGTTTTTAGCGACATTGCAAATTCAGGTCTCATTAATTTGAGCGATATCACTAGCGATATTACCTTGATATCGCCTAGTTGATTTTAGCGATATTATCCCAATATCACTTGATTGATTTTAGCGATATTATCCCAATATCGCCCTTTTTCTTCTGATTTCAAAAAAAAAAAAAAAAAAAAAGGCGGGAAAATTCGGCAATTATCAAAATTTGAATTTGTGCTTCCCTTTGCCTAATTCTTGTTTGAAAAAATTTTCATTTTACTCGACCAAAATTTTGAAATTTTTGGAGGGAAAAATTCGTTCGGAAAAATTTGAAATTTTCAATCAAAAGTCAAATCTTTTAATCGTTATTAAAATGACTACATTACAAGCTGTGAATGCTATGTTGAAACACAATGCTGAAGTTGGTTCTGCAAATAAACCTCCATTCTTTGCTCCGGGAATGGAGTATTCTGAATGGCGTGGGAGATTCTTATCGTTCGTTGCGTTTACCGACCCTGAAATGGAGATACCTTTAATTGAACAATACGTTAGACCGGTTGCAGGTGGAGAACATGTGGGTATACCTCCTCCAAAAACCATTCGTTCAATGACCGCTGAGGAACGTAAGGCATGGGAATGTGAACGAAAGGCTCACTCTGCTATAACCATGTCTTTACCTGCCGATGCTATGAATATGTTCAAACACCATGATAAAGCTTATGATCTGTGGAATGGTATAGCTGAAAGATGTGGAGGTACCACTGAATACAAGCAAATTAAGCTGGAATTTGTAAAGAAACAGTATGATCTGTTTGATATTCAGAAGAACGAGACGGTTAAGGACTTGTTCTGTAGATATTCACGTCTTGTGAATGAGCTGACTGAGGGTGGACACAAATTTAGCTCTATGGAGGTCAACAAGAAACTGCTAAATGCTCTACCTCCTTCTTGGGAAACTCGAGTATTAATGATGGAGAGTGATCCAGACATATTGGCAATGTCTTTGGATCAACTTATTGGAAAATTAGAAACATGTGCTTTGGACATCCAAAAGAAAAGCACAAAATCTAGCTCTTTGCTTCCTGATAACAGTAGTTTTGGATATGGAAGTACAGCTCTTCTATCTGGGCCGTCTACTTCTGAATCTAAACCAGGAACATTCTCTTCGTTTCCAACTCAACCATCTTCCTCTGCTACTGCATCACAAAATGAGCATGCAGTTATCTTCAACGCATTCTTATCATCTTATGATGATTTCTTGTCAAAGAGGATTAGCTCGGTAGATCTTACCGATGAAGATTTTGCACAAGTTGACCCTGATGAGCTAGAGAGGGTTGACCTTCGTTGGAACATGGCCATGCTTACAAGAAGGACTAAGACATATTTGAAGAGAACTGGAAAGAGATCTCTTGAAGATGTTACTGATAAGACAAGCACGGGTTTTGACAAATCAAAGATTAGATGCAATAAATGTCAAAACCTAGGTCATTTTGCTCGTGAATGTGAGAAGGAAACTGAGATCGCCAAGGCTGCTCTACTGATGGACAATGAACCATATGATTTTTCTGCTACGGATAACGTAGCTCTTATGGCGGATGTCCAAAATGAGGTAGACTGTGATTCTTTTATTTGTAATTCTTGTATAAAACTAACTGGTAAAATCAACAGGTACATAGTAGATAATGATCGTTTGAATACAGATCTAACAAGTCTTATTCAAGCGAACAGAGTGTTAAAAGATAATGAAAAAGTTTTTGTAATAAATCAAAAGACACTTATTGAAGAAAAGAAAGAGTTGAAAGCTATGATCTACAGCAAACAAGATGAAATTGATAGCTACTTAAAACTAATTGCTCATCTTAAAAAGGATCTTGCTGCTGCTCAAGCTGATAATATTGATTTAAAATGAAAACTTGCAAATATTTCAACATCTACTCTGGTCTTTTCCGACATCCTGCAAAGTCAAATGACTGATACAAATAGTAAGGCAGGAATTGGTTATCACAACCAACCTCCTCCCTCAAACTTGAATCAGCCTAGTCTCTCACAGGATGAAATAAAAGATTATGTCCCTTCTGTTCTCAAGAAGGATACAAATCCTGTTGTGAAACCAGTTATTATCAAAGCAGAAAAGGTTACACAGCCTAATCTTGTTAAGGCTGTTGATGTCAAGCGACCTGAGTTGCTTAAAGTCCCAAGTTCAAATAAAAAGAAGGCTGAGCTTATTAAGCCTAAATTTGAACCTATCTTGTTTGTGCCTTCAACAAATGTTGAAGAGGTGGTGGAAGTGGAGGATGTAACTCACGAGGTTACAAAGAAAGTTAAGAAGAATAACAACAAGACAGAAAATTTAATACTTACTACCGAAGGTAGAGGTCAAATATTTTCTAAAAAGATTTCTTCAACTACAAATACATTTACTCCTTCATGTTCACATAAGTGTTCATGTGCTGCAAATGTACCTGAAAACAAGCCTTGTAAGTCACCTCCTTCACCGAAACCACTGTCGTGTGATGACCACACTTTCCGAGAGAGACGATCATGTTTCTATTGTAAGAAGCAGGGTCATCTTATTAATCAGTGTCCGGTGCTTGCTAGAAAATGGGCATCACGAAATGATCCACGTCATCCTAAATATAGAAACTTTCAGAGATCAAAACAATGTGAGTCATCTAGTAATGTTAAAATTTCAAAGGTCAATAACATTATATCTTCTCAACCGCTGTTAGAAATTTTGATGTAGTTAATCAGAAATCATCCAATGTTAAGCAGGTGTAGAAACAAAAATCCACAAACAAAACAACAATGAAATCAAGTGACCTTTTAAAATATCATAAACTCATTGATGTGATGATTATGGACGCTAATGGACATCTCAAGCCTATCAAAGCTTGGGTGTCCCATAAAATCTAATGTTTCATTGTTTGTGGTGTTGCAGTCAGCTTTTTGATAGATTGTATTTTTAGTGACTGCAAGGATGTGCATTGTGATTGACTGGCTGAGTTTATCAACGTTTCGAGACGGAATAACGTGGTTAAAAAGAATTGATTTGACTTGATATGTGATTTTGGAACTTTTATTTAGTCATTATTTGTTCTTTTTGTTAGTACTGCAACAACCACTCTTTATACTTTTTAGTATCAAAGAAATGTAACGTTGCGAAATTTATTAACTTACAAAAATTTTATATATATATATTTAAACTTTTATATATATATATTTAAAATTAGTTTCATTTTTAGGGGATAACCTTTGAATTAAAATTGAGAAAAGAATTTGCTGTTCAGGGGGAGTAATTTTAAAACATTAAAAATTCTGATGATTTCGATCAGAAATTTGAACAGCAAGATTCTTAATTCTGGAAGATTCTTAATTCTGGAAAACATTTTGGATTGTGTCTGTAAATAACTTGGAATATGATAGTTCATCAGGTGACATGTACACAAAATGGAAATTTTAAGGTTTATGTTTGATGTATCAGTAGGTTTATCACGTATCTGTTATACTTGACCTTCTAGACATCTGATTACTTGCACGATGTATTGGTAGGCATTATCATACTCATCTTTGAGCAACTAAGAAATCTCTTAATCTGTGTCTGATCTTTTGTGATGATCATCATATGATGTATGACAATGCGTCTTACTTCTTATGTGTCAGCATGCCATGCTTCTATTAACTTGAGTTTGTATATGACAACATTTGGGGAATTATGCTGTCTGTTTCCTTTGTTGTACGTTTGTACAGACCTGGTCTCAGTCAGTATACTTTCAAAAACAATGCAAACAAAAGTCAAAAGTACTTACTAATCTTATAAAATCAAAGATTACTTACGAGGTCGCCAAATGGTTTGACCAAGTTTGGTTTTGCAATCACTTGAATCAAGTGTATGTCGCTTTGTTGTATGTAAGTACAGACCTGTCACCGCTGGCTTGATTCTTAAAAATGTTGAATTCAAATGCTTTCTCTAACTAATCGAAGTCTTGGGCATGACTTGATACTAGGGGTATATCTATGTGAGATTCACGAAGACTTATTCACTCTCACAATAATTGCTAAGCTTGAAGTTGAGTATGTTATATGTTTAAGTGGAAAAACAATACCTCTAATCGTCTTGTTCCTGATTGTCTCTTTGGCTAGTTAACTCTGCGTGCTAAATTTAAATTTGGACAAATATACTGATAATCAAAATAACACTTACTATTTCCTAATAAATGCATGATATCCTGATATGATCCTTAAGCAGACATATTACAATCTTATCCCCGATTTATTTTCTTTTTGGTATTCTTTACTTTTAAATTATAAAGAAAATTACAAAAATATTTTAGTTCTATGTTGTTTTATTCAATATCACATATCTTGTTAAAGTCAAATATTGAAGATATAAAAGATGTTGGTTATTCTCCAAAGACTGTGAAGATAAATTATATTGGAGAAGCTGCTAAAGATTGAGAGATGGTCATATAGTTTGAAGATCTTATTGTATGCAAAAGGTGTGTCAGTCACATGAATCTGAACATCAATATTATGAAGACCATGCTATCTCAATGGGGGAGTGTCTAAATATTGAAGACATAGAGGAGTTTGATTGAAGACTTAACTGAAGATTATTTTTGAAGACCAAGCTGCAGACATGGGGGAGTTTGTTGGTACATTTAGAGTGTCTGTCACTTGGTCTAGGTTATCGAGTTGTAATAATTAGTCTAGTTTTTGTTACTAGCGATATTGCAATATCGCATAAGCGATATCACCAATATCGCATATGCGATATCACAATATCGCTAAACAGGCTGATTAGTCACCTATAAATAGTCGTTTAGGGTTTCAGATCTGTAGTTGCTGAAATACGAAATTGTGCAGCCTGTGGTATTCCCTTTGGTCATTCATCTGTAAATCACATCTGGTTTGGTTTGTTAAATATATTATTGTGATTGATTGTGTTGAGTTTAATGGTTAACGTACTTTGATTTTGCTATTGAATTCCGCGCTTTAGCATTTGATATTGATTCATTGTGAAAGGTCGTTCCTTTATCGGTCCTTCACTGTCGCTTTTGCTCATGTGTTTATTGCCGGGGGAATGGGTCGCCTCGGCTACCCGACTATTCCTCGTGATCAATATCGCAAGGCCTATCTCACTAAGGTCTGGCGGTATTTGATGCACATTATGATCGTCTGCCTTTCTGGCAGGAAAGCAAGTTTTGATGGGATGACTTTATCTACTGCATCCGCTATGCTCGCTCTGGTCTACAATAAGCCCTACAACTTCTCGGGGTATATTGTTCGGATTATGGTAGATAATGCACAGGCTGGGGAGGGACAGTGGGCTTTGTACCCACGTTTTGTCCAATTATTGATCAATCATTTACTCCCAGGGTTACCGGTGGCCCCACAGCACCAATTTCGCCCGACACCAATGAATACCCGAATTTTCGTGGTATCCGGTCAATATGCTAAGGGCGCACCGGTCCCGCCTGACGTGCCACTTTTTGGCCATATTGTGGATGAGGCCTATGTGCCTCCGGAGGGTGACGAATTCGCCGATCCGACTCCTATTCCTAGGCCACTGTCACCTCCGCCACAGGCACCGGTTCAACAACAACCACAACAACAGTCTCAACAGCAACAACAACCTATCAATTCCGATCCTCATTTTGAAGATCTTATGCGGGATATTGATGAGATTTGTCCCTCTCCTCCTCGGTCGCAGGGCAAACGACTATTAGAGGATGTCTCTTATTTTGTCTCTGAGGACCTGCCAGCTACTAGTCGACAACGCACTTCTTCTCCTGCAGGGCCCTCAGAAATCAGGACTCCTGTGCTCCCTCATCCGGAAGTTCTTCAGCAACTCTTGGACCGGATCGAGGCATTGCAGCAGACTATGGATGCTCAAGCCTCTCTTATTCAGTCTCAAGCTGCATTGATCGAGAGTCAAACATCTAGGCTTACTGGTCTAGAGGGTAAGTTTAGGGAATTTGAGACCCGGTCTATTGGTCCGGGGGAGTCTATTCCCGCCGGTCCAACTATAGAACCAATAGGACTGGGGTCTGAGTCTGTAACTGAAGATGTACATATTGAACAATCTAATGAAATGCCCACTTTAAAGTATTTTCCTGTGCACCGGATTCCAGGCCAACCAAGACCATTGGCTGAAGACTATTCTTGTGCAGACCTCTCGTTTATTCAACGCATGATAAACGAAGTCAATTCTGATAATGAGAGTGAAAATTTTGAAGAAGATGTTGATTTTGAAGTTGAGGAGGAAGAACTTAATGATGATGAGTTCTATGATGATGCTCCAATTATTGAGTCAGATTCTTCTGAAGACGAAACTGATAATACTTCTAAGACTCAAGATGAAGGAACATCGGAGACTCATATTCCTGATGATGAACCGATTGAGACTAAAGCTGAAAGACTTGCTAAATAGTGGCCGCACGGAAAAGATGGAAAACAAGTGCCGGTCACCTGCAAATCATACAAGGTCACTAGAGTGTATACTGGACTGATAAAGAGTTGGAAGATCTCAAATGGATTGTTTATGATCAAAAGGCTTGATGGTATCCAATATTTCAATAGATCTTTCTCAAAGCTGAGCACCTTGCCAAAAGGAGAAATCAATCGTCTCGCTCAGCTTGCTTTGATTAATCCTTCGAAAGACGATCGTGCCAACTTCATTCAATCTACGCTTCAACGTGAAATTCGCACTAAATGGTACAGTTTCATCAAACCGACATTGGGAACAAGAATTATATATAAGAAACGGTTAGATCCTGTCACCAAACAGCCATTGATCAAAATGCGTTATCCTCCGGCTGAGTGCTTGAAGAAGATACCTCTGGAGACAATTCCCTTGGACTTTCTAAGAAGACTTCATTACTGGGAACTGGATGCTCATACTGGTGAGGCAGTTTTGATATTTGTGCCTGAAACCGAGCAACCAGAGAAGAGCTCACTTTATAACTTGAAGAAAACTCAATTCAGAGTTTTTGATCCGATGAGCTTAATAAATTTCTCTAAGAAAGATCTGAGAAAACTATTTGACAATCCGATTCGCTTCAATGAGAAGAACGTGATGAACAAGAAGTTCGCACTTCAATTTCAGAGGATTGTCAATGTGTGTGTGACACATGGAATACACGCTGGCGGTGTATTTCCAGCAGGCTGGGTTTGAACGAAGATCTTGAAGACCAAGCTGAAGACACGGGGGAGTTTGTTGATGCATCTTAGAGTGTTTGTCAGTTGGTCTAGTCTGTACTGTGTCTGTAAATGAAATAGACTTAGTGAAAATTACATTTTCTGTGTACTGCGACACAAGGCTTGTGTCGCATTAGTTGTAGTTGCGACACAGTACCTGTGTCGCATTAGTGATCTCTGCGACACAAGGCTTGTGTCGCAGAACGGCCAGTTTGTTTAGTATAAATATCAAAGTTAGAGATATTTAGAAAGTGACTTTCACACACATATTATTCTCTGTATTTTGGCTGCTACTTCTTTGAGAGAATACCTTGAATATAGAAATATAAAGTTTTATTCATTTTGTTCTTCATTGTCTAAACTTTATATTCTTGTGATTGTCTCCTCTATGCGATTTGATTAAAAGATTCAAGATTGGGATCCACATAAGCCATTGGAGCTGTTCCACATGGATCTATTCGGGCCAGTCAGAAAGAAGAGTTTGGGAGGTGCTTCTTATTGCCTAGTTGTCACGGATGATTATTCGCGTTTTTCCTGGGTGTATTTTCTGAAGACCAAGGATGAAGTGCCTGGGATTCTCATCTATCTATTCGATAAACTGCAAAATCTTTGTGAGTTGAGAATCAAGAAGATAAGGAGTGATAACGGTACAGAGTTTAAGAACTCGATTATGGAACTGTACTGTTTGAGTAATGGTATTGAGCACCAATTCAGTGCCGCAAGGACTCCACGGCAAAATGGCATTGCAGAACGAAAGAACAGGACATTGATTGAGGTTGCACGTACTATGTTATCTGACTCTAAGCTTCCAATCACTTTCTGGGCCGAAGCTGTGAATATGGCCTGCTACGTCCTGAATCGGGTCTTAACGGTTAAGAAGAAGAACAAGACATCCTATGAATTGTTCAACAACAGAAAGCCAAATCTCCAGTTTCTTGAACCGTTCGGCTGCTTATGCACGATTATGCACACCAAGGAACGAATTGCTAAGTTCGGTGAGAAATCCTGTGAAGGCGTCTTCCTAGGATTCTCTAACAACTCACCAAACAAGAGAGTATATAATCTGGTGTCAAAACGTGTGGAAGAGCATTTTGAGGTCACCTTCTTCCATTACACTGACAACCCTCAGGGGAAGGGACCCGAATATTTGTTTGACTATCAAACACTGTTTGATTCTTTCAATTTTCCTAAGGAGAATGAAGAAGAGGATATAGTGACACTACTTCATGGGCTGGACATCGCTTCTGAAACTCTACCCATCTATGTTCCTCCACCACCTACAGCAACACCAGCAACTGCTCCCGCTGCTACTTGTGAAAATCCGCCTCCACTCGTTACTGAGAATGTTCCTATTCCTACAAATGATGAGGAACAAATGTTTGAGGATTCTGATCAATCACCCGTATCTGAATTTGAACCATTACCTGCATCTGATCTTGAAGATTTACCTGCACTTCAACTCGAACTTGAAGCTGACTCTAGAAACCTTGATTCTATCATCGTTCTGGCTGCAATTCCGTGTTCTCGGATCAATGTGTCACATCCAGTTGATGCCATTCTCGGTGATTTAAACAAAGGTGTTTTAATGAGACGACAGATTGCTGCTGCTGAACAATCTGTTTTGACGTCGTCTCCTGTTGCCAACACTGATCCTGTTTGTCTTGCTTCGAAAATTGAAGAATGCTTTCTCTCACATGTCGAACCGAAGAAGATAGCTGATGCGTTGAAGGATCCATACTGGGTTGAGGCTATGCAGGAAGAGCTTCAACAATTCAAAAAGCTGCAAGTATGGACCTTGGTGCCTTTACCCAAGGGTGTTCATCCAATTGGCACTCGTTGGGTATATCGTGTGAAGAAGGATGATCGGGGCGTGGTAATTCGCAAGAAAGCATGTCTAGTGGTCCAGGGCTTCACTCAAATTGAAGGTTTGGACTATGATGAAGTGTTTGCCCTGGTTGCTCGTTTGGAATCCCATCCGCATTTTCCTGGCGTACGCTTCCTTCAAAGGATTTCGGGTCTATCAGCTTGACGTTAAGAGTGCATTTCTGTATGGTCAAGTTCTTGAAGAGGTCTATGTAAAACAGCCTCCTGGTTTTGAAGACTCTGTTCATCCGAATTACGTATGCAAGCTGGACAAGGCGTTGTATGGTCTTCATCAAGCTCCTAGAGCTTGGTATGAGCGGCTTGCGACTCATCTTCTGAAGAATGGTTTTGTACGAGGAACGATCGACAGTACTCTCTTCATCAAGCGTGATGGGGAGGACTTGTTATTAGTACAGGTTTATGTGGATGACATCATTTTTGGTTCTACCAAGGATGAACTGTGTCGCGACTTCGAGCGGATCGTGAAGTCAGAATTTGAAATGAGTGCAATGGGGGAGCTGAACTTTTTCTTGGGCGTACAAGTCGAACAGTCTGCTAAGGGGATTTACATTCATCAGTCCAAGTACGTCAATGATATGCTGACACGGTATAACTTGGTTGATTGTAAATCCTATGGGACGCCTTTAGAGCTGAATCATCACCTTGGTCCAGCAGAGGATGAAGAGGACTGTCCGGAGAAAGATTACCGATCTATGATTGGTTCTCTGATGTATCTAACTGCATCACGTCCGGACATTGTCTTTGCCGTCTCTCTCTGTTCCAGGTATCAGGCTAAACCGAAGGTATTTCACATAAAGGCGGTTACGCGAATCTTTGGTTATCTCAAATATAGACCAACTCTTGGTCTATGGTATTCTAATGAGAAAACCTCGCGCTCACTGCTTACTCGGACTCGGATTATGGTGGCTGCAATATGGATAAGAAGTCTACTTCTGGTGGTTGTCAATTTCTTGGACCTTGGCTTGTTTCATGGCAGTGTAAAAAGCAAACGACTTCTTATCCATATTTACACTGCCACGAAACAAGCCTAGGTCCAAGAAATTGACAGCCACCAGATGTAAACTTCTTATCCATATGGCAAACACCATAATCCGAGTCCGAGTAAGCAGTAAGCGCAAATGTTTTCCCATTCGAATACCATACACCAAGATTTGGTCTATATTTGAGATAACCGAAGATCCGCGTGACTGCCTTCATATGAGATACCTTTGGTTTCGCCTGATTCCTGGAACAGAGAGAGACGGCAAAGACAATGTCCCGACGCGATGCAGTGAGATACATAAGAGAACCAATCATAGATCGGTAATCTTTTTCCGGACACTCCTCTTCATCTTCCGCTGGACCAAGGTGATGATTCAGCTCTAAAGGCGTCCCATAGGATTTACAGTCAGTCAAGTTATACCGCGTAAGCATATCATTGACGTACTTGGACTGATGAATGTAAATCCCCTTAGCAGACTGTTCGACTTGTATGCCCAAGAAAAAGTTCAGCTCCCCCATTGCACTCATTTCAAATTCTGACTTCACGATCCGCTCGAAGTCGCGACACAGTTCATCCTTGGTAGAACCAAAAATGATGTCATCCACATAAACCTGTACTAATAACAAGTCCTCCCCTGCACGCTTGATGAAGAGAGTACTGTCGATCGTTCCTCGTACAAAACCATTCTTCAGAAGATGAGTCGCAAGCCGCTCATACCAAGCTCTAGGAGCTTGATGAAGACCATACAACGCCTTGTCCAGCTTGCAGACGTAATTTGGATTTATGGAATGTTCAAAACCAGGAGGCTGTTTTACATAAACCTCTTCAAGAACTTGACCATACAGAAATGCACTCTTAACGTCAAGCTAATAGACCCGAAATCCTTTGAAGGAAGCGTACGCCAGGAAAATGCGGATGGGATTCCAAACGAGCAACCAGGGCAAACACTTCATCATAGTCCAAACCTTCAATTTGAGTGAAGCCCTGGACCACTAGACATGCTTTGTTGCGAATAACAACGCCCCGATCATCCTTCTTCACGCGATAGACCCAACGAGTGCCAATGGGATGAACACCCTTGGGTAACGGCACCAATGTCCACACTTGCAGCTTTTTAAACTGTTGAAGCTCTTCCTGCATCGCCTCAACCCAGTATGAATCCTTCAACGCATCAGCAGTCTTCTTCGGTTCAACTTGTGAGAGAAAACATTCTTTAACTTTCGAAGCAAGACAGACAGGATCAGTGTCTGCAGCAGGTGAAGAAGTCGAAGCAGATTGGTCAGCAGCAGCAAGTTGTCGTATGGTTAACACTCCTTTTTGTAAATCACCAAGAATAGCATCAACTGGATGTGACACATTGATACGAGAACTCGGAATTGCAGCTGGAACGATGACAGAATCAAGGTTCGTAGAGTCAGCTTCAAGTTCGAGTTCAAGTGCAGGTAAGTCATCAAGGTCAGATGTAGGTAACGGTGCATGTTCAGATATAGGTGATTGGTCAGAAGCCTCAAACATTTGTTCCTCATCATTTGCAGGATCAGGAACATCCTCAGTAATGGGTAGAGGCGGAGAGTCACCAGTGACGGCGGGATAAGAGCGGGTGTGGTTATAGGTGGTGGAGGAACAGAAATGGGTGAAGTATTAGATATGATGTCCAACCCATGAAGTAGTGTAAACATTTCCTCTTCTTCATGCTCCTCAGGAAGATTGAAGGAATCAAACAAGTATTCAAGTCCCTTTCCCTGAGGGTTGTTAGTGTAATGGAAGAAGGTGACCTCAAAATGCTCTTCCACACGCTTGGTCACTAGATTATACACTCGTTTGTTTGGTGAGTTGTTAGAGAATCCTAGGAAGACACCTTCACAGGATTTTTCACCAATCTTAGCAATTCTTTCCTTGGTGTGCATAATAGTGCATAACCAGCCGAACGGTTCAAGAAACTGTAGATTTGGCTTTCTATTGTTGAACAATTCATAAGATGTCTTGTTCTGCTTCTTAACCGTTAACACCCGATTTAAGACATAGCAGGCCGTATTCACAGCTTCGGCCCAAAAGGTGATTGGAATCTTAGAGTCGGACAACATGGTTCGTGCAACCTCAATCAACGTCCTATTCTGACGCTCTGCAACCCCATTCTGTTGTGGAGTCCTTGCGGCACTGAATTGATGTTCAATACCATTACTCAAACAGTATAGCTCCATAATCGAGTTCTTAAACTCTGTACCATTATCACTTCTTATCTTTTTGATTCTCAACTCACATAAGTTTTGCAAGTTATCAAACAAGTAGATGAGAATCTCAGGCACCTCATCCTTAGTCTTCAGAAAATATACCCAAGAAAATCGCGAATAATCATCCGTCACAACAAGGCAATACGAAGCTCCCCCCAAACTCTTCTTTCTGACTGGTCCGAATAGATCGATGTGGAAAAGCTCCAATGGCTTCTCAATTGAATTTACCAGCTTCGGTCTGTGAGACTTCTTGTGTTGCTTTCCTTTCTGACAAGGAACGCAATGATCATTCAGCCCAAAAGATTGCTTAGGAACACCTCGCACTAGAACATTCTTAATAAGATAGTTCATCTTACGAAAGTGCAAGTGTCCCATACGCCTGTGCCAAAGTGACGATTCCTTTTCGGGAGCTTTTGATAAAAGACATGTGAGTTGTTTGGTTTCCACAGTACTCATGTCAAAAATATAAGTGTCTCGCTCCCGAGGTGCCCTCAGTAGCACCCATTCTTTAGGGATTACAAATCCCGGCTTCAATATACAACACTCAGTGTCTGTGAAAGCAGTAGTGTACTTTTTATCGCACACTTGTGAGACACTGAGAAGATTGTGTTGTAATTGTTCCACAAAATTCACCTTCTCAAAGCTTACCATTCCATTGGTAAGCCTACCTGTAGATCCCGATGTCGATCTTTTAATCAAATCGTAGGGTGGAGATAATCACAAGAATATAAAGCTTAAAACAATGTAGAACAATGGAATAATAAAACTTTATATTTCTTCTCTCTAAAAGATTACAGCAGCCAAAAACAGAGAATAAGTGTGTGAAAAAGTCTCCAAAAAGTCTCTTCAATTACAAAGTAATTTGAAGTATTTATACTAAAACTGGCCGACATTAGCGACATAAGCATTATGTCGCTAAGACACTATGCGACATAACACTATGTCCCAGACACACCTAATGCGACACAAGTCGCATAACACAGAAAATGTAATTCTAACTAACTCAATTACATTAACAAACACATTACAGACTTGACCAACTGACAGACACACTAAGATGCATCAACAGTACCCTGACCAGAAATAACTCCCCCCTTATCACCAGCGAAGGCCACATCACCTCCATTGTAAGCATGAACTTCATATAGCGGAGAGACATCACCGGTCATGTGCCGAGAACAACCGCTGTCGATATACCATTTACTGTTCTTTACAGATTCAGGTTGCTGCGGCACCACAAACAAATGTAAATTAGTTAGAAATGGAGACGCAAGCCTTGATAGTCTTGGGTACTCCAGTGACATCATCAACAACGACCACATCAGTCAAAATTTTATTTTCAAACATTTTAGAATGTTTGACTGATGAAGTATTGTCGGATGTAGAATCTTTACAAGATTCTTTAATCTTCCAAACCTGCTTTGGTTTAGATGCTTCCCAGTCAACAACTTTGAGATTTAAGTTTTGCAATTTATTTTGCTCAACTTTGTTGACATTGACAGCTGGGACAGAGGTCTTTGAGCCTTTCACTGAAATAGACTTCTTTGAAAGATTCTTGAATTTTGAGACTCGCGAAACCTGTTTCCTAAACTGTTTCTTCGCAAGCACAGGACAATCATTTATCAAATGACCTTGCTTCTTGCAGTAGAAGCAAGATCGATGCTCAACACTTAATTGAGATTGAGGAGTAAACCGATGAGCTTGACCAAAAGAAGCATGTGTTGAACAATCACATTTACGTGAGCATTCAACAAGAGATGCTTTAGAAGAATTTTTAGAAGATTTATTTAAAATAGTCGTTTTAGAAACAATCTTCTTTTGAGGTTCAGCCATAGCTTTACCTTTTCCTTTTGATATAGCCTGTTTATTTCTTTCGATAGTAATTATATGATTTTCAGGCTTAACATTTTTCTTTACTGGTCTAAACTCTTGATCAGTTATGTCCTCAATTTCAATTTCCTCTTCAATGATACGAGGAAGCACAGAAAGAGCCTTTCCTAACTTAGGCTCAACTATATTTTCAGACTTAATTAGCTCAGTCTGATGAATCTCAGCCTTAATAGGCTTAACTTTCTCAACCTCTTGAGTCTTACTTGTTTCAGACTCACTAGTATTAGCCCTAACTGGCTCGGGCCTACTAGTTTTAGGTTGTTGGGATGCAATGATGACAGTTTCAGCCTTAACTAGCTCAGGCTTACTTATCTTGATACTAACAGCAGGTTTAACAGGTTTGACATCTATCTTTGTAAAGATAGGCATCAAGTCATTGACGTTATCCCTGACAGGAATGGGAAGATAGTCCTTAGGAGGTGGGACTTGATGAAAACCAAGTCCTGCCTTACTCTTAGTATCGGTCCTCTGTGCCTGTAGGATTTCATCAAAGACTAGAGAGGAGGTCGAAAAGTTGGAAAGCTTTTTCTTTAAATTTAGAACCTCAGTTTGAGATTCAACAAGTTCTTTCTTAACAGATGATAGCATATCAACATAGCTACCAATTTCATCTTGTTGTTCAAAAATTTTAGCTTTCAGTTCCTTTTTCTCTTCCAAAACAGCTTTTAACTTTTGACGACTTGCCTTATCACTGTCTCTGAACATGTTATTTGTTTCATTTAAATTTTTAATAACAGTGTTAAGGCTTGTGGTGTCCTCTCTATACCTGTTTATCTGATTAGTTAGTTTTATGCATGAAACACAGTATAATGGTTCATCATATACCTCATGCACTTCAGCCATCAGTGCCTGTTCTGCATCATCGTCATCTAGATCAGACCATTCCCAAGCATTGTTGGAAAGCAGCAGCGCAGCAGAAACCATCGCCTTTTCATCAGATTTGGTCTTATCAGATGAGTTGTACTGAGAGGGTTTAGATAAACCGGAAGGTGGGTTCTTCTTTCGGTCACATTCACGAGCAAAGTGTCCATAGTTGTGACACTGGTAGCATTTCACCTTGCTCTTGTTAAAACCCAGACCTTTCTCTTCCGGATCAGTTACGTTCTTCCTTCCAGTTTTCTTCAAGAAGTTCTTGACTCGTCTTGTGAGCATAGCCATACTCCATTTCAGATCCATACGCTCAAGCTCTTCTTGATCAATTTGACTGAAATCTTCTTCAGTCAAATCCACGGTACTGTTCTTGTTGGATAGGAAATCATCATAAGTCGACAAGAAAGCTGTAAAGATAGCTGCATGTTCTTCAGCAACTACAGGAGATGCTCCTTTGAAGTTTGAATAAGCACCACCCCCACTAGAAGAGTTGGTGGTGGTATATCCAAATCCACAAGATGTACTTGGAGCACCAGAACCCCCAGAAAAGAATGCAGAACCAGCAGCTTGAGTGGCAGCAGCAGGAACATCCACACCATATAGCTTTGGATTCTGAATATGTGCAGTAGCCTTGGTCTCCTTTTTCTGCATGTCTAAGAGATCAGCAGCAATCTGTCCAACCAAATCATCAAGCTCCATGTCCATGATGTCTTCGTCTTTTTCCATCAGCAGCACTCGTGTATTCCACTTTTTGGGTAAGGAACCCAAAAGCTTCTTATTTACATCAGTTTTGTCGAGAGTGACACCTCCCTCGACTAATTCACTCACAAGCTGTGAGTATCTACTGCACATATCTTCAAGAGACTAAGTAGGCAGCATGTTAAAGACTTCAAACTGTTTCTTGACTAGATCCAGTTTGTTCCGTTTGTATTGATCACTGCCACCACATTTCTTTTCAAAAGCAGTCCATAAGTCATATGCGGTTTTGTGATGGCGTAGTTGTCTTAATATCTGTTGAGGTAAGGCCATGGTAATCGCAGAATAGGTTTTTCTTTCAGTGTCAAAGGCCTTACGTTCCTCAGGAGTCATAGACTTAATGGACTTTTCAGATATGGGTCCATTAAAGATACCGGTTCTAAAAGGCGTTCATACTGTTCCTCCAAATAAATAAGCATTTCAGCATTGTTGAACGATACAAACGCTTCAAACCATTGACGCCAGTCCAAATAGTTCATACCACTTGTATACATAGGTGGTTTATTTGTAGAACCCACCTCACTATTATGTTTTAACATAGCCCCAACTTGTTGAAGAGATGTTGATGTAGAAGCAGTCATTGTAATAGGCTCGAGAGACTTTTCAAAAATTTTCTGGAAACTGGAGTATGCGACACTAAGGTTGTGTCGCAGGGTTGTGTCGCAAAAGTACTAACAGCGAGACAGAGGTTATGTCGCAAAAGGACTGTGGCACAAGACTATGTCGCAAGATTGAGGTCGCAAAAAACTTTATGTCGCACAATTAAGGTCGCTAAAACCCTATAGCGACACAAATTTATGTCGCAGGCTTGTGTCGCAAAACGGCGCTGTCAGATGCCAAAAACCTCAAAAACGAAAATTTTCGAAACCTAAACTATTTTTATCAAAAAACTTCGTAAAAACTTAGTTTTTTAGGTTCAAAAACTCCAATTTTCAGCTCCAAAACACCTATAATGAAAATCAAACACCAAAAGAGACGTTAAATAATCAAAATAAGTATTAAAATACGTACCCAAACGATTTGATACCACCAAAATCAATGATTTATGGCTCTGATACCAATTGTAGATCCCTTAGTCTGATCTTTTAATCAAATCGTTCACTAATCCCACGTGCGGAATTCTTAGGATAAAATCAAACACAAATAAAAAGGTTAAACGAATAAGAACAAATCAATAAGAACTTTATATTTGCTTAAACACAATTCTCTGATCAAAATTACAGCAGCAAAACGCAGAGATGATATTCCAAAAAGTCTCACGAAAAGTCTAACCTATTTACAAAGTAATTAAAGGTATTTATACTAATCTGGCCGACTTATGCGACACAAGCCTTGTGTCGCTAAAATACTAATGCGACATAACACTATGTCGCAATTACAACTAATGCGACACAAGCCTTGTGTCGCATAACACTGAAAATGTCATACTAACTAACTCAATTACATTAACAAACACATTACAGACTTGACCAACTGACAGACACACTCAGATGCATCAACATTAATCAAAGTTGCAGAAGCACAAGATCGCAGATTCAACTTAAACCGAAAACATGCCCGTACACAAAATCAAATTCAACCGTGAATTTGATTCAAAACCCGATGAGAACACACGCTATGATCAAACTGAAGTCATCTGTATTCTTTTCTTCACAACCATTCGTGAAACTCGCGAAAGCTCAAAGTCCGTACAATACACACTATGACGTCACCTGTGAATGATCAACCTCCACTTTAATTCATGAAATTCACCGTGTAATCCTCTAATTCAACACTAAACGAAGTCCGGGAATGCAAATCTTCAATCACAGTTAATTCAAATTTTTGAGAAATTCGAATAACCAAAACTTCTAACAGTCAATTCAACTCGTATAACGACTGTAACACCTCTATAAGCTCTGATACCACATGTAGGTCTCTCTACCTCTCTGATCGAATTACAATCTCAAATCAATTACGTGCGGAATCCGATAACAATTTGATATACGAATGAATTGAATGAACACGATGTAAATAAGTTGTTTGTATTGATAATCAAGTGAATAATGATGTTTACAACGCTCAGTAGTACAATTGATATCAATGCTTACAGACAACGCTAGTTCTAGTTAGTTACAAATGACTGAAAACAGAACCTATTTATAGACTGAACCTACGACACTATTACATTCTCCGACACTATCACAAAGTCGCATATGCGACACTACAGACAAAGTCGCACCTAGTGTCGCATAGACACTTAATCTATTTTCTAAGTCTTTATCAAGATCTCTGACACTCTGTCTTGCACCAACAATTTTCAACATGAAACCACCTACTCATCTGTCATATGGTTCATTTTCAACATAAAAACCACCTACTCATCTGTCATGTGGTTCTTTTACAACATGAAAGCACCTATTCCACTGTCATATGAATCCTCTTACACGGATGTAATCCGGATTCATTCAATCAACATAACTCATTTAACTACAATATGAACTCACCTTGATTATTTAATGAAGATAACTGCTACTTGAGTTCTCCACTTCTTCAACACCTATTAACATCACATAATCAATTGAACAATAATTAAACATGTATTAACATTCATACTACTCTTATCACTAATCAACACCCATGAACCAATCTATAGTTCAATTGATTAAAACACCACTTTAATTACAATTAGTAGCATCAACATAGCTACTTTAAGCTAACAATTTAGTAGATTATCATATTAAACCCGAATTTAACTTTTTCTTAGTTGGGTTTATAAGCTTCCAACTCAATTTCACCATTTCATGGTTTGAATTCAATCACTAACAAGTTATAAGCCCTTATAAGCATCAATTAAATACAATTCAAGGTTTACTTCCTCAATTACTAATATCTCTACTCTTAATCATCATTTACTTTAATTTCTTGGTCAAATAAACGAGAACACTTACTTGTTTTAGGTTAGAGATGAAGTATGCAGTTCCAATTTAATCTTTCCAAGCTTAATTTGATGATTGAAGTCTGAATTCTCTTCTTTATTTCTTCTTCTTTCTCGTTCAAGAATATTAGATGGGGTGTGTGTGTGTATATATGTATTTGTGTGTGTATCATGAGGTTTCTAGTGTTTTAATAGATAAGGATTTAATTTGGGTTATTTACATTTCCAACCTTCTAGTCATCTATACTTGATCCCACCCCCCACAACTTAACATTTAAGTAACTTAAATATTTCGCAAATGATAATAAGACACGTAACTTACATAACTAATTAAATAAGACAAATATGCATATTAAAATATTACCCACATTTTTGTGGTGTTACAGAAATCAATAAAATAAAACTTTAAACTTGAATTTATTTGTTTACATTTACATTTGTTGTTAGTAGTTATTTAAATATTGGCAAAAAGGGACCAACAATTGGTCTCAGAGCAACTTAGATAACTTAATATCTAGATTTTCAATGACTACTAACCTTAACTTTGAAGGTACGAATGCATACATAGACAATGGTTCCAAAGGGAAAACCACCCTGTTTTGATGATGACCATTTCCAAATGTGGAAAGGCCGTATGCTTCTCTTCTTAAGGGCCCAAGATTCTCTTCTAATTAAAATCTTAAATAAAGGTCCTTTTACTCCTCATACCATTCTTGAACGAAATCCTATCTCTACTAGTAGTGATGAGGACTCTACTCCTAGGAGTATTGTTAAACCTCTAAGTCAGTTGTCTGAGGAAGATAAAATGTCCGTAGACATTGACTCTAAGCTTCAATCTTATCTAGTGATGTCTCTACCAAACTCTATTTATCACTCTGTCATTAAATGTACAAGTAGTAAAGAGATATGGGAGTCTCTGTGCACTCTCTATGAAGGACCAGATCAGATAGTTAAATTTAGACGTGTTCTTCTCAACAGACAATATAAACTATTCAAAGCTAACAAACATGAGTTTCTAACTCATACTTATAATTGATTCAATTATATGATGAATGATATGAAAACAACTGGCATAATGAAAGAGCCAATAGATATCATGAACAGATTCAAGGACTTTCTGCCCAGTTGTTGGGAAAATTCCATTGATATCTTCAGGGATACGGGTCATATAGAAAAGATGACAATGAAATCATTGTTTGGTACTTTTCTATGTAAGGAGCAAAACAACTTCAAAAAATTGCTCCTAGAGAGACCTACAAACATACTAGTTTTGCCTTAATGGCTAAAATTGTGTCCATTGAGGATATTCCCTCTACATCCACAGTAGAGCCAGCTGATGAACATACTAAACTAAGTGGAGGTGAGGCTGATGTACCTGTCAATGAAGATGAGAGTAACCTTGAATCTCTTGCTAGTTTGTCTTGTCTATTTCCGCAGTAAACTTTGTAAAGTATTCATTGATTCAAATCAATAAAAGAAAACTTTAAACTTGAATTTATTTGTCTGCATTTACATTTGTTGTTAGTAGTTATTTAAATATTGGCAAAAAGGGACCAACAATATAATTTTGTTTCTTTCAAAAAATTAGCCATCTTTCTTTCTTTCCGATATACTAAATAAAAATTGAGAATCCTTATCCTATGTGATTATTTCACCTTTTGTTATATATGTAGAAATCTTATTTTCCATTCTCTTAATTTTTATCTATCAAAAATTATCCACGTTATCAATAATTATATTTTTCTTTTGAGTAAAGGGTTATCCCAGTAAAATATATTATCATCAAAAAAGTAAGCACAAAGGAATGTGGATGAATACCACATTAACCTCAAGCAAACAGCTTGAAACGCCCAAGAACTACATTATTGAGACAAACCACAAACATGAAACAATTCTAGCTAAACTAAACAACGAAAGCAAAGCTAGAGACTAAACAATATATGCGCATTAATTCAAATTTAGTTTTACATTAACTATCTAATTAATAACCATTTGATTTTTTGTTCTTTCTTAAGACTTCTCAAATTATTTCTTTGATGTTTAAATTTATTGTTAGTGCCTAATAACCTTTCGTGTCATAGTGAAAGAATTTACTTTTTGTGATCATTTACTTCTAAACGAATTCATAAAAATGTTATAGTTAATTGTTGAAGTTTTATTAGATGAAAAATCAATTATATTGTCTGTAATTGAACATTTGTTTTTATGTGCCAACTGAGGCATCGACCCTTCATTGAAATGTTTAAAATGCTTTGCTAGACAATGTTGTTGAAATCACATTGTCAAGTGAATTCTTAAATGATTTACTTTCTACATGACCCATATGCCTTTATGTTAATGAAAATTTCCAATCATAGTTTTAATCGTGATGATGTTGTTTATTTATTTTCACATACAATTGTTTTACCAGGTAGTGGAAATAAAAGCTATTATGAAGGTTTACATATGTACACGTCATGTTAGTTGCTGAAATTGATAGATGTTTTTCAAAATAATTTTACAAAGTAACATATGTATGAAATTAAGAAGATATTTATATTATATTATGATATGTAATACTTGATTAGAACCTCTTGATTTTATTGTCCAGTTTTTGAATAAGCTCCACTTACTAGTTATTTGTCTTTCCCTCTTACTCACAAGGTGTTTAAATATTCTCACATAATGATCTCTATTCAAAACACACAGTTTGTGATATTTGTTGATTTCTTTATTACGAATTTTATTAATAATAAATATAAGCTTGATTAATTAAACTTTTTAAAGAGAGATAATTTTAATACAAATATAAAGGAAAGAGTGACAATGCCTTGACTTTAGTTGTAAGAATTTTATAATTTTGATCTAATATTCAGAGTATACTTATTAGTTATGCGCATTTTTTGCTCTATACAACCTATTAAAATTCTTCTTTTCTATTTTTTATATACTAATGTTTACGACGACGATATATATTTTAGAATTATACAACTTAATATTATTAATTCTCAAAGATTTCTCTTTTTAATTTTACATTATTGATTATGTTTTACGGTGTATTATTATATTACTATCCACCGGACGAAATTCATTAATAGTCTCTTATATACGTCAATGTCAACCATCACACCGCTTTCATCTTAGTTTTAAAAGAGATATGCTAAATACACCAATATGGTGTACTTGACACACCAACACACATCAAATCAGCGTATTTGACACACCAAACACACATCAAATCAGCTTCTTTTCAAAGTAAAAAAGATAATATAAAGGCAAAAAGGATACACTAAAAGATATTAAAAAATTAAATGTTGGTGTATATAGTACGACCCTTTTAAAATGCCGTATGAACCCAACCGATGTATTTTTTATTAGCATCTTTTTAATTTAATGTGAAAGTAACTTTTTGAATCATAATATTTAATGTGACAGGCAAACTCATAATTTTCTTAACACACACATTAATTTTTCTTTTTGCTTTTCTAATTATTATTTTAGGAAACTTCTTTTTATCCTACTATGTAATTGATATACGCAAAAGAAGTATCCTACTATCCTAGCAGACTAATCTTCAATAAATGTTTCTTTTCTCTTCCTTTTTAAATTAATAGCACATGGTGCCATAAAATCATGAATAAAATAGTTAATCTGGCCATTGAACTTAACCGAACTGTTGAACATCATGCAATTTTTCTTCGAATTATTTGTCTTTCGCAAACCACTTCTGCCAGAAAATGTTCTATCAAAATGTTCTTCATTGATAAACAGGTTGCTCATATGTCATCAAAAGTATCTCACTTGATAAAGAGGTTGTCCATATGTTCATTTAATATTATATTATTATTTTAATTTATGATCATCTGGTTTATCTTGCCTAATACTTATATCTGACAAAGCTTTCTTTGATTAATGGTTCCAACACTTCCACCATCTTCGGATTATATGTTTTTAGCGTATCTATATCTAATAATAATAATTCTCCTGCTCACCGTTGATTCGTGCGGTGAATGTTCAAAAGGATTTCAATTTATTTGTTTCCAAATGTTTTAATAAATAAATTAAGCAGTTTTATAAGCAACAATTTTTCAATAATTTCATATTATCACTATATTTAATTTATTATTCTTCCTATGAATTGAAGAGAAGCAAAGTAATATTTTTAAAAAGTTGAAAAATTTGGGTGATAAGATTGGGATAAATCAGATAATTTGGAAGAAAGATATCGTTATTATGAATGAGATAGGGACATGAGAATAGTTTAAAACACAATCGCGTTTTTCTTGTGTGGGTGTTAAGTAAAAGAAAATATGTTGTTGGAAATGTCATTGGCTCACAAAATACCAGACGAGTAAGCGAAATCATTGCATATATTTGTTTTTATATTTGGAAAGACATTTCGTTTCAAAATATTCAATATAGATAATATATTCAAATTAATTTTGACGTGTTTTTATTATCGAACTAATGTTTGCTAATTTTTTTTATCTTTTTTTATTAAAATCAATACTTTTCATGAATAAGCATGCATTTCAATTGCACCAACCGACGGGAATGACACTGGCATATTGTATACGAGTACGAAACTAAAACAGACTTTGGAAGGAAGTTAGCCACGCAGAAATAGGGAAACACATTACAGAGTGCTTTGTACATATATGTGTTGGTGTTTCATAAATCATAACCACGAATCTGCGACAAATTTGCTAAAAGGAATCCGATTTCAGAGGGAAGCTATTGAACAATGCCACTTCCACAATCAACCATACACCGAAAACTCGGAACGCGTAAGAATCCAAAACACACAAACAAAAAATGTGAAAAATTTAGGGAAAATTATGATGAATTTGACAAAATTCTGAAATGATGCCTCGAGAATATCAGTTATTGCGATGCAGATCAATCAAATTGTGTATGAGTGATCCAGAGCAAGTTATAGACGAACGGAGCCCTAATTATTTGTGAAAAAGACGAATCTATACATGTTCCGTGAAAATTAGGGTTGTATTTTCAAGTTTCATCATGGTACGTGAATCGTGTCGTATATTATTATTATTTTTATGAATCTTGGACTTTTATTGCGTTATTGCTCCATAAGGTAGAGATATAGATTTGATTTATGATGTTAGATTATTTGCATTGTGATACAAGTTTAAGTTAGGATTAATTATTAATATTATTATGCCTATATGTAATCATCAAATGTACATATCAGTTTAGAAGTGAAAACTGACCTGTTTGAAATAAAGAGATGAAGTTCATTACAATAGGAGAATTTATAGTTGTCTGTGTGCATTCCGACGCTTATGTAGGAATGATGATGCACCATTTGTTAGTAAGTAGGTAATTAGGAAAATGTTGTGAAGAGAGTGTAAGGATTGTGGATTACATGAGTTGCGTCTCTCACTTTTACAACTATAAGCTACGGGGAACTTTAATTTGTGATTCCTCTGTTATTAATGGCTTGCTGTTTGCTCTCATGGAACTCACCAGGAATAAGCTTGTGATTTTATGCTTGCATTTATACATGAGTACATGCATAACTTGTCATATCAGATACATGGATTAGTTGATACATTATGCGTAATGCACTACATCATGTACTACAGGGGACTGCGGTCAATATAACAGTAGGTTCTCAAGTTTGGGTGGAAGATATAACGCAAGCATGGATTGATGGGCAGGTCACAAAGATTAAAGGGAAAGACGTGGAGATTCAGACTGCCGATGGGAAAACGGTTGGTCATTAGTCATCTATATTAAAATCTATCTTATGATGCTTAACTGTTATTTCTGAATATATTACTTGTTTACTGGTAATTCTTTAGGTTGTTGCTAATTTATCAAAAATATATCCAATGGATGTGGAAGCTCCAGCTGGTGGTGTTGATGACATGACGAAACTATCTTATTTGCATGAGCCAGGAGTCTTACAGAACTTAAGAATAAGATATGAACTCAATGAAATTTATGTAGGTTATCATCTCATCTTTTAGTCTAAAGTTCTGTTTTTATATAGATCCTTAATTGTCCTGAATCATGACAGACATATACCGGAAACATTCTGATTGCAATCAACCCGTTCCAAAAGTTACCTCATTTGTATGATTCTCATATGATGCAACAATATAAAGGAGCACCATTTGGGGAGTTGAGTCCCCATGTATTTGCTATTGCAGATACATCTTACAGGTTATTATCATATTTGTCATGATAAGTAACAATTTTTTGGTTTTTGGATGCACGGGTTTTCACCTTGTTGTTGTATATTTACTGGAGTCAGGGCGATGGTCAATGAAGGAAAAAGCAATTCAATTCTGGTGAGTGGTGAAAGTGGAGCAGGAAAAACCGAGACAACAAAAATGCTTATGCGGTTCCTTGCATATTTGGGTGGCCGGAAAGCTACTGAAGGTCGCACAGTTGAACAGCAAGTCCTTGAAGTATGATATATGACGTATAGTTCTATGTTTAAATGACCTCTTATTTTACCATATTTTATGTCACTTAATGGGTTGATAACTACATATCGTTATGTGGATCCTAATAAGATTCTTTCATGCAGTCAAATCCAGTTCTTGAAGCATTTGGCAATGCTAAAACTGTTAGAAATAACAATTCCAGGTGACTAGCTTATTTTAGTTGCATTTTCAGGTGATGAGGTTATTTAAATGTTTGGATAAACATATTCTGCTTCTGATTATCAGTTCATTAATGAGTCAAATAATCACTTGTGGATAATATGTTTCTTAGAGGTCCCAACAAAACTGATTACTTATTACCTATATACCCTTTTCCTAACCAAACTTGAGTTACATTAAATCCAATGTCATAAAGCATCTCTCCATAGTTACAAAAAACATCTTGGTGGATCCTTTTAGATATTACTTCAATAAATAATAGAAATTTTCAAACCGTCAAACACCTTATTTGAAGGTATCAATTCTATACCCCTCAATTGGCTTAACTATTATTCAAATCAATAGTTCTTGAGTAGGAGTCTAGCGTAACAGGCACAACTAGTGTATACTCTGTAAGCTTGTTTTTAGGTTGAGTTACCATATTTTAAGGGATCAATTCTATACTTGTATGCTTCTGTGTATGGTTTGACATTACTTTCCTCTTCTATGTGTTAATGTCAGCCGTTTCGGTAAGTTTGTTGAGATCCAATTTGATAAGCATGGGAGAATATCAGGAGCAGCCATCAGGACTTACCTCTTGGAAAGGTCTCGTGTTTGCCAAGTAAATGATCCCGAGCGGAACTATCACTGTTTTTACCTTCTTTGTGCAGCACCACCAGAGGTACAAACTCTTTACTTTTAATTAGTCAGCCTCAATTGTCAACGTCTGATTGACTTTGCATGTCTTATCAGGAAGTTGAGAAGTATAAATTGGGAAGCCCGCAATCGTTTCACTATCTTAACCAGTCAAAATGCTTTGAGCTGGTTGGTGTGAATGATGGGCTTGAATATCTTGCCACAAGGAGAGCCATGGACATTGTTGGAATAAGTAAAAAAGAGCAAGTATACCTTCCGTGATTTTTATTATTATTATTATTATTATCATTTTTTTTCTAATTAAATTAATTTATTATTATTTTTATATGGAATAATAGAAAATAACAGAATTCATTACCTATGTTTTACTTTTTCATAGGAAGGAATTTTTAGAGTTACGGCTGCTATTCTTCATCTTGGAAATATAGAATTTGCTAAAGGGAAAGAGGTTGATTCTTCAGTGCTAAAAGATGATCAAGCTAAATTTCATCTTAAGATGACAGCAGAACTTCTTATGTATGACTGTTTTGAATCCCAGAATGATGTGTAAGCTCGTTGTATTGTTATATGTGCTCATAGAGTCATAATGTATGTCAGGTGTGATCCTGTTGGGTTGCAAGATGCGTTGTGCAAACGTGTTATGATCACTCCTGAAGAAGTTATCAAAAGGAGTCTTGATCCTCTTAGTGCATCATTCAGCAGGGATGGTTTGGCTAAAACAATCTATTCCAGATTATTTGATTGGTACAATTTAGTACATTGATAAAATTCTAATGAGTTAACTTTTAGGTGAAAATAATATAAATCAAGATCCATTTTTTTGTGATTTTCAGGTTGGTGGATAAAATTAATGTATCAATTGGACAAGATGCAAATTCAAAATCTCTGATTGGCGTTCTTGACATCTATGGTTTCGAGAGCTTTAAGAACAACAGGTGGAAACCAAGCACATGTTGTATTCCCTCCATTCCATAAAAAGTGTTAACCATTTTGGTTATAAGTCTACACACTTGTAAAACATGTTTTTTTATTTTTTATTTTATCCTCGTACACATGCAGTTTTGAGCAATTTTGCATTAACTTTACAAATGAGAAACTACAGCAACACTTTAATCAGGTAACCGTCCAATCTTTTCAAATACCATTAGCACAAGCTGTTGTTAAGAACTTCCGTAAAAGGTGTCATGTATGAACTTCAGCATGTCTTTAAGATGGAGCAAGAAGAATATAAGAAAGAGGCTATCAATTGGAGCTACATTGAATTTGTTGATAACCAAGATGTTCTAGATCTCATTGAAAAGGTATAGTCACTATATATTTATTTGAATTTGTATCTTTGTTTAGTCGTTTGGAAAATTTGAGTATAGTTGTATTCAAGATTTTAACTATATAATTCTTTGATGTTGTATTTATATTACAGAAACCTGGTGGTATTATTGCTCTCCTTGATGAAGCTTGGTATAACATACTTCTTGGCTTAAGTTTATTCTTAGTTCCTGCAAATATCTACCAAAATTGGTTAGAAAGTTTATGTATCTTCATTTTTTTTGTTACTAGTAGTCTATTACTATTTTTTATTTTTGTGTGTGCAAGAGTATTCATTATCAGCTAGTGGAGATTCAAGAATCTTTCTTTATAATACTTACACAACTTAACTTATGTTCTTGTGTCTCGTTAATGGATCTTTAACTTCCAGTATGTTCCCAAAGTCGACACATGAGACATTCTCAAACAAGCTTTATCAGAGTTTCAAAAATCACAAACGCTTTATCAAGCCCAAGTTGTCACGCACAGATTTCACAATCGCGCATTATGCTGGAGAGGTATGAATTTTAGCCAAAACCATGTTCGTATCTGTAACACTGTTTTCTTTGATGTAAAATCTTAAATCTTTGTAGGTGCAATATCAATCTGATCAATTCCTTGACAAGAATAAAGATTATGTGGTTCCTGAACATCAAGATTTGTTGAGTGCTTCCGATTGTTCCTTTGTAGCTGGCCTTTTCCCTCCTATTGCTGAAGAGTCGTCCAAATCATCTAAATTTTCTTCAATCGGTTCCCGTTTTAAGGTATAAATACTTAAATCATAATCATCTTGTATGCTAATGTGTAACTATGTATCTTGTATGTTGATGCATAACTGTATGCTGATGCAGCTTCAATTGCAACAACTTATGGAAACACTAAACGCTACAGAGCCTCATTACGTTAGATGTGTAAAACCAAACAATAAATTAAAACCTTCCATATTTGAGAATGTGAACATCTTGCAACAATTGCGGTGTGGTGTGAGTATATTAAACTATTACTCCATATCTTATATTCTATGGTAGCTTGCGGGATGCATATATGACTAGTTCTTGTCCTCTTAGGGTGTTTTAGAGGCAATCAGAATCAGTTGCGCTGGGTATCCTACCCGTCGTGCGTTCTTTGAGTTTATAAACAGATTTGGGCTTCTTGCACCAGAAGCCTTGGCAGGAAGGTAGATTTCTCTTTCATCCTAAAATGCAACTATGATATTATGTGTCTCAGTTTGAGTTTTCTATTTTTGATTTATAATATTATAATATCCAAATTCCTTTTTTACTCGGTTTGTAGTAGCTTTGATGAAAAGGTAGCATGTGCAAGGATCTTGGAAAAGATGGGCCTCAGTGGCTTTCAGGTATTGAGATTTTGTTAATATATATAGTTTCAAATAGCAACTTTTTATTTTTTTTGGTCGCAAGCTTAACTGCCGACCTCTGGTTGACTGCTTATGTTTCTTTGTTATACAGATTGGTAAAACCAAGGTATTCTTGAGGGCTGGTCAAATGGCTGAATTAGATGCAAGGAGAGCTGAGGTCCTAGGCAGTGCAGCATCAATTATTCAAAGGCGGATAAGAACTCATATTGCTCACCAGCAGTTCATTGCATTGCGCAAATCTTCAATTTTCTTACAGTCTCTCTGTAGAGGTAAGTATCCATAACTTGATCAACTTTCAGATTTCACATAATCCTTCAGCATGAGAAAATTCCTGTGTTTTATGTTTGAACTATTGGACTTCTAGGTAGTTTGTCTTGCAAAAAATTTGAAGAACTGAAAAGAATTGCAGCTGCTATAAAAATTGAGAAGCACGTGCGTAAATGGCGTGCTTGGGTAGCCTATACTCGGCTCCGGGTGTCGGTGCTTGCAGTGCAGACATGTCTACGTGCAGTAGAGGCTCGTAAGAGATTCAGATTCCGTAAGGAAACTAATGCCGCAATCAAAATTCAGGTTAAATTCTAATATTTTATAAACCTCTCACAGTTTACACTTTGTGTTTTATTGAAGGAACAATTCTTATCGATTTTTATCTTCTTAGACTCGCTGGCGTTGTCATAAGTATTCTGCATACTATAGAAGGCTAAAGAAAGGATCCATAGTTACTCAATGCAGATGGAGGGGAAGAATTGCAAAGAGAGAGTTACGAAAACTTAAAATGGTCAGTCGTGATGTTTAATATCATAACATAATTCATGCTACTATGCATTTATTCACAGTACTCAAATATCTGCTTTTTCCACCCTGCAGGCTGCACAAGAAACAGGTGCTCTTAAAGAAGCAAAAGATAAGCTCGAGAAACAATTGGAGGAATTAACATGGCGTTTACAATTGGAGAAACGTTTAAGGGTAAATACAATCTCATATATTTTAATCATGTTAAAAAGTAGATGAGATATATCCACTTAATTTTTCATCCTAACCATCCTCCTAATTATCAAGGAATGACATATGGCAAAGTCAACCAATAAAATAAGGAGAGAGAATGAATGCATTACACATGGCATATTTTAAGGTGTTACGAAGATTAGTAGGATACATAAGTAGGATGATGAATCATTTCTCAAATTAGATATAGAAGGTATGATGATATACGTTGTGAAGGCTGAACTTTTTAGCTCATGTATCCAGACTGACTTGGAAGAAGCAAAAGCACAAGAGGCTCTAAAATTTCAAACTTCTCTGGAAGCTATGCAAAAAAAACTTGATGAAGCAAATGCAATAGCAGTAAAGGAAAGAGAAGCAGCTAAAAAAGCTATTGACGAAGCACCTGCACTTGTTGAGGAAAAAGAGGTCGTTATTGAAGATACAAAGAAAATTGAATCCCTGACTAAACAAGTTGATGATTTGAAAGTATGACATCTAAATAGTATTTCCTGTTCTTTGTTCTGGTATATCAAATGCATTATCTTGTAGTATCAATAAAAATAATATCTGGTTCTTCCTTTTTGCCATTGCAGGGCATGTGGCAGTCAGAAAAGAAACGTGCTGATGATCTTGAAGAATGTTGTGAAGAAAGACTCAAGAAGCTGGACGAAACAGAAAAGAAAGTTGTTCAGTTACAGGAATCTATGAGCAGGTTGGTGGATTTGCAGTCCTAGTTTTTTCATCTTGATAACTACAATTTCTATAAACTACATGTTGACAGATTAGCATGTATCTGTTCTATTTGATCCATTGTGATTTTCTTTTCTGCATAGGCTGGAAGAGAAGCTAAACAATTTGGAATCAGAGAACAAAGTGTTCCGCCATCAAGCCGTGTCCATGGCACCTAATAAGTTCCTCTCAGGCCGTTCTAGATCTATAATTCAGGTATTTTTCAAATTTATTAAACTTCAACAAATTGTTGCATTACATTAGGGTACTTTATAACTTCAACTCTTTGCAGAGGAATGACAGTGGTTCTTTAATTGGAGATGCAAGGTCATCTCTGGTATCGTTTGGTCTTAAACTCTGTGAATTATTTCTTCCATTGGTCTGATATTAATTTTCTAATTACATCATTCATTGTTTATTTATGTATTAGAGTCCGCGTAGCCCTTCGATGAGCCAAAGAGATGCAGAAATAGATGACAAACCACAAAAATCACTTGATGAGAAACAAAGGGAAAATCAGGAGTTGCTTATCAGATGCATTGCACAACATTTAGGATTTGCAGGTAACAGACCCATAGCAGCATGTATCATTTACAAATGCCTTCTACATTGGAGATCTTTTGAAGTTGAGAAGACAAGTGTGTTCGACCGTATAATTCAGACTATGGGCAATGCAATAGAGGTTCCACCTGTTTACCCCTGCATCAGTTATACTATTTTGATTTCTTTTATTTTATCTATTTTAGTTTTCTGAATTTTGTTCTAACTCTTTTTTAACTTTTATGTAACTAAAGAAAACACAGGATAATAATGATGTATTGGCCTACTGGTTGTCCAACGCCTCTACTCTTTTGCTTCTACTCCAGCGTACGCTAAAAGCAAGTGGGGCCGCATCTGGAATTGGTCCACAGCGTCGTCGATCATCAGCTACTCTTTTTGGGAAGATGACTTCTGTAATTTCCCCATTTTTCTTTGTTGACCCTTGGAATGTTATTTAAAAATTTTCATTATTTTGTAAAAGTCTTCTTTATTTTCCATTTAGAGTTTTCGTGGAACTCCTCATGGGCTCAATCTTTCCTTTGCAAATGGAAGCCTGGGTAATGGAGTGGAAGGTTACAGCAAAGTGGAGGCTAAGTATCCAGCTTTGCTTTTTAAACAGCAGCTTACAGCATATGTCGAAAAGATATATGGCATGATTCGAGATAATCTGAAAAGAGAAATATCTCCCTTGCTAGGGATGTGCATTCAGGTAATTTTAATTGTTTTATTTCTTAATGTTGGAAATTAGCATGTACTAACTGGTATGTTAAATTGAAGGCACCAAGAATATCTCGAGCGAGTCTAGTGAAGGGATCATCACGTTCAGTTTCTAGTACAGCTCAGCAAAGCCTAATTGCTCATTGGCAGGGAATTGTGAAGAGTCTTGGAAGTTTCTTAAATATTTTGAAAACAAATCATGTTAGTGGAACTTCTGTATCTACTAGATTTCTTTTTCTTCCTTCTTTATTTTCCTACTAACTTTGAAATGATTTCTAGGTGCCACCATTTTTGGTTCGTAAAATTTTCACACAAATATTTTCATTCTTCAATGTTCAGCTATTTAACAGGTATTCTTCTTTTCTTATCTTATTATTATGTCAATATGCACGTAGAAAATCCTAGTGTTTTTTTACTCTACTTGATGATGCAGTCTACTTTTGAGGCGCGAATGCTGTTCATTCAGTAACGGTGAGTATGTCAAAGCAGGATTGGCTGAAATCGAACACTGGTGTTACAATGCAACTGAAGAGGTATTCCCAAGGTGATAAATTTAGTTTTCTTTTATATGTTTATTATATAAAAGACAGAATTGCAGTATGCAGGTTCAGCTTGGGATGAACTGAAGCATATAAGGCAGGCTATTGCATTTCTGGTAAAGTATTTGTCTTAGGATTTCAAAGTTCCGAAGATTTATATGTTCTGATAAATCTCTGTTTACAAGAATCTGTAACCCCATTCAGGTTATACATCAAAAGCCAAAGAAAACCCTGAATGAAATAAGTCATGACCTCTGCCCAGTGAGTCATATATGTTTTTTGTTAGGTTACAATACGACGTAATTTACTCTACCATTACAACTAGCAATTATGATTTTTGTCCACAGGTTCTTAGCGTACAGCAGTTGTATCGGATTAGTACAATGTACTGGGATGACAAGTATGGAACACATAGTGTCGCTGCCGATGTAAGTTTCTATCGATGTAATTACTTGATTATCAGCCTGTCTTGTATAAAAAAATAATTATAATAGTTATAGTGTTAATATGCCTTAAATGCCGTCATTCAGGTTATATCTAGCATGAGGGCGTTGATGACTGAAGAAAACAATGTAGTGAGCAATTCTTTCCTGCTGGATGACGATTCCAGGTTAGTTATCATTCAGCTCTTCCTTTTGATATTAAATGTCTAACATATGATGATACGAAATATTAAAAAATATTTGACCAAGTATACTGGTTCATACTGATCGGGGATATGTAGTGGGTATCTTGTAGTCTTTAAAACACGTTGATGTTTTCCATTTTATATACTACAATTATTTTGAACTTGGCGTACAAACTTATGACTGCTAATTTAGAAGTGCATCTGCAAAGGAGAGATCCAGATTTTCTGCATCTATGTGCCTAATTTTTGAGATCTGCAGAATCTGTAATCTACTTATCACACATATATACTGGCATTCTATTCTAATGACTATTAGATAACTTATGGCTGCTAATTTAGAAGTGCATCTGGAAAGGAGAGTTCCAGATTCGTTAGCTGTTGACAACTAGAAAACTCTATATTAATGTAATTGTGATGGTTTTTCATGGTTTATATTTATGCAGCATTCCATTTTCAGTAGACGATATATCAAAATCAATGGATCAAATAGAAATTTCAGACATCGAGCCTCCACCTCTAATTCGTGAGAACTCGGGATTTAGCTTTCTGTTACCACGTATTGAGAATCACTGACGTAACACTTTCTTGGTAGACGGTTCTTGGTCAGATCTCGCCATTTTAGGCGATAATTGACCAACTTTCTGGTGGACCGGCGATAAGAAAAGTGTTATGTTCTGAGAAAATGTGGCCAACAGAAAAACATGGTTGAGGAGATACCATTGACCTGCATTTGCTCACCTTTTTTCAGTATTTTGTAGCATGTTGTACAAATAGAAATATATTTTTGGTTGTACATGCACATCTCATTTTTAGCAATCAATGCTAAATTAGTGGCTACATGGGTTCATCAGTTTGATTAGTTGAAAACAGTAATGTGAATAATAGCAGTCTTTTTTGCCAGTTGTGTTTCCCACTTGGTTGCAGTAACCGCACTTGTTATTGGTTATTAGGATGAATCTTGATGTTCACCTTCGGTGTTCAAGATCGAAAAATCATACCATGTCCGGGACCTTTTATCAACAATCAATAGTTCAAATGGGTTTTCAAGATATACACAAATTATTCTTGGTGTACTTTTTAGTGCTATTCTATATTTGCTTCATGTAAGCCTGTTTGGTAAGGCATTGAATGTCTGTTTGGTAAGAACACTTGCTGAGGTGTCAGGCATCTGTTTGGTCAATGTAAAGGCCCTTGACCAACAACAATTCTATAGACCTCTTGGACAATTTATTTGACCAAGATCCTAAATAAGATTGTCACTACAGAGTTGAGTTTTAATACTGATTTCTAGTTAAAGTTTACAATTACTTAGGGATATATTTTTAAGTGTATATATAACTGAACTGAAATATACATCCAGGCATGAGGCTCTTGCAAGTAAGACAAAATGGACGCTGTTAATCAGACTTTCAAATCAACAATGGAGATCAATCACTTCATGAGTTTATCAGTCATTTTGATATATGAGTTATTACATCTGGATATTAATAACAATACTACCAGATATTGGGAAAGTGACGAGATCAACTCAATATGTACTGTTTGATACTTTAGTAGAAGCTAGTTGTCTGCAAACCACAAATAACCAAATACCGTAAGCTCGATTACCATAACATTTGCAAAAATCAAATGATACATTGATTTTCTAATTTTGCTCAATATATAGTGAGTAGATCCGTACTCCATGTCTGAAATACAGCACAAACAATTTTAGAACTTCTTCACTAATCACTATGCTCATGGTTGCAAAATCAACTCTAAAATATTGTAAGTTGAAGAAGTAGAAGAAATTAAAGTTAGCCTGTTGAAGTACCTAACATTACATCTTTTATTGACTGAAGCTCCTGGATGACACTATTAATATCCATTCTATGTTTTGGTAGCTCCATGGAACATGCCATTCCAAGTTCAAGCATCATACCCAACACTCTTCCTTTCTCATAAAACTCGATTCATCTCCATTATTGTTGAGAGATGGTGAAGGATCATCACAATGATCCATAAGAAGTATTGGATCAACAATCTCAAACATTTGATAACCCATGGCTGTGCTAGCATAGTTATGAAGGTTGACACCTTCTTTGAACATGGCATCTGTAGGCCTTTTACTTGTCACCACCTCCAACAACAAAACACCATAACTATCAATATCTCCATTTGTTGATACTTTGCCACCGAGACCCTATTCTGCAATGATCACCTTTTGCATTAGAAAAGAAGTAATTAACTATACTGTGGCACTCAGGATTACATATTTATAAGCACTTTTCTGCTTAAAAATGAGCAAGTGCCAACATCCTTATGTTTATGTGATTTTTCCTTCTAAAATAGCATATAAATATTTTTCAAATGGATGTTTGGATTTGCTTATCTACTGTAAAAACAACCAATAAGCAAATAATTAGCACTTAAATAAGCAATTCCAAACGCCACCCAAATACAGTATAATACATATATATTAATAAGTTAATGAACTACAGAGAGCCATTACTGTCTACCTGGAGCTGCATAGCCAACGGTTCCTCTAACTGCAATCGAGCTGCTATTGTATGGTTTTAGATAGATTGGAGAATTTTTGATAGCCTGAAATCACCAACATGTGCAACCATCTCTTCATCAAGTAGAATGTTACTCGGTTTCTAATCACAATGCACAAAGGTCCTACCATTATGGTTGTGAAGATAGTCAAGTGCATAATCCACATCTAAGGCAATGCATACTCTCTGAAGAAGACTAAGTTGAGGAAGCTCAGTTTCATTAAATTGTGTCCTTCTAGTCGAATGTAACCATCTATCCAAGCTTCCATTAGGCATGAACTCATAAGCAAGAGCTTTGAATTCGTTACCTTCAAAATCAAACCACTGCAACAAGTTATGACCTACACTAAGTTTCTATGTCGGGCATGTCTCAATACGTTGCACTCAGAGATAAAACTCTTAGAACCTGCTTGGTGATAAAGATTTAGAACTTTTACCGCAACAATCCCAACATCCAAATCCAGTTTTCCTATATAAACAGATGCAAAACTACCCTTGCCAATCACGTTGTTTAGAGAAAATCTGTCAGTTGCATTATATAAGAAACCTTGATAAGGGGCATCTCGTATAATAACCCAAAAATTTTATAATGTTTATTTATTTAATTAATTAAATTATATAATATGATAATAAATTATTATTGTAAGTAATATAATGCTCATAATTATATTTATAACAACTAAACTGAATCCATACTATTAACTAACATTAACGATTAATAATTATTTTATGATAATGAAATTTAATAAAGGAAACAATATCATGGACAAGCTCAAACATTTAGTAGAAAGCGGTTACTAATTTATTGGGAAAGCTTTCCTTCTATATTATTTCCCAAATCACTCATTCACATATACAAATACAAATACAAAAACCACAACCAATGAAAAGAACGTAACCCTTAATACAATACTCAATGGCAGTAAGGAAAAGGGTGATTGGTATACATCGGGTTGAACGTGGGAAGGAGTTTCGTGAGTGCGATCGGTATACATCGGGTTCATCATAGGTAATTCTTGAACCGTAATTGTATGTTAATCTTGTATTACTATTTATTTAACAATTAGCTATTTAATCCATAGTTTTATTTAGGATCAAATAATAAAATGTGTTGATTAAACTATTGTTTTCGTTAGCACTTTGCGAGTCTAGAAACACGTAGTTTGTCAACTGTTACACCCAGATACCAAGCATTTTTTTATAATTTTCTTATGTATATAAGTTCATAAAAGTAGATAATAACCAAACAACCTAATTTAAGTTTTAGATATCAAAGCAACAGAATTAAAGTAAATAGTTACCTAAAATCTAGCGTGATCAATACTCACTACTAAAATAAAGAGTCTATACTAACTATGGCTAGTTACATGTATGAAACTATCTTCTAATTCATCAATGTTGTATTCTAAGCAACCTCTTTTCCTTTGACACTTTATCCAACAACATCCTTGCCTAAGGACACATATCACACACGAGGGGTTAGCTAATAAGCCTTGTGAATACACATATTTATCGCTGAAATCACAACATTAGTACTATAAAATGTTTAATTAAACAAGAGCTAAGACTTTATATAATAGTGCTATCACCAATAATTTGCCCGGTGAGCGGGAAACTCACACGCGCATTCTAGTCCGGTAGGGGAGACTCACATATGCTATAAACATGCTAACACAAATGCAATGGATCCATGCAATCTAACAACATAGCTAAGTCATACTAAGCACTACAAACACAAAAAGTTCACAATCAAATAACTAAACGAGATCGTCAACTTATCAAGCTTGAAAGTACTTACTACACTAATATTATTAGATCATACTTTTAAATGCACTCAAGTGCCAAAAAGTTCACAACAACGATAACTAGTGTAGTTGTAAACTTTCCGTACTCAATTGCACTTAGTACTACCAAAACAATATATATTTAACGAACATTTAAATAAAATAGTAACATAAACACATTTTGATATATGTCCCCGTTTTAAGAAAAATCGTGTAACTCACCTTGAAACTCCTTCGATACAAGTTGAGTCGTATCAAGTGCTACACTCACTCTATCCCCTATAATCAATTTAAATGAACTATAATTTAAATAAAATAGTAATATAAACACATTTTGATATATGTCCCTATTTTAAAAAAAATTGTGTAACTCACCTTGAAACTCCTTCAATACAAGTTGAGTCATATCAAGTGCTAAACTCGCTCTATCTCCTATAATCAATTTAAATGAACTATAATTAATAGGCTATCATTTCCTATACTTATAAGCATGTCTTAATACTCTATGTACATATAATTTATTGACTACTGTTTTAATCCTATCCTTATTCATTTGCTAATAATTTAATTAGCCAGCCTAAAGTAATTAATATAATTCTGTAAATAAGTGTCCTTGACTTAGACATGTTTATTTAGAATTTAGTTTAATAATATTATGATTAAAGGCTTTATGATCTAAATAAACCTTGACTAAGAACTTGTTTGTTTCTAAGGGCTAATATTGTTATAGTGTCAAGTTTGAGGGAATAATTTGCAAATATTAAATGACACCATTGACATTTGCAGCCACATTCCGTACGACATCTTCATTCATCATTCTTTATTTTATTATTATTATTTTGTTGTCTTTTTCCGATTTGCTTACGGATGAACATCGCAAATATTGATCTCTCTTACTATTTGTTCAATAATTTTATCCTTTCTACAAAGCTTATATAAACACACAGAAGGTTTAAAATTTGTTACCTTTGAGCTCTCTGTTCTTCAAAGCTTAAAACTCATTTCACCGGTCAATCTTGAACTCACCGGAATTAATGGTGTGGTCACTGTTATTTATGTATGTATCAACAAGCAACAAAACTCAGCTAAGAAACAATAGATCCAATATTATAGAGCTTAATGTTGGTGCATGTTTTGTGACAACAGCTCTTATTTTGTAATAGTTAGCTTTGTAATTAGTTTTGTAGTTAATATATGTATTTATTAATAACTTAAGCCTTTTATTTGTATTTGTGTAAGTTCGTACGAACCTACATGTTCGTACGAACCTAGGATGTTTGTACGAACATGGTAAGTTCGTACGAACTTAGCTGTTTAGTTCGTACGAACTTAGCTGAGTATAAATACTAAGTTGTAACACTTCATTTGCACGCTTTTGAAACTGATATATTCGAATATACTGTGCTAGGTTCGAATACATACGAATATACATTGATAATACTATTATTACACTTGTTTAATTGTTGTTTAGTGTATTAGACCATTCCGCAACCTAATACACATTGCAATCTCGTTTGGATCCATTCAAAGGGGACTTACAATTGGTATCAGAGCTAAACAAGTATTTGTTTGGGTTCGGGATTCGAAAAACACAAAGTAAACAAATTTGAGAGTGTTTTGGAAGATAAAAGTTGTACTTTTGGCTTCCTTGTGTGTTTGTGATTCATATTTTTCAAGTTTCATTCAATTTTGACGGTTGAAACTTCTTAGATCTGAGTTTTTGCTCAGATTTGAGTTTGAACAGCAAGTTCGTACGAACAAGAAAGTGTCGTACGAACCTATAAGTTCGTACGTTTGAATTTTGAAAGGGTTGACCTGAAGTTTGACTTATACGAACCTAGATAGTCTTCGAACTTAGTAAGTTCGAATAAATCTAAGTTCGTACGAACCTAGTGTGTTTGACTAGTTGACTTTCTAGTTTGACCTTTGTTGACTTTTTTGCTTGACTTTTGTTGACTTTCTTGAAAAATGTCTAACTTAAGCAAGATGATAGAAATGGATCATGAGGTGGGTAAATCCGCCTCACCACCGAAACTTCTCAAGGGAGAAGACTATTTCTGGTGGAATGATCGATTTGAGTCATTCGCCAAGTACAATGATGTAAGAATGTGGATTTGCATAAAAGATGGATACGAAGCACCAACTTATGAGTTTGAGGGCAAACAGAGAGTTGTGCAATATTCGTCTTTGAAAGAAGAAGAACGTAAGATGTATGAAGCAGAGAATAAAGCATTGCCTGCTCTTACAATATGTTTGCCATAGGAGATCAAACACACGTTCAAGAAATATGACCTATCTAGAGAGCTTTGGTTAGCTCTGGAGAAGAGGTTCGAGGGGAATGATCTGATAAAGGAAGGTCGTGCGGAGCTGCTTACAAAACAGTTCTATGTATTCAAGCACTTGAAAAATGAAACATTAGAAGAGATTATCACTCGATATTATCATCCAATGACAGAAATGGAAGGTTCTGGCCTTACATTTTCTGACACCATGAATAATAACAAACTTCTTGAGGCTCTACCATCAAAGTGGGACATTTACACCTTGATGATAAAGGAGATTAGCAATTATAAGACTCTCACGCTTGATGAAGTGATGGGGAAACTGCGTGTCTACGACTTGAGCATGCAGAGGAAAGAGACTGGATCCGATCAGGTTCAAGATCCCAGCGTTTACCACGGTAAACGGTCTGATTCCGTTGCATCTACAAGTAATGGAGTTGAGCCTTTTATACTAGTGAGGCTGAAACGGACTCGACTATCAGAAATTCTGGTAGCAATGTCTTTTACATTGCCTCATCAGAAGACTCAGGGATTGATAGGAGACCAAAAACTGGGACAACAAGTGGTATTAAATCAATGCCCATGAGCATCAAGTCAGCGGAAGAGGAAGTTGCATTACTTGCCTCTTTCATAGCCTCGCGTGAAAACTTCATCAAGGGTAAGATCAAGGATCCCGAATTAATAAACGAGGATTATGATCAATTGGACCAAGATGATTTAGAGGAGATGGACTTGCAATGGCAAATGACCATGATAGCAAGAAGAGCTCAACGATTCATGAACCGAACTTGAAGAAAGTTCGTTAGTAGCAAATTAGGATTTGATAAGTCCAAAGTTAAATGTTATAACTGCGATGGTTTCGAGCATTTTGCTAGGGAATGCCAAAGACCTAAGAGGGAACAAACTCCTAGTCATAGTGATCAGAGACATTACAGTCAAGGTTCCTCTGGTAACAACTAGAGCTCGGGAGGTATTCAGACCTCAAGAGCTTTGGTGGTTCAGTCACAAGAAGGAGCGTATGACTGGAGTTCTAAAACTGAAGAACCACAAACATTCATGGCCTCCATTGATGCAGAAAAGGAGGAGAGCAATGCAGGATCTGATTCAGAAAAGAACACTGCGACTGAAATGGAGGATGAGGTGCCAGCTGATGAAAGAAGGATCAAGCAATTGAAGTCAACTGAAGACATCAGCTCACAGGATTTCACTGCATACATGGCAAATCTAGATACTGAAAAGCACAAGGTACTACTCAATCTAGATTTGGTTGTTAAAGCATGCGTTCTGTGACAACCCTCGAAAATCGGTACTTTCCGTACACGTTAAAATCATGCATTCTTACGCTAATTCCATCTTTAATGAAATCAAACTTGATTTAAACCGAGATAAGTCTAGCACTAGCCCACATTTGCACATTTTGGTGCACACTACTATGATGCTTGATGCATCTCGTTATGTGATTATGAGAATTACAAAATAGATCGGATGATTCCGATAAACACGAACGTTGGTGATAAGCATTTCCTAAATAACGTAAAGCTAATTAATAATGGTTACTTACCTATACTATTATGATAGGACTTAAGACTCAACATTTCAAAAGGCTTATATCAAGCACACACTTAAGCTCATAATCATGAACCAAGCAACCTAGTAGGTCAAGAAGCATTACCAAGCAAGTAGACACTTAGCTAAACTTGGAAATTAATTCCAAGCAAGCTAGCATACATGACGATTTAGTCAAGAATGCAGATTTCATTCCTTTCCTCCCTTCTCCTTATCTACGTTGTCTTCCATGATCTCCTCTATGATTACTTACTCAAATCACCTATCTACTTACTTGTTTGACAACTTAAAATCATAAGCATCAAGGCAACTAGCTCAAATTTAATCCAAGCAAGCTAGCACTATAACACCCCTTAAATTACCTCAGGGTTAAAATAGTAATTTGACTCGGAAGCGATGGATAAAAGATAATATTATAAATTATTTTACAAAATGACCATAGATTTTTCGCGAATTTACAATATTAAAATATTGCTGAAACAAAACATATAATTGTTATACAAAATCCACATACACGTTAATTTACAAAACATTCATAAACATATCAGAGTGATGGCACGTGTCAAACATTCTTCAAAACCACCTTCCTGCCCAACCCACAAAGACATGCATAACCTGCAGGAAGGGAAATGGTGGGATTAGCACAAAGCTAAGTGAATGAATGTACAACTAACAATTCAATTCAGCATAACAATCTGTTTACATTAAGCACAGTAAACACATAAACTCAAGAGGATCGGCGGTTACTGAGGAACCCTACAGCCGCGGTGGCCCTCAGTAACACTTACCCACAATCTGTAAAGGCCCATACAGAATAGACCGATAACTTGGCACTACAACACAACAACACAGTTTCCAGCGACAACACATGTATCTGGAACCTGTGTTGAACACAGTAGTAACCAGGTCCAATCGCAATTGACCTCTGAATAACACAGATGCCCGAAGGCCAAATATGCATAACAAGCAGATATATTCAATCGTAACTCAGACTAAATAGTCAATCAAGGTTTACGTTACTTGTTGTAATCACACCATTACAACTAACTCAAATTATGAGTTGCAGATCCACTCACCTGACTGCTACCGTTCACTTCTCAGAATTCTTATATTACTGAGTCTTTGATTGATCTGAGAATACAACAGATAATGAGTTAGTAACTCACCGTGAAATCGTATAACATGTCTCAATGTATATTATCCAGATAATAAACAATTATCAAGTTTAAATCATCATAATAGCACATTCTTACAAGCAGGTAATTCCCTGAAGTCTAAGGAAATAAGAGTTCAATCTGGAACGAAACTCGAAAATCCCAGAACATCATTTACAAACTGAAAAATGCCATTTTGAAGCCCAAGACGACCCCGAAAGGCCAAAAACTTACAGGGCTATGGTACATAGTCTTGATTAATTGATCGATTCCGAGTGACCATGCGAATTTCATCAAAATCTAATTTTTAGTAAGATTTTCACAAAACTTAGTAACACTTACGCATTTTCAAAATCTGCAACATAAAAAGCGATATTGCCAATATCGCCCTAGCGATATTGCCAATATCGCCCTAGCGATATTGCCAATATCGCCCTAGCGATATTGCCAATATCGCCCTAGCGATATTGCCAATATCGCCAAATCACTAGCGATATTGCAAGCGAAATTAATCGCGATATTACCTGCGATATTGGTGGCGATATTACCAATATCGCCTAAACCAGTTCATCTGCGTTTTTGCAGAAAACTGGGCTGATTTTACCAAAAATTCTCAAATCTCAATCTTAACAGCGTTTTACCACAAATTAAACGTTCCAACACTTAGTAAACACATAAACAAACACTCTAAATGCATCAATTTAACATAAAAACACATAAATGAATTTCCAATCAAAATTCTCTTATTTCTAAAACCCAAAAACTAAAAACTAATTAACCTTTGATTCTTTGCTTAAAACCACAAAAACGAATTGCAGGACTAACCTTTGATGAATTCCGAATCTAATGATACTATTTGGAGGTGTTTTGGGCTTGATTTGAGCTTCAATTGTGCAAGTGTGTGTTTTAGTGTGTGTTCTTGGTGTTCTTGGTGTTTTGTGTGTGTTCTTGAGATGAAAGATGAAGATGAAATGAAGAAATGAGCTGATTTCCAGATTTGTGATATATATATATAATGATTTACGTATACTACGATGTATTATTATCATTAATCTAGCACACGATGGTATTAGTTATAATAGTTAGGCTAATCCGTATTTTAAACTAAAAATACCATAATTCCCATTTAATCATTCCTAACAATTATCTAATCAAACATTTCATATAATTTAATTCAATTAAATAACGTAAATAAGGAAATGAATTTACCGAAAAATACTAGACCGATGGGGAGGATGTTACAAGCACATAGCTCAAATTTAATCAAGCAACTAAGTAACTAGCTTAAATTAATTCCAAGCATGTTACTTGAAATTGAAATGAAGATTTCCTTGTCTACGTAGCCCTTTTCTCCTCCATACATTCTCCTCTCTACTAGCTTGCTTACACCATCTTGGCAAGTTGCTTGATGGGACTAAGCACCTCCCATCACACCCTCCACTTGCCTTGCTATTAAGTAAAGAAAAGAGATCAACTAGTACACACGTACACTTCACAATCCACATTTCAAATCTGCATTTTCCCCTCATTCTCTCTTAACTTACAACCTCCTTCTTCATCACCATCCATCATCCTTCATCTATCATCAAGAACAACCACCATCTAACCACCCTAGAACCACCATACAATCACCATAAGACCACCATGGAACCACCATAAACCACCACCATTTTACATCATTCTCATCACCATTTAAACTCTAGTTCAAGCACCTAAAGGAAACTAGTTCATTTGAGTATTTAAAAGGAGTTTTGGGTTGAAGCCTTCAAGTTCTTCCTCTTCTTTTCTTTCCATTTCATCCTAACATCATTGTAAGGAAACTTCTCCTTTTGATCTTTTCATTCCCTACATATTTAAGTGTTTTGATGTTAGGTGTTCACTCTCATGTTTAGATCAACTAGATGTATGTTAAACTAAGTTAAATTTGTTTCAAATGATCATGAACTAAATGGTAAGAAGAAGAGTACCTAACATGTTTGATTTGTCAATGTTGTGTATTAAGAGATGTTTTATAAGTCTTAAAATGAAAATGGTGAAAGGGTTGGTTACACACTTGATGTTGAGCACATATGTAGATTGAAATGATTTGAAAGTGCTAGAACAAAAATGTATTTAAACTCGTGAATAAATCCCAAACCGAACGGAAAACGATTTCAAAATGTGAAACGTAACGAGTGTTTTAAGATGAGAATCGAAAGCCTAAAATGTCACATTTGGGATTAGAAACATATTAAGTCTTATTAAAATGAAAAAAAGTTGGTTTGAATATGTTAAAAATCGTTTTGAAGTTATTTTGTCAAAAACAGGGAAATGGCCGGATTTGGCCTTCACCCGGACGCGTGAGCAATTCACCCGAACGCGTGGAGCCAAATCCTTGGCCTTACCCGGACGGGTGGGCTTCTTCACCCGGACGCGTGAGCTCTAATTTTAGCCTTACCCGGACGGGTGAGCCTTCACCCGGACGGGTGAATTAACTGAGCTGAACTTCTGTGCACAATTACCCGGACGCGTGAGGTTTACCCGGTCGGGTTAAGCCTTACCCGGACAGGTGGCTAGGCCACCCGGACGGGTGACCTTTATTTCATTTAAAAAATTCATCGATTACCAAAATTTAAATTTAAACTTACCTCCGAGTAATTTTAGTCTAAGAAAACTTTCATTTTGCTCACGACATTTTCGGGACAATTTTGGAGGGAAAATCAATAACGAGACCGATTTGAATTCTAGGAAATGAGTCTTTTAATCCATACTTACTATGAAAGTATGAATACTTAACCCCCACCTTGAATGACAAAACAACGATGGTTTCAAGAAACACACATATATTTGTATACAAAACTATCACCAACGGGTCGTATACTTTGCGAAACCGAAACACATTTCCAACATACTAGTTGAATGAACAACTGGCATGGATATGCGGGTAGCTATCTACTTATATCAACCTAGGTGTGCGGGTAGCTACCTACTATTACAAATCTAGATATGCGGTTAGCTATCTACTTACACAAATGACCTCATGCATTTAGGGCGCTGGGAGGCTTTTTGGGCAAACACTCTTAATACTTGCTAGCACTCACATAAGCTCACCAGGTGAGTTCACAGCCCTATTTTACTACTTTTACTGCTTTCTAAATTTAGGGTGAAAAACATATGTACTGTTTACATACAAACTGTTTTCATGCGATGATTGAAAACCTGACAATGAATCCTTGTGCGAACCTATGTTAAACTAGTTGCAGTGCATAGAAGTCCTCATGACTACAAACTGTAACCATTAGCTAGATGACGCTAGCCACCGAATATGCGAATAGTACTATTGGGATGACATCCCTCCCACTTTTGTTAGTCATGCTAACTGCCGACTATATGTCGAGACGAGGAGCGTATATTTTAATGGTCCCAGGCAAAAACAACAAGAAGTCGTGCTTTGGTTATAGGCCTTGGTGTCGTCACTTAAACTCGTAAGGTCTTGCAAACCTTCAGGGGATCACGATTAGCTATTTATTATTTTAAACTGCATATCATCGTACTACTTGCCACGGATGGCACAAAACGACTTGTGAAACATTTACTAAACTTTTGGTTTGAATGACGATGTATTAAACTTGTGAATTTCACTCAACAATTTTGTTGATCCTTTTAACTATGTTTTTCAGGGAATTAGCAGCGAAGTAAGATCATGCATGCATACTTTTGGGACCCTTGCTCACCACGATGAATAGGATGTCATTCTTTTGATAAATATTGAAACTATGATTTGTGATTAAAATGTTAATCATATTGTTTTGTTAAACATCTATCTTTTGTAAACACGATGAACATGTGACCGTGTTATTTAAACTATTTATGGCATTCTAAGTATATATTTGCGATAATCATATGCTCTCCATTTACTTGTCGAACTGAACCTCATCACGCCCCGTGCTTCCGCATCTGCTCAACCGAGACACGATTTTATTGGGGTGTGACACGTTCTTTGTACTAACTTTCAGGAACAAGCTAAGAAGTTGGTAGATACATCTGATATGATAACATCTCAACTAAAGTCTCTAAAAGAAGAGAACACTATTTTGAAAATCAGGAACTATGAGCTTTTAAACAAATCTAAATCTGAGAAAGCAGATATGAAAATTTTAAAAGATAGGATACATGAGCAAAGTATAATAAATGACTTAGCTCATGAACATATCTTAGATTTAACTAACCTATCTGCTGATAAAGAAAAAGAGATGGCTGATGCTAAGGTTAGGATAGTAGACCTTAATAGAAAATTATAATTAAGAAAATTTTCTATCGAAACCTTAGTTAACATGCTTAGTGTTTAGAAACAATTAGGTGATCATAGGGGAATGGGTTACACTGAAAGTCCACCCCCTTTAATCACAATTATACTTATATTTCTGATGTTACTGAGATTTCAACACTAGATGATTCTGTCAATCACTCAGTAGTTCCAGGTCTAATGCAATTTGTTAGACCTGCGAAAGCTGAAACCGTAAACAAACTGAAACTATCATCTTGCTTCGATAAGGGTAAACAAACTGAAACTGTCTCCTCTCCAAGTTTGTCTAATTTGGACGATCAAACGATTCAAAAGGCCTTAAATAGGGCCTTCGTGAAATGTTCTTTTTTCACGTGCCATCAAAAGGGGCATGTTGCAAGTATTTGTCCAATCAAGGGCAAAAGTGGAAAGTCACAGGTGAAGAAAGACCAATCACCTATGAAATCTATTTCGTCTCCGAAAAGGAGAACATCTCCTGAGACGACTAACATACAACAGAGACTGTCCAGCAACAATGCAGGGACATCTGGGAGAAATGGGTTGGGATTTAAGAGAACTTCAAGTTCTCAAAGAACACAACCTTCTCAAAAATCTGTGAAGTTCACGACCAATGACAGTATTAGGAGCACTACTCCTATTGCAGGAAGCTCTCATGGACAGTCATCTAGGTCGAAGACTCCACAGAGATTTCAAACTCCTAACAGTATATTTACTAACCCGAATAGTAATAATAGGAATTATAATAATTCAAATTATAACTATCCTTCTAGGGCTAGGTCTACTTCAAACCCAAGACCTGTTAATCCGAGACTTTTCCAAAAGTCTCCCGAGCGAAAGCCTAATGGCAGTTCCTCCCATGCTCCAACGAGTTCCTCCCATCTAGCTCAATTGAGAAGAGTAATGGATACTTGAAGGAATTGACATTCGTTGATGAGAATGGCCGACCCAAGACCGTAGTGGCTTGGGTCCCCCAGTCTGACTAATTGTTTTCAATTTATGTGCAGGAGTTAATCAGACGGGCTACAAACTGGTGGTATGTAGATAGCGGTTGCTCCAGACACATGACAGGAGAAAAGCAGCTTCTTGTGGACTTCATATACAAGAAGGGAGGATATGTAAACTTCGTTGGAGCAAAAGGGGGCCAAATCACAGGATTAGGCAATGTAACCAATTGGAAGATAATATTAGAGCAAGTCAACTATGTTGAGTAGCTAAAGTATAATCTTATGAGTGTCTGTCAGATTTTTGATAAAGGACATCCTGTCCATTTCACAAATAGAGAAGCACTTATATTAAAACCAGGATCTGTCATTCTAGAAGAATGGATAGTCATGAGGGCCCCTAGAAAGAATGATACGTATGTGATGGACATGAGTGTTACTGAATCTGTTCAGGAGTCAACATGTCTTATATCCAAAGCATATGAGAATGATTTACAATTGTGGCACCGGAAAATGGCACACTTGCACTTTAGAAAGATGAATTATATAGTCAGAAATCGACTAGTGCTAGGTGTACCAGTGCAGAGGTTTGGACTAGAGGACAAATGTGTGTCGTGTCAGAAAGGAAAATAGCACAAGAAACCTCATAAGTCAAAATCTCAAAATTCCATTACCTCAGCTTTTGTCCTTCTTCACATGGATCTGTTCGGTCCTGTGAATGCACAGAGTATAGGTGGTAAACATTACTGCCTAGTTGTCACTGATGACTTCTCTCGTTTCTCATGGGTATTCTTTTTGGGAACAAAGGATGAGACAGCTGAAATGCTGATGACATTCTTTACCCAGATTGAACATCAATATGGTCGAGGAGTTAGGAAAATTAGAAGCGACAATGGCTTAGAGTTCAAAAACTCGGCGATGAATGTCTTTTGCTTAAGCAAAGGTATTCAGCATCAGTTTAGTGCACCCTATGAGCCACAACAAAATGGAGTCGCTGAAAGAAAGAATAGAACATTAATTGAAGCAGCAATGACAATGCTGGCTGATTCAAAGCTTCCCGTCATTTTCTGGGGAGAAGTAGTGAATATAGCCTGTCATGTACTTAATAGGGTTTTAACTGTTAAAAGGCATAACAAAACCTTACTGGTCTTGAACCATTAAGTGTTCATTGTACACTGTTAAAGACCAAAAATCAACCAAAATTTGGTGAAAAGGCTGACGGAGGACTTTTCCTAGGATATGAAGCCGGATCTCCAAACAAAAGGGTCTTTAATAAGACAACTGGAAGAGTTGAGATTGTGTACAACATACAAGTTACATCTTATACTCCAGCTGTACAAACAGGACCAGACCCACCCCATTTACTTACTTGTCAGATTATTTACATTCGCTTAATACTTTTGGTTATACAGTCCTTTTGGTTCGAATCGGACTTACCTTAGCTATACTATTACATTGACAGGGTTCACTGCCCGGTTGTGTGATAGTCTAATTTCAGTAGTTCTTAGTTTATAAATTTTATAACTAGTGTTATTGCACGAATTGTGCTTGCTGCTTCTACATACTACATATGGCAGGAAAGGAATGATCGGTTATTCATCCGTGTCTCAGCTTTATGATGTTATTGTTGCTACTGTTCGATTAAAGCCTGTTTCCCTTCGCTTTAAGAAAGTCGTGCCTCATGCTCGGATTTTATTAGATGATTGGAAGATCCTAACTTCATGTATGAGTCCAAATGGGATTTCCTTTTAAGAGTTGTACTCTTTTTTCCTTCTTCAAGGTTTTTCCTATCGGGTTTTTCTTGAGAAGGTTTTTGAGGAGGCAGTATCATTAGGATCTTTGTTCTCCCATTTGGTTGGTAGGTTTACTATTCACCTGTTCGGGGTTGGCTAACCTGTCGAGGTAGCTAATGTTCAGGCTGTGGAGGATTTGATCAAAAGATTGTATGTCTTAGTTATCCCGTACGGGTGGTGTTGGTTTATTTTCCTAGTTTGTTGGTTGTTTGTATCGAACATATTCGATACAATTGTTAGTTTTGAGCGGTGCATTGCCACTCTCTCTTCTAAATAACATTTAATAGTTTTTATAAATTTTACTGGGTATAACACTTTACTTAAAAAATTGAGTAAAATGTAAACTGTGTTTTAAATTATTTTTCTGTTTTTAGTTATTTTTCTCAAAAAAGTAAAAGTAAAGGGACTGATTTTATAATTTTATTAATATATTTTACTTTTTTTAATCAGGTAGGTGAGTATGGACGAAGCTCCTTATTTGGGAAGGGGGGAAGCATAAAAAATGGTTCTGAAATTTTGTTGTTGTTCTGGTTTTCAGTCATTATTCCTTGTTTCTCCAATCCAACCTCTTATTTCTTCATCCTTCCGAGATACTAGTCGGTACATACTCCTAATTCTTTAATTTTTATTTTAATCCTCCAAAATATAGTATACATTTGTTACTAATTCATACCTTTCAGTCTCTAATACATGCTAATGTAGAATTTAATATCTGCAACAGCAACGATTTCACACTTCACCAGTGTGTATAATTTTTTTTATAATTTGCTCGTTTGTGTATATATATCACAATATTATCCAAATATTATCCAGAACTTATTTATAAATGTTTGTTTATTGGTGAATCTGGCAGTTCTTTGTAAGAATTACACATTCGTAAAGTGAATTAAGTACAAAAGAGGATTTTGTTTTAATGTTATTATTATTAATTTATGGTGGACATAAGTTAACAATGACTATTGATATTTTAATTAGTAGACAATATTAGGATTTTAAATGTCTGGGTGGGTCCAATAAATCACATCCTACCTTTGTTATTTTCATTATGAATCATATTTTAAGTTCTCATAGCTTATTGTGTCTGATTTGTTTGGATATGAATGCATTTTAACTTGAATGAAAAAATGCACTTATTCTTAAGATGTTAGAGTGATGCTTATTTTGAACACACTTAAAAAGCCATATGCACTTAAAATTTATGCAGTCAAACTTATTATTTCTACGGCTTATGGGTTTAGTGAAATTTGGAAAAACTGACGAGTTAAATTTTAATGGTTTATGAGCTTCAGATTATGACTTTGTGTAGCTCATAAGCTCAAGTTGATAAGCTAAAGTCATAAGCTTGTAAATGTGTTTATAATAGAAATCGATTTGTCCAAGGTGTACAGGCATCGATCCAGAGAAGCAGAAGAGTAATTATTGGTTGTCCAGGAGTCTAATTATAATACTATTTACTAAACTAAATACTGATACTATATGGTAATAATGTTAGTATTTGGTAATTTCTTGGAAAGCAAGTTACTTGTTGTACAAGATTTGGATTTCTATCAATTTTTAAAGGGTCAGTAGAATAGATTTAACGTTAATGAATTTTGGTGTCTTAAACATTGGGAGATCCCTGTTTCTCGAATTACAGGAACTCTATTGTACTTTCATTATTGTGTTCTTCGTTTATTCGCCTTAATTATCAATAAGAACCCTTAACCATCACCAAGCTGGCCTAGTGGTTGGCGTCCTCATATCCTCACAAGAGGTTTCAGGTTCAAACCTCACTAGCTACACATCTTGGGGTGGCCAAGGAAAGGGATCGGAAACGGTCATGGGATACCCGGTTAGGCCACGTATATCTAAGTAAATATACTCACCCTCCTTGGGTAACCTAATAGGGAAAACCTCCTTCGTTTACTCGTTAATTAATAAGAACCACTCTCAGTTCTTATCAGTTTATCTGCTTTTCCAAGTTTCGATAAGCCTAGAAATCCTCCAAAGGTGAACTGCAATTTTAGGATGTTTATAAATCATTAGTCTGTTGGTAAACTTCGTAATGTAAATATGTAATAATGTATGTTGAATTCGAATTTAGTGAAACAATTCCTTTTATCTATTATATATTTTACGCTGTTATGCAGCATAGTTTGTTAACATGAATTAAAGTCTTTGCTTTGTGCAGAAAGATTTGTATAAGAAATATGAGTACAACGGATAATGCTACAGCTACACCGGTTTACCCTAAGTTTATACCGGTTGAACAGAGTGAAATTACTTCAGTTAGCGAATCTGATGGTATGTATACAATCAGGCAATCAGCTGAATGCATTAAATTTTTTTAACATGAGCTAAGTACTATTTTATATGTAATGTGATTTTGCAGCATTTAAGTTTCGATTGGTTTCGTATAACATTCTGGCTCAGGTATGCATATAGGTTTGTAATTTGTTAGTTGCTTGCTTTTTCTTTTTTATATCTTATAGTATTTATATTTAAAGCAATTTCAACGAAATTAATGACAAAGTTAAGGGGCACCAAGGTCTTATATGTGATACTGGGCACATATTGAATCATGCATATAATCAAGCACAAAGATTTATACTTAATTCTAAGTTATTGTAGCACATTACAAGCTCACATTTTTTCCCTTTGCAGGCATATGTAAAAAGCATAGTATTCCCACATTCTCCACCACCTTGTCTCAAGTATGTTTCTTGCTTACTTTAAATTCTTTCGTCAACACTTTGTATAAGCAGAATATTATATAAGTTATCATCATTAGATGTTTCTTTTATAGGCTAAAATATACATTAAATTTGGCGGGCTATATCACAGGTGGAAGGCTCGTTCGTCAGTAATTCTTGATGTTCTTAAGAGTCTTGATGCTGATATCTTATGCTTACAGGTTTACTTCAATCCTTTATCTGGTGCATAATTCAGGGCCACTTCAAATGCTGCATTGTTGTTCTAACATTTTTTTCACATACTTGTTTGTGTATTGAGATTTTTCTTGTAACTGTTATCAGGAATTAGATGAGTATGATAAGTTTTACAAAGGTAAAATAGAGCAGAATAATTACTCAAGCATCTACGTTAAAAGAAGTGGGAGAAAACTTGATGGATGTGGGATTTTCTACAAGCACGACAAGTATGCTTATTTTTTAGGAATAGTAAAAACATGTTTGTTATAGTGATGTACACTATTCACCCTTTTATGTTACTTATCAGATTGGAGTTAGTCATAGAGGAAAAAATTGACTATAATGATCTTGCTAACTTGGTTCTAGATGAATCATCGGGTGTGGAACAAAAAGAGAAGGCTCTTGATACTAACAGTAAAGGTACCCATCGAATAAGGTTTTTGGGTCCAATATGTACTTTCGTTATTGGACTATCGTTATTGAAAATAATGTTATTTCTTTCTTCCTTGTAGGTACAGAGAAAGGCAAGACTCCAAGGGATCTTGGAGATCCTAATGATCCATATGTACGTTTGAAACGTGATTGTGTCGGAATTATGGCTGCATTCAAGTTCAAAAAGCCTCATCAACATTATGTCATTGTTGCAAACACACATATTTACTGGTAATTGTTCTTACAGTTTTCACATTATGCTGTCTGGATTCAAACAGATCATTTACTTATTGCTGATTAGTGTTTGGAGGATTAATTTTAGTTCTGCTGCCCAGGGACCCGGAATGGGCTGATGTCAAGTTCGCACAGGTGAAATATTTATTATCACGTGTTGCTCAATTCAAGAAAATGGTATCAGAAAAGTTTGAGTGCACACCATCTATAGTTGTAGCTGGAGATTTCAATTCGGTCCCTGGAGATAAGGTACACACTATGACATTTCTTTTTGTCTAAATGCATAATAATATGACCAGGATTTAGTCTGATTTCTATTTCAGGAAACAAACTTATTTTAAATCAAAAAACAATCAAATTTTCAAAACTTTAATGTACTGTAATCTAGATGGTCTGATTACCGGTAAAAATGATGATGTCGCATCTGAAATATCTGTAAGTTTTGACCTCGTTGACTTTTTTACGGACATGGCTCTAAATTGAAAACTGGTGATCTTAGTTAATTATCTTGAAGAGTCGGGATTGAATAAGATGAATTTTCTGTTTATAAGCATTTCAGACCAACCATTTTTGGGCTCACATGTGAAAATGATAACTACCTGATTTATTGAAAAATGCAAATCACCCATAATGCCCTTAAATGATTGGTTAGAAATGTTTGTCACCATTCTCATCCAAAATTCCTTCTCTCCAGATGCATAATATTATCTCGAATGGAAGTTCTTTAAAGTTTGAATGAAACCAAAGTTTTTACCTTCATGCAAACATCTGTCAGAAGTAGCCCTTTTTGCTGAAATAATTGAATGAAAGTTGTATTAAAGATTTTAAAACTCGCTAGGCGGGGAGTACTCCTATTGGATTCTTTTACATATAAATACATAAATTTCAAAATTATATGTTTAAATATAGACTACAAACATAAACATAAACATAATTGTTTAGAAACATGAACATAAGCATAAACATACACATAATCGTTTAGAAACATAAACATAATCGTTCGATTGTTCAAATACTTCAAACATTAATATTAGTTACTAATAATGGACTCAAAACCCTTATTAGAAATCATATAAAAATATTAACCAAGTTTGACTTTGACTAAGTTGGACTGAGTAATCACTAGTTTGACTGCTTTTTTTCTGTTGACCGAGGTTGATTGACTTATTAGTCCGATTCAGACCGATTCCCAACCACATCCGGTTCCGAATACACCCAATTACTCGGCCGAGTTGGCCGATTTTTACAACTCTAGTTGTAACAGAAGTTATATCGTTAATGTTTCAGGTATACGAGTACATTGTGTCAGGTAGTTCAACTGTACCTGCACCAGAATGTTCAGAAGACCTACCCATGCCATTATGTAGTGTTTATGCATATACAAGGGGTGAACCACAGTTTACAAATTGTACCCCTGGTTTCACTGGTACACTTGATTATATATTATTCTCCCCTTCTGAGGTGATTGAACCAGTTGGTTACCTTGAGCTTCCAGAAGCAGAGTCACCCGATTTAAAAGGTGGATTGCCAAATTATTACCATCCGAGTGATCATCTGCCAGTAGGAGCTGAGTTTGCAGTAGTTTAACTTTAGATAATTGAAACCTCTTTTCAGGTCACTAGATTTTTCTTGTTGAGATTTTCTAGATCTGTATCATTCTTTCCAGGATGCAGGCTATAACTTTGGCAATAGATTATATGGATTAATATTTTTATTTAGTTAACTGAATCACTATACAAAACTTTCTATTCTGTTGTTAATTTAAGTTACGCTGTATTAAAATGTCATATATTGACTGCTAGCTATACTATGATTCCAATAAGATGGAAGAATTTAGCAAATCTTGCCCATTTTGGACCATTGGTCTTTTGGATTTCCATCTGCGGTGTTTTCTTTTAACAACAGCTTCATATCATATAGATAATAAAATAAAATAAAATAAAAAGTATTTTGTTTGAATGGGCATTAGAGTAACTATAGTTGGAGATATATTGAACCACGTACAATTTAGTAGAAAATGGTTGGATAGGAATCATATTCATTTCGATATGGCTTTTGTCCCGATGTTTGATTGTCAACCGTATGACATTTGCGAATCCGATGATCAAAAAACAATACAGCATCTTCATCATTCATTTTCTTGGGCTATTAACTAAATATGTATGCAAGTATTGTCCATCTTTTAGAAGACTGAAGAAACATATCCAATGAATGAAACTTCTATTCCACTCCTACACTTCTGACGCTTATATCAAGTTCAAGAGAGATACAGTTGTTGCAAATCACAATTTCATTTACTCATTCCCAAATTGAACATAATAAACTTAATTCAAACCTTCTTTTGTTCTTAAGTTATGCAATGCAAAGAATACAATGATACTAAATAAAGCACGTTACAGAAGCTACATACATTGTTTGGTGAAACCACATATATAATAGTACATGGTTTTAGTCACAATTGACTTTTGTTACTTTAAATGTGACCACCGAGTTGTCTCCAGCATTGCCAACAGCCATGACTATCAGAACCAGCAGTCGAGTATCCTGCTGCCTGATCTGCTGTAACATGGACATCGCCCGGTGGTCGTCTGCTGACGAGTTCTTGCAGCAGAAGATACTAGTATAAGTGCAAAGATTATAGGCAACATGAAATTAGTAACTTCTTTGTTCTTCATTTTCTCAAACTGTGTGTTAATATGGTGTGCCTTTTATATATATAGCAAGCAATTGTATATATACTTACATGGAAGAACGAGTCAAAGGGTAATAATGCGCAACTTGAAAGTATCAAAGGGAATTTCACCTGGTGGTCAAGGTAACCTAACAACCAAGAGGTTGTCAATTCGAGTCTCACTTGAGACAAAATTGTGTTAATTACGTCTTCTGATAAAAGAAAGGTATATGACTTGCAAGTAGATCTTGTTACTGATATAACACTTCAATTTAGACTTGATGTAACGTTAATATGACTTATGTATATCCTTCAACATAAATGAATGTTATTCTTAAGCAACTATTAGATTCCATAAAAGATATGATTTTTCCTCAAAGTATAACAGCTCGCTGTACATATTATATCAAACATTCACTATCAGGAAATATGTTGGTAAGAACTTCATTTATAATTTATAAAATGTTTCATGATTGGATTATATTTAATTCTTAAGATTTGGTTCAAAGATTAGTGATCAAGCCTATTTCACTTGAGTGCATGGTTTATGGTTAATCGATTCTTTACACTACAAATAATGTATGGGTCAGAACTTCTGATCTTGCTTTCTTGCCTTATAGAACTGACTTCCATAGAAGTTTAACACAGAGAAATTTCAAATTAATTTAATTCCAACCTGAACACTGCACAAAATTAATATACTAAAATATAAATTGCATACCACGAGGGGTGACCAATACTTATCCCTTTTAAGTTCTGTTCCGAGTCGTCTCCCCAAGGTCACATTCCATTTGAGTTGCCATCAATTCCTTGTCACACTTAATATTGTGCTACTTTGAATTCTGTAACTCTAATAATTAGCTCAAAGATTAGCAGCGTCTACTCTAAATGCTGTTTATTGACCATTCTATTATGAAGAAGTCAGTGATAGAAATTTTTTGCCACTCGTTCCAGCTAACCTGCAGCCTCTACTCTTTCAATTCATGTCTTTTCTAAATCACCCACAAGTTGTAGATTGATTTTTGATATAAACAGATAATTGATAATCAGGAATGTATCTGTTCCTTGAGCTCAACTTCCGACTAGTTATGTATTACCACGCAACTGTGACCGTTGAGTAATGTCCCCATAGCCGAAAGTAATGGACTACTCGGGTATCTTTCAAGTTCACCTAAAAATCATGGTGGAAGGATACTAATAGCTCACTACTTTAGGCTTAAAAGGGACTCAAATCTCCTAGACAAGTTGTTACAAACTCTCCCACTTAAACTCTTGACGTCCTCGTCAAGTGTTGGGTACAAATCTGTTTGTGCTGTTTGCAGAAGTTAGTACTGTGCTCAGACTTTATATTGTATGAAGACTTTGTACTGCTTCAGAGTTTGTACTACCTTCAAGAGTTTCTGCTGTTATCAGAGTTAGTACTGTAATGAGGAAATGAAGAGTTAATATTGTTCTAGTATTAGTACTGCTTCATAGTTAATACTATTTACATAAGTTTGTACTGCTACGATATTAATACAGTTTATGTATATTGTAATTATGGTAACAGATAGAGTTTGTGATTAGATTGATTTTGTTTCCTAGTTTGTAGGAAATATTGTTCAGGACTCTATACTCATATAAATAGAGATCCAATAGCATAGAGAGACGTACGTAAGGCTTCAAGGTGTAAACCCTAATACTTTTGTGTATTCGAATTATTGATCTTAATAATATTTAAACTTTGATTGTTAATTAAATTGTTCTATGAATTACTCTAAAGTTGTCAAGTACTATTCCGTAAGTTTCTTGATAATCAATCAAAACTATAAGTCTTGATTAGGTTAGACCGATCCTAACATCAGGTCCAAAATTATAACACTACGAGAGGCTACGGCTCTAATACCATTAATTGTAGCACCCTTGTTCCAATAATGAAACATAATGAAAGTCCCTTGTGAACTGATCCATAAGGTAACAACATGTATTAGAGTGCGGAATCCTCTAACAAACGAAACGTTAACTAAACGAGTGTCGTAAGTATGTTTAACGAGTGTCGTAAGTATGTTTAAATCGCAAAATAAGCTTTGTAGAATATAAGGTATTATATTCGAACTTGCAACAATATTACAAGAGTATTCGAACTTCGTTTGCTGAAACTAAGTCTTTCAAAACGTTACAATGAATAATTTCGAACTTCTATCTATAGACAGCTAAGTTCGTACGAACTTTTCGTACCTACTCTAAGTTCATACGAACATACAGGTTCGTACGAACCTACAAAAATACATAAACAAAATATTCATTTAAATTAACAACATAAACAAATTACAAAACTAACTATTACAAATACGAGCTGTTGTCATACATTATGTACCAACAGACTCCCCCTTGACAATAGTTCTATTTGTCTTCTGTCTTCTTTGCTGTAGTCGATCTTGATTCTCGATCAGCTCTGTCGACTTCCAGCCCATATACCTTTCTTAATACAAACCTTCACCACCTTCTGACATCTTCGGCCTTCATGCCTCCAACTATCTCTGTACAAGATTTTATTTGCATGAAGCTTCATCAGATCATCCTTGGGCAAGTTTACCAAATTTAAACTGTCGTACACCCTTAGCAACACCTTTCATTCACTGTCCTCCATAACTGCTTCGGCAGTCTTGCTATCAACATACCACCACTTGAGATTTTCAAGAACGTTCTGTGGCATTTTCTACAATGGAACCCTCTTCAAGCACTTGACTGGTCTGTAGACCATCTTCATCCACGGCTTGTTAGTAATTGGATCAATCCTGGTCAGATCAGGAACTCTCTTCCCCGGCTTTGGCTTTAAATCTTCAAACTTATTCGATCTTCCTTAACGCTTAACAATTCTCTCTAAAGTAAGAGCGTAAGGATCATCTCCAATATTTACCAAGTCTAGCCAGGCCAGTTCCTTCAATTCTATCTTCAGCAACGAGCTAAAGATCTTCAGTTTGTTTTTCAAATACTGAATCCCATCATATCTTTTAATTATGAACAGTGAGTTCACTTTCATAAAACCAACTAATGATGCCTTCTTTCAGCTCGCCCGATCCTCTGACCTTTATATCACCCTTAGACTTAGTTTCTGGTTCCTTTTCCATCTTTTTAAACCACAAGTTCTTTAACTCTTCTCGTGTTGGCTCAATCTCCTTAGAATCTGATTCAACTTCAGGAGCTACGTCCTCCTCTAAGTTAATCACTTTCTCACCAACTTCATATTCAAAGACTACTTCGGTTACCGGTTGCTTTGTCACTATATGTTCATCAATATCAGCATCGACATCTGGTATGATCTCATCATCTGATCTCCAGTCTGCAACCTCTTTACTCAAGATCTCTCCTTCCTCTAACTCTGACCCATCGCTATCAAAATCATCTAGACCAAGCAACGTTTCAATAGTGTCAGCTCAGTTAGATTAACTAGAGTTTGCTCTGTTCCACTCTCACCTTGTTTCTGACTCGACTCCCCTCTGTGCTTGTGTCACTATTCTTCCAGTTGAAGAGCTAAGCAGCTCACCTTCTTTCGGTGCACTGGGATCATCGTCTTTGTCATTATTTGATTTCTTTCTCAACTCATCACCTCTACATCCTGTCATCTCCCCTTGAGCTGACTAGTGCTTCAATCGGTAGAGAAGGATCTCATTATCCCGTACTATCTCTTCTAACTTTTTATTCCGCGCCTCTAATCTTTCATTGAGAGATCTTTCATTGAGAGCCTTTAAGTTATTAACACAGATTTCTTGACTCGCAACAATTGCAGTCAAATTAGCAACCATATCCGATAAGCTTGCGATCCAACCCTGAAGATATAGAAATTTTTCGGGTTCTGAAAGATTGGCAGCAGGGTGTGACACAGGTAGTGTAGTCTGAGCTAGAGGTGGAGTGGTAGCTAGTGGTGGTGTAGGAAGTGGCAGGTGGTTCTGTAGTTGATGGTGGTGTGATAGTTGGTGCTTGTGTTTTGTAATCGGGGTTGGCACGATTGTTGTGGGTGGAGTTGTAGAGACAGGGGTTGAACACGTTCCCCGATGACCACTCCTATAGGTCGGCTTCTTTTGGTTGACTTTCTTACAAGTGATGGAGCGTCATCATCATCAGAATCGCCATCGTCTTCATCGTTCAGGACATAATCATCATTCTCTTGAACCTTTCTCTTGCCCTTTTCTTTATCAAAGAGCGCACCGGGTTTAATCAAAACAACTCTTGACCCATGGAACCCTAGAGTGGGACGGTCCTCATCTTCAGAGTCGCTAGCGGTCGCTTCACTGTCATGTTCACTAGCATGATCCAGAGTCCTCATGACATCATCCCAGGAGTGCAAGTCTTCTTCTGCCTCAGCTGTGTATCTATCAATGGCAGTAATATCAGCCTCAATGCCAACTTGAGGACCTGTGACAGACGCATCCTCATGAGCTGCAACATTAGCAACTTCAGCATTGTGAAGTACCTCATGCACAACTGCCTTAGCAATATCAGCGGCAATTGGCGCACCCTCTTGGGGATTTTCAATCTAGTGCAAAATTTCCTCAACCACCTCTAGTTGAACCTCAGCCGCCACTTCTGGTGGTGCTGGAATATTAGCAGGAGCTTGCGGAGGTAGTTTAGGAACATTTTCTTCACCCGCTCCTTGGGGCTGTGGAACATCCCACTAGCCATCATTTGGTGGCGCCACATAACCAGCATCTAGAACGGCCCCGAAGAGAGGTACTTCCTCAGGTCTGTCAGCTGCAAGTCGATGACTGCTGTGACTGAGGAAATGTCAAAAAATCTTCTTATCTACTGATGTCAGATGCACGACTGGATCGACAGCAGGAAGATTGGGAATCTACGCGTTGATAATCATCATCACAAAACGCGGATAGAGCATAAACTTGTCCTTTACATTGCCCTTTATCTGATGGTACATGTCATCGAAGAAGAACTGGGAAAAGCAGAAGGGCTTGTTGTAAATCAATGAAATCATGCAAGATTGCATTTTATGATTCATAGTATCAAACCCAGCCTTCTTTGGTCCGAAAGAGACCAGTAGTACATGCATCACATACCGCCACTGATCGTAGAGGTAGCTCTTGGTGTACTGTGTATGTGTAACATCACCCACATACCCCATGCGCTGAAAAGCGCCAGCTCTTAGTTCCAGTGGGAAGGAGGTCGGGCCATTCTCCTGAGCCTCGGTACCCAACTGCAGAACTTGCCGAAGAAACTCAGCCGTAAATGTAATGTCGACTCCATTAACCGTGGTCCTGATGACTGGAGGTTGAGGGCGGCAATCACACACTGCAATTGCCCAAAAATGACTGAGGTATTCAACCCTCAAGATCGGCGAGTGTGTCAGAGCAAACAAAACCCTCGAGCGCATCAAAAATGTCAAGATGCATCGGAATTGCTCGGTGGCGGGATCAGCCAAGTCAAAAGAAATTGCCCTTGTTGTAGAATTGCCTCACTTGATTAGCCATTTCTGCAAAATAGACAAAACACACCAAGAATAGATAATAATAATGTTAGTAATAGACATAGTTAATTTAGAACCCTGCAATGAAGATCCTACAATTTATACAAGTTATTACACATTAACGAATAAAATAATTATTTTTAAAACACATGTAAGTTCGTATGAACTTACAACCCTGTGTAGGTTCGTACGAACTTACACTTGGCTAGGTTCGTACGAACTTAATAAGTTTGTACGAAATGTAAGTTCAAACGGAAGAACACTTTTTTAATTTCAAAATTTTTGACAATGAAAACATGATCAGGCACATGAAACAGGTGCACCTAGGTGCGTTTAATCGAAATGAGCACGTAACAACAACTTTTAAGAAAACACAATAAAATCCAAATTTTAATTATGTTTAACGGTTCAAAATGTAGATAAGTTACTTACAAAGATTAGGAATATGATTTTGATGATGTTTAACGGTTTAGAAACGTCAAAAACGGATCAAAAATTGGATTTCAGTTTGAAAATGATGGAACAGTGAGTATGTTCGAAGGCCTAAAAAGTTCGAAGGGTTTTGTAAGTGAGAGGGGTTTGACTGGTTAGACCCTTTTATAGTACGAACTTAGACCTTAAAACTTACATTCGAACTTGGGCTCTAAGTTCGTACGAACTTGTACAAACTTAGCCTTAAAACATTAAACTTTTCAAATTAAAATCGTTAGCGATAACCTAAGTACATAGGCACTTAATTGATCAGGTTTTGAGCGATTAATCGAAATAAATGTAAGAAATTCCCGTAAACTAAGAACTTTTATTTAAAATAAACTAAAATAACTTAAAATTAAAATGCGAATATGAAATTGTTCATATTTTGAAACATACATTCTTTTTGAGAGTGTCACTGATACAAATATTGAATTAGCCATGATGAATACAATACACAGTTAGGAATTGAATTTATTCCATTGTTATTATGTATGTAAGTTATAGTTCACGACGATTATCGGTATTGTTGTCCAATTAAGCGTTCAACACTCAGAATTTTCAAGTACATATTTGGTTATTGTTCACGATTAGCTATGTATCTCACATTTGATATACTCTTAGAATCCAGAAAGTCCAGAATTCCATGTATCATATGTTTTAATTTTATGTCATCTTTAAAGTCAAGTCCTTTTATATTTTGAGCAATGTACTTTGGTACATATTTTAGCTATAGGACAAGACTATGGTTAGAAGCAAACAAATCAAAATCAAACTAGAGGTGACAGGTCTGTACTTTCGTACAACAGAGTGACATAGTTTGGCTAGAGACCTTGAAAACGATATTCTTGTTTCTCGGTCGAGTTTGTTCTAGTTTTAGGATACACTGACTGAGTCTAGGTCAGCATATTTCAAGATGTAGCAAAAGAAACAGTCAGTGAACCCCCCAGATGAATTTGTTTACATTTATCCAAAAACATGTATTTAGGTACAATCTATCATCTAAGAATTAAGACTTAAGTCATACATCAAAATAGAAATTGCACAGAATAATCGTCTTATTTAATGTTGATTAGGTACTTGAAAATCGTTATGTCGTATGCCTACTAATACATCGTATGATGAAGCTATTAGTTACGTTTATATTTAAAGTACTTTTTACTGTGTATGTACTACATCTAAAAGCCACTCATATATAATGTTCTAGGCATGGGTAATGATTTCGTCATTTCTTCGCGTCATTACGGTGACACTCATATTTTTATAGTTTTTCCAAACTAACTAAAAATACTAAGAAATAAAGATAGATAAAAGTTCTTAAGGAGATATGTTACTCATGATTTGTTTTTCCAGCGATCTAACAACTCAAAACTTGATTTATCAAAAGCCTTTCTATAAAAATCAGCTAGATTATCATCCCATATTTGATCTTATCTGCCCCTTAGTCGCTACATCCTCAGCTGAACTTGTAGCCTCTGAAGTCTGTGTTTCTGCAGACTAGATAAAAATATTAGTTATTAAGGGGGACCCAAGCCACCACAGACTTGGGTCGACCATTCTCATCAACAAATGTAAATTCCTTCAGATATCCATCTCGCCTTTCAAGTGACTTGGATACGTTGGAGATCTCACTTGTTGGGGGAATGCGAGGAATAATCACTAGGCTTTCTATCCGGAGACTTTTGGTAAAGTCTCTGATTGACTGGCCTTTGGTTTGAAGAATATCTAACCCTAGATTTATAGTTATAATTCAAATTATAAAAATTCCTATTAGTATTACTCTGGTTAGAAAAACTTTTGTTGGGGTTGTTAAAACGTTTTGAAGGTTTCGACCGAATTGATTCTCCACTTGAGCTTCCTGTTTCAGGGGAAGTGCTCCTTGGACTATCAATCGTCGAAACTTTTGATTTCTTACATGGACACACACTTGCTACATGTCCCTTTTGATGGCACGTGAAGCACGAATTCCTCTCCCAGACTTTCTTATGAGCGTTGAGATTCGTTTGGTGTTCCGATTCGTTTTGTTTACCTTTTTCATTTTTATTCTTAACATCTTCTATTTTAGGTCTAACAAACTTAATTTTAGTTTTTGACTCCTCATTGGTCCCTGACTTAACTCTCTCTGACTTGGTCGACTCGGTGATGTCTACCATCTCAAAGACTACTGGTCGTGTAGTAGAGTCGGCTTCATGTACATTTAATAGATTATCTAAGGTTTCAACTAAAAATCTTTTTAGTTCAATTTTCCTATTAAGATCAACAATTCTAACCTTAGTGTCTGCTAGTTATTTTTCTTTATTTGAAGACTGGTTAGTTAAATCCAAAATATGCTCACGAACTAAATCATTTATTTGACTCTACTCGTTGACTCGATCTTTTAGAGTGATTAAATCTTTTGCATCAAATTTAGCTTTATTAACTAACTCAGAGTTTCTCAGTTTTAAAATTGTGTTTTCTTCTTTTAAAGCATTTAATTGAGCTGTCATCGTTTTTATTGACTCTATTAAAATTCTCAGCCTGCTCTACAAAGTTAGTACATAAAACACAAACATTAACTACAGAATCTAAGTTTAGAATAACCTTATTGTTGGTGCACGTTTTGTGACAACAGCTCTTATTTTGTACTAGTTAGTTTTGTAATTAGTTTTATAGTTAATTTGTAGTTTGTTTAATTAACTTAGCCTTTTTGTAAGTTGTATTGTAAGTTCGTATGAACCTAGGAAGTTCGTACGAACATGTAAGTTCGTACGAACCTAGGACCAGCTAAGTTCGTACGAACTTGCTGGGTATAAATACCAACTTGTAATGTTTTATTTGTATGCTTTTGGAAACTAATATATTCGAATATACTGTGCTATTTTCGAATCTATACGAACCTACATTATAAACACTTGCAATTACTTGTTTTATTGTTGTTTATTGTGTATTATACCATTCCGCAAACTAATGCACATTGTAATCCTATTTGGATCTGTTCAAAGGGACTTTCAATTGGTATCAGAGCTTCAACAAGTCTTTGTTGGATTTGAGATTGCTTAAAACAAAAAGAAAACAAGATTTAGAGTGTTTTGGAAGATAAAAGTTGTACTTTCGGCTTCCTTGAGTGTTTGTGAGTCATTTTCCTTAAGTATCATTCGATTTCAACGGTTGAATCTTTCTAGATTTGAGTTTTTGCTCATATTTGAGTTTGAACAGCAAGTTCGTACATTTCAGAAAGTGTCGTACGAACCTACCCAAAATAGCATTCGAACCTAGCCAGCTGTAAGTTCGTACGAACCTACAGTGGACTTTCATTCACTGAAACTGTCAGATGTAATAAACTTCTTGAAGCATTACCATCGAAATGCGACATCTATACTTTGATGATCAAGGAGAGTGCTGATTACAAGACTCTGACTCTTGATGACGTAATAGGAAAGTTGCGTGTTTATGATTTGAACATGCAGCGGAAAGAGACAGGATCCGATCAGGTTCAGGATCCTAGTGTTTACCATAGTAAACGATCTGATTCCGCTGCTTCTACCAGTACTGGTGGAGTTGCAGCTTTCTATACAAGTAAGGCTGAAACAGACTCGGCTATAAAAAATTCGGGTAGTAATGTCTGCTATATTGCCTCATCTGAGGACTCAGGAATTGATAGGAGACCAAAATCTGGGACAATAAGTGGTCTCAAATTGATGTCTATGAGTGTCAAATCAGCTGAAGGAGAAGTTGCCCTGCTGGCATCCTTTATTACAACAACTGAAAACTTTATTAAGGGCAAGGTCACAAATCCTATTTTGATTAATGAGGATTATGACCAATTAGATCCTGAGGATTTAGAAGAAATGGATCTTCAGTGGCAAATGGCCATGATAACCAGGCGGGCACAGCGGTTCATGAACCGTATTGGAAGAAAATTCATTGGTGGAAAAGTTGGATTTGATAAATCTAAAGTAAAGTGTTATAACTGTGATAGTTTTGGACACTTTGCTCGAGAATGTCAGAGACCTAAAAGAGATTCAGCTACAGGTCAAAACGGGCCGAGAAACTTTAATCAAGGCTCCTCTAGTAATAATCAGAACTCAGGAAGTCATCAGACTTCAAGAGCTCTGGTTGTTCAGTCACAGGAAGGAGCATATGATTGGAGCTCAAAATCTGAAGAACCGCAAGCGTTTATGGCCTCTATTACTGAAGAAAAGGAGGAAAACAATGCGGGGTCTGATTCAAAGAAGGAAATAACTACTGAGATGGAGATTGATGTACCTGCTGATGAAGAAAGAAACAAGACTCTAAAGTCAACTGAGTGTTGGTACATCTTTGTGTGACAACAGCTTCTAGTTTCGTAATTAGTCATTTTGTTTATCTTTGTAATTGTAAATGTTTAAGTTTGTCTAAGTAGGTATGTAAGTTCGTACGAATTTAAAGTAGGTACGAACTTAGATACATACGAACTTAGGACATACGAACTTAGACATACGAACTTGTCTAAGTTCGTACGAACTTACCTAAGTTCGTATGGGCCTGGACATGGGCTAAGTTCGTAGGGCCCAGCCCATACGAACTTGAGCTCAATATATGTCCATGTTCGTACGAATTTAGTAATAAGTTTGGAGAGCAGATTTTCAGTTGTCTTGTGTGAGAGAGAAAACGTTTGTATTGAGGGTTTAGTCTTGATTGAATGCAAAGATTGGTTATATTCAATAAAGACGTGTTTATTAGTGTTCTTTACGTATTCGTGTATAATCGTTGATTATCGTTAGGTATATTCAAGGATTCCGCACTTGTTTATACTTGAATATCTCGTAGATCCAGACCCCAGGAACCTACAAGTGGTATCAGAGCCTTTAAACAATTCGTTTTAAGGTTAGGGATATTGAAACGATAAAGAACGATCGATCACGAACGATTTTGACGTTAAAATCTCTGATTTTTACGTTCAAAAGTGTTAAAGTTCACTAATTAGGTGTTTAGATTCGAAAACGGCGCATTTGGATAGCCCAGATTCGAAAATTTGCGAATTAGGGTTTTGACAGTTCGTCGTACGAACCTACTGTATACGTACGAACCTACTATATTCGTACGAACCTAGAGTCTCCTACGAACTTACTGACATCTGTAAGTTCGTACGAACTTAGACCATTCGAACTTACTCAAGTTCGTTGACCATTCGAACTTACTCAAGTTCGTTGACCATTCGAACTTACCTAACTTCGTTTGACCTTCGAACTTACTTAAATTCGTACACTTTTGTTGACCTTCGAACCTACCAGTAACTTTTATAGAATTCGAAAAAAAAAAAAAAAAAAAAAAAAAAATTGAATTTAGGCTTACCTTTGTCTAACTTTGGTTTGAGAAAAATTTCAATTTTACACAGAAAATTTTCGAGAAATTTTTTTTGGAGGGAAATTCGGTACTATTTAAATTACGATGTCAAATCTAAACAAACTTATAGAGATGGACCATGAAGTTGGGAAATCTACTTCTCCACCAAAACTGCTAAAGGCTGAAGATTACTTTTGGTGGAAAGAGCGCTTTGAATCATTTGCTAAATACAATGACGTTAAGATGTGGATCTGCATAAGTGAAGGATATGATGCACCTACCTATGACTTTAACGGAAAACCAAAGGTGTATTCTTATTCAGCCATGAAAGATGAAGATAAACGTATATATGAGGCAGAGAATAAAGCGCTATCTGCTCTTACTATGTGCTTGCCTCAAGAGATCAAGCATACATTTCCTAAATACAATACTTCTCAGGAGCTTTGGTTAGCTTTAGAGAAGCGATTTGAAGGAAATGAACAGATTAAGGAGAACAGAGCAGATTTGCTTACAAAACAGTTTTATGTTTTTAAGCATCTCAACGGCGAGTCATTAGAAGATATCATCACTAGATATTATCACTTAATGACTGAGATGAACAATATAGGACTCAAATTCACTGACATTGTCAAGAATAATAAACTTCTAGAAGCGTTACCTGCTAAATGGGATATCTACTCTTTATTGATTAAAGAGAGCAGTGATTACAAGACACTGACGCTTGAAGAGGTTGTAGGGAAACTGAGAGTGTATGACTTGAACATGAAGAAGAAAGAGACGGGATCTGATCAGGTTCAAGATCCCAGTGTTTATCACGGGACCAAGTCTGAGTCTACTTCATCTACAAGTAATGGAGTAACAGCTTTCTTTACTGGAGAGTCCGAAACAAATAACGTTATCAGAAATTCTGACGGCAGTGTTTGTTATATTGCTTCATCTGGAGATTCAGGCAAAGATAGGAACCCAACATCTGGAATCACTCAAGGGTTCAAATCAATGTCTATGAGCATGAAGTCAGCTGAGAATCATCTTGCGATGCTTGCATCATTTGTGGCATCTCACGAAAACTTCATTCAGGGAAAGATCACTGATCCTGCGATGCTTACTGAGGACTATGATCAGATTGATCCTGATGATTTGGAAGAGATGGACTTACAATGGCAAATGGCTATGATCGCAAGAAGAACACAAAGGTTCATGAATCGCACTGGTCGGAAGTTTGTAGGAGGAAAAGTTGGTTTTGATAAGACCAAAATCAAGTGCTATAACTGTGATGGTTTCGGGCACTTTGCACGGGAATGTCAAAGACCAATGAGAGAACAGGCTTCGCACCAGGGAAGACCGGGATACTCGTTTCAAGGAACATCTGGAGGAACTTCAAACTCTGGAAATACTTCAAACTCCAGAGCTTTGGTGGTTCAAAATCAAGAAGGTTCTTATGATTGGAGTACTCAAGTGAAAGAATCTCAGGCATTTATGGCATCAGTGGACGGGGAAACGTCTGAGAACACGGTTAAGGATGATTCAGAGAACGCTGAAGAGCAGAGGGCTGAGGATGAAGTATCTACTTCAGAGACCAGGATTGTCAAGCTAGAAATAACTGATACAATGAGTACGAGGGATTTCATAGCATACATGGCAAACTTGGATGCTGAGAAGCATAAGGTATTTTTAAATTTAGACTCTGTTGTAAATGCATGTGTATTATGTACTAACTTTGCAGAGCAGGCTGAAAAGTTAATGGAATCATCAAATTCTGTGACTGCTCAGTTAAACTTATTGAAAGAAGAAAACTCAATCTTAAGACATAGGAATACTGAGTTGGTTAATAAATCAAATTCTGATGAAAAAGATTTAAAATTTTTAAAAGATACAGTTAACGAGCAGCGTCAAATAATTGACTTGGCTCATGAACATGTATCAGATTTAACCAAACAGTGTTCTGAAAAAGAAAAGGAATTAGCAGATGCTAAAGTGAAAATTGCTGAACTTCATCAGAAACTTGAGATGAGACGTTTCTCAATTGACACTCTAGACAATATGCTAAGTGTTCAAAAATCGCCATATGATCATAGTGGAGTGGGATACCATGAAGTACCCCCACCATTCAATCATAATTATTCTTTCATTAATACACCTGAGCTGTCACAAGAAACTGACTCTATTAATCAATCAGCGGTCTCTGAAAAGTTTGGAACAAAGAGAGCTGAGTCTGGTTCTGCTACTGATATCTTAAAATCTGAAACTTCCATGACATCTAAAACCACTCTTAAAAAGAAAGTTTCTTTCGAAAATAAGGGTGTGTTGGAAGTAAATCTAGAACCTAAACACAGTATTAAGTTTGTGAAACCTACATCTGAAAATGTTCATGACCAAGGTAAACAAACAGAACACGACTCATCTCCAACTTTACCTAATTTGGACAACAAAAGTGTCTCAAGGCTCCTAAAAAGGCCTCGGAGAAACTTTCTTGCTTTTTATGTCACCAAAAGGGACATGTAGTAAGTATATGTCCAAACAAAGGTAAAGACATAGCATTAACAAAGGTGAAGAAAGACCAATCACCTGTTAAAGCTAGCACTTCTCAAGCAAAGTTAAATACATCACCTGAGAAGACTAGCGTAAACAAGAACATGGCAAGTGTTTTCCAGGATGAAATTAAAATTAAAATTAAGGAAAATGCTGAAACATCGAGTAAAACTGGAATAGGTTATCAAAGAACTCCTAGTTTTCAGAGATCTCAACCACGTTTTACTCCAGTGAAGTTTTCGATAAATGATAGTCCTCGGACCACTACTCCTTCTAAAGGAAGTTATTCGGGAAAAACCATTCGATCGAAAACTCCACAACGTTTTCAAACACCAAATAAAAGTATTTCTAACAAAAATAGTAATAATAAGAATTCTCAGAATTCAAATTTGAACTATCAATCTAATGTTAGATTTACATCAAACCCAAGGCAAGTAAGTCAGAGACTATTTCAAAAGTCTCCGGAACGAACGCCTAGTGGAAGTTCCTCCCATTCCTCAACTAGTAAGAATTCTAGAGAGTCCAAGTCTCTTGAAAAGAGAGATGGATATCTAAAAGAATTCTCATTTGTTGATAAGGATGGCCGACCCAAGACCGTGGTGGCTTGGGTCCCCCTTAATACCTAATGATTTTCATCTTTGGTGCAGGAGCTAATAAGACGCGCTAGGAACTGGTGGTATGTTGATAGCGGTTGCTCTAGGCACATGACGGGGGAAAGGCAGCTTTTGCTGGATTTTGCACCTAAAAGGGGAGGCCATGTAAACTTTGCAGGCGCAAAAGGAGGACAAATCACGGGATCAGGATCTGTCACTAATGGGAAAATAACGCTAGAGCAAGTCAACTATGTTGAGGAGCTGAAGCATAATCTCATGAGTGTTTCTCAGATTTGTGACAAAGAACATTCTGTTCATTTCACAGATAGAGAAGCCTTGATCCTGAAACCCGGATTTGTGATACCTGACGAGTGGATTATCATGAGGGCACCAAGAAAAAACGATACTTATGTGATGGACATGAGTGTCGCAGAACCTTCTACGGCGTCAACATGTTTATTATCCAAAGCTTCAGAGCTTGAGTCACAATTATGGCATAGGAGAATGGCACATCTGCATTTTCGGAAGATGAATTTCTTAGTCCGACATGGTTTAGTACAGGGTGTTTCATTGCAGAGTTTCGGACTAGAAGACAAGTGTGTGCCGTGTCTGAAAGGGAAACAGCATAAGAAGTCTCACAAATCTAAAACTCATAACTCCATTGCCACACCATTTGAGCTCCTTCACATGGATCTTTTTGGACCGGTGACTACAAGGAGCATCGGTGGTAAACATTACTGTTTAGTTGTGACCGATGACTACTCACGATTTTCTTGGGTATTTTTCTTGGGTACCAAGGATGAGACAGCACCGACGCTGATGAACTTCTTCACCCAGGTAAAGCACCAGTATAATCGAGGAGTAAAGAAGATAAGGAGCGACAATGGCACAGAGTTCAAGAACACACTGCTGAGCGTCTATTGCTTAAGCAAGGGAATTCAGCATCAGTTCAGTGCTCCCTATGAGCCACAGCAGAATGGAGTCGCAGAAAGAAAAAATCGGACATTGATTGAAGCAGCACGGACAATGCTAGCTGATTCAAAACTTCCCGTCATTTTCTGGGGGAAGCCGTGAATACAGCCTGTCACGTCTTAAATAGGGTTTTAACTGTTAAAAGACTTAACAAAACCTGTTATGAACTTTTACACGGTCGAAAACCGAATCTACTAGGTTATGAACCGTTTGGTGTTCCATGTACCTTATTGAAAACCAGGAATCAACCGAAATTTGGTGAACGGGCTGACGAAGGATTCTTCCTAGGTTATGTTGCTGGTTCACCTAACAAACGGGTTTACAACAAGACGACTGGTCGTGTTGAGATTGTCTTTAACATTGAAGTCACAACACACTCACCAGCAGATCACATAGGACCCGAGTGGTTATTTAACTATGATGTTGTCTTCAAGTCATTCAATGTTCCTCTCCTAAGTGATAGTGGCACTTCGGGATTGGAATATTCAATTCTGGATGATGATGCTGACGGTTCAGCACCAAGATCCAGTATTTCATGTTCCGACACTTCAACAGGTAACGGAAAAGCAATTATTCAAGAGCAGATAGAAGATGTTGATCCGCATTCGAATGAACAACCTTCAACTTCAGCAGCTACAAGTTCCGACAAAGTCCATTTCGAAGAAGATGTAACAACTGAGGGGGAGATAGGGTCAAACCTTGAATCTGATATACCTGTTGATACTACTGTCTCGACACGAGTTAACAAAGATCATCCAATCGAGAATATCATTGGTGATCCTAGTTCAAGTGTAAAGACACGTAGAGGTATTATTGAAAGCACTAGTCTTTATGTATCCATCCAAGACTCTGGGATAATACATAAATGTCTATATAGTTGCTTTATTTCTCAAGTAGAGCCGAAGAATGTTCAGATGGCTCTAAAAGACAACTTATGGGTCGAGGCAATGCAAGAGGAGCTTGCACAGTTCAAAAAGCTCAAGGTATGGGAGCTTGTTGATCTACCTAAGGGAGAGTTTGCGATAGGCACCAAATGGGTGTTTAAGTGCAAACGTGATGATCGCGGGATTATCACAAGGAACAAGGCCAGATTGGTGGTCAAGGGATTTAATCAGCAGGAAGGGATAGATTATACAGAGGTTTTTGCCCCGGTAGCAAGGCTGGAAGCCATTCGACTATTTCTGGCATATGCTGCGTACAAAAAGATGAAAGTCTATCAGCTGGACGTCAAGAGCGCCTTCCTGTATGGGAAAGTACAAGAATTAGTGTATGTCGAACAACCGCCAGGGTTCTCGGATCCAAACCATCCAGACCGGGTCTATAAATTGGACAAGGCTCTGTATGGATTGCATCAAGCACCTCGGGCCTGGTATGAGACACTGTCTACCTATCTCTTGGACAATGGGTTCAAGAGAGGCAAGATAGACAGTACACTATTCATTCAATGGAAACAGGCGGATTTCTTACTTGTACAGGTCTACGTTGATGACATCATTTTTGGGTCATCTGACGAGAACATGTGCAGAGAGTTTGAGCAGGTAATGAAGCGGAAGTTCGAGATGAGTGCTATGGGGGAGCTGAACTTCTTCTTAGGATTACAAGTGGACCAAAAGAAAGACGGGTTTTTCATTCATCAGACCAAGTACGTGCATGAAATGCATGCACGGTTTGCTATGGAAGACTGTTCGTCATTCAGTACTCCAATTCCCGTAAACCACAACCTTGGACCAGATACAGAGAGTTCCGAAGACGTGGATCCAACTCAGTATCGGGCGATTATCGGATCGCTCATGTATTTAACTGCTTCACGACCTGACATAACGTTTGCTGTTTGTTTGTGTGCTCGATTTCAGGCTAACCCAAAGGAATCTCACATGAAGGCTGCGAAGAGGATATTGCGATATCTGAAGGGAAAACCGAAGTTAGGTCTTTGGTATCCCTCCGGAGGAAATTTCGACTTCATGGCTTACACTGACTCCGATTATGGAGGGTGTAATCAGAACAGGAAATCCACCAGTGGAGGATGTCAACTTTTAGGAGGTCGCATTGTCTCTTGGCAATGCAAGAAACAAACCTCAGTCGCCATCTCAACCTGCGAGGCTGAGTATGTCGCAGCCGGTAGTTGTTGTTCACAGATTTTGTGGATACAACAATAGCTCCGCGACGATGGTTTAAATCTAACTAATACCCCTATGATGATAGACAATCAATCCACAATTTCCATAACTAATAATCCTGTTAAGCATAGTAAAACGAAACATATAGATATTCGACATCACTTTATTCGTGACTGTGCTGAAAAATAGATGATTAAATTAGTTCAAATTCCCACTGATGATAATCTTGCTGACTTGTATACTAAGGCTTTTGATAGATCACGCTTTGAGTTGTTAGTTCAACTCAATGGTATGATCAATCCTGAATAATGTATCTTCCTTACGAACACTATCCATAGTTTAGTTTCTATTCTTGGTAAGTTATGAAAAATATTAAAACTTGAGTGTCACTGAACTAAAGGCAAAGAAATGATGACAACATTACCCATGCCTAGAACATTAAAATATGTGTGGCTTTAAGATGCAGTACATACACAGTCCAATGTACCTTAATTTATCACCGTAACTAATAGCTTCATCATACGATGTATTGGTAGGCATACGACATAACGGTTTTCAAGTACTTAATCAATATTAACTAATACGATTAGTCTATGCAATCTCTATTTTGATGTATGACATTAAGTCTTAATTCTTAGGAGATAGACTGTACCTGACTACATGTTATTGGATAATATAACCAATTCATCTGGGGGGTTCGCTAACTGTTTCTTTTGCTACTTCTTGAAACATGTTGACCTAGACTCAGTCAGTGTATCCTATAAATAGAGCAACCTCGACCGCGAAACAAGAATACCGTTTTCAAGGTCTCTAGTCAAACTATGTCGCTTTGTTGTACGTAAGTACAGACCTGTCACCTCTGGTTTGATTTTAGATTTGATTGTCTCTAACCCTAGTCTTGTCCTATAGCTGAAACATGTACTCATGTACATTGCTTAAAAATGAACAAGGACTTGACTTTAAAGATGACATTCAGATAAAACATCCAATACATGGAATTCTAGACTTTCTTGATTCTAAGGGTATATCAAATGTGAGATACATAGTTAATCATGAACAATAACTAACCGTGTACTTGAACATTCTGAGTGTTGACTGCTTAAGTGGACAACAATACCGATAATCGTCTTGAACTATAAATTACATACATAATAACAATGGAATCATTCAATTCCTAACTGTGTATCGTACGCATTATGACTAACACGATCTTTGTCTCAGTGACTCTCACAAAAAGAATGTACATTTCAATATGAATAATTTCATATTTGTTTTAATTTTTCTAGTTCATTAGTATTTTCAACATTTTAGTTCTTTCTGTTCGGGAGATCTTTATTTTTGATTGGTCACAACCCTGTGATTCCTTAAACTGCCTAAGTATTACTGCGCGTAGCTACTTGATTCATTAAATTGCCGACCCTACTAGAAGTTCATGAAATAAAGTAAAATATACTGAGTTTGTCATTGTATTACCTTATTGCAGGTTTCTATCTTGACTAACTAGTATACTTCACTTTATGTGCACCTGTATTTGGTTTGTTCTTGTATGTCTTACAGATTTGAAGTCGGTAATGCTAATGATTCTGCTGATGATACCTTATTACTGCCTAGAAGGTCCACAAGAAGACGATCTAGTCGAGTTATCATTAGTGAGCACGCTATCCAACCCACACCCACCGCCATACCCACACCCACAACAGTTTCAACTGCACCTATTGCAACTATCTCACCATATGACCTCGCCGTTGCTTAGGGGGAGAAACATTCCTTGTTGAAGCGCGCGGCAGCTCAGGGGGAGAAAACTGATCCTAAAGGGGGAAGACCGATCCTAAGGAGAGAAGACTGGTTACTTCAACTAAACGATAGGAGAAGAAGACTGGTTTGGTTGTAAAGAGGTGGAGCTGAAAAGAAACTGGAAGACTAGACAGAGACGATGATCCCAGTATACCAAATAATGGTCATCAAAATGATCTTCAAAGGAAATAGAATGTAAGCTGTTTAACTCTTCAACATGAAGACTTACTACACAGCAGTGACAAATGGAATGTGAGCTGCCTAACTCTTCAATTGGAAGGTTTGGTACGCTTGAACAGGTTAAGGGGGAGTCTAGTCAACATCTGATAAAGCTTTATGAAACTACAGAGATAGTTGAAGACATGAAAGCTGAAGATATCAGAAGATTGTGAAAGATTTGTGTTGAAAAGGGTATGTATGCTGGTCGCCATTGAAAATTACAAAGATTAAAGACTGAAGACAACTAGAGCTATTGTCAAGGGGGAGTCTGTTGGTACATCTTTGTGTGACAACAGCTTCTAGTTTCGTAATTAGTCATTTTGTTTATCTTTGTAATTGTAAATGTTTAAGTTTGTCTAAGTAGGTATGTAAGTTCGTACGAATTTAAAGTAGGTACGAACTTAGATACATACGAACTTAGGACATACGAACTTAGACATACGAACTTGTCTAAGTTCGTACGAACTTACCTAAGTTCGTATGGGCCTGGACATGGGCTAAGTTCGTAGGGCCCAGCCCATACGAACTTGAGCTCAATATATGTCCATGATTCGTACGAATTTAGTAATAAGTTTGGAGAGCAGATTTTCAGTTGTCTTGTGTGAGAGAGAAAACGTTTGTATTGAGGGTTTAGTCTTGATTGAATGTAAAGATTGGTTATATTCAATAAAGACGTGTTTATTAGTGTTCTTTACGTATTCGTGTATAATCGTTGATTATCGTTAGGTATATTCAAGGATTCCGCACTTGTTTATACTTGAATATCTCGTAGATCCAGACCCCAGGAACCTACACTGAGGAAATGAGCTCAAAGGACTTCATTGCCTACATGGAAAATCTTGACACTGAGAAACAAAAGGTATTACTTAATTTAGATCTAGTAGTTAAAGCCTGTGTGTTATGCACCAACTTTCAGGAACAGGCTGAGAAGTTAGTGGAATCATCTGATGTTATAACATCTCAATTAAAATCTTTAAAAGAAGAAAACACTATTTTAAACATCAGAAACACAGAATTAATAAGTAAAGCAAAATCTGATAAAGCAGACATGAAATACTTAAAAGATAAGTTAAATGAGCAAAGTGTAAGAAATGACTTGGCTCATGAACATATTTTAGAATTGATTAAACTGTCTGCTGATAGGGAAAAGGAATTAGCTGACGCAAAGGTTAGGATAGCTGATCTTAACAGGAAATTAGAGTTAAGAAAATTCTCTATCGAAACCTTAGACAACATGCTTAGCGTCCAAAAACAACCTGGTGATCACAGGGGAATGGGCTATACAGAAAGCCCTCCTCCCTTTAATCATAATTATTCCTTTATTTCTGTTGAAACTGACATATCTACTGTTGATGATTCTGCTAAACAACCAGCAGTTCCTGGTCTAATACATTTAGTTAGACCTGCGAAAGCTGAGACAAAATCTACACCTGAATCAACACTCACTGACACTCCCATGCCACCTGTTTCTGAACTAAAAACGAATTTTGTAAAAGAGAGTGTGGCTGAACATGGAAGTGTCAAGGAGAAGCTAAAGCACGAAATTAATCTTGACTTACCCAAATCTGAAAATGAAAATTTAAATACTAAAATTGATAAGGGTAAGAAGGTTATAGTTGTCTCCTCTCCAAGTTTGCTTGAACTAGACGATCTGACAATTCAAAAGGCCGCTTAAAAGGCTTTCGTGAAACGCTCATGCTTCACATGTCATCAAAAAGGGCATGTTGTAAGCATCTGTCCAACTAAGGGCAAAACTGGAAAGGTATAGGTAAAGAACGATCAATCACCTGTAAAGTCTGTGTCGCCTCCTAAAATGAAAAATTCTGAGGCGACAAGCATAAAACTGAGATTGTCAGGTGTTTTCATACCAGAAGGTAAAATTAAAGAAAATGAAAATGCTGGTAATGCTGGGAGGAATGGGTTGGGATTTAAGAGAACTCAAAGTTTTCAGAGAACACAACCCGCATTAAAATCTGTGAAGTTTTCATCTCATGATAGTTCTAGGAGCACTACCTCTTCTGGTGGAAGCTCTTATGGACAGTCTTCTAGGAGTAAGACTCCACAGAGATACCAAACTCCCAACCAACCGTTTTAACAACCCTAATAGTAATAATAGGAATTATCATAATTCAAGTTATAACTATCCAACTAGGGTAAGATCTACATCAAACCCAAGGCCAGTAAATCCTAGACTTTTTCAGAAGTCTCCGGAAAGAAAGCCTAGTGGTAGTACCTCCCATGCTCAGACGAGTGAGACTTCCAAAGCATCCAGCTCTACTGAAAAGAGCAATGGATACTTGAAGGAGTTCACATTCGTTGATGAGAATGGCAGACCCAAGACCGTCGTGGCTTGGGTCCCCCTTGACAACTAATTATTTTCATCTAATGTGCAGGAGTTAATCAGACGTGCCGCAAACTGGTGGTATGTTGATAGCGGTTGCTCAAGGCACATGACAGGGGAAAAACATCTTCTAGTGGACTTCATACATAAGAAGGGAGGATATGTCAACTTCGCAGGAGCGAAACGTGGTCAAATTACTGGACTGGGAAATGTAACAAATGGTAAACTAATGCTAGAGCAAGTCAACTATGTTGAGGAGCTGAAGCATAATCTTATGAGTGTATCTCAGATATGTGATAAAGGTCATCCGGTCCATTTCACAGATAGAGAAGCACTTATATTAAAACCTGGTTTCATCATTCCAGAAGAATGGATAATCATGAGGGCTCCTAGGAAGAATGACACTTATGTTATGGACATGAGTGTTACTGAATCTGTTCAGGAGTCAACATGTCTTCTATCCAAGGCATTTGAAAATGATTCACAGTTGTGGCATCGGAAAATGGCACACCTGCACTTTAGAAAAATGAATTACATAGTTAGAAATGGACTAGTGTTAGGTGTACCAGTTCAGAAGTTTGGCTTTGAGGACAAATGTGTACCTTGTCAGAAAGGAAAACAGCACAAGAAAACTCATAAGTCAAAGTCTCAAAATTCCATTGTCTCAACTTTTGACCTTCTTCACATGGATCTATTTGGTCCTGTAAATGCAAGGAGTATAGGCGGCAAACGCTATTGCTTAGTTATCACTGATGACTTCTCGCGTTTCTCTTGGGTATTCTTTTTGGGAACAAAAGATGAGACAGCAGAAATGTTGATGACATTCTTTACTCAAATTGAACATCAATATGGCCTAGAGTTCAAGAAAATAAGAAGTGACAATGGCCTAGAGTTCAAGAACTCAGTAATGAATGTCTTTTGCTTGAGCAAAGGAATTCAACACCAGTTCAGTGCACCCTATGAGCCACAACAAAATGGTGTCGCTGAAAGAAAAAATAGAACATTGATTGAAGCAGCAAGAACAATGCTGGCTGATTCAAAGCTTCCCGTCATTTTCTGGGGAGAAGCAGTGAATACAGCTTGTCATGTACTCAATAGAGTTTTAACTGTTAAGAAGCATAACAAAACGTGTTATGAGCTCCTAAATGGTCGAAAACCAAACCTGACTGGTCTCGAACCCTTCGGTGTTCATTGTACCCTATTAAAGACCAAACATCAATCTAAGTTTGGTGAGAAGGCTAACGAAGGATTTTTCCTAGGTTATGAAGTCGGATCTCCAAACCAAAGGGTCTATAATAAGACATCGGGAAGAGTTGAGATTGTATATAACATACAAGTCACTTCGTATACTTCAGCTGTACAAACTGGACCAGAATGGTTATTTAACTATGACGCTGTTTTCAAGTCATTTAATCTTCCGATCCTAAGTGAAGTTAACACTCTAGGATTAGAACATGTGATACTAGATGATGGTGAAGACAATATATCTGTACCAAGATCTAGTGTTCCAAGTTCAGAAGCTGAAAATGATAAAGGAAAAGAAGTGAGTGATACACCGATTGTAGACTTAGATCCTTCTTCGATTGATATCCCATCTTCATCTGAGGTTACTGATTCTGTGCAAGAAATGGCTGCAGAAGAAGCAACACCAGTAAGGGAGATTGGATCAAATCTAGGGTCTGACATACTGGTCGATTCTACGATCTCAACTCGAGTGAACAAATATCATCCAATTGATAACATCATTGGTGATCCGAGTTCTGGAGTAAAGACTCGTAGAGAGATATCTGACAGCATCAGTCTATATGTATCGATCCAAGATACTGGGATCATGCATAAGTGCCTGTATAACTGTTTTATATCTCAAGTAGAGCCGAAGAATGTACTAATGGCTCTCAAGGACAACTCCTAGGTAGAGGCTATGCAAGAAGAGCTTGCTCAATTCAATAAGCTCAAAGTATGGGACCTAGTTGATCTACCCAAAAGGGAATATGCAATAGGCACCGAATGGGTGTTTAAGTGCAAACGTGATGATAAGGGAATTGTAACTCGCAACAAGGCAAGGTGTTGATACATATTAGAGTGTCTGTCAGTTGGTCAAGTCTGTACTGTGTCTGTATATGTAATAGACTTAGAAAATTACATTTCCTGTGATCTGCGACACAAGGCTTGTGTCGCATGAGTTGTAGTTGCGACACAAGGCTTGTGTCGCATTAGTGATCTCTGCGACACAAGGCTTGTGTCGCAGAACGGCCAGACAGTTTAGTATAAATACTTTTGTTAGAGAATTTTAGGGTAAGACATTTTCCCAATCATTTATTCTCTGTATTTGGCTGCTACACAAAGTTCAAGAAGAATATTTTGGGATTAGAGCTTATAAATTTTGTTTTGTTTTGATTTGCACTTAATACAAACTTTATATCTATTGTTGTGTCTTCATTAGCCATTTGATTTGAGTAAAGATCACCATTAAGGGATCCACAATTGGTATCAGAGCCAATATCATTGATTGATAGTGGTTTCAAATCATTTGGTTAATCTTTTATGCTTTTTCTTGATCATTTGACACTTTTCTAGTGTTTGATTTTCTTTAGTGGTACTATATAGTTGTTTTATAGTGTTTTTAAACCTAGAAAGCTATATCTTTATTGGTTTTTGGATAAAAAATTTTTAGGGTTCGAAAATCTGTGTTTTTGAGGCTTGTTTGTACTGACAGCGCCGTTTTTGCGACACAGTGTGCGACATAATATTGTGTCGCTATAGGGTTTCAGCGACATAGTGTTGCGACACAAGGTCTTCAGCGACCTTAATTGTGCTACATAGCACTGCGACATAACACTTGTGTCGCTGTCTGGTCAGTTGCGACATAATCATTGTGTCGCTTCTCGTCTTCTTGCGACATAGACACTGCGACATATCACTTGTGTCGCATTTTACAGTTTTTCAAACTTTTTGAGTATTCTTTCGAGTCAATTACCATGTCTACTTCTACTTCACTTCAACAGGTTGGAGCAATGCTGAAGCATTCAAGTGAGGTGGGTTCTACAAACAAACCACCGATGTACACTACGGGCATGAACTACTTAGACTGGCGTCAACGGTTTGAAGCTTTTGTATCTTTCAACGATGCTGAGATGCTGATCTATCTTGAAGAACGATATGAACGTCCTGTTCGAACCGGTATATTTAATGGACCTATTCCTGAAAAGTCCATTAAATCAATGACTCCTGAAGAGCGTAAGGCTTTCGATACCGAACAAAAGACCTATTCTGCGATTACTATGGCCTTACCTCAACAGATCTTGAGACAACTACGCCATCACAAGACCGCTTATGATTTATGGAAAGGGTTTGAGAAGAAATGTGGTGGTAGTGATCAGTACAAAAGAAACAAACTGGATCTGGTTAAGAAACAGTTTGAGGTCTTCGACATGTTACCTACTGAGTCTCTGGAAGATATGTGTAGTTGATATTCTCAGCTCGTAAGTGAATTGGTTGAGGGTGGAGTAAATCTCGACAAAACTGACGTAAACAAGAAGCTTCTGGGTTCATTACCAAAGAAATGGAATACTCGCGTGCTGCTAATGGAAAAGGATGAGGATATAATGGATATGGAGCTTGATGATCTAATTGGACAGATTGCTGCTGACCTCTTGGATATGCAGAAAAAGGAAACTAAGGCTACTGCACATATTCAGAATCCCATGTTATATGGTGTGGATGTTCCTGCTGCAGCAAATCAAGCTTCTGGGGCAGCTTTCTTTTCTGGGGGTTCTGGTGCTCCTAACTTATCTGGTGGATTTGGATATACTACCACAAACTCTGCAAGTGGGGGTGGTACTTATTCGAATCTTAAAGGAGCATCTCCTGCAGTTGCTGAGGAACATGCTGCTGTATTCACCGCTTTTCTGTCAGCATATGATGATTTCCTATCAAACAAGAACAGCACGGTGAATATGACTGAAGAAGATTTCAGTCAAATCGATCATGAAGAGCTTGAAAGAATGGATTTAAAGTGGAGCATGGCTATGCTCACAAGACGTGTAAAGAATTTTTTGAAGAAGACTGGACGGAAGAACGTGACTGACCCGGAAGAGAAGGGTCTTGGATTCAATAAGAGCAAGGTGAAATGCTACCAGTGTCACAACTATGGACACTTCGCTCGCGAATGTGACAGAAAGAAGAATCCACCTTCCGGTTTGTCCAAGCCCTCTCAATCCAACTCATCTGAGAAGACCAGATCTGATGAAAAAGCGATGGTTTCCGCTGCGCTACTGCTTTCCAACAATGCTTGGGAATGGTCTGACCCAGATGAAGATGATACAGAACGGGCACTAATGGCTGAAGTGCATGAGGTACATGATGAACCCTTATCTTGTGTATCATGCATTAAATTAACTAACCAGCTAAATAGGTATAGAGAGGATACCACACGCCTTAACACTGTCATAGAAAATTTAACTGAAACAAATAATATGTTACGGGACAGTGATAAGGCCAGTGGTCAAAAGTTAAAAGCTGTTTTGGAAGAGAAAAAGGAACTAAAAGCTAAAATTTTTGAACAGCAAGATGAAATTGGTAGCTATGTTGATATGCTATCATCTGTTAAAAGGGAATTTGTTGAATCTCAAACTGAAGTTCTAAATTTGAAGAAAAAGCTTTCAAACTTTTCCACATCCTCTCTAGTCTTTGATGAGATCCTACAGGCACAGAGGACTGATACTAAGAGTAAGGCAGGACTTGGTTTTCATCAAGTCCCACCTCCTAAGGATTATTTACCTATGCCTGTTAGGGATAATGTAAATGATATGATGCCTATCTTTACTAAGATAGATGTTAAAACTGTCAAACCAACTGTGAGCATCAATATAAGTAAGCCTGAGCTAGTTAAGGCTGAAAATGGCATCATTGCATGTGAACAACCTGAAACTAGTAGGTACGAACCTATTAGGGCTAATACTAGTGAGTCTGACACAAGTAAGACTCAAAAGGTTGAGAAAGTTAAACCTATTAAGGCCAAGATTCATCAGACTGATCTCATTAAATCTGAAAATATAGTTGAGCCTAAATTAGGAAAGACTCTTTCTGTGCTTCCTCGTATTATTGAAGAGGAAATTGAAATTGAGGATATAACTGATCAAGAGTATCGACCAGTTAAGAAAAACGTCACGCCTGAAAATCATATAATTACTATCGAACAAAAAGAACAGGCTATAACAAAAGGAAAAGGTAAAGCTATGGCTGAACCTCAAAAGAAGATTGTTTCTAAAACGATTAAATTAAATAAATCTTCTAAAATTTCAACTAAAGCATCTGCCGCTGTTGAATGCTCACACAAGTGTGATTGTTCAACACATGCTTCTTTTGGTCGAGCTCATCGGTTTGTTCCTAAATCTCAATCTTGTTTTGAGCAACGATCTTGCTTCTACTGCAAGAAGCAAGGTCATTTGATAAATAATTGTCATGTGCTTGCAAAGAAACAGTATGGGAAACAGGTTTCTCAAATTTCAAAACTTAAACTTTCAAAGAAGCCTATTTCAATGAAATGCTCTAAGCCTACTATCCCAGCTGTTAAGGTCAACAAAGTTGAGCAAAATACTTTGCAAAACTTAAAGCCCAAAGTTGTTGACCTGCAAGCATCCAAACCAAAACAAGTTTGGAAGATTAAGGAAGCTTGCAAAGATTCTACATCTAACAATACCTCATCAGTCAAACATTCTAAACTTTTTGAAAACAAAGTTTTGACTGATGTGGTCATTGTTGATGATGTTACTGGAGTACCCAAGACTATAAAGGCTTGGGTCTCCATTTCTAACTAATGTACCTTGTTTGTGGTGCCGCAGCAACCTGAATCTGTAAAGAATAGTAAATGGTATATCGACAGCGGTTGTTCTCGGCACATGACCGGTGATATTTCTCTTTTATCTGAAGTTCATGCTTTCAATGGAGGGTATGTGGCCTTCGCTGGTGATAAAGGGGGAGTTATTTCTGGTCAAGGTACGCTTACCAATGGAATGGTAAGCTTTGAGAAGGTAAATTTTGTGGAGCAATTACAACACAATCTCCTCAGTGTCTCTCAACTGTGCGATAAAAAGTACACTACTACTTTTTCAGACACTGAATGTTGTATATTGAAGCCGGGATTTGTGATCCCTGAAGAATGGGTGCTACTGAGGGCACCTCGGGAGCGAGACACGTATATTCTGGACATGAGTACTGTGGAAACTACACAGCTCACTTGTCTTCTTTCTAAAGCTCCTGAGAAAGAATCGTTATTATGGCACAGACGTATGGGACACTTGCACTTTCGCAAGATGAACTACCTGATCAAGAATGATCTTGTGCGAGGTGTTCCCAAACAATCCTTTGGTTTAAATGATCACTGCGTTCCATGCCAGAAGGGCAAACAACACAAGAAGTCTCACAGACCAAAGATGGTGAATTCAACTGAGAAGCCATTAGAACTTTTGCACATGGATTTGTTCGGGCCTGTCAGAAAGAAGAGTTTGGGAGGTACTTCTTATTGCTTAGTTGTGACAGATGATTATTCGCGTTTTTCTTGGGTGTATTTTCTGAAAACCAAGGATGAAGTGCCTGAGATTCTTATTTATCTATTCGATAAACTGCAAAATCTTTGTGATTTGAGAATCAAGAAAATTAGGAGTGATAACGGTACAGAGTTTAAGAACTTGATTATGGAACTGTACTGTTTGAGCAATGGTATTGAACACCAATTCAGTGCCGCAAGGACTCCACAGCAGAACGGGGTTGCAGAACGTAAGAATAGAACCTTGATTGAGGCTGCACGTACAATGTTATCTGACTCTAAGCTTCCAATCACCTTCTGGGCCGAAGCTGTGAATACGGCCTGCTACGTTCTAAATCGGGTATTAACGATTAAGAAGAAGAACAAGACATCCTATGAATTGTTCAACAACAGAAAGCCTAATCTACAATTTCTTGAACCATTTGGCTGTCTATGCACTATTATGCACACCAAAGAACGAATTGCTAAGTTTGGTGAGAAATCTTGTGAAGGTGTTTTTCTAGGATTCTCTAATAACTCACCAAACAAACGTGTGTATAACCTAGTGACCAAGCGTGTGGAAGAACACTTTGAGGTTACCTTCTTCCATTACACTGACAACCCTCAAGGGAAGGGACCCGAATATTTGTTTGACTATCAAACTCTGTTTGATTCTTTCAATGTTCCTGAAGAAAATGAAGAAGAGGATATAGTGACCCTACTTCATGGGCTGGACATCGCTTCTGAAGTTCCACCTATCTCTGTTCCTCCACCACCAACAGGAACACCAGCAATTGGTGAGACTCCACCTCCACTCGTTACTGAGAATGTTCCTGATCCTACAAATGATGAGGAACAAATGTTTGAGGATTCTGTTCAATCACCTGCATCTGACCTTGAAGATTTACCGGCACTTCAACTCGAACTTGAAGCTGACTCCACAAACCTTGATTCTATCATCGTTCCAGCTGCAATTCCGAGTTCTAGGATAAATGTGTCACATCCAATTGATGCCATTCTTGGTGATTTAAACAAAGGTGTTTTAACGAGAAGACAGATTGCTGTTGCTGAACAATCCGTGTCGACATCGTCTCCTATTACCGTCACTGATCCTGTTTGTCTTGCTTCGAAAATTGAAGAATGCTTTCTCTCCCAAGTAGAACCGAAGAAGACAGCTGATGCGTTAAAGGATCCATACTGGGTTGAGGCTATGCAGGAAGAACTTCAACAATTCACAAAGTTGCAAGTATGGACTTTGGTCCCTTTACCCAAGGGTGTTCATCCAATTGGCACTCGCTGGGTATATCGTGTGAAGAAGGATGATCGGGGTGTGGTAATTCGTAACAAAGCACGTCTAGTGGTTCAGGGTTTCACTCAGATTGAAGGTTTGGACTATGATGAAGTATTCGCTCCGGTTGCTCGTTTGGAATCCATTCGCATTTTTCTGGCATACGCTTCTTTCAAGGGATTTCGGGTTTATCAACTTGATGTGAAGAGCGCCTTTCTGTATGGTCAGGTTGTTGAAGAGGTCTACGTCAAACAGCCGCCTGGATTTGAAGATTCTGTTCATCCAAACTATGTCTGCAAACTAGACAAAGCATTATATGGTCTACATCAAGCCCCAAGAGCTTGGTATGAGCGGCTTGCAACTCATCTTCTGAAGAACGGCTTTGTTCGAGGCACAATCGACAGTACTCTCTTCATTAAGCATGCCGGGGAGGATTTGTTATTAGTACAGGTGTATGTGGATGACATCATTTTTGGTTCTACCAAGGATGAACTGTGTCGCGACTTCGAGCGGATTATGAAGTCAGAATTTGAAATGAGTGCAATGGGAGAGCTGAATTTTTTCTTGGGCGTACAAGTCGAACAGTCTGCTAAGGGGATTTATATTCATCAGTCCAAGTATGTCAATGATATGCTTACGCGGTATAACTTGACTGACTGTAAACCCTATGGGACGCCCTTAGAGCTAAATCATCACATTGGTCCAGCGGAAGATGAAGAGGACTGTCCGGAAAAGGATTACCGATCTATGATTGGTTCTTTGATGTATCTCACGGCATCACGTCCGGACATTGTCTTTGCAGTCTCTCTCTGTTCCAGGTATCAGGCTAAACCGAAGGTGTCTCATATGAAGGCAGTTACGCGAATCTTTGGTTATCTCAAATATAGACCAACCCTTGGTCTATGGTATTCAAATGAGAAAACTTTCGCGCTCTCTGCTTATTCGGACTCGGACTATGGTGGATGCAATATGGATAAGAAGTCTACTTCTGGTGGATGTCAGTTTCTTGGACCTCGGCTCGTATCATGGCAGTGCAAAAAGCAAACAACTGTTTCTACCTCAACCGCAGAGGCTGAATACATTGCTGCTGCTAGTTGCTATTCCCAGGTTCTTTGGATACAACACCAGTTGCGCGATTACGGTTTACTCTTAACTATGACTCCTATTCATATAGATAATACTGCTGCTATATGTATCACTCGTAATCCTGTCCAACATTCTAAGACCAAACATATAGAAATTAGGTTTCATTTCATTCGTGATTGTTATGAGAAACACCTAATTGATCTGGTCCAAATAGATACCCTTAAGCAGAATGCCGATCTGTTCACCAAAGCCTTTTCCCGTGCTCGTTTTGATGAGCTTGTCAACATGATAGGTTTACGTTTCTTTCCCATTCAAAAGTAATATTTGTGACCTTAGTCTGTTATGTTCTTATTATTATTATTTGTTAATGTTTTAAAAAAAAAAAAAAAAAAAAAAAAAAAAAAAAGGGGAACAAAGCAATAGCCATTCTTGATGTTTATTTAACATTTAAGAAAAGCAACGTTGCAACATTTGTTAAAAGACGTTTAGTTGTGTCTCAAAACAACTAGGAATATGATAGTACATTAGGAGACACTCCTCAAACGACAATCTCAAATTTTATCCTCGATATATCAGTAGGTTTATCTTGTATGTGTTATTTTTGCTCTTATAAACACCTGACTACTTGCATGATATATTGGTAGACATGTTTCCACACCTCTTTGCTCAATTAAGAAATACTTAACTCTGTGTTTACTCTTTTATGATGACCATCATATGATGTATGACAATGTGTCTTAAATTCTTATGTATTAGATTGCCATGCTTCAATTGAATTGAGTTTGTATCTGACGACATTTGGGGATTTATACTGTCTGTTTCCTTTGTTGTACGTTTGTACAGACCTGGTCTCAGTCAGTATACTTTCAAACTTTAAGCAAACAAAAGTCAAAGCACTTTTACATCTTATAAAATCTAAGATTACTTACAAGGTCGCCAAATGGTTTGACCAAGTCTGCTTTTGCTTACACCTGAATCAAGTGAATGTCGCTCTGTTGTACGTAAGTACAGACCTGTCACCGCTGGCTTGATTCTTAAAAATGTTGAATTCAAACACTTTCTCTAACTAATCGAGGTTTTGAGCATGACTAAATACAAAGAGTATATCTATGGGGGAGTCACAAGAGATCTATTCACTTTCACAATAACTGCTAAGCTTGAAGTTGTGTGTGTTACATGTTTAAGTGGATAAACAATATTGATAATCGTCTTGTTTCAGACTGCGTCTAAGGCTTGATAACTTTCTTGGTGAACTTAAAATTGGACAACTATACTGGTAATCGAATTAAAGTCTGATATTGTCTTGCGAATCTATCTTCCTAATATGATTCCTACAATGACACATCTAAATATGTTCTTTTCATTGTTTTTATTTATTATTTTATTTTTAGTCTATTTATTTTTGTTCACTAAGTGTCACAAATATACAAAATCTTAAAAACGTGAACTCTTGATTGACTTCTGCGACACAAGGCTTGTGTCGCTTATTTGTGTTGACCATCCTGCGACACAGACCTTGTGTCGCATACTTGTGGCCCAGCGACACAGACATTGTGTCGCTCCCTTATGTCGCTTATTGTGCTGATATTTCCAGCGACACAAGGCTTGTGTCGCACACTATGTCGCTGACTTGTGTCAGGGGTATAAATACCCTCGTGTCGCTGTAATTAGTTATTAATTACCAGCGACACAACCATTCAAAATCAGCGACACAAGGGAACCCAGCGACACAACAGCCCGACTTCTTTTTTCGATTATCCTGTTCGATTTTGTGGATTTCTGCTGCTTTCTTCGCTTGCATTGTGTTCTACTTACTCAACCACGACTATAGGTACCAAAAATACCATCTATTGTTCAGTATTTTGTTTAATAAGTGCGTTTGAAGTTTCGGTTTATTTAGGTTTACATATTTTGCAAAATTACATGCTTCAATGTGTTATAAACTGCATTATTGTTGTTGTTTCTTGTTCCTGCACTATTGCTGCTTCGTTTGAACTGCTTAACACATGAAATCCCCAAATTTTTGTTCGTCAGAATTTTCTGGGTTTCATGCTGTTCATCATTGCGACACAAGCGTTGTGTCGCTTCTTTATGACGCTGTCATACTGCGACACAATACTTGTGTCGCTGTCTTATGACGCTGCTAATGTTGCGACACAAGTCTTATGTCGTTGTCTTATGACGCTATATTCTATGCGACACAAAGTCTATGTCGCCATACGATTTGTGCGACACAACCCTTATGTCGCTGAATAATCATTAAATTGATTTTATTGCAAAACTGCGACATAACTCGTTATGTCGCAGTCTATCCTGCGACACAAGCCTTGTGTCGCAAGACATTTTAAATTAAAAAATTGTCAATGTTAATTGTTGAGACTAATGGTTTTCAAGTTTATTGTCTTATTTCAGATATGGCTCACGTTAACGCTTTGTTTTGGGAACCGAGACATAATGTCACGGCGTTCCTAGATGATGAAAAGGAATCGGCGGCCCCGTACCGTCCGATGATTGCTTTTCTCCGCAGATCCCGTATATATACTGCTATCACTGCTACAACACCCATATACAAGGATCAAGTCTCAGAGTTTTGGGTTAATGCTGTGGTCAATTCAGACCTTGGATATCCGCGGATCATTTCTCATGTCAACGAGCGAGAAATTATTATCTCTGAGCAACTCATTCGGGATTTCTTTCAGTTTCCAGACGATTCGGAGATGCCCGTGGCTTTCTCCCATGTGTTTATTGCCGGGGGCATGGGTCGGCTTGGATACCCGACTATCCCACGTGATCAATACCGCAAGGCCTATCTCACTAAGGTCTGGCGGTACTTGATGCACATTATGATTGTTTGCCTGTCTGGTAGGAAGGCTGGTTATGATGGGATGAGTTTAAGTCTACTGCATCCGCTATGCTAGCACTTGTATACAACAAACCCTATAAACTTCTCGGGGTATATTTTTCGGATTATGGTAGATAATGCACAGGTTGGGGAGGGACATGTGGGCCTTGTACCCACGTTTTGTCCAATTATTGCTAAATCATCTACTCCCAGGGTTACCGGTGGCCCCACAACACCAATTTCGCCAAACACCGATGAATACCCGGATCTTCGTGGTGTCCGGTCAATATGCAAAAGGCGCACCGGTACCGCCTGATGTGCCATTATTTGGCCATATTGTGGATGAGGCCTATGTGCCTCCGGAGGGTGACGAATTTGCCGAACCGGCTCCTATTCCTAGGCCACTGTCACCTCCACCACAGGCACCGACTCAACAACAACAACCACAACAACAATCTCACAACAACAACAACAACAAACATCCCGATCCTCAATTTGAAGATATTATGCGGGATATTGATGAGATCTGTCCCTCTCCTCCCAGGTCGACGGGCAAAAGGCCACGTGAGGATGTCACTTACACTGTCTCAGACGACATTCCTACATCCAGTCGACCGCGCACTTCTTCAACTGCAGGGCCTTCGGAGGTTCAGACTCCTGTGCATCCTCATCCTGACATTATAAAGCAACTTTTAGATCGGATGGAGGAGATGCAAAAGACTGTGCACGATCAAGCCAACCTCATTCAGTCACAAGCCGCCCTAATTGACGCTCAGACTTGTAGAATCAATCAATTAGAGGATAGGTTTAGGGAGTTAGAGAACCGGTCTATTGGTCCGGGGGGAGTCTGTTCCCACCGGTCCATCAAGAGAACCAATAGGACCGGGTTCTGAATCTGTAACAGATGATGTACTTATTGAACCATCTAATGAAATACCTACTTTAGAGTACTTCCCTGTTCATAGAGTTCCAGGTCAACCGAGACCTCTAGCGGTTGATTATTCGTGTGCTGACCTCTCATTTATTCAACAAATGATAAACGAAGTCAATTCTGAAAATGAAAGTGAAAACTTTGAGGATTCCGATGATGTTGATATTGAGGAGGAAGGACTTGATGATGATGAATTCTATGATGATGCACCGACCATTGAGACTGATTCTTCTGAGGATGAAAGTGAAGAAGAAACTGATAATGCATCTGATGCTCAGGCCCCTGAAACTGAAATTACTGAAACAAGAGCTGAGAAAATTGCTAAATGGTGGCCTCATGGTAAGGCTGGAATTCAGATACCCGTCACCTGCAAATCATACAAGGTTAGTGGGGTGTATACGGGGTTGATAAAGAGCTGGAAGGTATCCAATGGTGTTTTCATGATCAAGAGACTTGATGGTGTCCAATATTTCAAAAGATCATTCACCAAGTTGAGCACTTTACCAAAAGGAGAAGTAAATCGTCTTGCTCAACTCTCTTTGATAAATCCGTCCAAAGATGATCGTGCAAATTATATCCAAACCACTCTACAGCGAGAGATACGCACAAAGAGATATAACTTCATCAAACCGACTTTGGGAATTAGGTATATCTATAAGAAAAGGATAGACCCGGTGACCAAACAGCCAATATGCAGAATGCGTTATCCTCCGGCTGATTGTTTGAAGAATATTCCTCTAGAAACAATTCCCCTGGACTTTCTGAGAAGATTTCATTACTGGGAACTGGATGCTCATACCGGTGAAGCGGTTTTGGTTTTTGTTCCTGATTCAGAGCAACCAGAGAGGAACTCGCTGTATGGTTTGAAGAAAGCTCAGTTTAGAGTGTTTGATCCTATGAGCTTAATAAACATGTCATCAAAGGACTTGAGAAAACTGTTTGACAATCCGATTCGCTTCAACGAGAAGAATGCTGTGAACAAGAAGATCGCACTTCAATTTCAGAGGATTGTTAATGTTTGTGTGACACATGGGATACATGCTGGCGGTGTATTCCCAGCAGGCTGGGTTTGAACAAAGATCTTGAAGACCAAGCTGAAGACACGGGGGAGTTTGTTGATACATATTAGAGTGTCTGTCAGTTGGTCAAGTCTGTACTGTGTCTGTATATGTAATAGACTTAGAAAATTACATTTCCTGTGATCTGCGACACAAGGCTTGTGTCGCATGAGTTGTAGTTGCGACACAAGGCTTGTGTCGCATTAGTGATCTCTGCGACACAAGGCTTGTGTCGCAGAACGGCCAGACAGTTTAGTATAAATACTTTTGTTAGAGAATTTTAGGGTAAGACATTTTCCCAATCATTTATTCTCTGTATTTGGCTGCTACACAAAGTTCAAGAAGAATATTTTGGGATTAGAGCTTATAAAGTTTTGTTTTGTTTTGATTTGCACTTAATACAAACTTTATATCTATTGTTGTGTCTTCATTAGCCATTTGATTTGAGTAAAGATCACCATTAAGGGATCCACACAAGGCTAGTAGTTTAGGGATTTAACCAACAAGAAGGGATTGATTATACAGAGGTGTTCGCACCAGTAGCAAGGTTAGAAGCAATTCGATTGTTTCTGGCATATGCTACACATAAGAAGATTAAAGTATATCAGCTCGACGTTAAGAGTGCCTTTCTTTATGGTAAAGTTCAAGAACTGGTGTTTGTCCAACAAGCTCCGGGGTTCAATGATCCAGACTATCCAGATCGAGTCTATAAATTAGACAAGGCTCTGTATGGACTGCATCAAGCACCCAGAGCTTGGTATGAGACACTATCTACCTATCTCTTGGAAAATGGGTTCAAGAGGGGACATATAGATAGCACTTTGTTCATCATGTGGCAGAAGAAGGATTTCCTACTTGTTCAAGTCTATGTTGATGATATCATTTTTGGATCATCTGACGAGAAAATGTGCCGAGACTTTGAACAAGTTATGAAGCGGAGATTTGAGATGAGTGCATTGGGTGAATTGAACTTCTTCTTAGCATTACAAGTTGATCAAAAGAAGGATGTATTTTTCATTCATCAGACGAAGTATGTTCATGAAATGCTCACACGTTTCAAAATGACAGATAGTTCGTCATATGGCACTCCGATTCAACTAAATCATAATCTTGGACCAGATACTGAGAGCTCTGAAGATGTGGATCCGACTCAATATCGGGCCATTATCGGTTCTCTCATGTATCTAACTGCTTCTAGACTAGACATAACATTTGCAGTCTGTTTGTGTGCTCGCTTTCAAGCTAATCCAAAGGAATCACACATGAAAGTAGCAAAGAGAATCTTGCGTTACCTTAAGGGCAAACCTAAGTTAGGTCTTTGGTATCCCTCGGGTGGCAATTTTGACTTTGTTGCATATACTGACTCAGACTATGGAGGGTGTAACTTGAGTAGGAAATCCACCTCGGGTGGTTGTCAGTTGCTAGGTGGTCGCATTGTCTCATGGCAATGTAAGAAGCAAACATCGGTCGCAATCTCAACCTGTGAGGCTGAGTATGTAACAGCTGGTAGTTGTTGTTCACAAGTATTGTGGATACAACAACACCTGCGTGACTATGGTTTAAACTTTACAAGTACCCCTATTATGATTGATAACCAATCTACAATGTCCATAACTAATAATCCGGTTAAGCATAGTAAAACGAAACACATTGACATTAGACATTATTTTATTCGTGACTGTGCCGAAAAACATCTGATTAAATTAGTTAAGGTGATAACTGATGACAATCTTGCCGACCTTTATACCAAGGCATTTGATAGGTCTCGGTTTGAGCTTTTAATCCAACTAAATGGGATGAGAAATCCTGAGTAAATTTTTCCCTCAAAAGAACTCAGTGTAATTTTTATTTCTTAGTTTATTTTACTTTTTGTCTTTGCAAAAATGATAAAAATTGAGGGTCACTGTATTAATTGCAAAGAAATGATGAAATCATTACCAAGGCCTAGATCATTTTATATGTGTGGCTTTTAGATGCAGGACATACACAATAAATGTACCTAAAATACAACGTATTTGATAGCTTCACATGATGATGTATTGGTAGGCATTAGACATAATGGTTTTCAAGTACTAAATCTATAATAAATAATACGATCTTTTCTGTGAACTCTTTACTTTGATGTACGACTTAAGTCTTAATTCTTAGGAGATAGATCGTTCATGAATGCTTGATAATGGATATAAAATAAAAATAAATCATCTAGGGGGTTCACTGACTGTTTCTTCTTCTACATCTAGAAACATGCTGACCTAGATTCAGTCAGTGTTTCCTTACACTGGAACAAACTTGACCGCGAAACTATAATAATGTGTTCAAGGTGTCTAGTCAAACTAAGTCGCTCTGTTGTACGAAAGTACAGAGTTGTCACCTCTGGTTTGATTTTAGATTTGTTTGATTCTAACCTTAGTCTTGTCTGATATTTGAAACGTGTACCCATGTACATTGCTGTTTAAAGCAAAATGACTTGACTTTAAAGATGACATAAAAATTGAAAAAATATCCGATACATGCTATTCTTGACTGTCTAGATCTTAAGGGTATATCAAATATAAGATAAACAGGAAATCATGAACAATAATCTAATATGTTCTTGAGAATTCTGAATGTCGAATGTTTAAGTGGACAACAATACCGATAATCGTTGTGATCTATCATTTACAACAATAATAATCAAAGGAATAAATAAAAATTTCTAACTGTGTATTGTTCTCATCATGGCTAATTCGATATTTGTATCAGTGACACTCTAAAAAATATTGTCCGTTTTAAATATGAACAATTTCATATTCGCATTTTACATTTTGTGTTATTTTACATTGTTTAAATAAATAAATGAATAAAAGTTCTTCATTTTTGGGAATTATTTACATTTTGTTCAGTTACTTGCTCAAACTTTGATCCATTTATTGTCTAAGTATTTAGGTTAGTCCAAAACGTTTTAAAATTGAAAAACTTAAACTTTTTGGTTTAGAAACTCTAAGTTCATACGAACTTAGTGGGTAGGTTCGAAGAATAGGTTCGTACGAACCTATGCTTGGGGGTATAAAAGGGTCAACTCAGTCAAACCCTTCTCATTTCCTCACATTCGAATAATATCTTCGTACGAACCTACCCAATTCCTTCGAACATACGTACGAACTTACCTACGGACTTTCCATTTTCAAATTAAAATCAAGATCTAGACTTTGTTATACCATTTCACTCCATTAGACTTCATCACTATCATTTTCTGTTTGTAAGTAACTTTTACATGATTTGGACAACTAATCTTAAACAAATTCGAATTTTTCTTGAGTTTTACCAAAATAACCTAAAACTCAAAATCTAGAAAGTGTTATTGATTAAAAATAGTGTGTTTTGTTGTTAAAGCCCATACGCATGTTGGCGCATCTGATTCCAGTGCCTGATTGCGTTTTTATTGCAACATTTTTGAACTTTTTTCTGAGTTCATCCGTGCGAACCTACATGTTCGTACGAACCTAGCCAATGTAAGTTCGTACGAACTTAAGTTTGACTTGGTCAAACAGTAAGTTCGTACGAACCTACAAGGGCAGTAAGTTCGTACGAACTTATAAATTCGTACGAACCTACTTTGGTTCAAATTTTTGCAACTTTAAATAATAATGACTTTAGGCTTGTTTTAATTGTGGAATCTTGCATGCAGGACTCTAAATTACTTATGTCTAATCGCTAACATTATTATTCTTTATTTTTGGTGTGTTTGTGTTTGCTTTTGATGGAAGCGAGAAACGAAGTAAGAACACTTCTTCTGAGAAGTCAACTCAAGGGCATCGTAAAATGCCAATGAGTGTGAAATCAGCAGAACAACAACTTTCTGTGCTGGCTTCGTTCGTTACTTCCTATGAAAATTACATACAAGGGAAGATTAATGATCCTGCACAATTTGATGAGTATTATGATCAAGTAGACCCGGATGACTTAGAGGAAATGGACCTCTAGTGGCAGCTTGCTATGGTGTCAAGGAGGGTTAAGAATTTCCTAAAACGTACGGGTAGAAGAGTTGTTGGAAATCGACCTGGTTTCGACAAATCCAAGGTCAAGTGTTATAACTGTCAAGGTTACGGACACTTTGCCAGGGAATGTCAACGACCGAAGGTTGATACTGGCGCTGCAAAACAAGACTCGGGAAGTACTTTGACTTCCAAACTCGTAGTGGTTCAACAAATCGATGGTTCCTATGATTGGTCCACTCAGCCTGAGCAAGCTCTCATGGCTGAGATAGACGATCAAGAGAAACCAATTGAATCAACTTCATACATGCCAACTGCTGAGAAACCTCAAGCTAATGTGCCACACATGGAAGTCAAAGGGAGGGATAAAGATGTGCTCTACATCAACTCAACTGAAGAGATGAGTCCCGATGACTTCGTTGCATACATGGCTGATGTTCAAACAGATAAGAAAAAGGTATGTCTTGATCTTCTTACTCTTGCTGATGTTTGTTACTTAGTTACTGATTTACAAACTCAGGTTAGTGTTTTTGCCGAATCTAACAAAACCTTAACATCTGAATTAGATATAGCTAAGAGTGATGTTCGTAGGTTAGGTGAGGATAAGCTAGCATTGACTGAAAAGATTAAGAGTGATGCTTCCGATAAGAATAGTCTCACTGACATAATTAATGAACAATGTGTTAAGATAGACGGGTTATATCTGAACCTTAATGAGCTAAATAAAAATATTGCTATTAGGGATAAGGAGCTCTCAGAGTCTAAAATGAAGTTAGTCGAGCTAAATCGTAAACTTGAAGGTTATAGGACATCTTCTTTGACCTTAGATAGAATCATTAGCTCACAACGTAGTGTGAAGGATGTAACTGGCCTAGGTTACTCTGATGTTCCTCCGCCTTTTAATGCAAATTACACTACTACTCCAATTGACTTAGAGATGACAGATGCGAATCCTGAAACTTCATCGTCAAGATAATCTCTTGATAATCTTGACAGATGCAAATTACACAAGTCTTTACCATCATTTGATAATCTATTGCAAGATCATCCCATGCTTCAGTCGTCAAGATCCTGTTTTCGTTTAACTTCAACAGGTCCTTCTTCGACAGATTCATCAGGTGTCGATGGTCATAGACTGTCAGAATTACTCTCTCTCCTCTTTCAACTTCATCGTCAGCTTCAACCATGATAGCTTCACCAGTCTTTGAGTCCACGTGCCAATTCAAAAGATTTCCCTGAATCTGTGGCATTGTCTTCAGTGGTATTTGCTGTACACACTTGACAGCTGGATAAGTCTTCTTCCTTAATCTTCTTCCAGTTCTCTGACTACGTTCCTGTAATTTGATCGTCTTTCCGACTCTTGGCTTTATCTTTTCAAACTTCATTGAACGACCCTCAGTCTTGATTATTCTTTCAACATATCTTGCATATGGATCATTACTAGGGTTCTTCGATTCTAAGCGTGCCAAGTCTCGGACTTCAAATCGAGGAAGCGAACTAAAAACTTTAAGCTTCTTATCAAAATATTGAACTCCATAAAACCTTTTGATAGCAAACAGTTTTAGCTCAGAGTCATAGTACCATCCGATTATTCCCTTTCTCGGTACTTTCTTTCCAGTGATATCTACCTCAGACATTCCAATCTTCTGCTTTCTCCTTTTCAAGGGTCTGAACATAGGATTGTTTCTGAGTTTTTTAGGAAGCTCATCTTCTTATTTAGAACTGGTTGATTCATCTAGATTTTCATCTAAATCGACAACCCTTTCTCCATCTTCTTCCTGGATGACCACTTTAGTTGTAAATGGGCTTACGATGTGTTCATCAATATCAGCGTCGAGATCTACACACTCGTCTGCCCCAATTTCAAAACTGGAAGTCCAATCCTCAGGAGGAACAAACTCCTTCTTCAAGGTCACAGTCAATGTCCTCATCTAATTCATCTGGCATGTCGCCTTCAGAATCTGATAAGTTCAACATTTCAAGACCTATAGAAATACATACACAAATATAATAATATCATAAGTTCTTTCATTGATTTCCATGAATCAATCTAAGATTTTACTTATTAATCCCTTTGTGTATTTAAAATATATTATATATACACTTATTCAAATCTTTCATCGATTATCATAATCAATCTAAAATTTGAATAAGTCTTATAATATACGAACATCATATATTATATGATATCATAACTCTTTTATCGATCATAGTCAATCTAGAATTACAAAAGGCTTATAATATACACACATTCATAATTATAACATTTAAACATTAATGTTTTACACATTCAAGTTCAAACATCTTAATTACAGAATTATATTACAAGTACAAAATTACAATGTATTAATAATTACAATCAGCACCAGCACCAGCTCCAATACCAATTGTAAGGTCGCTAGATCTTGGTTCGATAACGGATTATCTTTAAGGTATTGAGGTGCGGAATCCCTCAATACTTTAGGTTTAGGCTTATAAAACTTTGCTATTAATTAACAAGCTTCGTTTTGATATTAACTAGGTTAAACACTCAAAACCGAGCCTATATAATAATAGCCTTTATATCTGCACGAAAAACGAGGAGAATAATTAAATATTTGCTGTGTGTAATAATGGCACGGATACCAATAAATGAGCAGCATTTAAATATATATATCTGGTTCAACTCGCAGGCCATGGGCTTTGCGAGTTGACTCAACTCGCAGCCCATGGGCCTGCGAGTCCAAATGGCTGCGAACCCAGATCTCAACTCGCAGTGGAAAGCTGCGAGTCCAGATTGGTCTGCGAACTGAGATCTCATCTCGCAGGTTATTAGACCTGCGAGTTGACTTCTCATTTCGCGATTTTGACTTTAACTTGAAATCGATACTTGTCTAATAACATTTAACAAATAATAATAACAAGTTAATATCATATATTTACGAATCTAAACCAATTATACACGTTTGACAATAAATACACTAGTCCTATTACAAGCTAGATCTGTTGTCACAATAACATGTCCCAACAGATGTCGTGCTTCAAGTGTCATCAAAAAGGACACGTGTCTTCTTGTTGTCCTAATAAGAAGATGGAAGCCCCACATAAGCGCGTGAATAATGATAAAACTCCGAACATCTCTAGTTTAAGTACAGACAGGTTAGGTACCAGACCAGGAATTGGTATTAAACCTGTAAATGCTCTTAAAAGAGATGCCTCTCACTGTGTGTCTCCACCTAAACCTAAACGGCCTGAACACTTTAAAGATCAAGTGCCGTCGAGGTTTATGACTCCCATTAGGAACCATAGTCGTTATGAAATTGGTTCTACTTCAAGGAACCAAAGTCATATTGAGAATGGTTTGACTTCACGCACACAAGGAGTTAACCAAGGGTCCTACAATAGTCGTAACCAAGGGCAAAAATCCCAGGGTTATATATCGGGGAGGGTTGGAAATCAGTCAACTCATAGACCCAGGACCACTAATCATCAGCAAGCTGATGCTCCTTCAAAGGTGACCAAAGCTCCTAATGGAAATGATGGTTACTTTAAAGAGCTACAGTTTGTAGACGATAAGGGACAAACCAAGACCGTAATGGCTTAAGTCCCTCTTGAGAACTAAGTGTGTACAACTTGTGTGTGCAGGAGCAGACTGTGAACAACGACAATTGGTGGTATGTTGACAGTGGATGTTCTAGGCACATGACAGGAACCCGAAGTCTTCTGATAGACTTCAAAGGAGGATTGAGACAGGGAGTACACTTCGCTGGAGATAAAGGAGGAGTCATTACTGGGAAAGGAAAAGTGTCAAATGGAACTTTAACTCTTGAGGATGTGTGTTATGTTGAAGAACTGACACACAACCTAGTGAGTGTTTCCCAGGTCTGTGATAAAGGTCACCCTGTTCTTTTCAATGAGAAAGAGGCCTTAGTCCTGAAGCCGGGATTTATTATTCCCGAAAAATGGATACTGATGAACGCTCCAAGGAATAAGGACATTTATGCTATCAACATGAATGCTCCTATTACTTCAATGGAGTATACATGTCTTTTATCCAAGGCTTCAGAATCAGACTCACTTCTATGACATAGGAAAATGGCACACCTAAACTTTCGAAAAATGAACTATATAACCAAACATGGGTTAGTTCTGGGTGTACCACCGAAGAGTTTTGCATTTGAAGACAAGTGTATATCCTGCTTGAAAGGAAAACAACATAAAAAACCACACAAGTCTAAAACTGTGAACTCTATTTCCTCGTCTTTTGAGTTGCTACATATGGATCTCTTTGGCCCCATAAGCAAGAGAAGCATAGGTGGCAAATGGTATTGTTTGGTTGTCACATACAATTACTCTTGATTCTCTTGGGTGTTCTTTTTGGGATCTAAGGATGAAACTCCGGGCATTCTTATGGAGTTTCTAGATCTAATAGAGAATATCTATAGAAAAAGAGTTAAGAGAATTCGCAGTGACAATGGAACAGAATTCAAGAACTCAACGATCAATATCTATTGCTTAAGCAAAGGGATACAACATCAATTCAGCGCACCTTATGAACCTCAACAGAATGGTGTTGCTGAAAGGAAGAACAGAACGTTAATTGAAGGGGCTAGAACAATGCTTGCAGATTCAAAGCTTCCGGTCATCTTTTGCGCAGAAGCAGTGAATTCTGCATGTCATGTTCTCAATAGGGTTCTTACGGTTTAAAAGCTGAACAAAACTTGTTATGAGCTTCTAAAAAATAAGAAACCTAACTTAAAAGGGTTTGAACCCTTTGGAGTTTCATGTACCTTGTTGAAGACTAGCCATCAACCTAAATTTGGTGAGAAGGCTGACGAAGGATATTTCCTAGGTTATGTGCCTAACTCACCAAACAAGCGTGTCTTCAATAAAACTACGGGACGTGTTGAAATCGTTTATAACATTGAAGTTACGAGCTATACACATGACTTACATAAAGGATTAGATTGGCAATTTGATTATTCAGATCTCTTCAAGTCATTTAAAGTCCCTATCAGTGACTATGTCAGTAATTCAGAGATTGTTGAGCATTTATTGTTTGAAGATGAAGTTTCTACTCCTTCTCCGACATCGAATGTTCAAACGTCTGAAATTAGGACTATTGTTGATTCTGATGAAGTCTCACCTATTGAGTCACAACAACCTCAAGATGATATACCTCAAGAGTGTGAAGATCCTGAAATTGCTTCTCAAAGGATTGTGGATGACATTCTCACTCCTCTGAGACAATTAAGGATATCTACTACTAATGACGGTATATCACCTTTGGAGGAAATTGGTGCTAACTTACAAGATGATATTCCAGTCGAACCTGTTACTTCAACAAGATTGAATAGGAATCATCCAATTGATAATATCATCGGTGATCCAAATTCTCCTGTTCTGACTCGGAATCAATCGAAAGCTAGCACTTCAACTCACTCAAGCTTGTATGCTGAAATGAACGAGACAGGGATTTCAAATCTATGTCTATATTCATGCTTTATCTCACAAATTGAACCTAAGAATGTTCAGATAACTTTGAAGAATAATTCGTGGGTGGAGGCAATGCAGGAAGAACTGTCTCAGTTCACAAAATTGCAAGTTTGGGAGAGTGTTGACCTACCCGTTGGAGAATATTATAGAAATGGCTCGAATTCTTACGTTTCTGGGCCGATCAAGGATCCAATATGCTATCACGGCGTCCCCCGCGTTGTCTTGAGATCTGTTAACTCAATTCTGGGCTCATATTGAGTATGATACTGCTGTAAATCCTCCAGTCATTCGGACGAGGATTAATGATCGTCCAGTTATCTTCTCTGCCTCCGATCTTCGAAACATACTACAGTTGGGCGCTGTAGAGCAGGAAGATGGACCCACTGAGTTCTCTTCGGATTTTATCGAGGGTGCACTGACTCGTATGGGATATGTAGGACCAAAGTGAGGACGTCAGTTCCTCAAGGCTCTAGTATACGGGGAATGGAGGTTCTTATGGCATGTTCTGGTAACTATTTTTGGACCGAAGAAGGGAGGATATGACGAGCTGAGCTCTTCTCTCCTATCTGCTTTACTGTCACTGGTTTATAATAAACCATACAGCTTTTCGGATTACATCTTTGGGGAAATTGTTCGCCAAATCTGGGGGGGAGTTAGATCCCAGTTTATGATCTACCCAAGATTCTGCATGTTGATCATTCATGCCAATATCCCTGATCTGCAGGTTGTTCAACCAGATATTAGAGTGGATACCATTGGGCTAAGAGCTTATAATGCCATGTTCATGCAAACCTCACGAAGGTTTGAGATGCAGCCCCAGCTGACTGAGCTATTTGGCTCACTGATCGATCCTAATTATCATGCTCCACCGAATCACGGTTGGATTGATGTTGATGTGGCTGAACGTGCACCAGAGCCACAAGAGCTGATCGAGGAGGTTTTGATTCAAGTAAACCAACCTGGCCAAGAGGTTAATGCTGATGTTGCAGCCGAATTGGTGCAACAAGTGCTAGTTGAGAACGATGATGCAAATGATCCAATCATGCAAGATGTGGATCAATATGTTGCTGAGCCACCAAGAGTTGATGAACCATCTACTGATGTTGGGCCATCGGGTAGAGATAGAGAAGCTGCTTCTGCTTCGGAATCTGAATCCGATGATGAGACTGAACCATCTGGGTTTGTCTCTGGGATCCCTGCTGGGATGATTCGTCAAGGATCAAAGCTGATTATGGACCCAACACTTAAACTGAAACGAAAAGCCGTGGAACAAGCAACCGATTTCATTCTTGTGGATGAGGATGAAGATGATGAAGAAGAAGAGACTCTTGTCTCCCGACCCCGCAAATAGCATAAACCAACTGCTTCAACCTCTGCAGCTCCTACACAATCACCGTCTACGCCCTCTGAGGCTGAACTGATTGCTGCTTTGGTTCGACCTTCTTCACACCCAACCACCAAATCCAGCAGGGTTGCGGCGCGTCTTTTGACCGATGTTGCTACAGAGATAGCAAAGAAAATGCAACCATCTGCTCCCACACCTCCAACCACCACTGATGCTGGTCCTTCAACCTCACCAAAGACTGATGATGAACGCATTATAAGCTTGGAGTCTAGGGTTCGAGAGTTGCAGATAGTTGCTAACACTTTTGCCACACAGCTTCGACAATTGTCAGATAGTGTTACTACACAGAACAATGCTTACTCACTGCTACTCAAGACCAACAACACTCTGGTAGATGACGTGGCTGAGAAGCAACGACAACTTGACCGTCTCTCTCGTCGTATTACCTACTTAGAACAGAACCAGCCATCTCAAGGGGAGAAAGCTGCAATTGAGAAGGCTGCATTTGAAGAAGTTTGTAAAGAGGATGGGCTGGCTCAGAAGAGCCGAGATGATAAAGACGATGATCCCGCAGCTGGAAAAGAAAGTGAGTTGGCTGGTCCTTCAATGACTGGTCAGCAGACTACAATTCAGGGGGAGTCTGCAGGAGCTAGTGGAAGTGGAAGTGGTGATGGTGCTGGTACTGGTGCTGGTGCGGAAGAAGGTGAAGCCATTTGATTTAACACTTTTGTATTGTAATATAATTGTGTAATTAAAAGATTTTTGAACTTGAATGTGTAATACATTAATGTTTATAATGTTTTAATATATAATGTTTGTTTATTATAAGACTTTTGAAATCTTAGATTGATTAGTGAAATTACTGGTGTCTCTATTGTACTAAGTACAGACCTGACCCCTTTAGTTTTGCCAATGGTTTCAAGCTTGGTTTGTCTATACTAAGGGATCTTTTGTTGTACTAAGTACAGATCTAGAACCACTAGTATCTACAAAACGGGTTTGATGTTTGTCACATTTTATATATTAACTCAAAGGGTATGTCATATGTTTCGAAAAGAACATCATTTAGTGACCTCTATCTTGCAAAGTTAAAGATACAGTGTTATGTGTTTTACTAAATTTCTCAGTATGTCATATTTTGGATTACCTTAGGTAATACACATTCAAACAATAAAAGGTTTGCTTGGAAATCAGTGTAGACTTTGTTTATATGGAATATAATACCGGTAATCATCCTGAACTGTCTATGATATTTAAATCACCTCATTTTGATGTGAATATTATATTCTGTGGAAATAGGTAACCAAGTTATACTCTTATAAATGTAAGTTGACAAACGGTTAAGCTGTGAATTTTTGTGTAACTTTTGTGAATTTCATGAGGTATGCGTACTAACAATCTTCTAAGATCATTACTCAACAATTGATTCAGCTGTTTCTTTCTAATATGATCCCACTGTCGATAATTTCTTAATGCCCTCGATTAAGATCTATTTTACGTTATCTTATTGTAATTTTATTTTAGTCAAAGTGTTTCATTAATACAAGGATACTTGATTCGAATGTTTATTATGAATCATTGAACTTTTATTTATTTCTTTCATTTTATCTTATTTCTCTTTATTTTATTTTTCTTATTTTTCTTATGTTTCTATTGTTCGTATTATTGCATCACAAGTGACAGATCCTCAGATTTTAGACTTGTACGCGATGAAGATAACGACGCTAGAGCTATTGTCAAGGGGGAGTCCGTTGGGACATGTTTTGTGACAACAGATCTAGCTTGTAATAGGACTAGTGTATTTATTGTCAAATTTTCTATATTGGTTTAGACTCGTAAATAAATGATATTAATTTGTTATTATTATTTGTTAAATATAATTAGACAAGTAACGAATTCGAATTAAATTCAAAATCGCGAAATGAGAAGTCAACTCGCAAGTTTAATAACTTGCGAGATGAGATCTCAATTCGCAGCAGATTTGGGTTCGCAGGTCTTGGACTAGCGAGCTAAGATCAGGGTTCGCAGGTCTTGGACTAGCGAGCTGAGATCTGGGTTCGCAGGTCTGGACTAGCGAGCTGAGATCTGGGTTCGCAGGTCTGGACTAGCGAACTGAGATTGGTGTGCGAGCTGAAGTCAACTCGCAAGGCCCATGGGCTGCAAGTTGAGTCAACTCGCAAGGCCCATGGCCTGCGAGTTGAGCTGAATATAAAATGAAATGTTGCTGTCATTTCTAGGGATCCGTGCCATTTATTACGCACAACATTAAAATATTCACCACCTCATTTTTCGTGCAGATATATTTATTATAGTATTAAAGGCTCGGTTTTGAGTGATTAACTTAGTTAATAATCGAAACGAAGCCCTTTAATTGATAGTAAAGTTATATAAGCTTAAACCTAACGTATTGAGGGATTCCGCACCTCAATACTTAAAGATAATCCGTTATCAAACCAAGATCTAGCGACCTTACATCTGAGCAGACTCCAGTGAATCTAGCTGAGACTGAAACTATTGAAGCGTTGCTTGGTTTGGATGTTTCTGATAGTGAGGGATCTGAGTTAGAGGAAGGAGAGATTTTGGATAAGGAGGTTGCAGACTGAAAATCCGATGATGAAATTATTCCAGATGACGATGTTGATATTGATGAATTCATAGTGTCAAAGCAACCAGTAACTGAAGTATTTGTTGAGGATGAAGCTGTGGAGAAAGTGATCAACTTGGAACAGGACTCAGCTCCTGAAGTTGATTTAGATTATGATGAAGTTGAACGAACTCGAGAGGAGCTAAAGAAGTTATGGTTCAAAAAGGTTGAAAAGGAACCGAAAATCAAATATAAGGGTGATATCAGGGTCAGAGGATCGGGCAAGCTGAAGCGAGGCATCATAAGTTGGTTCTATGACAGCAATCTGAAGTTGTTCATACTAAAAAGATATGATGGGATTCAGTACTTGAAGAACAAGCTGAGGATCTTTAGCTCGTTGCCTAAAATTGAACTGAAGGAACTAGCTTGGATAGACTTGGTGAATATTGGTGATGATCCTTACGCTAGTGCCTTGGAAAGAATCTTAAAGCGTGAAGGAAGATCTAATCAGTTTGAAAGTCTAAAGCCAAAGCCGGGAAAGAGAGTTCCTGATCTGACCCGGATTGATCCACTAACTAACAAGCCGTGGATGAAGATGGTCTACAGACCAGTCAAATGCTTGAAGAGGGTTCCGCTGAAGAAAATGCCACAGAACATTTTTGCAAATCTCAAGTGGTGGTACGTGGATAACAAGACTGCTGAGGCAGTAATGGAAGATTGTGAAGGAAAAGAGCTGCTGAGAGTTTATGACAGTTTACACCTGGTAAACTTGTCGAAGGACGATCTGATGAAACTTCATGTAAACAAGATCTTGTATAGAGACAGTTGGAGACATGAAGGACGAAGGTATCAGAAGGTTGTGAAGGTGTGTGTTGAAAAAGGCTTATGGGCTGAGAGTCGACAGAGTTGATCGAGAATCAAGATTCGACAGAGCCAGAAGACTGAAGACATATAGAGCTATTGTCAAGGGGGAGTCTGTTGGTGCACGTTTTGTGACAACAACTCTTATTTTGTAATAGTTAGTTTTGTAATTAGTTTTATAGTTAATTTGTAGTTTGTTTAATTAACTTAGCCTTTTTGTAAGTTGTATTGTAAGTTCGTACGAACCTAGGAAGTTCGTACGAACATGTAAGTTCGTACGAACCTAGGACCAGCTAAGTTCGTACGAACTTGCTGGGTATAAATACCAACTTGTAATGTTTTATTTGTATGCTTTTGGAAACTAATATATTCGAATATACTGTGCTATTTTCGAATTATACGAACCTAAATTATAAACACTTGCAATTACTTGTTTTATTGTTGTTTATTGTGTATTATACCATTCCGCAAACTAATACACATTGTAATCCTATTTGGATCCGTTCAAAGGGACTTTCACTTATGCTTCTCAGCATCCATGTTGGCCATATATGTAATGATGTCCTTTGTACTTATGGTATCAGTTGACTCCAGCCTTATAACCTTGTTCTCTGAACCAGGTAACTCTATCCCAGTCTTCATCTCACTAGCATCCTTTTGATCTGACTCATCAATTGTGGTCACGAATGCTTGAGGCTCTTCAGCATCTGTACTCCAATCATATGAACCGGCCTGTGTTTGAGTAACCAAGGCTCTAGAATGTGTACTATTCCCTGAGTATTGATCACTAGTAGACGTCCCTTAATATGAGTCAGCCCTACTCTCTTTGATCTGTTCATTACCATCAAATCTTTTCTCCAAAGTTGTAACATTTGAAGGTATGCTTAATTTCTTCAGGAAGACACTTGATGATAGCAGACAACGCCTTGTTTTCTGCTTCATACATCCTTTCGTCTACCTCTTTCATCAGTGAATACGAATAAAGTTATGTTTCCCTTCGAATTCATAAGTAGGTGCATCATACCCTTCATTTATACAGATCCGCATCTTGATGTCATTGAATTTTACAAATGATTCAAATTTATCTTTCCACCAGAAGTATTCTTCAACTTTTAAAAACTTTGGTGGTGAAGTAGCTTTACCTACTTCATGATCCATTTCTATCAGCTTGTTCACATTTGCGAAAAGTTTCCAAGTAAAATTTAAATTTTCGCGAACCAAAGTTAATCAATGGTAAGCCTAAATTCAAATTTTGGTGAAAGAAAATTTTTTCGGAATTCTTTTTTTTTTTTTTTTTTTTTTTATCGAACTTGTGAAAGTTAAGTTTGTACGAACTTAGGAATTTTCGAACAGATAAGTTCTTACGAACTTAGAATGTTCGAACAATAACTAAGTTCGAAGGGTTCAAGTTCGTACGAATTTACAACTGTAAGTTCGAATGGTATTCCAGGTAAGTTCGTACGTTGCTTTCTAAGTTCTTACGATCTGTTGTTAAAAAACTCAGATCTGAAAATCGTTTGTAATCTCTCGTTTCCTTAACGTTTCTCTACCCCGAACCAAAACGAACGATTCAAATGGCTCTGATACCACTTAAAAGTCCCTTGTGAACTGATCCACGAGGTAACAACGTGTATTAGAGTGCAAAATCCTCTAACAAACGAAACGCTAACTAAACGAGTGTCGTAAGTATGTTTAAATCACAAAATAAGCTTTGTAGAATATAAGATGTATTACATTCGAACTTGCAACAATATTACAAGAGTATTCGAACTTAGTTTGCTGAAACTAAGTCTTTCAAAACGTTACAATGAATAATTTCGAACTTGTATTTATAGACAGTTAAGTTCATACGAACTTAGCAGCTCCTAAGTTCGTACGAACCTACAAAAATACATAAAAAAAATATTTATCTAATTAACAACATAAACAAATTACAAAACTAACTATTACAAATACGAAACTGTTGTCAAACATCATGTACCAACACATAAGGTCACATTTATTATTAAATAATTAAAGTCATAATAAATGTCTTAGACTAATAAATAACCAAACTTTAAAAGCAACCATAAATGTTCTCTCCAAACCATAGTTACCAGATTCGCTAGATACATCACGAATTTTGAATTGGGTTTGGTTGTATCGAATCGGGTACGCCTATGAATCGAAGACGCTCGAAAACGCAAGTCGGTTCTTTAAATTTACGTTTCAAGAACAGCTTGATTCCGAATCGATTTATGGGGGGTTCGTGTTTCAGGATTGGGGGGTTCATGTTTCTGGTGGAATTTCAATAGTTTCTAAATAAAATAATTGAATATTTGAATAGTCATGAATGGCTTTCCAAATTCTCAATGTTATTGTTGTAAACACCATATATATCAGCCTTCATTCAATCATAATAAATCATATTCCAATCTAAAACATCAACAATTTGTTGTGTTTGACTTTTGCTTTGAGATTTTGTTAGATGTTAAAATTTAAAAGTATCTTTTTTGGAATTTATATTACATATCTATTGATTATATTATTCATTGGGTACATCGTACCGAATTATACGGTACGTTGTATCGGAGAGCGGATCAAAATGAACCTACCCCTCTTCGTATCGGATTTACGGCACCTCACGAATCGGATCAAAATGAACACGAATTGCGTACCAGAATCGAAGCGAGCCCCGTTTCCGGTAACTATGCTCCAAACGATAATTTAAAATCTCAAAATAATAAATATAGGTCCAAACCAGTAAATCAAAGGTAAGTCTCTAAGGTATCTCCAAGAATCTTGAAGCTCTCACACTCATCCCATACCCTGATTACCTGTTGCAGGAAAAAGAAATGCAGCTGAGCGAATTGCTTAGTGCGCGGATGTTGACAGAAACAAGTAATATAAGTAATAATATCTGTAAGTCACAAGATCTTGGTTCGATAACAACGTTATCTTAAAGTATTAAGGTGCGGAATCCCTCAATACGTTTGATTAAAGCTTATATAACTTTTCTATTAACTAAAAGGCTTTGTTTTGATATTAACTAATGTTAAATCTTCAAAACCTAGCCTTTAATGTGTTTAATACACTCTGGCACAGAAAAATATGAATATTCTCAGGTAATGATGGAATGCACGCCTCCCTAGAAAATGACCTAATCATTTTATTTATATATGATTCAACTCACAGGCCATGGGCCTTGCGAGTTGACTCAACTTGCAGGACATTGGCCTTGCGAGTCCACAAGGGTTGCGGGCCTAGAATCTCATCTCGCAATATAGAAATCCTGCGAATCCAGATTTCATCTCGCAGGTCTAAGCCTGCGACTTAAGTTGGGCTGCGAATTAAGATCTCATCTCGCAAGTCTTATGACTTGCGACTTGAGTTCTCAATTTGCAATTCAGACCTTAGTTTGTATTCGTTACTTGACTAATATTATTATATTTAACAAATAATAATAACAAACTAATATCTTATATTTACAAAGCTAAACCAATGTACAAACTTGATAATAATTACACCAGTCCTATTACAGGCTAGATTTGTTGTCACAAAACATGTCCCAACAGACTCCCCCTTGACAATAGCTCTAGCGTCGTTATCTTCATCTTTGTCTTTGATCTTTACTTGTAAAATTTTGCTACCCATATGTATCTTCATCCTAATACAAGTCTTTACCATCATTTGATAATCTCGTGCAAGATCACCCCATGCTTCATTCGTCAAGATCCTGTTTTCATTTAACTTCAACAGGTCTTTCTTCGACAGATTCGTCAGGTGTCAATGGTCATAGACTTTCAAAATTTCTCGTTCTCCTCCTTCAACCTCATCGTCAGCTTCAACCATAACAGCTTCACCAGTTTCTGAATCCACGTGCCAATTCTTAAGATTTCCCAATACATTTGTGGCATAGTCTTCAGTGGTATTTGCTGCACACATTTGACAGCTGGATAGGTCTTTTTCCTTAGTCTTCTGCCAGTTTGTTGGCTGCGTGCTTTCAATTTAATCATTTTTCCGACTCTTGGCTTTATCTTATCAAATTTCATTGATCTACCCTCAGTCCGAATTATTCTCTCAACATAATTTGCATAAGGATCATTACTGGGGTTTTTCAATTCTAATCGTGCCAAGTCGCGAATTTCAAATCTAGGAAGAGAACTGAAAACTTTAAGCTTTTTATCAAAATATTGAACTCCGTCAAACCTTTTGATTGCAAAAAGCTTCAGATCAGAATCATAGAACCATCCTATGATTCCTTTTCGTGGAACTCGCTTTCAAGTAATATCAACTTCAGACATCCCAATCTTTTTCTTCTTTTTCTTCAATGGCCTGAACATTGGATTACCTTTGAGTTTATCTGGAAGATCATCTTCAGACTCAGAATCAGTCGATTCATCCAGATTTTCATCTATAACTATAACTTTTTCTCTGTCTTCATCCTGAATGATCACTTTTGTAGTTGACGGGCTTACGATGTGTTCATCTATATTAGCATCAAGATCTACACCTTCGTCTAGCTCAACATCAACACTAGACGTCCAGTCGTCAGGTGGCAAAAATTCACCTTCTTCAAGGTCAAAGTCAATAGCTTCATCTATCTCATCAAGCATATCGCTTTCAGAATCAGATAGATCTAGCATTCCCAGACCTATAGAAGTACATACACAAATAATCTATAATATCATAAATCCTTTCATCGATTTCCCTGAATCAATCTAAGGATTTCCTTATTAATCAATAACAATTAATATCATAAATTCTTTCATTGATTTCCCTGAATCAATCTAAGAATTTCCTTATTAATTTCTTTGTGTATTTAAAGCACATTATATAAGCTTATAAATCTTTCATTGATCATAGAATAGAATTACAATCAATCTAAGATTCCTTAAGTCTTATAATATCAGAATATTAATTAAATTTAAACATTAATGTATTGTGAACAATAATGATCAACAAAATTCAAGCTTACAATTAATTAATATCAAAAGTTTCATTGCATAATTAACTTGTCAATCTTACGATTCTCAAGTCTAAACTGCAAAGATTAATGTAAAAGTTTGACCGCCGATATTAAATCGGGACACGCCACACGACTATCTATAAGTCGGAAGACTTTCGATCACTACTTTACATAACTTCAATTGGATATAACTTAAAACTTATTTAAAAACATATTTAACTTGTAATTATAAATCTCAAGTCTAATATATTACACAATAATTCTAAGTTATAAGATACATTGTATTAATTATTAAAATCAATCTAAATTAATACAAGCTTCACCTTCATCATCAGCACCCTCTTCAGTACCAGCATCAGCACCAGCATCACTTCCACTTGCACCAGCAGACTCCCCCTGAATTACAGTCTGCTGACCAGTCTTTGAAGGACCAGCCAGTTCACTTTCTTTCGGAGCGGTGGGATCATCGTCTATGTCATCTCTTCGCTTCTTTGCTAGCTCATCTTCTCGGCAGGACTCTGTATAGATTAATATCTCCCCCTGAGATGGCTTGTCCTTGAGAAAGCTAGTAACCAAGCGATCAAGTCTGTCAATCTGTCTTTGCTTGTCAGCTACATCATCTACCAAATTGCTGTTGGTCTTGATCAGCAATGAGTAAACTTTATTCTGTTCAGTCACATTCTCAGACAAGGACAGAACTTGAGATGCCAAGGTGTTGGCGATAGCCTCCAACTCTCGAACCCCAGACTCCAAGTTGATAATGCGTTCAGAATCAGTCGTAGGTGAGGATGATGGAGCAGCAGTAGTGATTGGTGGAGGCGTGGAAGCAGGTGGTTGCAATTTCTTAGCTATCTCTGTAGCTACGTCTGTCAATAGGCGTGTTGCAACTCTGCTAGACTTGGTGGTCGGATGCGAAGAAGGGCGAACCAAAGCAGCGATCATTTCAGCCTCAGAGGGCGTAGAACGTGATTGAGTAGGAGCTGTAGAGGTTGAAGCTGTTTGCTTAGCTTGCTTGTGAGGATGAGAGACAAGCTGCTCCTCATCTTCATCTTCATCTTTTTCTTCTTCAACAATAACGAAGTCTGGATCTTGATCAACGGCTTTTCGTTTTAATTTCAGTGCCGTGTCCATAATCAACTTGGACCCTTGACGAACCATGCCAGCTGGAATCCCTGAGACAGACCTGGATGGTCGAGTCTCATCATCTACCGAATCAGAGTCAGAAGCAGAGACAGAAGCCGCTTCTCCATCATGTCCCGACGGACCAGCACCACCTGATGGTTCAGCAACTTGTGGTGGTTCGGCAAAATATTGATCGATATCATGGAAGATCGGATCATTTGCATCATCATTCTGTACCAGCACCTGTTGCACCACTTCCGCTGCAACTTCAGCATTTAATTGTGGGCTAGGTTGGTTGGCCTGATCTAAGACATCCTCTATTAGCTCCTGTGGCTCAGGTACAACCTTTGCCACATCAACATCCAGCCAACCATGATTTTGTGGCGTTATGTACTGAGGATTGATCAGATAGCCAAAAAGTTCAGTCAGCTGAGGCTGCATGTCAAAACGCCTCGAAGTATGTATAAACATTGCGTTATATCCACGCAGGCCGATAGTATCCACATGAAGATCGGCTTGGATAATTTGCAGATCAGGAATAGTAGCCCTGATAATCAGCATGCAAAATCGTGGATATATAAAAAACTGGGATCGAACACCTCCTGTGATCTGGCGAACCAGTTCACCAAAAATATAATCCGAGAAATTGGATGGTTTATTGTAAACCAAGGACAGTACAGCCGAAAGCAAAGAAGGGCTCAACTCATCATAACCTCCCTTCTTTGGACCAAAAATGGTGACAAGTACATGCCACAAAAATCACCATTCTTCGAAGACCAACGCCTTTAAAAACTGACGTCTACGCTTGGGCCCGACGTAGCCCATACGTTCAAGTGCTCCTTCAATGAAGTCCAAAGGAAACACTGTAGGTCCAGCTTCATGTTCAACGGTTCCCAACCGTAAAATGTTACGTAGATCGGTGGAAGAGAAAGTAACGGGTCGATCATTCACCCGTGTGCGAATCACCGGTGGATTCACAACGGTATCATACTGAATGTTAGCCCAGAATTGGGATAATAGGTCCTGTGATAAAGCCAGGGACTCCGTGATAGCATATTGTATTTTGGAACGAGCCAGAAATGTAAGAATCCGAGACACACGTGCAACACCTCGTGCGGTGACATCTAAGTCAACAAGCACGTTGTGATGAGCAGCAAATTGTCTAGCCATATCTGTAATATCAAAATCACACAAATGTCAGACAATTAGTTTAACGTATATTGATAAACTTAGATAATCTACGACTCGTAATTGAACTATTCAGTTATGAAACTTAATCAACAATTACAGTTGTTAATTATATATATATATAGTCAATAGGTCTAACCGTGTGCTTAACCTGTTACAAAAAGTCTCAAGTTTGTAAAAATATATATAACTTATTACGAAAAGTCGTAAGTCTTATATAAAGAGTGTATGGTTTTACGTGTTCACATTTAAGTCGACACGACTAACCATAGAACATTTTAACTTATAACTCTTAATCAGGTAATTAATCTAGAGTTCGTAAATTAAAATTAAGTGGTCAACTTGCAATTCAATTCGCAAAAGCAGTCAACTCGCAGAACAAATCAACAAGTCAACTCGCAGAGTCGCAAGTCAACAAGTCTACTCGCAAGTCATTAAGTCAACTCGCAAAGTCAACAAGTCAACTCGCAGAGTTCAACTTGCAAGTCAACTCGCAAGATCGGGCTGCGAGTTGAGTTTTGAACTCAACTCGCAGGATGAACTGTAAGTATGATGTCACTTTCCAATCTCAATTTTAGCAAGCTTTAGGGCAATCGAGGTATGGCATTGTGTACTAAGTAGTGCGATTAACATAAACCCTAAGGTTTCTTGTCATTTAACACACTAAATTGTAGAATTTTAGCCAAGGTATAAAACAAAACCCTCGTATAATAAATACGTTGATTTTGAGTTAAACACACGGTGAAATCCTTTGATGTATACCTCAAAATGTTCACAAAGTAAACATAGCTGCAATGGATGGAATGAAAAATACGGTATGCGGACTGAGGAATCACTAAAATAAGCGAGATGAAACTCGGCTCGTGTCGCAGGTTTTGGGTTCGCAAGAGTCAAAATGTCAATTCGAGGACTGTAAGTGTTTGACTTGTGAACTCGCACCTTTTTATATTTGGTTGACTCGGCTTGCAGAAGAACTCAACTCGCAGAGTGAGTTCAACTCGCAAGTCAAAAGTCAACTCGCAAAGTTGACCAGAAACATAATTTTGTTAACTTAGTATAATTTTAAGCCCACACAGTACATACAAGTCTAACATAAGATTAATTTTCACTTGTTTTGTAACCTTTGGTCAACACGAACGACAAAATCATAAAATAAAATAATAATATAATAGAAATAAAAATAAAAATAAGAACATAAAAAGAGACAAATATTCATGATAAACGTTGGCATCAAGTACCTTTTATTAAACAAACAAATAAAAGAAATAAAAGAAATACAACCTATGAGATGACGTTAAAACTTTATCTGTAGTGGGATCATATTAGAAAGAAAAAGCAGAACCAATTGTTGATTAAAAAGTCTAAGAAGATTGTTAGTATATATACCTCATGAAATTCACAATGAGTTACACAAAAAGTACAACTTAACCATTTATCAACTTATATTTATGAAAGTATAACTTGGTTACCTTGCTCCACAAAATATAACATGATTCATCAAAATGAAACGTTCAATTATCATAGACAGTTCAAGATGATTACCGATATTATGATCCACATAAACAAAGTCTACACAGATTACCAAGCAAGCCTTTATTGTTGGTATGTATATTACCTAATGTGATCCAAAATATGCCATACAGAGAAATCAGGTAGAACACATAACACTGTATCTTTCACATTTAAGGTAGAGGTTACTAAATGATGTTCTTTTTGAAACATATAACATACCCTTGAGTTATTTTGTTGGGACATATTATTGTGACAACAGATCTAGCTTGTAATAGGACTAGTGTATTTATTGTCAAACTTGTATAAATTGGTTTAGACTCGTAAATATATGATATTAACTTGTTATTATTATTTGTTAAATGTTATTGAACAAGTATCAATTTCAAGTTAAAGTCAAAATTCGCGAATTGAGAAGTCAACTCGCAGGTTTGACCTGCGAGTTGAGATCTCATCTCGCAACCATCTGGACTCGCAGCTCTCAGCTGCGAGTTGAGATCTGGGCTCGCTGATATCTGGACTCGCAGGTCTTACCTGCGAGTTGAGATCTGGGCTCGCAATCATCTGGACTCGCAGGCCCATGGGCTGCGAGTTGAGTCAACTCGCAAAGCCCATGGCCTGCGAGTTGAACCAGATATAAATATTTTAATGCTGCTCATTATTATGTGAGACCTAGAAATCCGTGCCAAAAACACACACACCAAATATTTTTAAGTATTCTCTCCTCGAAATCTGTGCAGATATAAAAGCATTTATTGAATAGGCTCGGTTTTGATTGTTTAACACTAGTTAATATCAAAACGAAGCTTGTTAATTAATTGCAAAGTTATATAAGCAATAAACCTTAAGTATTGAGGGATTCCGCACCTCAATACCTAAAAGATAATCCGTTATCGAACCAAGATCTAGCGACCTTACAATTGGTATCAGAGCTTTCGGGCTTAGAAACATTGTGGTTACAAGGTTTTTGGTTATATAACATCTTTAGGGTCGTTTTTCGAACGAAATCTACGGATTTATTCGTAAAATACCAAAAAGTTTCAGTTCCCAGATTTCGAGGCGCCGTTTTGCGAGTTGAGATTAGGGTTACTGTTATCTGCGAGTTGAGATTAGGGTTTGTGCGAGTTGAGTTTCTGCGAACCGAGTTCCATTGCGAACTGAGTTCCTTTGCGAACTGAGATTTCTGCGAAGCGAGTTGAGATTCCTGCGAACCGAGTTCCATTGCGAACTGAGTTCCTTTGCGAACTGAGATTCCTGCGAACCAAGTTCCCCTGCGAACTGAGTTCCTTTGCGAGTTGAGAATCAGCTGCGAACCGAGTTGAGTTTCTGCGAGCTGAGATTCTCTGCGAGCTGAGATTTCTGCGAATTGAGTTTAGTTGCGAGTTGAGATTTCTGAATACGCAAGATAACTTAATTTTTGATTTTAAAATGTCTGATTTGAGCCGAATGATCGAGATGGAACACGAGGTTGGCAAATCTAATGTTCCACCGAAGCTACTCAGACTTGAGGACTATTATGGGTGGAAAGACAGGTTCGAAAGCTACTGTAGATTCCATGACATAACTATCTGGCTGTGTATTAAAAACGGATATGTTGCACCTACAGCTGAGGTAGGGAACGCAACAGTGATTGTGACTTATGATCGAATGAATGACCATCAGAAGAAAGAATTCACCATCGATAATAAAGCACATTCTTCAATTAAGATGAGCCTTCCTAAGGAGATCAACCATCAGTTGAAGTCCTTTCACACAGCTAAAGAGCTGTGGGACGCTCTAGAAAAGAGATGTGAGGGGAGCCCTCAGGTGAAAGCTGGTAAATGTAATCTTCTAAAAAAGCAGTTTATGGTATTTAAGGCTTTTAGAGAAGAAGATCTTGAGGCTTACACCACCCGTTTCTATCATCTATTAAGTGAGCTTGACGACCATGCTATCTTTTATAATGACAAGGAGAAAACCGACAAGTTTATTGAGGGTTTACCTTGTAAATGGGAGATGTACGGTATCATGCTGAAAGATAATGATGAAAGATATGCAACCATGACCCTAGAGAAAGCGATTGATAAACTAAGGGGTTATGACTTCTCTAAGAAAACGAGAGATACGGATTCTGATCATCTACAGAATCCTGGTCTGTACCATGGAAAGACTAGTATCTCTAATTCCTCATCCAATTTGACCACGGCTTTGTTTGCAGGTGAAATTGATGAGATTGGAGAAAAATTGACTGAGGATCTCTGTTTCATTGCTTCGGATAACGGTGATAAACGAAACAGGAACACCACCTCAGATAAATCCACTCAAGGGCATCATAAGATGCCGATGAGTGTGAAATCAGCCGAACAACAACTTTCTGTGTTGGCATCGTTCGTTGCTTCTTATGAAAACTATATTCAAGGGAAGATAAACGATCCAGCACAATTTGATGAAGATTATGATCAGGTTGATCCTGACGACTTAGAGGAAATGGACCTCCAGTGGCAACTGGCTATGGTGTCAAGGAGAGTAAAGAATTTCCTAAAGCGTACGGGTAAGAGAGTGGTTGGAAATCGACCAGGTTTTGACAAGTCCAAGGTCAAGTGTTATAATTGTCAAGGTTACGGACACTTTGCCAGGGAATGCCAAAGACCAAAGCTTGATGCTGGATCTTCAAAACAAGATTCGGGAAGTAATCTAACTTCCAAAGTCTTAGTGGTTCAGCAAATAGATGGATCTTATGATTGGTCTACACCATCAGAGCAAGCTCTCATGGCTGAGATTGACGATCAAGAGAAACAAATTGAATCCACTTCCTACATGCCAACTACTGAAGAACTTCAAGCTAATGTGCCACACACTGAAGTTAAGGGGATTGAGGAAGATGTTCTCTACATCAACTCGACAGAAGAAATGAGTCCCAATGATTTTGTGGCATATATGGCTGATATTCAATCCGAAAAGAAAAAGGTATGTCTAGATCTCCTTACTCTCACCGATGTATGCTATTTAGTTACTGATCTTCAAACACAGGTTAGTGTCTTTGCAGAATCTAACAAAACCTTGACCTCAGAATTAGACTTAGCTAAGTCTGATGTTCGTCGGTTAGGTGAAGATAAATTAGCACTGAACGAGAAGATTAAGAGTGATACTCTAGATAAGACCAGTCTGACTGACATTATAAATGAACAATGTATTAAAATAGACGGGTTATATCTAAACCTTAATGAGCTTAATAGAAATATAGCTATTAGGGATAAGGAGTTATCAGAGTCAAATATGAAACTGGTAGAGCTGAATAGAAAATTTGAAGGTTATAGAACTTCTTCTTTGACCTTAAATAGAATCATTGGCTCTCAACGTAGTGTAAAGGATGTTACTGGCCTAGGATACTCAGATGTCCCTCCGCCTTTTAATGCCAATTACACTGCTTCCACTTCTGTTGACTTAGAAATGACAGACGTTAATCCTGAGACTGAGGATTTGGAAAATCAACAGTCTATTGCATCTGAGATCCAAAAGGAGACTGTCAATGATTCATCTTTAACCAAGAGTACAGTCAAATCTCTCACTAAAGTACAATTCGTATCAAGTGGGATGATTGGAAGTACTGATGGAAATAATGAAGTCATTAAGAAACATAAGGAGTTACCTTCAGTGTCTTTTGATCAGATAAAGAAGGAGTCTGCTAAGACTGCTAAGTCACGAAAGCAGATGTCATGCTTCAAATGTCATCAACGAGGACATGTCTCTTCTTGTTGTCCCAATAAGAAGAATGAAGCTGCTCCTAAGCGCGAGGCCAGTGATAAGTCTAAAAATATCTCTAGCACAGACAGGTTAGGTACCAGACCTGGTATTGGTATTAAACCTGTGACTGCTCTGAAAAGAGATGCGTCTCACAGTGTCTCGCCACCAAAACCTAAACGGCATGAAAACTCTGCTAAGGATCAGGTGCCGTCGAGGTTTATGACTCCGAGAAGGAACCAAAGTCATTTTGAGATTGGTTCTACATCTCGCACACAAGGAGTTTACCAAGGGTCCTATGATAATCGTAGCCAAGGGCAAAAATCCCAGGGTTATATTTCGGGGAGGGTTGGAAATCAATCAACTTATACACCCAGGACCACTAATCATCAGCAAGCTGATGCGTCTTCAAAAGTGACCAAAGCTCCCAATGGGAAAAATGGTTACTTTAAAGAGCTACAGTTTGTCGATGATAAGGGACAAACCAAGACCGTAATGGCTTGGGTCCCTCTTGATAACTGATTGTTTACAACTTGTATGTGCAGGAGCAGACTGGGAACAATGATAATTGGTGGTATGTTGACAGTGGATGCTCTAGGCACATGACAGGAACCAGAAGTCTACTGACAGACTTCAGAGGTGGACTGAGACAAGGAGTGCACTTCGCCGGTGATAAAGGAGGAGTAATTACTGGGAAAGGAACTGTTTCTAATGGAACTTTGACTCTAGAGGATGTGAATTATGTTGAAGAACTAACGCACAACCTAGTGAGTGTTTCCCAAGTCTGTGATAAAGGTCATCCTGTTCTCTTCACTGAGAAAGAGGCCTTGATCCTGAAGCCGGGTTTTATCATTCCCGATAAATGGATACTGATGAAAGCTCCAAGGAAGAAGGACATTTATGCTATCAACATGAATGCTCCTATTACTTCAATGGTGTCTACTTGTCTGTTATCCAAGGCTTCAGAATCAGACTCTCTCCTATGGCATAGGAAAATGGCACACTTAAACTTTCGAAAAATGAACTATATAACCAAACATGGGTTAGTTCTGGGTGTACCACCGAAGAGTTTTGCATTTGAAGACAAGTGTATATCCTGCTTGAAAGGAAAACAGCATAAGAAACCACACAAGTCTAAAAATGTGAACTTTATTTCCTCGCCTTTTGAGTTGCTACATATGGATCTCTTTGGCCCAATAAGCAAGAGAAGCATAGGTGGCAAATGGTACTGTCTGGTTGTCACAGACGATTTCTCTAGATTCTCTTGGGTATTCTTTTTGGGATCTAAGGATGAAACTCCGGGCATTCTTATGGAGTTTCTAGATCTAATAGAGAACATCTATAGAAAAAGAGTTAAGAGAATTCGCAGTGACAATGGGACCGAGTTCAAGAATTCTACATTGAATGTATATTGCTTAAGCAAAGGCATTCAACATCAATTCAGTGCACCATATGAACCTCAACAAAATGGTGTTGCTGAAAGGAAGAATAGAACTCTAATTGAAGCAGCGAGAACAATGCTTGCAGATTCAAGGCTTCCGGTCATATTTTGGGCAGAAGCAGTGAATACAGCATGTCATGTTCTCAATCGGGTTCTTACGGTGAAAAAGCAGAACAAGACATGTTATGAGCTTTTGAACAAAAAGAAACCGAACTTAAAAGGGTTTGAACCCTTTGGAGTTTCATGTACGTTGTTGAAAACGAGTCATCAACCTAAATTTGGTGAAAAGGCTGACGAAGGATACTTCCTAGGTTACATGCCTAACTCACCAAACAAAAGGGCCTTCAATAAAAATTCGGGACGTCTTGAAATAGTTTATAACATCGAAGTTACGAGCTATACACATGACTCACATAAGGGATTGGATTGGCAGTTTGACTATTCAGATCTTTTCAAGTCATTTAAAGTCCCTATCAGTGACTATGTCAGTAACTCAGACATTCCTGAGCATTTATTGTCGGGAGATGAGGATCCCACTCCTTCTCCAACATCGAGTGCTCAAACGTCTGATGCTAGGAATATTGTCGATACTGATGTTGTCCCCCCTATCGAGTCACAACTACCTCAAGATGATATACCTCAAGAGAGTGAAGATCCTGAAATTGCTTCTCAAAGGGTTATGGATGATGTTCTTACTCCTCTTAGACAATTAAGGATATCAACTACTAATGATGGTATACCACCCTTGGAGGAAATTGGTGCCAACTTACAGGATGATATTCCAGTTGAACCTGTTACTTCAACAAGAATTAATAGGATTCATCCAATTGATAATATCATCGGTGATCCAAATTCTCCTGTTCTGACTCGAAATCAATCTAAAGCTAGTACATCCACTCATTCAACCTTGTATGCTGAAATGAACGAGACAGGGATTTCAAATCTATGTCTATATTCATGCTTTATCTCACAAATTGAACCTAAGAATGTTCAGATAGCTTTGAAGGAAAATTCGTGGGTCGAGGCAATGCAGGAAGAACTGTCTCAGTTCACAAAATTGCAAGTTTGGGAGTTGGTTGACCTACCTGTTGGAGAATATCCAATTGGAACTAGATGGGTATTTAAGTGCAAGAAAGACGATCGAGGAATCGTAATTCGCAATAAAGCTCGTCTAGTTGTCCAAGGTTTTAATCAACAAGAGGGGATTGATTACAATGAAGTGTTTGCGCCTGTGGCTAGGCTTGAAGCAATTAGGTTATTTTTAGCATTTGCAGCCTCAAAGAAAATAAAAGTATTTCAGCTGGATGTTAAAAGTGCCTTCTTGTATGGCAAAGTCAAAGAAACGGTGTATGTTTCTCAACCACCGGGATTTACTGATCCAAAGTATCCAGATAGAGTATATCGTCTCGATAAGGCTCTATATGGATTACATCAAGCTCCGAGAGCGTGGTATGAGACACTGTCCACTTATCTTCTTGAGAATGGATTCACAAGAGGAAGAATTGACAGTACACTCTTTGTGAAATGGAAAAGAAGAGACTTTCTACTTGTTCAAGTATATGTTGACGATATCATCTTTGGGTCATCTGACGAAAGGATGTGTAGTGAATTTGAAAAGGTTATGAAGAACAAGTTTGAGATGTCAGCAATGGGTGAATTGACATTTTTCTTAGGATTGCAAGTCGATCAAAAGAAAGATGGATATTTCATTCATCAGACTAAGTATACTAATGAGCTTCTAGAACGATTCAAGATGGAAGAATCAAGAATTTTTCATACTCCTATTCCGGAAGCCCATGGTATTGGTCCAGATACATCGAGTGATAGAGACGTGGATCCTACTCTTTACAGGGCCATGATTGGATCACTAATGTATCTTACAGCATCAAGGCCTGATATAATGTTTGCAGTATGTGTCTGCGCAAGATATCAAGCTACTCCTAAAGAATCTCACATGCAAGCAGTAAAACGGATTCTTCGTTACCTCAAAGGGAAACCGAAGCTGGGACTTTGGTATCCGACTGATGGAGACTTAGATTTTGTGGCTTACACTGATTCTGATTACGGAGGATGCAATCAGAATAGAAAGTCTACAACCGGTGGATGTCAATTCCTAGGAGGTAGACTGGTCTCTTGGCAATGCAAGAAGCAAACCTCAGTAGCCATTTCTACATGTGAAGCTGAGTATGTTGCAGCTGGCAGCTGTTGTTCCCAAGTTCTGTGGATACAACAGCAATTGCTTGATTATGGGCTGAATATAACAAATACGCCTATGATGATTGATAATGAATCAACGATCTCAATAACCAATAATCCAGTCAAGCACAGTAAAACTAAACATATTGATATTCGACATCACTTTATTAGAGACTGTGCTGAGAAAAACCTGATAAAGTTAGCTAAGGTTCCATCTGTGGATAATTTAGCAGACTTATACACCAAAGCGTTCGACAGAGCTCGATTCGAGAAATTGGTGCAACTAAATGGAATGAGAAATCCAGAGGATTAGTCTTCCATAGAGTTATTTTGTAATAATTAGCTGGTCTTATTTATTAGTTTATGCCATTTTTAAAATAAAAAAAAGAAAAGGGGTTAGGCGTATGGCATTCATTTGCTTGTTACCGTTGGGGAATCGCCTCCGATACAGGTTAAGTCTTTATCAACTGGGAAATGATAGTAAATTAGAGGAATTGGCTTAATAAATGTAGGTAAAAGTCTTAAGTTAGATGTGTTAGTAGATTCAAATTTGTTACGTGAACTTTACATCTTTAAAACCAGGCCTTCACTTATCTTTATTTTAGTATACTCCTCTCTCCACACGATATAATCTACTTGAAAAACTTTAGATCTAGATAGCTTCATTATATGATGTACTGGTAGGCAATGTCTGCTTTGATTTCTGAGCATATAATAAGCTATAAATCTTCTGTGTGTTATCTCGTGTGATTTACTATATGACGTATGACATAAGTCTTAATTGATGAAAGATAGTCTGACCATACACTGTTATCAAGAATCTATGAAAATATGTCAAGACAAATAATAAGAATTATGGCTGTTAGTGAAATTACTGGTGTCTCTATTGTGCTAAGTACAGACCTGACTCCTTTAGTTTTGCCAATAGTTTCAAGCTTGGTTTGTCTATACTAAGGGATCTTCTGTTGTACTAAGTACAGAACTAGAACCACTAGTATCTACAAAACGAGTTTGATATTTGTCACATTTACTCAAGGGTATGTCATATGTTTCGAAAAGAACATCATTTAGTGACCTCTATCTTGCAAAGTGAAAGATACAGTGTTATGTGTTTTACTAAATTTCTCAGTATGTCATTTTTGAATCACATTTGGTAATACACATACAAACAATAAAAGGTTTGCTCGGAAATCAGTATAGACTTTGTTTATATGGATTATAATACCAGTAATCATCTTGAACTGTCTATGATATTTAAATCACTTCATTTTGACATGAATATTATATTTTGTGGAAATAGGTAACCAAGTTATACTCTTATAAATGTAAGTTGATAAATGGTTAAGTTGTGAGTTCTTATGTAACTTATTGTGAATTTCATAAGGTTTGCATACTAACAATCTTCTTATATTTTTTACTCATCATTTGGTTCAGCTGTTTCTTTCTAATATGATCCCACTGTCAATAATTTCTTAATGCCCTCGATTAGGATCTATTTTACTTTATTTTATTGTAATTTTCTTTTAGTCAAAGTGTTTCATTAATACAAGGGTACTTGATACCAATGTTTATTATGAATCATTGAACCTTTATTTATTTCATTTTATCTTATTTCTCTTTATTTTATTTTTCTTATGTTTCTATTGTTCGTATTATTGCATCACAAGTGAAAGATCCTCAGATTTTAGACTTGTACGCGACTTGGACTTAAAAATGACGTTTTGTAATTAAAATGTAATTTTTGGACAAAAACTGCGAGCCGAGAACAGTGCTGCGAGTTGACTTTGGGCTGCGAGTCGAACTCAACTCTGCGAGTTGAGTTCTGCGAGCCGAGATTCATAGGTATAAAAAACACTGCGAGTTCAATTGTTACAGATCTGCGAATCCACTTGATCTTGCGAACCCACACACACTGCGAACCGAGATTCCATTTCATTTTCATTTTCAGATTTTGTTTCGAGTGTTGGACCTTTGACTCTGTAGCTTTTATTCACTTTTAAATTGCGCATTCATTGAGGTATAAATCAAGTGATTTCACCGCGTAATTAACTCACAATCAAAGGATTTATAATTCTAGGGTTTTGGTTTTTAGAATTGCAAGAATCACTAAAAATATAACTCAAATGTACAAGAAACCTTAGGGTTTATGTAAATCTGAGTATATTGAACAAGATGACATAGGCTGATCATGTTAAAAGTCGCCAAAATAAATTTAAATGATGATGTCATCTTGGCAGTTCATGCTGCGAGTTGAGATCCAGACTCAACTCGCAGCCCGTTCTTGCGAGTCCACTTTGAGGGTTGACCTGCGAGTTGACTTGCTAGTCTGACTTGCGAGTTGAACTTGCGAGTTGACCTGCGAGTCAACCTTGCGAGTTGACTTGCGAGTCCAACCTGCGAGTTGACTTGCTAGTCTGACTTGCGAGTTGAACCTGCGAGTTGAACTTGCGAGTTGACTTGTTGACTGCGAGTTGAACTTGCGAGTTGACTTGTTGACTGCGAGTTGAACTAGCGAGTTGACTTTTTGAAACTTTTGATTTCTAATTTTAATTTACGATCTCTCGATTAGTTAACTAATTGAGCGTTTATAAGTTAAAATAGTCTACGGTTAGACGTGTCGACTTAAATGTAAACACGTAAAACCGTATACTCTATATATAAGACTTATGACTTTCCGTAATAAGTAATGTATTTGTGTAGCAGGTTAATTTGAAAGTTAGACTTATTGATTCTATATATGTTGAACAACTATAATTGATAATTAAGTTTCACGACTTAATAGTTCAATTATGAGTTGTAGATCATATAAGTTTATCAATATTGGTTAAACTCATTGTCTAACATTTGTGTGATTTGTGATATTACAGATATGGCTCGACTATTTGTTGCTCATCACAACGTACTCGTTGATTTGGATGTCAATGCACGAGGTGCATCCAGGGTCGCTCGGATTCTTACTTTTCTGAGTCGATCAAGGATACAGTACGCCATTACAGAGTCACCTGCTCTTTCACAAGATATACTTACCCAGTTCTGGGCAAATATTGTATATGATACATCGGTGAATCCTCCGGTCATTCGAACGAGGATTAATGATCTTCCAGTTACCTTTTCTACATCCGATCTTCGGAACATCCTACAGTTGGGCACTGTAGAGCAGGAAGATGGACCTACTGAGTTCTCTTCGGACTTTATTGAGGGTGCACTGACACGTATGGGGTATGTTGGACCCAAGAGAGGGCGTCAGTTCTTGAAGGCGCTCGTTTTTGGTGAGTGGAGGTTCTTATGGCATGTCCTTGTAACTATCTTTGGACCGAAGAAGGGAGGATACGATGAGTTGAGCTCTTCTCTCCTATCTGCTTTACTGTCACTGGTTTATAACAAACCATACAGCTTTTCAGATTACATCTTTGGGGAGATTGTACGCCAAATTTTGGGGGGAGTTAGATCGCAGTTTATGATCTATCCCCGATTTTGCATGCTGATTATTAGGGCCTCTATCCCTGATCTGCCGGTTTTTCAAGCGGATCTGAAGGTTGATACCATTGGGTTAAGGGCATATAATGCGATGTTTATGCAAACCTCTCGCAGATTCGAGATGCAACCACAGCTGACAGAGTTGTTTGGGTTTTTGCTTAATCCAGATTATGTGACGCCACCAAATCATGGTTGGCTGGATGTTGATGTGGCAGAGGGTGCCCCTGAGCCACAAGAACTGATCGAGGAGGTTTTGATTAGGTGCATCAATCTGGGCAAGAGATTAATGCTGATGTTGCAGCCGAAGTGGTGCAACAAGTACTGGCTGATACTGATGATGCCAATGATCCCATCATGCAAGATGTGGATCAGTATGTTGCTGAAGCACCAAGGGTTGCAGAACCCACCACTGAGGCACCAGAGGCTGCCGGTCCATCGGGCAGAGATGGAGAAGCTGCTTCGGCTTCTGAATCTGAGTCTGATGATGATGATGAGACTGGACCACCAGGGTTTGTCTCCGGTATCCCTGAAGGGATGATTCGTCAAGGATCAAAGTTGATTATGGATCCGGCATTGAAGTTAAAGAGGAAAGCCGTGGACCAAGATCCCGATTTTGTTTTGGTTGATGAAGATGAGGATGAAGAAGAAGAGGAGGAGGTGCTCATTACTCGACCTCGCAAACTGCTCAGACAAACAGCTTCAACCTCTGCAGCTCATCTACAATCCAGTTCTACGCCCTTAGAGGCTGAAATGATTGCTGCTTTGGTTCGCCCGTCTTCGCACCCAACCACCAAATCTAGCAGGGTCGCAGCGCGTCTATTAACCGATGTCGCTACCGAGATAGCGAAGAAAATGCAACCGCCCGCTCCCACGCCACCAACCACCACTACTGCTGCTCCATCCACCTCCTCTGCGACTGATTCTGATCATATTAATAGCTTAGAGTCCAGAGTTCGAGAGTTGGAAGAAACCGTCAAATTCTTGATTTCTCAAATGCTGTCTATGTCTGATAACATGACTAATCAGAATGATGCCTATTCACTGCTCATCAAGACGAATAACAATCTGATAGATGATGTAGCTGACAAGCAGAGGCAAATTGATAGACTTGATCGCCTGGTCATCAGCCTTCTGAAGGACAAGCCATCTCAAGGGGAGGTATTGATATATCAAGAGTCCTGCAAGGAAGATGAGCTGGCGAAGAAGAATAAGAATGATGAAGACGATGATCCCGCAGCTGGAAAAGATAGTGAGCTGGCCGGTCCTTCAACGACTGGTCAGCAGACTACATTTCAGGGGGAGTCTGCTGAAGCAAGTGGTAGTGGAGCTGGTGCTGCGAAGGGTGGAGCTGAAGAAGGTGACACTTGTATTAATATAGACTGATTGTAATTATTAATACATTGTAACTTTGAATTATTTTGTAATATAATTCTGTAATTAAGATGTTTAAAATGTTATAATTATGAATGTTTGTATATTATAAGCCTTTTGTAATTCTAGATTGACTATGATCGATAAAAGAGTTATAAGATCATATAATATATGATGTTCGCATATTACAAGACTTATTCAAATTTTAGATCGATTATCATAATCGATGAAAGATTTGAATAAGTATATATATATAATATATTTTAAATACACAAAGGGATTAATAAGAAAAATCTTAGATTGATTCAGGGAAATCAATGAAAGAACTTATGATATTAATCTATTTGTGTATATATTTCTATAGGTCATGAAATGTTGAACTTATCAGATTCTGAAGGCGACATGCCAGATGAATTAGATGAGGACATTGACTTTGACCTTGAAGAAGGAGAGTTTGTACCTCCTGAAGATTGGACTTTCATTGTTAATGATGGGGCAGACGAATGTGTAGATCTTGACGCTGATGTTGTTGAACACATTGTAAGCCCATCTACAACTAAAGTGGTCATCCAGGAAGAAGATGGAGAAAGGGTCATTGAATTAGATGAAAGTCTAGATGACTCAACCAGTTCTGAATCAGAAGATGACCTTCCAGAGAAACTCAGAAATAATCCCATGTTTAGACCTCTGAAAAGGAGAAAGCAAAAGGTTGGGATGTCTGAAGTAGATATAACTGGAAAGAAAGTTCCAAGGAAGGGGATCATCGGCTGGTATTTTGATTCTGACTTGAAACTTTTCGCTATCAAAAGATTTGACGGAGTTCAATATTTCGATAAGAAGCTTAAAGTATTCAGTTCGCTTCCTCGATTTGAAATTCGAGACTTGGCACGCTTAGAACTGATAAATCCTAGTAATGATCCCTACGCAACGTATGTTGAGAGAATCATTCGGACTGAGGGTAGATCAATGAAGTTTGAGAAGATTAAGCCAAGAGTCGGAAAGACGATCAAATTAAAGGAACGAAGTCAGAGAACTGGCCGAAGATTAAGGAAGAAAACTTATCCAGCTGTCAAGTGCATACAGCAAATACCACTAAAACCTATGCCACAGAATATTCTGGGAAATCTTCTGAATTGGCACGTGGATTCTGAGACTGGTGAAGCTGTCATGGTTGAAGCTGATGATGAAGTTGAAGGAGGAGAAAGAGTAATTCTGACAGTCTATGACCATCGACACCTGATGAATCTGTCGAAGAAGGACCTATTGAAGTTAAACGAAATTAGGATCCTGACGACTGAAGCATGGGGTGATCTTGCAAGAGATTATCAATTAATGGTGAAGACTTGTGTTAGAATGAAGATTCATATGGGCAGTAGAATTTACAAGTGAAGACCAAGGACAAAGTTGAAGATAACGACGCTAGAGCTATTGTCAAGGGGGAGTCTGTTGGGACATATTATTGTGACAACAGATCTAGCTTGTAATAGGACTAGTGTATTTATTGTCAAACTTGTATAAATTGGTTTAGACTCGTAAATATATGATATTAACTTGTTATTATTATTTGTTAAATGTTATTGAACAAGTATCGATTTCAAGTTAAAGTCAAAATTCGCGAATTGAGAAGTCAACTCGCAGGTTTGACCTGCGAGTTGAGATCTCATCTCGCAACCATCTGGACTCGCAGCTCTCAGCTGCGAGTTGAGATCTGGGCTCGCTGATATCTGGACTCGCAGGTCTTACCTGCGAGTTGAGATCTGGGCTCGCAATCATCTGGACTCGCAGGCCCATGGGCTGCGAGTTGAGTCAACTCGCAAAGCCCATGGCCTGCGAGTTGAACCAGATATAAATATTTTAATGCTGCTCATTATTATGTGAGACCTAGAAATCCGTGCCAAAAACACACACACCAAATATTTTTAAGTATTCTCTCCTCGAAATCTGTGCAGATATAAAAGCATTTATTGAATAGGCTCGGTTTTGATTGTTTAACACTAGTTAATATCAAAACGAAGCTTGTTAATTAATTGCAAAGTTATATAAGCAATAAACCTTAAGTATTGAGGGATTCCGCACCTCAATACCTAAAAGATAATCCGTTATCGAACCAAGATCTAGCGACCTTACATATTTTAAAATTGACAAACATCAAACCTGTTTTGAAGATACTAGTGTGTCACACCCCCAAATTTAACACAAATACGAATTAGCATGCGGAAGCTTATCGGGGCGTGACGAGTAATCGGATACACAATCAGGAGCATATGATTATCGCAGAACAATATATATTAAGATGCCATAAATGTTTTACATATTTCTCGGCTTATCAGGCCGTTAAAGTACCGATGTAAATCAAATACATCGTTGTAATTTCCAAAAGATAAGTTTCAAAGTTTCATAAACCATTACGATAAAATAAATCTACGAGATTGAATCTCATAGTTTTAGCAAAAGTGGCATCCTAATTCTTCGTGGTGAGTATGTGGTCCCATCATTCATGCAACTTACGGCTTAGTTAATTCCCTGAAAAACATATTATAAAAAGTCAACATAAAGTTGAGTGAATTCACAGGTTTAGAGACTCATTCATAAAACCATTATTTGGAAATCATTTCATCGGAAATTCAAAGGTTGGCATCAAAGGCCTAAGTACGATTATTATAATGAAAACCACTAACTATAATCCCCCATCAGGTTTGCAAGTCCTATGAGTTAATATGCCGAAACTAAGCCTATAACCAAACCACAACAATGGATGAATCGTTTGCCTGGACTGGTTAAGTATACATGTCCCCCAAAGTGCGAAACCACGTCGCGAGTTAGCACGACTAACTAAAATAAACGTAGGATGGGCTTGTAAGGCCCAATAGTACTACCAGTATACTCAGTGGTTAGAGTCATCTAACTAATGGTTATAGTATTGTATGCTAGGACTTCGGCACTACAACTTATCCAACTCAGTCCCTCATAAGGATACAATGTCAGGTTTTAATAATCGCATATAATCATTGATATGTTTTTCACCCCAAGCTTAAAAGCAGTAAAACAGTAAAATGGGGCTGTGAACTCACCTGGAGTCCGAGCGTGCTAGCAAAACAGTTTAATAATAATTCCCACGTAAGTCTCTTAACGTCCTAAACGTAAGAGCTTAAATCAATATCGGCAGACGACACAATGGTCAGTCTATGCCAGTTGTTCACTCAACAAGATTTGTAAAATTTGCCACCAACGGGCTTTCGAAAACATCCAACTTATATTTAAAAGAACGACACGTTGTGATCCCACTTTGTTTTCAAAATCATTAAAATGTATCTAAGTCCACATTAAAATACCTTATTCAACGTATTATATTATTAATGTATAACTTTCATTTAATCAATACATATACTTTCACATAGTTATATATATATATTTATATATCTCGTTCACGTTCCATTTAGGGTTTCGTGATATATATTAACGTTGGTAGTCTTTCGTCATTATTATTGTCATCACGTTATCTATTTCAATATACACATATTTATATATATAAATATACTCAAGTAAGCATCAATATATATATATATATTCATTTCATCATATTTATCCCATTTTAAACATTAACATATATATATATATATTCTCATAAGCATTTATACGTTTTATTTGTCGTTATGATACATTTGACCAACAATATATATATATATGTTCACACGTACATTCCTATACTCTTATTAATATAGTTATACGCGTTTATAATTTATATTCACGTTTTTACGCTACGATATTATATAATTCAATTTATATTCTACATATAACCTAACTTTAGGTTTTAACAATTTAATTCTCGTTCTAAATATTCTAAGGCATGTCTAATATTTCAATAATCTTCTAATTCATTTATTTACCAATTAAAAATCCAATTTAAACGATTTCTATACGTTTATCATTTAATCAAATAACGTCGCATTTTTAAATCGCGGTTTCGTTTTTTTTTTTTTTTTTTAAATACTCGTTTAATATCTAAGTCTTGTTTTTTTTTAATGTTTAAAGTTTATTAATTTATTTAAAATACCTAAACTTACTGATTTTGCATAAAAGTCCCTAATTCCTATGTGTTTGCAAATTAGTCCCTAAAGTCTTATTTATTACATTTTAACACTTAACTTTTGTAACTTAAAGTTTAATAACCTACATTTTGTCCTAAATTATTTTAATACTTGTTTTATACCAAATTACATGAAATACACCTATTTTTACATTAAAAGTCACTAATATATGATTTTAATCATTTTTAACCTATTTAACTTAGTTAACTCATTTTTAACAGATTCTGTCACATTTTTAGGTCAACTTTTCCTATGGTTTTGACTAGTCAAAAATGTTCCAAAAATTATGAAAATTTTTATACAAGTTCCTCTATGTCTTAGCTTTCCAGAAACGTAAGATATAAAATTTTGGTTGAGTTTAAGGGGTCCAAATGTATTTTACGTCACACAAAGGTCCATCAGTTCTTATTTTGGACAGTTAGTCATAGATCCGTATTTATCTTGAGTTCTACTTAACTTCACGAAATGAGATCATACTACTTTCAAAGCTAACACAATTTTTGACTTTCAGGAAAAAGAATCAACATGTTTAGATCTACGGTTTGAAAGTTATGATACTTTAAAGTCAGGTCATTTTCTGTCACAACAGTACAGCCTGTATACATACACTTAGAAATTTATTTTAAAATAGTAATACTCGTCCAAAAATTATGAATCTAGTGGATTTAGAAAGATAACTTCTTGAACTTAACTTTAGAACCAAGAAACACGTAATTTCATCAAGATTTGACCAAGTTATGAAGCTTTCAAAGTTAGACAAATTTTCTGACGTTTTTCATAATGCATAATAGTGGACTGTTTTGACATATCTTTGTACAAATCACTTATTAACCATGTAAAAACGATTTTTCATGTTAGATCTTGTCAAGAGTGAACATCTAAACATAATGGAACCATAATATAAGCATTTTATCATAAAGATTACAAGATTATGGAAGAAAAAGTCCTTACAATGCTCTAGGAAGCAAATGGAAGTGAAATGAAGGTGTTTGTGGTTTTGCAAGAGCTCCTAGCTTCCAATCTTTGGTGTTATGATGTTTTGAACTTGGATTTAGTATGAGGAGGGTATTATGAACGTTTTTGATGGATTAGATGTGTAGAAATGATGATTAAATGAAGGTGGTTCATGGTGGTGCAATGGAGGTTCAAGGGTGGTGAAGGGTGGTGCAATGGTGGTTCTATGGTGGATTATGGTGGTTGTTTGAGAGAAAAGGTGGAGGAGGGAGGGCTGTGAACTAGAGAGAGAGAGTAAGGGAGAGAATGTTGCAAGTGTGTGTGTGTGTGAGGTGAGGGAATGGTGAAGTCAAGGGTGTAAGGGAGGTGGTGGCATGGTGAGCCATTCCCTTGAAATGTGGATCAAAGAGGAGAGGCCAAAGGGGTCCCTAGGGCCCCTTGGTGGCAGATTTTTGGAGAGGGGAAAGGGGAAGGGCCCCCCCCCCCTTTTGAGGCTAATCACAATTAATCCTTAGATATTTTGGTCGTTAGTCGCTAATCTCGGTTAATTATTCGTTAGTCGCATGATTAGGGTAGATTAGGGTTTCATTAGGTTTAATTAATGTTAATTAGGGTTGATTAAGATTATTAAGTAGTCATTAGTTGTTTGGTTCATCATTCAATTTATTACCGATGTTTCGTTTGTCGTTAACCGAGATTTTCTAGGGTTTTCGTGCTAATCGATTCGGATTAATTGTTTGTTCATTTTCTCGACAATTTAAACACTTTATTAGATTATAATTAATACTTTTCATCATATTAGTTGATATAAATATAAATCTAAGGTCGGTTGATAGTCTAACCGATTTAATTCACGTTTTATCACATTAATTGCACGTTTTCTAATTCGCGTGAATTTTTATCGGATTCAAATATGTTATGCATTTCAATTAGCATAAATATCAATATAATAATAATAACAACTATAATATCTTATAGACTTACGTTATTTTCACAAAAGGATCACAAACGTTCGTGTAATTCAATTTCTACCAATTACCTCGGTTATTTCTCAAAATTCAAGAATGCTTCTCGCATTAAAATAAATTGCATCTCAAATGCAATTATAGATTTTTGTGCTAGACTTGGTTTAGTAAAACGAATTCACATAGTTTAAACGGGAATTAACCTAAATGCTCGTAATTAAAAAGTTTGAAAAATACCTAATTTTTCGGGTTGTCACATAGTGGTTCTAGATCTGTACTTAGTACTGTTGGGACATGTTTTGTGACAACAGATCTAGCTTGTAATAGGACTGGTGTAATTATTATCAAGTTTGTACATTGGTTTAGAGTTGTAAATATAAGATATTAGTTTGTTATTATTATTTGTTAAATATGATAATATTAGACAAGTAACGAATACGAATTAAAGTCTGAATTGCAAAGTGAGATCTCAAGTCGCAAGTCATAAGACTTGCGAGATGAGATCTCAACTCGCAATGCCAAACTCAAGTCGAAGGTTTAAACCTGTGAGATGAGAATCTGGATTCGCAGACTGTCTATTGCGAGCTGAGATTTGGGATCGCAACTCATCTGGACTCGCAAGGCCCATGGGCTGCGAGTTGAGTCAACTCGCAAAGCCCATGGCCTGCGAGTTGAGTCGGATATAAATAAAATACTTGAGTTATTTTATTGGGATCCGTGCCTTACATCACTCTCAGCATTAATTACACACACACCTCGTTTTCTGTACCCAGATATTATTATTATTATTATATTGAACGCTAGGTTTTGAAGGATTAACACTAGTTAATTATCAAAACAAAGCACTTTAATTAATAGATAAGTTATATAAACTTTAATCAAACGTATTGAGGGATTCCGCACCTCAATACTTTAAGATAACGTTGTTATCGAACCGAGATCTAGCGACTTACAAGTACAACAGAAGATCCCTTAGTATAAACAAAACAAGTTTGAGACATTGGCAAAACTAAAAGTTTCAGATCTGTACTTAGTACAATAGAGTCACCAGTAGTTTTGCTAATAGCCATAATTCTTACTATTTGTCTTGACATATATTCATAGATCTTTTGATAACAGTGTATGATTATACTAGCATTCAACAATTAAGACTTATGTCATACATCATATAGCAGATCACATTAGATAACACCCAGAAGAATTATTGCTTATTATATGCTCAAAAATCATAGCAGAATTTGCCTACCAGTACATCATATAATGAAACTGTCTAGATTTATTCTCTCAAAGCAAATAATAACATGTGGAGAAAGGTGTGTACCAAAATAAATATAAGTAAATGCTTGGTTGTAAAGATGTAAAGTTAATGTAACTAACTGGAACCTACTAACATATCTAACTTATATTATGAAGCTTATTCTTCTAATATACTATCATTTCCCAACAGATAAAAACTTAACATTTTTATCGGAGGCGATTCTCCTCAGGTAACAAGCAAATGAATGCCATACGCCTTCACCCCTTTTTTTTTTTTTTTTCTTTTTTTTGTTAAGTAGCAGCTATTTGTTACATAAGAACAAATAGAAAAATAACTACTAACTATTTTATAAGAACCCTGTGGAAGACTAATCATTCTAGATTTCTCATTCCATTCAATTGTACCAAAGTGTTAAATCGAGCTCTGTCGAATGCCTTTGTGTAGAGGTCTGCTGAGTTATCCACGGATGGAACCTTAGCTAACCTTATCAGGTTCTTCTCAGCACAGTCTCTAATAAAATGATGACGAATGTCAATGTGTTTAGTCTTACTGTGCCTAACTGGATTATTGGTTATAGAGATCGTTGATTCATTATCAATCATCATAGTAGTGTTGGTAAAATTCAACCCATAATCCCGTAGTTGCTGTTGAATCCGCAGCACTTGAGAACAACAACTGCTAGCAGCAACATACTCAGCTTCACATGTAGAAATGGCTACTGAGCTTTGCTTCTTGCATTGCCAAGATACAAGTCTACTACCTAAAAATTGACATCCTCCGGTAGTAGACTTTCTATTCTGATTGCATCCACCATAATCCGAATCAGTATAAGCAACGAAATCAAAGTCTCCTTCAATTGGATACCATAGTCCCAGCTTTGGTTTCCCTTTGGGTAACGAAAGATTCGTTTAACAGCTTGCATATGTGACTCTTTCGGATTAGCCTGATATCTTGCGCAAATACACACAACGAACATAATATCAAGTCTAGATGCCGTCAAATACATTAGTGATCCAATCATGGCCCTATATAGAGTAGGATCCACATCCTGATCACTCGATGTATCGGGACCAAGTCCATGATTTTCTGGAATATGAGTATTGTAGACACGAGATTCATCCATCTTAAAACGTTCGAGCAGCTCATGTGTATATTTTGATTGATGAATAAAGAATCCATCTTTCTTTTGGTCAACTTGTAACCCTAAGAAAAAATTCAACTCTCCCATTGCAGACATCTCAAACTTGCTATTCATAACTTGTTCTAAGTCTCTACACCTCTTTTCGTCAGATGACCCAAAGATAACGTCATCAACATATACTTGAACAAGTAGAAAATCCTTCTTCTTCCATTTTACAAACAGTGTACTATCAATTGCACCTCTTGTAAAGCCATTCTCAAGAAGATGCATTGATAATGTCTCATACCACGCCCTTGGTGCTTGATGTAACCCATATAGAGCCTTATCCAAACGATATACTCTATCTGGATACTCAGGATTAGTAAATCCTGGTGGTTGTGAGACATACACCAGTTCTTTGACTTTGCTATACAAAAAGGCACTCTTAACATCAAATTGAAACACTTTCATTCCCTTAAAGGATGCAAATGCTAAGAATAACCTGATTGCTTCAAGCCTAGCCACTGGTGCAAACACTTCCGTGTAATCAATTCCTTCTTCTTGATTAAACCCCTGAACCACTAAACGGGCTTTATTGCGAGTAACGATTCCCCGATCGTCTCTCTTGCATTTAAATACCCATCTAGTTCCAATTGGATATTCACCAGCAGGTAAATCAACCAATTCCCATACTTGTAATTTAGAAAACCGAGACAGTTCATCCTGCATTGCTTCGACCCACGAGCTTTCTTTTAGTGCCATTTGCACATTTTTAGGCTCAATTTACGAGATAAAGCATGAATATAGACATAGATTCGTAATCCCTGTCTCTTTCATTTCAGCATACAAGCTTGAGTGAGTGGATGTACTGGCTTTCGATTGATTCCAAGTTTGAACAGGAGAGTGTGGATCACCGATGATATTCTCAATCGGATGATTCCTATTTAATCTCGTTGCAGATACAGGTTCAACTGGTATATCATTTTGTAACTTAGTACCGATTTCCTCCAATGGAAGTAGGTCATCATCAGTAGTAGATGTCCTTAATTGTCTCCGAGGAGTAAGAATATCATCCACAATCCTTTGAGAAACAATTTCAGGATCTTCATTCTCTTGAGGTGTATCAACTGGAGGTAGTTGTGACTCAATAGTTGAAGCTTCATCAGAATCAACAATAGTCCTAATTCCAGACGTTTGAGCATTCGATGTTGGAAAAGAACTAGGATCGTCATCTCCAAACAATAAATGCTCGGGCATCTCTGAATTACTGACATAGTCACTGATAGGGACTTTAAAAGACTTGAAAAGATCAAAATAGTCAAATTGTCAATCTAATCCCTTATGCAAGTCATGTGTGTAACTCGTAACTTCAATGTTATAAACTATTTCCACACGTCCCGTAGATTTATTGAAAACACGTTTGTTTGGTGAGTTAGGCACATAATCTAGGAAATATCCTTCGTCAGCCTTCTCACCAAATTTAGGTTGATGGCTAGTCTTCAGTAAAGTGCATGAAACTCCAAAGGGTTCAAACCCTTTTAAGTTTGGTTTCTTATTGTTTAAAAGCTCATAACAAGTCTTGTTATGCTTTTTAACCGTAAGAACTCTATTGAGAACATGACATGCAGTATTCACCGCTTCTGCCCAAAAGATGACAGGAAGCTTTGAATCTGCAAGCATTGTTCTAGCCCCTTCAATCAACGTTCTGTTTTTCCTTTCAGCTACACCATTCTGTTGAGGTTCATAAGGTGCACTGAATTGATGTTGTATCCCTTTGCTTAAGCAATAGATATTGAACGTTGAATTCTTGAACTCTGTTCCATTGTCACTACGAATTTTCTTAACTCTTGTTCTATAGATATTCTCAATTAGATCTAAGAACTCCATAAGAATACTAGGTGTTTCATCCTTAGATCCCAAAAAGAACACCTATGAGAATCTAGAAAAGTCATCTGTGACAACCAAACTGTACCATTTGCCACCTATGCTTCTCTTGCTTATTGGCCAAAGAGATCCATATGTAGCAACTCAAAAGGAGAGGAAATAGAATTTACAGTTTTAGATTTGTGTGGTTTTTTATGCTGCTTTCCTTTCATGCAAGGTACACACTTGTCTTCAAATGCAAAACTCTTCTGTGGTACACCCAGATATAACCCATTTTTGGTTATATAGTTCATTTTTCGAAAGTTTAGCTGTGCCATTTTCCTATGCCATAAGAGTGAGTCTGATTCTGAAGCCTTGGATAAAAGACATGTAGACTCTATGAAGTAATAGGAGCACTCATGTTGATAGCATAAATGTCCTTCTTCCTTGGAGCCCTCATCAATATCCATTTTTCGGGAATAATAAAACCCGGCTTCAGGACTAAGGCCTCTGTCTCATTGAAATGTACAGGGTGACCTTTATCATAGACTTGGGAAACACTCACAAGGTTGTGCGTTAGTTCTTCAACATAATTCACATCCTCTAGAGTTAAAGTTCCATTCGAGACTTTTCCTTTCCAGTAATCACTCCACCTTTATCACCAGCGAAATGCACTCCCTGTTTCAAACCTCCTTTGAAGTGTTTCAGTAGACTTCGAGTTTCTGTCATGTGCCTAGAACAGCCACTGTCAACGTACCACCAATTGTCTTCGTTCACAGTCTGCTCCTGCACAAACAGGTTGTACACAATCAGTTCTCAAGAGGGACCCAAGCCATTACGGTCTTAGTTTGTCCCTTATCATCTACAAGCTTTAACTCTTTAAAGTAATCATCCTTCCCATTAGGAGCTTTGGTCACTGTCGAAGTAGTATGAGCTTGTTGATGATCAGTGACTTGGGTCTATGAGATGAATGAGATCCAACCCTCCCTGACGCATAACCTTGGGATTTTTGTCCTTGATTACGATTATAGTTATACCCGTAATTAATCCCATGTGTATGTGAAGTAGAACCATTCTCATAATGACTATGGTTTCTTTTCGGGGTCATAAACCTCGACGGTAATTGATCTTTAATAAAGTGTTCAGGCCGTTTAGGTTTAGGTGGAGAGACACTGTGAGAAGCATCTCTTTTAAGAATATTTACAGGTTTAATACCTAATCCCGGTTTGGTACCTAACCTATCTATATTCGAACTAGAGATATTCGGTGTCTTATCATTGTTCACAGGCTTATGTGATGCTTCATTCTTCTTATTAGGACAACAGGAAGATACGTGACCTCTCTGTCGACACTTGAAGCAAGACATCTGCTTACGTGACTTAACCACTTTTGCACTCACTTTCTTAGTCTGATCCAAAACTACTAAAGGTGAATCCTGTTGATGCATCTTAGTGTGTCTGTCAGTTGGTCAACTCTGTATTGTGTTTGTTAATGTAATTGAGTTAGTTTGAATTACATTTTCTGTGTTATGCGACACAAGACTTGTGTCGCATTAGTTGTAATAGCGACATAGTATTATGTCGCATTAGTGATATTAGCGACATAGTGCTTATGTCGCATAAGTTGGCCAGATTAGTATAAATACCCTAATTACTGTGTTATTAGGGTTAGACTTTTTAGATATTATTCTCTCTGAGTTTTTAGCTGATGTAATCATTTGAGAGTTTGATAAAAGAAATATAAAGTGAATTGTGCATTGTTCTTAATTGTTTAAGCTTTATATATTTGTTTGTTACAATCCTACGGATTCCGCACGTGGGTTGTTACAATCTTCTAAAAATACTTCTAAAGCATCCCCTGTTGAATGTTCACGTCAATGTGAGTGTTCAACAAGTGCTTCTTTTGGTCGACCTCATCGGTTTATTCCTCAATCTCAATCTAGTGTTGAGTATAGATCTTGCTTCTACTGCAAGAAGCAAGGTCATTTGATTTAAAGATCGTCTAGGGATCTACAATTGGTATCAGAGCAAGCTTCACTTATCCAGTCTCAAGCTGCACTGATAGACACTCAATCTTCCTGGATTACAACTTTAGAAGATAGGTTTAGGGAGTTTGAGACCCGGTCAATTGGTCCGGGGGAGTCTGTTCCCTGTGGTCCATCTATTGAACCATTTGGACCGGGGTCTGGGTCTGTATATGATGATGTAAATATTGATCAAGGAAATGAAATGCCCAGTTTAGATTACTTCTCTGTGCACGATATACCAGGCCAGCCGAGACCATTGGTTGTTGACTATTCATGTGCAGACCTCTCATTTATACAACGCATGGTAAATCAAGTTAGTTCGGATTCTGGGGATGAAGATTTTGATGAAAATGATGATGTTGAGGTTGAAGAGGAAGGGTTAAGTGAAGATGAGGTATATGATGATGCTCTTATCATTGAATCAGATTCTTTTGAAGATGAAGCTAAAGAAGCATCCGAGACACCAGCTGAAGGAACATCAGAGGCTCAGGCTCCAGAAACTGAAATTACTGAAACACGAGCTGAGAAACTTGCGAAATGGTGGCCTCATGGAAAAACTGGAAAGCAGGTACCTGTAACTTGTAAATCATACAAGGTTAGTGGTATGTATACTGGGTTGATAAAGAGTTGGAAGATATCCAATGGTGTGTTTATGATCAAGAGACTAGATGGTATTCAGTATTTCAAGAGATCATTCACCAAGCTGAGCACTTTGCCAAAAGGAGAAGTTAATCGTCTCGCTCAGCTCTCTCTGATTAACCCGTCTAGAGATGACCGTCCTAATTTCATTCAAACCACTCTGCAGCGAGAAATACGAACGAAGATATATAATTTCATCAAACCGACTCTAGGAACTAGGTATATCTATAAGAAAAGGATAGATCCAGTGACCAAAAAGCCGATATGCAAAATGCGTTATCCTCCGGCTGACTGTTTGAAGATTATTCCTCTGGAAGCTGTTCCCCTTGACTTTTTAAGAAGATTTCATTACTGGGAACTTGATGCTCACACTGGTGAGGCAGTTTTGGTTTTTGTTCCTGATACGGAGCAACCTGAGAGGAACTCGCTGTATGGTTTGAAGAAAGCTCAATTTCGAGTGTTTGATCCTATGAGCTTGATAAACTTGTCATCAAAAGACTTGAGGAAATTGTTTGATAATCCGATTCGCTTTAATGAAAGAAATGTTGTGAATAAGAACATTGCATTTCATTTTCAGCGGATTGTCAACGTTTGTGTAACACACGGAATACATGCTAGCGGTGTATTTTTGAAGATTTTGCAGACCAAGCTGAAGACACGGGGGAGTTTATTGATGCATCTTAGTGTGTCTGTCAGTTGGTCAACTCTGTATTGTGTTTGTTAATGTAATTGAGTTAGTTTGAATTACATTTTCTGTGTTATGCGACACAAGGCTTGTGTCGCATTAGTTGTAATAGCGACATAGTATTATGTCGCATTAGTGATATTAGCGACATAGTGCTTATGTCGCATAAGTCGGCCAGATTAGTATAAATACCCTAATTACTGTGTAATTAGGGTTAGACTTTTTAGATATTATTCTCTCTGAGTTTTTAGCTGCTGTAATCATCTGAGAGTTTGATAAAAGAAATATAAAGTGAATCGTTCATTGTTCTTAATTGTTTAAGCTTTATATATTTGATTGTTACAATCCTACGGAGTCCGCACGTGGGTTGTTAAGTAACGATTTGATTTAAAGATCGTCTAGGGATCTACAAATCCTTTTGTTCCTTAATCACCTCATCATTTACATCAGTATCAACTATCATTCCACTCGAGACAAAATGTACTTTAGGGAATGATTTGTTCTTACTAATGTCAGATGATGGGTCTTTAACAACATCCTTCTGTGTTTCATATAGTTCTTTAGTTAGCAATTCCTCAAGTTTAAGATTCACATCAGTTATTTCTAAGTCAAAAGAAGTAGTAGTATATTGAATTAAAAGGTGGGGGTACATCAGTGTAACCTAAACCAGTCACATCCTTTAAACTACGTTGTGAGCTAATTATTTTATCCAAAGTTAAAGAAGATGTCCTGTAACATTCAAACTTACGATTTAGCTCAACCAACTTCATCTTGCATATGGAACCTAAATCAAATGAATCAAGATAGCTCATAACAAATGAATCCGCAAAGTTTCTAAAAATCATATTTTACGCAAGGTTTTCTCAAAAGTTCCCATAATATATCAAATTTCATATTTTAGTTTAGCTCAAATAGATAAAATCAGAACGCGCAAGTATTTCACAATGAATAAAAAAAAGAGGTCACAAGATAATCAAAGAAGCATATCAAAATCACGCTGAAAGAAGGATACGGACATCCGTACATGGATAAATGTCTAAAGCTAGCTCTCAAGATCAAAAGGATGCTCCTCAATACTACGCAAACTCTATATAAAATGATTTCACTATATTTAGAATCCTAATTTCAAAGTCCTAATATTTGTTATCCCAACATCCCAGTTGTATATCTTGTTATTTGTATACTTTTATCTTCTTCAATTTAGTTTAATATTAAAGACCATCACTAACGACAAAGTTATGTTGCATTAATATGCCAACGAACAATTGTGTATACCAAGTTATAGTTATTATCATGAGAGAACAATAGTTAGTGATATCGCCTAAACTAGACATATTTATAAGGGCGATATGGATCTAATTTGTATATTATTTTAGTCATTTTATAAACTTTTAATACTTAATTAGTCTAGTTTAGTTTCAGGTTAATAATCGAGAAGAGATCGAGAAGAGATCAAGAAAAGATCAAGAAAATAATGATTTTTGTAGCTTTTGCGAGGCTCCACGGATTTGGCCATAACTCCTTCATACGAACTCCGATTGAGGTGATTCAAGTGCCCAAATTCTCGGAACTCAAAGGGCTACAATTTCAAAAAGGGAGTCAGGGCTAAAAATGCATTTTTACCCGCCGGGTACTCATCCTTTTCCAGTTTTAAGCCTAGCTGGGAAACAGACCTTCAACCGGGTAGGGAGATCATTGTACCCGCCGGGGACTTGGACTTCTAGCCGGGTAGAAGGGTTGATTAAGGGTTTTTAGCCTAAATTATCCCCTAAACCCTAATGATCATTAACTTGTTGATCAAACACGAATTAAGGCCGATTTTGGGAGCTTTTGAGGACACCCTAAGCAATTCATTCCTCTTGTAATCATCATAGAAGTTAGTGTTTATTTCTTTTCATTTGAATCTTGTTTATTTATGTTTGATTTATATTTGTAATTACATTATGAATCATTCCTTGATTATAAGTATTTGTTTGATTGAACCTGTGACAACCGTCAAAAATCTCAGGTCATTAACGCACTTAAATTCCTAGTCTATCTAATTTCGTTTACAGCACTCTAAAATCCTAGTGAAAAGTCTAGGTTATGACTCCTTAAGTTACTGAAATCGCGTAACGTTTTAGGAGATTGCTTAGCGGACTTTAAGACCGTGAGGAACATTAAATTAGGTTACAAAGTGCCAAAGAAAACAAATGAAATTAAATTTCATATGTCATCACAAAATATTTATCATATCACAAATCGGAATTTAACTGGAAATTCCGTAACTCGGTAACACGACTGGAAATCGGTTTATTAACTCGTGAATGTCAATCGTGATCGAATCAAATACATTTTGATGAATGTTATAAACTTATAAAATAAAGTTTCATGACTCACACTTTAACCAACAAAAACATCACAAAAATCGGAAATTAACCGAACTTTCGTAACTCGGCAAACGCGACCCGAATCGAATAAAAGAAACTCGTATCCGACCAACTAATACTTGAATATCCATTATAAACAACCTAAAATACAATTTGAAGTATTTTAGAAATTTAGAACATTAATTTTTATAACCCTTATATTAAGCATAAAAACAACACAATTTAAAGCTTGAAATGTGCAAGACTTGAGCAATTTTAATACAAATAAATACCACATCTAATACATATTATATTTTATCAAAAAAAATAAAATAAAAGCCCCAAATATTCATGCAAAAACCGGACCTCCTCTTCCCCCACTCAAATCCTCTCTTTTTCTTACAAAACTCCACTCACTCTACATGCAAAAAGCCTTCTACACTTACACACTCTTCCACTTTCATCATTTCTCTCATTTCCACTTTCAAAAACACACACAATTCTCTCTAAACACACACTAAATCTCAGCCAACATTCATCCCTAAACCATCTTCTTAAAAGTGTTCTTACACAAATACAAGAATTTTGAGGTAAAATCACTCTTTCTAGCTTCCATTTCCTACTTTTACTATGTTTATTTCATGGATTTCATGCCTTTTTCATGGCTTAAATCCCCATATAAGGTTTGATGGTTTGTAGGTTACACCTTATACACATTCATGTGTAAAAGAAGGGTAACCTATGATCAAACCAAGAATCAAACCGAAAAAGTCGACTTTTTGATGTTATAAAGTTTATTTACATGTTCTTGCTAGAATAAATGGTTTAAAATGTTAAAATATGTTTATGTTTATTTAAAACACATGTACATGCATAAAATACAAGGCTTCAATCATTGGATGAGGTCTAAAAATCGTTGGTAGTGAAAAACACACCAAAAAGATCACTTTGTCATGCATGTAATCTGTCCAGATTTTGACCCTACTTGAAATGACCATAACTCAGTGAATAATGGTCCAAAAATCTCTATTTTTCTTCTAGAATTTAGCTTAATGTCTTACCTTTAAAACCCCACTGGTCTCACTCAAATCCATGGAGTATTCGACCTCCAAATGTATCACACAAAACTGATGCGCAAACAGCTACCTTGCTGTGAGCAATCATGTTGTGATACATGTTCATGGGGCTTAAGGTGTTCAATAAGTTCAAAAAAAAATTGGTTTTAGACTCCTAACAAGTTTATATCAGTAGAATAAAAAGATAGTAATTTATCTTGTTGATCTCATATTTTTAGAAAATGCATGAACACCATGCATTGTTGTAAGCTTGTAAATTTCAAATACTTGTGTTGTGATGATTCAAAAATACATAAGTTCTAGATAAAACGTCTTAAAATTTTGGGGATTATTTTTCTCAGTATCTAGATCATGAAAAGAGTCTTGAAAATAAAAATAGGAATTTTTGAAAAATCAAAAGTATTTTTCCTAAATTAATGCAAATAAAGCCTACAAAAGGTGAAATAATCATGAAAAAAATACTTTTGGACACAAAATAATTATGGGAAAATTCTAGTGTAATTTTCCTCAGAAAATGACACTATCCTCAAATTCACACTCTTTCGAAGTGTTTTGATATGTTTTCCGATTTACGTCTCGTTAAAACGCATAATGTTGGGAACCAAAGTTCCATTGCTCAAAAAGACTTGAAAATTTTACACAAACCTAGAAATGGGTACAAAATGATCTGGGAAAAGTTCCAGAATTTTTAGTGAATAATTACTATTTTTCCCATAATTATCCTACTTTTTAGACATAAAATGGTTATAAATAATCCATAAATCCAAAAATCCCCAAATTTTCGCAGAAAATTTGTGAACTATATTTCATATTTCATACCAAGTTTGGTAATTTTTAGATGTTCTATTCACATATTTTCATTATTTTGTTGACAACTCGAACAATTACCGACAACGTTAATTAAAGGGAAATTCGAACTTTTTCGGCACTTTGTAATTTAATTAGCTAGCTAAGCAATCCTAACAAAACATATTAGTCGAGGAACTAATTAGAAACCTTGTGTTCTTAGGAATTGGATAGGAGTCAAACCCAGTCGGCACGCGCATTACATCCATCCGTACGCTCACGCTCAATAGTGAGTTTACACAGCCCCTCTTTTTAACGTTTTACTTAAATGTTTTGGGGTGAAAAGCATGCTATATGATTTAATTACTATATTTGGATTACAAATATTATTCTTATGCTATACTTGATTTACAAATGCTATGCTATGCTATGCTTACTTTCGAATACTTGACATGGTTAAAATGTCGTATTGATTACGAATAACTTTTTGAATGTTTGAAGTTTATACGAACATGATTATATGCTTGTTTTCTATCGTATCTAAAGTCCCCGGTATATCTACACGACCATTAACTCTATATGAGCCAAATGATGCATATGAATAGTACTATTTGGGAGCGAGACCACCTCCCCACTCACGCGGCCACGTGAGTGCATCCCATCATCCTAAATGCCAACGATAGGGCATCTCTCTTTGGGGCAAAGGTTTATCGGTTGTAGGTTTGGTTGTGGACTCAAGCATAATAATTCATTGTGACTATAGACAAAAATGCGATAGCATAGTAATTCCTAAGCGACTATAAACTTTACGACTCGAGCTTTACAATGACCTTGTCATTTGAAACGATATTTCTTTGAAACTATAAACGTATGACGTTTTGTCATTTGAAACGATATTTCTTTGAAACTATAAACGTATGACGTTTTGTCATTTGGAACGATATTTCTTTGAAACTATAAACGTATGACGTTTTGTCATTTGAAACGACATTTCCTTGAAACTATAAACCTTACGACCCGAACTTTTTAAAGACGTTGTCATTTGAAACAATACTTCTTTAAAATCATAAATTTAAAACTTGAGTTTTACATTATAAATCATTGTGGTTGTGGACAATGATAGACGTGGTTCCATAATAATGCCTCGCATTCTTATGAACTAACATAATAAACCGTTGAGATTATTAACATTTTGATATTGATTTGATGATCCATTGACTTTATAAACGTAATCTGAATCTATTAAATGCTACAATATGAGTTTTATAAACATAACTTGAACTTATTAAACACTATATCTTGAGTTTTATAAAAGTGAATTGAATATTTCTTTGAAAATATGAGCGTGGCGTTATGGACGAATTACGACTTTTAATTGAGTTCCAAAGGGAATCACTCCTAAATGAATCTCGTACTTAAATAAACCTCTTTTGCAAACAAAACATCGATTCACAAATGAATCTAACTATCAAATGGGTATCGCTCTTAAATGAGCCTTGTTTTAATGAATTACTTTTATAATTATCCGCGCGATAGCGCTTGACCATCCTAAAAATTGATCTTATGAAATTATCGGATGACTTTCGTCATTGTATGAGCCTCGGTACTAAACAGATTACTTTTGTGAACTAATCACGTAGTAACGTGGAACTTCTAAACTAAACTTTGTAAACTCTTGAAAAGGGTCTTTCCTTACGCAAAACCTGTGTACTCACCAACTATGTTTCATAGTTGACCTGTTTATTTTTACATGCTTTTCAGGAAATAGTCACAACTTGTTTATTGAAGCTAAACCTGTTATATGAGCTATGCTGCTATAGCGTTATAGAATTCTGTCTCCTTTGGATGTAATCGCATGTTTAGATTATTTACTTTTGTGTTGTAAACGCTTGTAAGACTTTATGTAAGGTATTAAATGTAGACCGTTGAACGGTGATCTTTTGTAATTTTCGATTATGAAATCATTGTACTGTTACATCTCGTGTTTCCGCTTTAGCGGGGTGTGACAGAACCCATGAGAATAGGCTAAACTCTTATTGTTCATCTACACTAATAACCCTAGATGTTAGATTTATAATATTTAGATAATGTGTTGCGTATTGTATGATGTTTGATTGAAGAACCATTTGTATTTAGTTATTTAGCTTATTAAATTGGTGTGATAATCGTGCTAATGAGTGAGAACTCTTAGATGTCATATTACATTTACTTTTAATTGGACACAATAAAAGAATTGAATTAGGTTAATTGAATTATAATATGGGTGAATATACTAAGAGACATCTTGTGTAATTTAGTAATCTCTAGAATACTAGGATTATAAGATTAAATCATCATGTTAGTTGAGTTGATTAATTGTAATTGGAATTATTAAATTGTCAAGGACACTTGTACTTCATGGTTTCAGTTAAACGATTGCAATGTGAAAACAATTAGTCTAAATTATTAACTCCTATACGTTAAATACATATATATATATATTGTCCAACTCTAAGGGGAACAAGTATAGATGAACATACTTCTATCCCTTGATTTAATTATCAATTTAGTTGTTTTTATTTAATTATCTTTTGATTACCTGTCGTTAAGAGGCACAATCCATATACTTTAACTATAGATTGGACAAATAACCCTCGAAATACATATAAACTGTTCCTGTGAGAGACTACTCAGTAAACTTATCACTGTTATACTACTATTCGATTAGGTATACTTGCTTAGTTGTGTAATAGTTAGCTTTGACTTCGTTTTACTAAATTTTTATAACTAGATTAATACACATCAAGTTTTTGGCGCCGCTGCCGGGGAATAGTTGTGCTACTTTTAGATTATTTGTAAATTTTATAGTTAGTACATAATTTTCCCTACCGAAACACCAACCCTATGACTTTCCCTACCCCAACTTCTATTCCAATGGCCAACCCTGATAATCAATCCATAGAGGATTTGATGAGAGCCACCCGTAAGGGTCAAGGCTCGGCCAACACTTGACTCAAATTTGGTGGAATTTGAGATAAAGGGGCAATTCCTGCACATGATTAATAACCAGTGCCAGTTCGGCGGAACTGCTAAGGAGGATCCTAACGAGCACCTCCGTCGATTCTTAGGAGTTTTCACCCTCTTCAATCTTCGAGCCATCGAGGACTCGGTAATCTACGTTAGAGTTTTTCCTTGGACTCTCACGGGAGAGGACAAGGATTCGTTAGATTCCCTACCCGAAGGGGAAATAACCAAATGGGACTCCATGGTAGATAGATTCTTACAACGGTTCTTCCCGGCCTCCAAATCGGCCCGTCTCCAAGGGGAGGTTACTCAATTAGAGCAAAAACCCATGGAGACACTATATGAGGCATGGAACCGATTCGGGAAAATGCTACGATCGTGTCCCCAACATGGCTTGAACACCTTTCAAAAGGTGCAAGTTATCTATAAGGGGGCCGACGTGGCTACACTGAAAGAAATAGACCCGCCGCGGGCGGGTCTATCATGAAAAAGACCGCCACTCAAGCCCACATCATCATTGCCGACTTGGCCGCCCACACCCATGAGTGGCACCTAGAAAAGCAACGATCCCACTCTTCCATAGTCGCTAGTGCCGAATCTAGTGATGCTATTGCCGCCTTAACCACACAAATGGCAACATTTGGTCGGCAAATGGAGACAATAACACAAGAGATACATGCCATTAAAGTGGGATGTGAGACTTGTGGTGGCATGCATTTGACCAAGGATTGCGATACCGATCACCCTATGGAGCAAATGGAAAAGGTAGCCTTTGTGAACTAGAGACCTAATAACTACCAGGGGGGAGTAATCAATATAATAACCAGAACTTTAACTCCTCCTATAATCAAACTGGTCCGGGCTAAGCAACCAGAGAAATCCAACCCGAGTTTAGAGGATCTCGTTAACAAATTTGTGACGGCTCAAACGCAAACTAATGAGCTAACCGCCCAATCTTTCCGGAATCAGCAAGCCTCCATAAAAAATTTGGAGCTGCAAGTTGGTAACAACTCTAAGATGTTATCCAATCGGCGGTCGGGAGCATTACAGAGTGACACCAAGGTGAACCCTCGGAATGAACATGTGAACACCGTGTTCACAATTTCTGATGACGGAAGTGTTGGTTCTGAAACCACCCCTACTCCCAAGCCCATCACTCAAGTTAAACCTTTGGTGAGGGAGTATAAGCCTACAATCCCATATCCCCAACCCTTTCTCCTCACCACCGTCCAAGAGAAATATGGACAGTTTCTCGACATGTTGAGAATTCTCCATATCAATATACCATTTGTGGACGCCCTTTCACATATGCCTAAATATGTAAAATTTCTGAAAGAGCTTCTTACATCTAAAAAGAAGCTCGATAGGCTATCCACCATTACCTTGGAGTGAGTGCACGACTCTTTTAACAAGGAATCTACCACCCAAATTACAAGATCCAGGTAACCAACCCATCCGGAACGCCATAGCAGATCTAGGTGCGAGTATTAGCATCATGCTTTACACCATGTATGCTAGACTTGGCCTAAGTGAGCCAAAGAAGCTCAATATTAAACTTCGGCTAGGCAATGGGTCTATTACTCATCCGCGTGGTGTTGTGGAGAATGTGCTCGTAAAAGTTGAGCATCTCCTCTTCCCGGTAGATTTTGTCATAATAGACATGGAAGATGACCTACATACCCCTCTCATTCTAGGAATACCATTCCTTGCCACCGCTAATGCTTTAGTTGATGTGAAGGGTGGAAAACTCACCCTTCGAGTTGATGAGGCGGTGACGACTTTCTATGCCAAACCGATTGGCCCGACTGCTCCTGAAACCGCTTGTGCTATACATACGGAGAGTCGGAATGTGGAGGCTATTGAGACGACAGTTCGTTGCCCGAAGGAAGATAATCAGGCTACCAAACCTGATGATGTCGCCCTCGTGAAATCCATGAAAAAAATCTATAATCGGATATGTGAGGCGGCGGTTAAAGGAGACATGACAAGAGGGAAGATGACAGTGAAATACCTATCCAAGAGGGAGAAGTAAAAGTTGTTGGAGGTCACCGAGGCCTCCCGAGGGATAAACGATTAGTTAACCGCGTTGATCAAGGGTACGGGGTCCATACTGTCACATCCCCAAATTTGACATTTATAATAATCATGCGGAAGCTTTCGGGGCGTGACGAAGATCGAATAACATTACCTCGAGCGTATGATTATCGCAGAACATCTATATTATTAGGATGCCAAAATAGTTTTACAAACATTTCGGCTCATCGAGCAGTTCAATTGTCAAGGTTATCGGATACATCGTTTTAAATAAAATACAAGTTTCGGGATTTCATAAATAAGACTACAAGTCAATTAATCCCATTGTTCAAATTTAAAATATGGCATCCTAATTTATTGTGGTAGGTATGGTCCCAATATGCATGTGTCTTACGGCATAGCTAATTCCCCTGAAAAACATATTTATAAAAGGTCAACATAACGTTGAGTGAATTCACAGGTTTAATGACTCGATCATAAACCATCATTTAGTAATCATTTCATCAATAGATCAAAAATGGCATCAACGGCCTATTGTGCGATTATTCTCAATTTAAAACAATAAAACCTCTGACTACAAATCCCCCGAAGGTTAGCTAAACCGTCGAGTTAATATGCCGAACTAAGCCTATAACCAAACCACAACACAAATGAATCGTTTGCCTTGGACCGGTTAAGTATACTTCGTCCCCAAAATCGTGCGAACAAGGTCGCTAGTTAGCGCTACTAACTAAAATAAACGTGGGATGGGCCTGTCAAACCCGATAGTACTATCTGTATACTCAGTGGTTAGCGTCATCTAACTAATGGTTATAGTATTGCATGCTAGGACTTCGGCACTACAACTTATCCAACTTAGTCGCTCATAAGGAATCAATGTCAGGTTTTAATAATCGCAAACATTCAGTTATATGTTTTTCACCCCAAGTTGAAAGCATTAAAACAGTAAAAGTGGGGCTGTGAACTCACCTGGAGTCCGAGCGTGCTAGCAAAACAGTTTTATATAAATGTCCAAGTAAGCCTCTTAACGTCCTAAAGGCAAGAGCTTAAATTAATACATGTAGACGACTTAATAGTCAGTTTATGCCAGTTTTTCACTCAACAAGGTTTAAATGTGCCATCGACGGGCTTGAATATCACGTACTTTATTTTAAAAGAAAACGACACGTTGTGATCCTTATTAGTTTTCAAAATCATTAAAATTCGTCTACCGTTATAATATACTTAGACGTTATATATATATATACTCATAGGCACATATATATAAAATTATCTATCGTTGTGATACTTGACCAAAATATATACATATACTCATACATGTACACATATATATATATTAATGTCGTTATAGGTTTTTATAATTCATTTTTACACCTTCGACGTTATGATATTGAATAATTCATTTTAACTCCGTTTTTAACCAAACTTTTAGGTTTATCGGGTTTTAAATCGTACAATTCTCGTATCTAATATTTTAAGTCATGACTTATACTTAATTACATTTCAATTTATTGATTTCATAATCTAAGTCCATAACTTAGGGATTTTTATACTTTTATTCCCTAAATTTCCTATTTTAACGTTTTTAGTTCACGGTTTCAGTTTTAATCCGCATTAATATCCAAGCCCTGGGTTTTAACATTTTAATTTATGAATTTATCCATAATACATCTAGACCTACTGATTTTCATTCACAAGTCCTCAAATTTTACGGTTTTTGCAATTTAGTCCTCCTAGTCTCATTTATCTCATTTTTAACACATAACTTTGGTGATTTAAGATTTAATAATCTAGATCTTGTTCTAATTTGTTCTAATACTTAATTTATACCTAAATACATGAAATATACTAATTTTTACATCAAAAGTCCTTAATATATGATTTGTATCCTTTTTGTCCTTTTTAGTTTCATATGTCCATTTCTAACAGTTTCTGTCCAGATTTTAGTCTTTCTTTGGCCACGATTTTGACTAGTCAAGCAAGCTCATAATATTATGAAAAATTTTCTACATGTTCATCTATGTCTTAGCTTTCCAGAAACATGAGATTCGTAATTTTTGGTTAAGTTTAAGGGGTCCAAATATATTTTACACTACACAAAGGTCCAACAGTTTTTATTCTGGACAGTTAGTCATAGATCCGTATGTTTCTTGAGTTTTACTCAACTTCACCAAATGAAATCATACTACTTTTAAAGCTAACAAAATTTTTGACTTTTAGGAAAAACAATCAACTCATTTAGATCTACGGTTTGAAAGTTATGACTCTTCAAGGTTGGGTCATTTTCTGTCACAAAAGAACAGTTTGTACACATTTTCTTAGAAATTCATTTTAAAATATCAATACTTGTCTAAAAATTACGAAACCACTTGGGTTGGAAATATAACTCTTTGAACTTAATTTTAGACTCAAGAAACGTAAGATTTGGTTAATTTTTGACCAAGTTATTAACCTCCAAAGTCGACATAACTTTCTGTCCGGATTTTATACTTTCTGTTTTGGGTTTTCTTGGTTCATCCTAACAAGTTTTAACTATGTAATTATATAAAACATCATTTTTCGCATGAATCTAGTTGATTTAACATGAGATTGAACATTACTAGCATAAACATGAATTTAAACAAATTTAACTAGGGAGAGTTTCCTTACAAAGCCTAAAAAGGCGATTTTGAGCAAGTTAACGGTTTGAACTCGTGTGGTTGGCCTCCTAGCTTCGATTCCTTATGTTTAGCTTGTTTTGCCCATGAAATGAGATGGTAATGAGATGGTGTTGAGTTGTGTATGTGTTTGTGAGTTAAAAGAGTGTAAAATGGTGATTTTAGAGGTGGTGGCTCATGGTGGTTGAAGGTGGTTGTATGGTGGATGTATGGGGGTTGAATGGTGGACTTGTGGTGGTTGTTTGGGACAAGAAAAGGGGTGGGGAGGGCTGCAGAATTTCGTGGCTCTTGGGGGAGGAAAAGAGGGAGAGAATTTGTGGTTTGTGTGTGTGTGGAAATGAGAGGAAATGAGGTGTAAGTCAAAGGAGAAGGATGGCTAGCCATTTCCTTGATTTAGGGATCAAGAAGTGTGATCAAAGGGGTCCCTAGGGCCCCTTTCTTTGGCTGATTTTGGAGAGGGAAAGGAAAGAGGGGGCCCCCTTTTGAAGGTTAAACATAATTAGGCTAGATATTTTGATCATTAATCGCTAATCTCGATTAGTTTAGTCGTTAGTCGTATGATTAGGGTTAATTAGGTTTAGTTAGGGTAGATTAAGGTTGATTAGCATAGATTAGGGTTATTAGGATGTCACAAGTTGATTGAATCATCATTCGAATGATTATCGATGCTTCGTTTATCATTAACCAGGATTTTCTACGACTTTGTGATAATTGAATCGGATTAATTGTTTGATTCGATTTCTCGGCACTTCATGCTTTCAAATAGATTATTAATAGTAGTTTACCTTATATTACTTTATCTTAATAATAATCGGGAGTCGATTGATAGGTTAACCGATTTAATTTACGTTTTATCTCATTCGTTGCACGTTTTCTATTTCGCGTGAACGTTTATCGAATTTAAAATTGTTATGCCTATTTCCTAGCATAAATATCAATATAATAATAATAAAAGACTATATAATTTTATTGATTTATGTTATTTTCACAAAAGGATCACCAACGCTCGTGAAATTCGATTTCTATCGATTTTCTCGGTTAATTCTCAAAATTCATAAATGCATCTCGCATTAAAATTAATTGCATCACATATGCAAACACGGGCTTTGTGCTACACTTTATTTGATAAAAATGAATTCACTTTAATTTAATAGGGAATTAGCCTAAATGCACGTGATTAAATTGTACGGAATTAACCGAAATTTGAGGGTTGTCACATTCTTCCCTCGTTAAAGAAATTTGAGTGAGACCAGTGGCATTTTAAAGGTCAGACATTAAGCTAAATTCCAGAATAAAAATGAAGATTTTTGGACCATTATTGACTGAGTTATGGTCGATCAAAGTAGGGTCAAAATCTGGACAGATTACATAGAAGACAAAAGTGATCTTTTTGGTGTGTTTTCACTACCGAACGATTTTTAGACCTCATCAAATGATTGAGGCCTTGTCCTTTATGCATGAAAATGTGTTTTACATAAACATAAACACATTTTACCAATTTAATCCATTCAAACTAGCAAGAACATGAAAATAGATACAATAACATCAAAAAGTCGACTTTTTCAGTTTGATTCTTGGTTTGATCATAGGTTACCCTTCTTTTACACATGAATGTGTATAAGGTGTAACCTACAAACCATCAAACCTTATATGGAGATTTAAGCCATGAAAAAGGCATGAAATCCATGAAATAAACATAGTAAAAGTAGGAAATGGAAGCTAGGAAGAGTGATTTTACCTCAAAGTTCTTGTATTTGTGTAAGAACACTTTTAAGAAGATGATTTAGGGATGAATGTTGGCTGAGATTTAGTGAGTGTTTAGAGAGAATTGTGTGTGTTTTTCTTGAGAGAAAAGAGAGGAAATGATGGAAAGAAAGAGTGTGGAAATGGATAAAGGTCTTGCATGGAATCTTAGCTAGTTAGTGGAGAAATTTGTGTGGAAAAGGGGGGTGGGGGGTGGAGGTCCGTTTTTTGGCATCAAAAATGAGTTATTATTTTTATTTTTTTGTTAAAATATCATATATATTATTTGTGTTATTTATTTGTCTTAAAATCTCACAAGTCTTGTACATTTTAAGGCTTTAAATTGTGTTGTTTTTATGCTTAATATAAGGGTTATAAAAATTGATGTTCTAAATTTCTAAAATACTTCAAATTGTATTTAGATTGTTTATAATCGGTTTTCTAGTATTAGTTTGTCGGATTCGAGTTTCATTTATTCGATTCGAGTCGCATTTACCGAGTTACGGAATTTCGATTAATTCCGATTTTTGAGATATGATAAGTATTTTGTGTTGATGAATGAAATTAGATTTCAATTGTTTTCTTTGGCACTTTGTAACCTAATTTAATGTTTTTTATGGTCTTAAAGTCCGCTAAGCAATCTCCTAAAACGTTACGCGATTTTGGTAACTCACGGTTTCGGTACTTAAGGAGTCGTAATCTAGACTTTTTACTAGGATTTTAGAGTGTTGTAAATGAAATTAGATAGACTAGGAATTTAAGTGCATTAATGACCTGAGATTTTTTACGGTTGTCACAGTCTCCCCCAGTTAAAATGAATTTCGTCCCGAAATTCAACTGGTCATGCTGTGTGATTCAGTTCGTGAATAGATGAGGGTATTTCTGTTTCATGAAATCCTCTCGTTCCCAAGTGTATTCAGGTCCGCGCTTAGAGATCCATCTTGCTTTGACGATCGGGATTTTGTTACGTCTCAAACGTTTAACTTCCTTGTCAAGGATTCCAGTCGGTTCTTCAGTGAAGTGTAAGCGATCGTCGATTTGGATTCCCTCTATGGGTAAGATATGCGATTCGTTCGCTAGACATTTCTTGAGGTTAGATACATGGAACGTATCGTGAATCGCACCTAATTCTAACGGTAACTTAAGTTTGTAAGCTACCGGACCGATTCGTTCGATGATTTCATAAGGTCCGATGTAGCGTGGGCTTAACTTGCCTCTTTTGCCGAAACGAACCATCCCTTTCCAAGGTTATACTTTTAAGAACACTTTATCACCGACTTGGAATTCTAAGGGTTCTCTACGGTTATCTGCATAGCTCTTCTGCCGATTCTGGGCAGTCTTAAGTCGATCTCGGATAATCGAGATTTTGTCGGTAGTTTCCTGGATAAGGTCAGGTCTTGTTAAATGTTCGTCACCTATTCCGTACTAACTCAAAGGTGATCGACATTTTCGTCCGTATAACGCTTCATAAGGGGTGTATTGTATGCTGGCGTGGTAGCTATTGTTATATGAGAATTATACCAATGGTAAGTGAATATCTCAATTTCCTCCGAAGTCTAACACACATGCTCGAAGCATGTCTATCAATGTTTGGATTGTTCGCTCGCTCTGTCCATCCTTCTTAGGATGGTAAGCCGTACTTAGGTTCTACTGCGTACCCAACGCTTTCTGTAAGGATTTCCAGAATCGTGACGTGAAATAGCTATCTCTATTAGAGATAATGGAAACAGGTACTCGGTGGCGCGACACAATTTCGTTAATGTAGATTCGAGTGAGTTTCTCCATGTTATAGTCCTCTCGAATGGGTAAGAAGTGAGCGGATTTTGTCAATCGGTCAACGATAACTCATATAGCATCATGTCCTTTAAAAGTTCGAGGTAGTTTGGTGACGAAGTCCATCGTTATTTGTTCTCATTTCCATTATGGTATCTCTAGTTGTTGCAACAACCCTGATGGCTTCTGATGCTCTGCCTTAGTTCTAGAGCAGGTCATGCATTTTTCGTCGTAGGCAGCGACGTCTTTCTTCATTCCGGGCCACCAGTAGTATTCTTTAACATCTTTGTACATTTTGACGGCCCCGGGGTGAATCGAGTATTGTGACTTGTGGGCTTCCCCCAAAATCAAGTCTCGCAATTCATAGTCCTTGTGTATCCAAACCTTATCCTTAAATTACTTCACCCCATCGGTCTTGGTTTTGAATCTTTGCTCAAGGCCGTGCAAGGTTTCTTCCTTCAGATCCTTGGTGCTTAAGGCCTTTTCTTGAGCAAGTTGGATTTGAGTTTTTAGACTAGTTTGCACGAGTATTACGCATGCTCGTACTGGCGAGGGCTTCACCCTTTCCTTTCGACATAGCGCATCTGCCACTACATTGGCTTTGCCTGGGTGGTATTGAATCTCACAGTCGTAATCGTTCAATGACTCCACCATCTCCTCTGGCTCATATTGAGCATCTTTTGCTCGAAGATTTGGTGGCAACTCTTGTGATCCGTGTATATCGTGCACTTGGTTACGTAGAGGTAATGTCTCCAAACTTAAGTGCGAAGACTACGGCTCCCAAATTAAATCGTGGGTCGTATAGTTTTTCTCGTGACTTTTAAGTTGTCGGGATGCGTATGCTATGACTTTGTCTCTTTGCATCAACGCACACCTAAGACATTGGTGTGATGCATCGCAATAGACTACGAAGTCGTCTGAGCCTTCCGGTAATGCCAAGATTGGCGTGTTGCATAATCTATGCTTCAATGTTTAGAAAGCGTCCTCATATGGCTTTCCCCAAACAAAACTCTTATCCTTCTGCATTAGTGTGGTTAGCGGTTGTGAGATTTTGAGTTCTTCTCGATGAATCTCTGATAATAGCCAGCTAAACCCAGAAATTGTCTAATTTATGTTGGAGTTCTGGGGGCTTCCCATTTCTTAACGACTTCAACCTTAGTTGGATCTACGTGAATCTCATCTTTGCCGACTACGTGGCCGAGGAAACGTACCTCTCTAATCCAAAACTCACACTTGGTGAGTTTGGCGTACAATTTCTCATCTCTAAGCAGTTCTAATATCTACCTTAAGTGTTGTTCGTGATCTTCCTCTCTTCGTGAGTAGATTAGTATTTCGTCGATGAACACTATCACGAACTTATCTAAGTATGCTCTACATACTTTGTTCATTAAATCCATGAACACTATAGGCGCGTTTGTTAGACCGAATGACATAACCATGAACTCGTAATGTCCATATCGGGTTCGGAATGCGGTTTTGGGTATGTCCTCGTCATGGACTCGTAAATGGTGAGATCATGACCGTAGGTCAATTTTTGAGAAGTATGAAGCTCCTTGCAATGGATCGAATAGATAGTCAATTCGAGGGAGAGGGTATCGATTTCTGATTGTTAGTTTGTTCAACTCTCTATAGTCAATACACATTCGTAACGATCCGTCTTTGTTCTTAACGAATAGGACTGGAGCTCCCCATGGTGATGAACTAGGTCGAATGAATCCTTTCTCCAGGAGTTCTTGAAGTCGATTAGATAGTTCCTGCATCTCCGCAGGCGCTAGGCGGTACGGTGCCTTAGCTATTGAGGTGGCTCCTGGAACTAACTCAATTCGGAACTCGACTTCTCTAGGCGGGGGAAGTCCAGGTAAGTCGTCTGGAAATACTTCGGGGTATTTGCGCACTACCAAAATTGTTGTCACAAAACATGATCTAGCTTGAAATTAGTCTTTCTAGTTTGTAATAGGTCTTGTATTAATCATAATTGAGTTTGTACATTGGTTTTGAATTGTAAATGAAAAACTGTGGTTGGAAAACATTTTAGAGTGAAAAATCAAAAAGCTGAAAAATGTTGACCAAGGTTGACCGCGAACCGAGTCAGTTCGCAGGTCAAACTGGTGCTGCGAACCGAGTCAGTTCGCTGGGCCTAAATGGGCTGCGAACCGAGTCAGTTCGCAGAAGCCCATGACCCGCGAACTGAGACGGTTATAAATACAAATTAGGTTTCAAACCTAATCATCTTCTGCCATTTACCTAATACGAATCATCTGAGTTTTCCAGAGCAATTAAACCTTCTAAAGGCTAGGTATTGATCGTTTAACATTTGTTATTAATCAATACAAAGCAATTAGATACCCGATTCACTATATTCGTGAAACAAATCGTTATAGATCCTATAACTAAGTATTGAGGGATTCCGCACCTTAATACGTTAGATAACCTCGTTATCGATCCGAATACGCACGGACTTACAATTGGTATCAGAGCCTACGGCTAGATACGCGTAGGTTCGAGGTTATTTGGGGTATTAACGATTATTTAGGGTGAATAACACTTGATTTAGGGTTGTTTGTACGTACAATTAGTGCGTATTTGTGACCACAATCAGTCTCTGAAAGTTTTTGGGTTTGTTTACGTTCGAAATCTTAGGGTTTAGACGTTCAAGAACCTAAATTTTTTGTTTTTGGGGGTTACAGCCGTTTCTGCGAATTGAGATTAGGGTTCTGCGAACCGAGTTTGCAAACTGAACTGGGATTCTATTTTTGCGAACTGAGTTTGCGAACTGAGATCTGGTTCTGCGAACCGAGTGGCCTGCGAACTGAGTTCTGGTTCTGTGAACCGAGTGGCCTGCGAACTGAGTTCTGGTTCTGCGAACCGAGTGGCCTGCGAACTGAGTTCTCACCCTGCGAACTGAGTTTCTGTTTTCGTGATTTTTGAAATTTTTGTGATTTGCAAAAATGTCAGACCTAAGTAGAATGATTGAGATGGATCATGAGATTGGAAAATCGAATGTTCCACCTAGATTGCTCAGACTAGAAAATTACTATGGATGGAAAGATAGGTTTGAATCCTATTGTAGATTCCATGATTTGGTAATTTGGGAATGCATCAAAAATGGATACACTGCTCCTACCCAAGTCGTTGAGAATGTGACTGTGGCTATTCCTTATAGCCGGATGAACGATGAGCAAAAGAAGGAATATGAATCTGAGAACAAAGCTCATTCGTCGATCAAGATGAGTCTTCCAAAAGAAATTAATCATCAACTCAAATCTTTTCACACTGCTAAAGAGCTCTGGGTAGCTCTTGAGAAAAGATGCGAGGGTAGTCCACAGGTGAAAGAAGGTAAAAGGAATCTGCTGAAGAAACAATTTACCGTCTTTAAAACCTTGAAAGGAGAAGACTTAGATGCTTATGTCACTAGGTATTACCATCTCCTTAGTGAATTGGATGACCATGAGATTTTCTGTACTGATAGGGAGAAAACCGACAAGTTCCTTGAGGGTTTGCCTCCTAATTGGGAAATGTACGGAGTGATGATTAAGGATAATGAAAAGAGATACTCTAAGATGACCCTAGAGCAGGCTATCGACAAGCTCCGAGGGTATGATTTTACCAAAAAGACGAGGGACACGGATTCTGATCAGGTACAGGATCCTGGGCTATACCATGGAAAATCAAGTCTCTCAAATTCTTCGTCTACATCAACTTCTGCACTACTGGTTGGTGGAATAGATGACAGAGGTGAAATTCTAACTGAGGATCTGTGCTTTATTGCCTCGGATGGAAGTGAGAAACGAAGTAAGACTACTGTTGAGAAGTCACCTCAAGGGCAACATAAAATGCCGATGAGTGTGAAATCTGCAGAACAACAACTGTCTGTACTTGCTTCGTTCGTTGCTTCTTACGAAAACTATATCCAAGGGAAGATCAACGACCCCGCTCAATTTGATGAAGATTATGATCAAATTGATCCAGAGGACTTAGAGGAAATGGATCTCCAGTGGCAACTAGCAATGGTGTCAAGGAGAGTCAAAAATTTCCTAAAGAAAACTGGAAGGAGAGTGGTAGGTAATAGACCGGGCTTTGATAAGTCCAAAGTGAAGTGTTATAATTGCCAAAAGTTTGGACACTTCGCTAGGGAATGCCAGAGACCCAAGAATGAGCAGACTGCAAATCCTGTAAGACAAGACACCTCTCTAGCATCAAAAGCTTTGGTGGTTCAACAACTTGATGGTTCATATGACTAGAGTGCTTTATCTGAAGAAGCACTCATGGCTGATATTGAAAATCAAGATAACATGATTGAATCCACGTCTTACATACCAACTGCTGAAGAGTATCAGGTGGAAACACAAGTTACTAAGATGTCAACAGTTGATGATGATGTGCTGGACTTGGGATCTACTGAAGATCTATGTCCTGAAGATTTTGTGGCGCATATGGCTGATCTCCAAACCGATAAAAAACGGGTATGTCTTGATATTGTCACTCTTACTGATGTATGTCAACTTGTTGCTAGTTTACAGTCCCAAGTAAATGTTTATGCTGAATCACATAGGACTGTTACATCTGAATTAGAACAAGTAAAAAGTGATGTACGTAGGCTATATAAATTAGCTCTAAAGGAAAAGATTAAGTCTAATATGGCAGATAAGATCGCTCTTAAAGATACTATTAATGAACAAGCTATTAAAATAGACGGTCTTTATCTAAACTTAAGAGACTTGAACAAAGATGTAGCTAATAAAGAGCTAGAGCTATCTGAGTCCAAAATGAAACTAGTTGAGTTGAATTATAAGATTGAAAGTTATAGGACATCTTCCTTGACTTTAGATCATATAATTAGTTCTCAACGGAGTGTAAATGATAGATCTGGACTAGGTTGCCATGATGTACCTCCTCCTTTTAATTCTAATTACACTAAGGCTCATGAAGACTTAGAAATGATAGATGTGCCTGTTAACTCTGAGAAAACTCCAATAAATAAGTCAGAGATATCTGAGTTAGAGAAGCCTGTTATTAAAGACCTAACATCTAACGAGTGCAAAACTAAATTAGATGTTGAGGATATTAAAGGACAGGAAAGTAAAACTTCAGTAACTCAGCAAATTACTAACTTAGAAAAGGCAAAAGAAGTTAAGTCTAAGAAGATAATGTCGTGCTTCAAATGCCATGAACGAGGGCATGTGGCTTCTTGTTGTCCCAATAAGAAGTCAGAAGCAAAACATAGACCAGTTGACAGTGACATGTCACCGAGTACTTCTAAGATGGATGTAGACAGGTCGAGTTCTAAACATGGGTTGGACAATCAATCCATATCTAAACCTGTGAACATTTTGAAAAGGTTAGGAACACACAGTGTTTCTCCACCTAAACCTAAACGGTTTTCTACTGATAATACTTTCAATCATTCTCGAGACCAAACACCGTCAAGGTTTAGGACACCTCATCACAACCATAGTCATTTTGAGATTGGTTCTACTTCTCGGAACCATAGTCATTATGAGAGTGGTTCAACCTCACGTACACATGGGATTAAATATAATTTTAATTATAATCGTAATCAAGGACATCAATCCCAAGGTAATGTGTCAGAGAGGCCTGTTTCTCATTAACCTCATAGACCCAAGACCAACGTTCCTCAACAAACTCGAACTCCTTCGAAAGTAATTCAGGCCCCAGATGGGAAAAAGGGTTACTTTAAAGAAGTTAAGTTTGTTGATGATGAGGGACGATCCAAGTCTGTTATGGCTTGGGTCCTTCTTGACGACTAATTGTGTACAACTGTCATGTGTAGGAACAAACTATGAACGGAGATAGCTAGTGGTACGTAGACAGTGGATGTTCAAGACACATGACAGGAGATAGAAGTCTACTGATGGACTTCAAAGGAGGACTGAAGCAACGAGTTAATTTCGCTGGGGAGAAAGGTGGATTGATCACTGGGAAAGGAAAAGTTTCTAATGGAACTTTGACTCTTGAGAATGTGAACTATGTTGAACAACTGGTTCACAATCTAATGAGTGTTTCCCAAATCTGTGATAAAGGTCATCCGGTATTATTTAATGATACAGAGGCCTTAGTCCTGAAGCCAGGTCTGGTTATTCTAGATAAATGGATTCTAATGAGGGCTCCAAGGAAGAGGGATATCTATGCTATTAACATGGGTATTCCTGCATCTTCAATGGAGTCGACATGTCTATTATCCAAGGCTTCAGAAGCAGATTCTATACTTTGGCATAGGAAAATGGCACACCTGAATTTTCGAAAAATGAATTATATAACCAAGAATGGGTTAATTCTGGGTGTACCTTCTACGCGTTTCGAGTTTGAAGACAAGTGTGTTTCTTTCTTAAAAGGAAAGCAACATAAGAAACCACACAGGTCTAAAACTAAAAACTCCATTTCCATGCCATTTTAATTGCTACATATGGATCTTTTTGGCCCAATAAGCAAAAGAAGCATAGGTGGCAAGTGGTATTGCTTAGTTGTCACAGATGACTACTCTCGATTCTCGTGGGTATTCTTTTTGGGGTCTAAGGATGAAACTCCAGGAATTCTTATGGAGTTCTTAGACTTAATAGAGAATGTCTACAACACGAGAGTGAAGAGTATTCGTAGTGACAATGGAACTGAGTTCAAAAATTCTACGTTGAATGTATATTGCTCAAGCAAAGGCATACAACATCAATTCAGTGCACCATATGAACCTCAACAAAATGGTGTTGCTGATGTTGGTGCATTTAGTGTGTCTGTCACTTGGTCTAAGTTTCGAGTTGTAATTATTTAGGTCAACTTCTGATTCATGCGATATTGTCAATATCGCTTAAGCGATATTGTCAATATCGCCTAGTTGCCTAAAATAGATAATTATATAAATTCGTTTAGGGTTTCAAATCTATAGTTGCTGAAATTCGTATTTGTGCAGCCTGTGGTGTTTCTCCAGTCAATCATCTGTAAATCACAATTGGTTTGTTTGATTAATATTATTATTGTGATTGCTTGTGTTGAGTTTAATTGTTAACGTACTTTGATTTTGCTATTGAATTCCGCGCTTTAGCATTTTTGATATTGATTCATTGTGAAAGGTCGTTCTTTTAGCGGTCCTACAAGTGGTATCAGAGCCAATAATCATTGGATTAGTGGTTTATTGAATCAATATTCGTACGTTTAAAAGTCTTTTTAACTAGTTTTGCTATAAACAAATTGTTTATTATTCTTAAAAGCTATTTGATCAGTACTTTTAGTGATTTTTGGAGCTGTGTTCGTCATTTTTTAACCCTATTTTTGTTTGATTCGTAAAAAATAATTTTTTTAAGGTTTACAGCCGTTTTAGCGATATTGATAGCGATATTACCATCAATATCGCCATTAGGGTTTTCAGCGACATTGCAAATTCAGGTCTCATTAATTTGAGCGATATCACTAGCGATATTACTAGCGATATTGGTGATATCGCCTAATTAATTTTAGCGATATTGTTCTCAATATCGCCTGTGATATCGCCCTTTTCCTCTGATTTCAAAATTTGAATTTGTGCTTCCCTTTGCCTAATTCTTGTTTGAAAAAATTTTCATTTTACTCGACCAAAATTTTGAAATTTTTGGAGGGAAAAAAAAAAAAGAAAAAAAAAAAAAAAAAAAAAAATTCGTTCGGACAAATTTGAAATTTAAAAAAAAAGAATGACTACTTTACAAGCTGTGAATGCTATGTTGAAACACAATGCTGAAGTTGGTTCTGCAAATAAACCTCCATTCTTTGCTCCGGGAATGGAGTATTCTGAATGGCGTGGGAGATTCTTATCGTTCGTTGCGTTTACCGACCCTGAAATGGAGATACCTTTAATTGAACGATACGTTAGACCGGTTGCAGGTGGAGAACATGTGGGTATTCCTCCTCCAAAAACCATTCGTTCAATGACTGTTGCGGAACGTAAGGCATGGGAATGTGAACGAAAGGCTCACTCTGCTATAACCATGTCTTTACCTGCTGATGCTATGAAGATGTTCAAGCACCATGATAAAGCTTATGATCTGTGGAATGGCATAGCTGAAAGATGTGGAGGTACCACTGAATACAAGCAAATTAAGCTGGAATTTGTAAAGAAACAGTATGATCTGTTTGATATTCAGAAGAACGAGACGGTTAATGACTTGTTCTGTAGATATTCACGTCTTGTGAATGAGCTGACTGAGGGTGGACACAAACTTAGCTCTATGGAGGTCAACAAGAAACTGCTAAATGCTCTACCTCCTTCTTGGGAAACTAGAGTATTAATGATGGAGAGTGATCCAGACATATTGGCAATGTCTTTGGATCAACTTATTGGAAAATTAGAAACATGTGCTTTAGACATCCAAAAGAAAAGCACAAAATCTAGCTCTTTGCTTCCCGATAATAGTAGTTTTGGATATGGAAGTACAGCTCTTCTATCTGGGCCGTCTACTTCTGAATCTAAACCAGGAACATTCTCTTCGTTTCCAACTCAACCATCTTCCTCTGTTACTGCATCACAAAATGAGCATGCAGTTATCTTCCACGCATTCTTATCATCTTATGATGATTTCTTGTCAAAGAGGATTAGCTCGGTAGATCTTACTGATGAAGATTTTACTCAAGTTGACCCTGATGAGCTAGAGAGGGTTGACCTTCGTTGGAATATGGCCATGCTTACAAGAAGGACTAAGACATATTTGAAGAGAACTGGAAAGAGATCTCTTGAAGATGTTACTGATAAGACAAGCACGGGTTTTGACAAATCAAAGATTAGATGCAATAAATGTCAAAACCTAGGTCATTTTGCTCGTGAATGTGAGAAGGAAAATGAGATCGCCAAGGCTGCTCTACTGATGGACAATGAACCATCTGATTTTTCTGCTACGGATAACGTAGCTCTTATGGCGGATGTCCAAAATGAGGTAGACTGTGATTCTTTTATTTGTAATTCTTGTATAAAACTAACTGGTAAAATCAACAGGTACATAGTAGATAATGATCGTTTGAATACAGATCTAACAAGTCTTATTCAAGCGAACAGAGTGTTAAAAGATAATGAAAAAGTTTTTGTAATAAATCAAAAGACACTTATTGAAGAAAAGAAAGAGTTGAAAGCTATGATCTACAGCAAACAAGATGAAATTGATAGCTACTTAAAACTAATTGCTCATCTTAAAAAGGATCTTGCTGCTGCTCAAGCTGATAATATTGATTTAAAACGAAAACTTGCAAATATTTCAACATCTACTCTGGTCTTTTCCGACATCCTGCAAAGTCAAAGGACTGATACAAATAGTAAGGCAGGAATTGGTTATCACAACCAACCTCCTCCCTCAAACTTGAACTCACAGGATGAAATAAAAGATTATGTCCCTTCTGTTCTCAAGAAGGATACAAATCCTGTTGTGAAACCAGTTATTATCAAAGCAGAAAAGGTTACACAGCCTAATCTTGTTAAGGCTGTTGATGTCAAGCGACCTGAGTTGCTTAAAGTCCCAAGTTCAAATAAAAAGAAGGCTGAGCTTATTAAGCCTAAATTTGAACCTATTTTGTTTGTGCCTTCAACAAATGTTGAAGAGGTGGTGGAAGTGGAGGATGTAACTCACGAGGTTACAAAGAAAGTTAAGAAGAATAACATAAAACCAGAAAATTTAATACTTACTACCGAAGGTAGAGGTCAAATATTTTCTAAAAAGATTTCTTCAACTGCAAATACATTTACTCCTTCATGTTCACATAAGTGTTCATGTGCTGTAAATGTACCTGAAAACAAGCCTTGTAAGTCACCTCCTTCACCGAAACCACTGTCGTGTGATGACCAAACTTTCCGAGAGAGACGATCATGTTTCTATTGTAAGAAGCAGGGTCATCTAATTAATCAGTGTCCGGTGCTTGCTAGAAAATGGGCATCACGAAATGATCCACGTCATCCTAAATATAGAAACTTTCAGAGATCAAAACAACGTGAGTCATCTAGTAATGTTAAAATTTCAAAGGTTAATAACATTATATCTTCTCAACCGCTGGTTAGAAATTTTGATGTAGTTAATCAGAAATCATCCAATGTTAAGCAGGTGTGGAAACAAAAATCCACAAACAAAACAACAATGAAATCAAGTGACCTTTTAAAATATCATAAACTCATTGATGTGATGATTATGGACGCTAATGGACATCTCAAGCCTATCAAAGCTTGGGTGTCCCATAAAATCTAATGTTTCATTGTTTGTGGTGTTGCAGTAAGCTTTTTAATAGATTGTATTTTTAGTGACTGCAAGGATGTGCATTGTGATTGACTGGCTGAGTTTCTCAACGTTTCTGGCTGAGTTTATCAACGTTTCGAGACGGAATAACGTGGTTAAAAAGAATTGATTTGACTTGATATGTGATTTTGAAACTTTTATTTAGTCTTTATTTGTTCTTTTTGTTAGTTTATGCAACAACCACTCTTTATACTTTTTAGTATCCAAGAAATGTAACGTTGCGAAATTTATTAAATTAAAAATTATATATATATTTCAAATTAGTTTAAGTTTTAGGGGATAACCTTTGAATTAGAATTGAGAAAAGAATTTGCTGTTCAGGGGGAGTAATTTAAAAATCAGAAATTTGAACAGCAAGATTCTTAATTCTGGAAAACATTTTGAATTGTGTCTGTAAATAACTTGGAATATGATAGTTCATCAGGTGACATGTACACAAAATGAAATTTTAAGGTTTATGTTTGATGTATCAGTAGGTTTATCACGTATCTGTTATACTTGACCTTCTAGACATCTGATTACTTGCACGATGTATTGGTAGGCATTATCATACTCATCTTTGAGCAACTAAGAAATCTCTTAATCTGTGTCATGATCTTTCGTGATGATCATCATATGATGTATGACAATGCGTCTTAATTCTTATGTGACAGCATGCCATGCTTCTATTAACTTGAGTTTGTATATGACAACATTTGGGGAATTATGCTGTGTGTTTCCTTTGTTGTACGTTTGTACAGACCTGGTCTCAGTCAGTATACTTTCAAAAACAATGCAAACAAAAGTCAAAAGTACTTACAAATCTTATCAAATCAAAGATTACTTACGAGGTCGCCAAATGGTTTGACCAAGTTTGGTTTTGCAATCACTTGAATCAAGTGTATGTCGCTTTGTTGTATGTAAGTACAGACCTGTCACCGCTGGCTTGATTCTTAAAAATGTTGAATTCAAATGCTTTCTATAACTAATCGAAGTCTTGGGCATGACTTGATACTAGGGGTATATCTATGTGAGATTCACGAAGACTTATTCACTCTCACAATAATTGCTAAGCTTGAAGTTGAGTATGTTATATGTTTAAGTGGAAAAACAATACCTCTAATCGTCTTGTTCCTGATTGTTTCTTTGGCTAGTTAACTCTGCGTGCTAAATTTAAATTTGGACAAATATACTGATAATCAAAATAACACTTACTATTTCCTAATAAATGCATGATATCCTGATATCATCCTTAAGCAGACATATTACAATCTTATCCCCGATTTATTTTCTTTTTGGTATTCTTTTCTTTTAAATTATAAAGAAAATTACAAAAATATTTTAGTTCTATGTTGTTTTATTCAATATCACATATCTTGTTAAAGTCAAATATTGAAGATATAAAAGATGTTGGTTATTCTCCAAAGACTGTGAAGATAAATTATATTGGAGAAGCTGCTAAAGATTGAGAGATGGTCATATAGTTTGAAGATCTTATTGTATGCAAAAGGTGTGTCAGTCACATGAATCTGAACATCAATATTATGAAGACCATGCTATCTCAATGGGGGAGTGTCTAAATATTGAAGACATAGAGGAGTTTGATTGAAGACTTAACTGAAGATTATTTTTGAAGACCAAGCTGCAGACATGGGGGAGTTTGTTGGTACATTTAGAGTGTCTGTCACTTGGTCTAGGTTATCGAGTTGTAATAATTATTCGTGTTTTTGGAACTAGCGATATTACAATATCGCTTAAGCGATATTACAATATCGCATATGCGATATCACAATATCGCTAAACAGGCTGATTAGTCACCTATAAATAGTCGTTTAGGGTTTCAAATCTGTGGTTGCTGAAATACGAAATTGTGCAGCCTGTGTTGTTTCTCCAGTCAATCATCTGTAAATCACAATTGGTTTGTTTGATTAATATTATTATTGTGATTGCTTGTGTTGAGTTTAATTGTTAACGTACTTTGATTTTGCTATTGAATTCCGCGCTTTAGCATTTTTGATATTGATTCATTGTGAAAGGTCGTTCCTTTAACGGTCCTATTGTCCTTAATTTGCACGAGAATATACCTATCTGCTCTAACTCATAGGTCTTGCACCTCATCCTAAGTTCCCAAATTCGGGCATCCAATTCTTCCATTTGATCTCTCAATCTTTCATACTCGTCAACATGTATTATCCCAACATTTTGTTTCTCGTCGACTTCTTTGACTATCTCTTCCATCGGAACTACCTCCTCATCAAGGTATTCGTACTGAATCTGTTCCTCGTGGATTGAGTCTTTGTCAGACAAGTAACCGTTCATAATGAGGTCTGCCATTTCCTATGACAGTGCATCCTAATATTAGTGACAAAATGAAGATTTTATTTTGTACGAACTTGACCTCAAAAATTTTCACGTATGATATACCATAAAACTTGAGATTTGTAATAATCATAATTGTGTAGGTAAACAAAATGTCAAAAGATTTTTATTATATTAAACCTACATTTCTTACATAGTTTTTGAATAAGACGTACATCTCCTCAGTATCGGAACTCTCTTTCTACCCGTTTGCCTAATGCATGGTCCCTAGGGAAACTGGTTGGGGTAGCACTGGTGTCGGTGATACTCTTGGAGTGTCGCCACTCACTCCGTGTCTAGAATCGGTCTCCAAAGCGCTAATCATGTGATGAGTCTGCTTCTTTATAAAATATGTCGCATCTGCCAGAAACTATCTCTGATGGACACTTCTTGCTTGATAATCTGAAGCTCGGGGGTTATGGCATCCATAGTACGTGCTATCGTGAAGGTCATACTAAGGTCTCGTGATTTCGGGATTCCAGAAAATGACTCTCGGGGGTTTCGTGGCTGCTGGTCGTGGCGCTCCTAAAGATACTCAGGTTGGTATGGCGATGCTCTTACATGTGGTGACTCTCGTACGTAGGCCATACAGAGGTGGCTGAGGTAAAACGGGCGTCGGTGACGTATAATCGCTTACGTCGCGTGTGGATTCGATCTCCATCGACGGCTCCTCTTCCTCGGGTATTGTGTTAGGCGGGTTAGTCTTGGTTCGACTAGTAACCGGAACCGTTGGCCGATCCAGCATCGTGGATTGAGAAACGCGACGTGATAAGACTACCAAAAGATAATTTAATTCCTAGAGGTATATCAAGTCCAAGCATATGAAGGTACTAAGCATACTTAAAGGAATTGTACTAACTTAAATGAGTTCTACGACACGTACTTATACCTATATCCGCTTTCGGTCTTGCATCGCTTCACCTTTAATAGTACATAGTTGATCAAGCTATGTTAAATTAAATTCGAAGGATGCAACACCCGAACTACTCATACTTAGAAGGAACGCTAACTTAATGGTTATAGTCTAGGCCCACTAATGCAACCTAGGTTCACAATAACCTTGGCTCTGATACCTATCTGTCACACCCCGATTTCTGGTAGGAGTGCGACGTGCGAGGATCACGAACAAAGATTACAATGAACGACTTCTAAGAGAGTCGCTAAACAACACCCTTAAATTACATAGTCTTAGCAACACCATTACAAACTTTAACGAATAACTAGCTTGATTCAAATTGACAAAGTTCATGCTAAGTCCTTCCAAGTGAATGCAACTCCTACGTTAAAAAGTGCGACACAACGGCACAACTATATAGCGCCTTAGTTACCTGAGAATACATGTTAAAATACGTCAACATAAAGTTGGTGAGTTCATAGGTGTAAGCGTTTGTAAAGTAGACCCGTGGTTACGAGATTTCAAGTTATTTTGTATTACCACAATATCAAAGTGTATTACTATTGCCATAAGCTCATGAATTGAAACCTTAACAATTTAGTTGCCTCGCAAGTGTTCTACTCACAACACTCGTAGTGGGTCAAATGATTATGCGTCCCTTTTTCGAGTTGGCGCGACCAACCCGGACGGGGGTGTCAACCAAATAGATCTATTCACAATATTCGCGTTTAAGTCCCTAACTAACAATTAATGATAGAGGCCCATATAATTTGAATAGTGGGAATTTATGCAATACGTAACAGTTTATATGTACTTGTAACCACAAAAGAAAAAACATGTATTCTCACCCCAAAACATATCAAAGCGTTTAAAAATAGGGGCTATGAAACTCACAGTTCGAGCATGAGCGTACAGATGGATATATGCGCGTGTTGATTGGGTCTGACTCATATCCAAGTCCTAAAAACACAAGGTTTCTAATTAGTTTCTCAACTAATATGGTTTGTTAGGATTGCTTAGCTAGTTAATTAAATTACAAAGTGCCGTTAAGTTTGGAATTTCTATTTAATTTACGTTGCCGGTAATTGTTCGAGTTGTGAACAAAATAATGGAAATATATGTATACAACATTTAAAAATTACCAAACTTGGTATGACATGAAATATAGTTCACAAATTTTCTGTGAAAATTTGGGGATTTTTAGACTTATGGATTATTTATAATCATTTTATGTCTAAAAAGTGAGATAAATATGGGAAATATAGTAATTATTTACGAAAAATTCTAGAATTTTTACCAGATCAGTTTCAACCAATTTTTAGGTTTGTGTAAAATTTTCAAGCCGTTTTGAGCACTGGAACTTTGGTTCCTAACATTATGCGTTTTAACGACACGTTATTCGGAAAACATATCAAAACACATCTAAAGAGTGTGAAATTTTGAGGATAGTGTCATTTTCAAAGGAAAATGACATTGGAATTTTCCCATAATTATTTGGTTTCCAAAAGTATTTTTCATGATTATTTCACGTTTTATAGGCTTTATTTGCATTAATTTGGGAAAAATACTTTATGTATTTCCTAAAATTTCCATTTTTATTTTCAAGACTCTTTTAATGATCTACTTACTGAGAAATATAATCCACAAAATTTTAACACGTTTTATCTAACACTTATGCATTTTTGAATCATCACGACACAAGTATTTACAATTTACAAAATTACTACAATGCATGATGTTCATGCATTTTCTAAAAATATAAGATCAACAAGATAAATTACTATCTTTTTATTCTAATGAGATACACTTGATAGGAGTCTAATAAATTTTTTTTTTTAAATTTATTGAACACCTTAAGTCCCATGAACATGTATCACAACAAAAATGCTCACGGAAAGGTTGCAGTTTGCGCATAAGTTTTGTGTGATACATTTGGAGGTCGAATACTCAATGGATTTGAGTGAGACCAGTGGGGTTTTAAAGGTAAGACATTAAGCTAAATTTCAGAAGAAAAATCAAGATTTTTGGACCATTATTGACTGAGTTATGGTCAATCAAAGTAGGGTCAAAATCTGGACAGATTAAATAGAAGACAAAAGTGATCTTTTTGGTGTGTTTTCACTACCAACGATTTTTAGACCTCATCCAATGATTGAGGCCTTGTATTTTATGCATGAACATGTGTTTTACATAAACATAAACACATTTTACCAATTTAATCCATTCAAACTAGCAAAAACATGAAAATAGATACAATAACATCAAAAAGTCAACTTTTTCAGTTTGATTCTTGGTTTGATCATAGGTTACCCTTCTTTTACACATGAATGTGTATAAGGTGTAACCTACAAACCATCAAACCTTATATGGAGATTTAAGCCATGAAAAAGGCATGAAATCCATGAAATAAACATAGTAAAAGTAGGAAATGGAAGCTAGGAAGAGTGATTTTACCTCAAAGTTCTTGTATTTGTGTAAGAACACTTTTAAGAAGATGATTTAGGGATGAATGTTGGCTGAGATTTAGTGAGTGTTTAGAGAGAATTGTGTGTGTTTTTCTTGAGAGAAAAGAGAGGAAATGATGGAAAGAAAGAGTGTGAAAATGGATAAAGGTCTTGCATGGAATCTTAGCTAGTTAGTGGAGAAATTTGAGTGGAAAAGGGGCGGGGGGTGGAGGTCCGTTTTTTGGCATCAAAAATGAGTTATTATTTTTCTTTTTTTTGTTAAAATATCATATATATATTATTTGTGTTATTTATTTGTCTTAAAATCTCACAAGTCTTGTACATTTTAAGGCTTTAAATTGTGTTGTTTTTATGCTTAATATAAGGGTTATAAAAATTGATGTTCTAAATTTCTAAAATACTTCAAATTGTATTTAGATTGTTTATAATCGGTTTTCTAGTATTAGTTTGTCGGATTCGAGTTTCATTTATTCGATTCGAGTCGCATTTACCGAGTTACGGAATTTCGATTAATTCCGATTTTTGAGATATGATAAGTATTTTGTGTTGATGAATGAAATTAGATTTCAATTGTTTTCTTTGGCACGTTGTAACTTAATTTAATGTTTTTTACGGTCTTAAAGTCCGCTAAGCAATCTCCTAAAACGTTACGCGATTTCGGTAACTCACGGTTTCGGTACTTAAGGAGTCGTAATCTAGACTTTTTACTAAGATTTTAGAGTGTTGTAAACGAAATTAGATAGACTAGGAATTTAAGTGCGTTAATGACCTGAGATTTTTAACGGTTGTCACATGATCCGTTCCCGATTCAGGGTTGTTAGATATATAATAGGATTTGCACTTTTACTTCTGAGACACAATTAGTGAGACACTAGTTGAGACACTATTAGTGAGACACTATCGGAGACACTAATAATAGTGTCGCAGGTACTGTTCATGAGACTTTATCTGAGACACTAATAATAGTGTCGCAGAGGCTGTTAAAGTGACTATAAATACGCTAATTCTATCTCATTTGTAAGAGCTTGAAAACGTCCAGAACCTGAGTGATTTGTATGTGAGATTAACAGAGAGTATAGAGAGCTTGTATTCATTCAGTTATCATTCAATATAAGCATTCGACTATTATTCGTTCATATTCACATATACATACATTCGGTTTACATTCATATCACGTCCAAATCACTAAATTCGATCCAACAATTAGTATCAGAGCATTTGTTGAAGGATTTGGAAGTGATTACACGGTTCAATTGCATGAATCAAGCTCAAATTCGAAGAATATTGAAAAATGGGTATTTGAAGAAGAACTTTCGGTTTTGTGATCAAAGTCATCAAAAATTGTGTGTTTTTGTACAAGTTAAGGATCAACGAAGGTTCAGGAAGTGATATACAACAGATAGATTGAAGAATTCACGGTCAATTCATTCAAATTCTCAAGTTTGATTCAAACTTAAAAATGGCGGTCTAAGTTTGATTCGTATTGATTAAGCTTGTTTATGAAAAATTCCACCGATCAAAGTGTTGTATTAGTGCTATGGATCAATCAGAAATCAAGTTTAGGAGTTAATTTCATCATTTGATCGATCTCAGATTTGGTGTTCTTAGTGAAGAAGATTATCTGCGACACTACCATTTTATGAGACTTTAGCTGAGACTTTATTCATGAGACTTTAGTTGCGACTTCATCTCTGAGACATTATCTCTGCGACTTTATCTTGAGACTTTATCTTTGCGATTTTATCAGTAGTGTCGCATTCATATACTTTTGCGAACTTATCAATAGTCTAAACACTTCAAAATATTTAATCTTCAAAAGATCCATTAAAGCAACGATTTTTATGATGCCAAGAGACGAATTTGAGAATGACTCGGATGAAGAATACAAAGCACTTATGAGAGAGATGAAACGTATTACAAGAATTATACATTTAGATAAGGGGCATTCTAAATCAAGATCATCTTTGCAAAAGCAAGAGAGTGCAACAACAAGTATTCAGAAAACGTCTGAAGATTATGAGAAAAAGATGCTCATTGCACATAAAGAGGAAGCTGAGAAAACGGTTATGGTAAATTGGGAAGAAAAATATAGGGAAGAACATGCTCAAGTCATTAAGCTGTCAGCTGAAAAGTCAAATGCTTTACAACAAGTCAAGCTTCTTGAAACTCAAATTGAGGCACACTCTGAGGTGCATTCTAAAGTTGTAACTAAGTGTCAACAACAATTACACTCAGAAAAGGCTAATAAACTGCAAAATGATGTAGCAAATAACCTTGATGTGATAAAAACTTTGACTCGGAATAAATTGGTTTTACGAAATCACATGGAAGGTTATAAAACTAGTTCTGAGAAATATGAAAAAGAAAATACTTCTTTAAATCAAGAAGTTCTTGATTTTTATAAACAATGTAAGTTGTTAAGAGAACATGCAAATTTTGTTCAACAAAGATATCATTTTGCAATTAATGAAAAGAAATCATTGTTAAGCAAAATCAAAGAATTTCAAGATACTTTGTTGAAACGTGGTCAAATTGTTCAACCCATTTTTTTAAATAAACTAAAGGATATCAAGTTTCATAATTCAAGGGAAGGGATAGGTTTTGATAATCCATGTTATTTGAAGAAAGCAATTTCTATAGTGCCAACCTTGTATAACTACGGTAACATGGGTAACATTTTTAAAATGAGTTTTCTACAAACAACTAATGAGGAGGAAGAAATTGAGAAGTTCAATAGAGCAAGAGAAGAGAATGCTCAATTTTCATTTGATTATCAAAAATTAAATGAAAGTTATGGGTCGCGGAAAATACCTCTTTCCGAGGATTATTTCCTTAGTTATTCAAAACCAGTTGATGATCAAAATGATGATGTTCTTGAACAAGTGGTTAAAACTAAGATTTATATTCCAAATTTAATTTTGGAAAATAAAATCTTCGATTTAGAAAAACAAATAACCACTCAACAAAATAAGTTTGAACAAGAACGAGCTACTCTCTTGCAATCTATTAAGACATTAGAAAGGATTACATCCTCACCAGTATCAATTCCATTGTCAAAACCCATGCCTTCTACTGGTGTTTTAAGTAAAAAATCTGAGAAAAAATGTCTTTCTGAACACAACAAAGTCAAACCTCAAATGTCAAAAGCGACAAAAACTCAAGTGAATGTTCCAGTGAAGACTTATACAGATAAGTCTTCCAAACCCCTTTGTAAAAAGATATCATAGTTTACCAATTATTCTTTGCAAAAGGATAAGAGGCACTCTAAGATATCTCAATCACCTGGAACATTTACTCAAAAGATGTTTCATCATTCAAAATCAAATTATTTCAAAACTTCATGTAAATTTGTTTCCCAATTTCCAAAGAAGATCAACCTTTGGAAACCAAAACAAAGTGATTATAAGAAAACTTCCCAAACAAAATCATTCAGCTATTCAAGATCGAAAATGTTTGCACTTGCACCACAAAACGTTTCTTATTCCGTGCAAAGAATGAATGATTTTGTATCCCCTGCTACCAAAAGAATTTTCTCACCGTTGATTCCACGAAACTTATTTCGAAATGAAACACCAAGTTTCAATTCCAAATGGAATTCAACGTCTTTAAACCAAATAAACATAACTTATAAATGGTTTTCTAAATTCTCAAAACCCATTGGCACTATTCTTAAGTGGGTTCCTAAAGTTGTTGTCTAGTTTCACAATGACTTATGAACAACTCAGTTCATAACTCGTATTTAAAGTGATTTGACTTATGAACAAATTGGTTCATAACTCGTTCTTCAAATGAAAATGGTTTCTGAACATTTCAGTTCAAATCCGTTTTACCTAAAAGAGCTCAAAAGTGACATTCTTTTTCTTTGAGAAAAAGTCTAAATGATTTTGGAAAAGGTTTTCATTGTTTCAGATCGAGCTCCCGTCATACTTCTTTTTGAGAAATATTTACTATATTTGAGGAAAAGCTCGCACAATATCAAAAGATAACTCACCTTCATATGTTGCTTTTTCACAACCATTATGCATATGTTAAGGGGGAGTATGTTTCAAAATCAAAAACTTTCAAGTGCTAAAATCTTTGTCATTATTGAACATTTTGAAAGCTTTTCAAATGATTTTGGTTCTTATACTCTTGGAGGGAAATCATACCGAAGACATTTAAATCGATGTAATTCCAAAATTACAAACTTATGATGTGATGATCAATTAATGATTAACGTTTTGGCATATACTGACATTTGCACTAAGTGTTATAGAATCAAATTACTCCTACGATCCACCAGAGCCGGATCGATCTACCACAGGAGCCACCTTCCATAATTTAGGATGCAATGGTATCTTAGGTCTACGTGAGAGGGTTGGTGGAGATTAAAGTGCAGATCAACATACTTTCAATAATGCCAAATGAAAATGAGGGAGGAGTTGAAAAATGTGAGAGGTTGAGTGAGGAGTGTGTGAAACGGTAAAAAGAAAAAGAAAACCCTCACTAAACAAGAAATCGCCGGGTTGCCACATCTACTATCGGATTTCATTCGTTGATTTCTGGTATTGAATAAGACATCATGGACCAAGTGATGCAATGCACATTACCCTCTTAGCCACTCAAGTACTTCTTAAAAAGTCCTTCTTTCATTTTCCGGAGATTTAGCACATAATCTATTGACATCTTGTTTGGAGATTGTTACTATTGAAAAAAGAGGACAATTTGCTCCAGTCCCTGACTTCACTTAATGCACAATTCGAGCCTAGAGCCAAAAGATATAAAAATATTTTTAGGACACAAAGTGTATTTTTACACACCATGTCTAGGTGACATTATGCATATCTATGTGATATTGCCGGAACATTCATAGTGATACCTAAAATGGTACAATGATTGGATGGAAATCCTACCAATGCTAACATCAGAGCCAACATTGAAAGTAGGTCACTTAAATTGATTCATTTTATGTTTCAATTGGTGTGTTAACTAGTAATCTATGTGATCCAGGAGTTATAGTGTTTTCAGAAATTTGTTTTCTAAAAATACAAACAACTTTTACTTGATTTATTCAAGTAAAATAGTTGTCTTACCCAAATGGTTACGAAATTGATGTTTATTTGAAGTTTACTATCATTTTCCGCATCACTATCCCGAGATAATTGATTTGATAGTATTTTCAGCAAGTATCAGTTTTGTAACATATGACGCTTATTTGAAGATACATCATTCAACGGAATTCATGATGTTCACGATGTATCATAATCATCATGAAGGGGGAGAAAAGAATGATTGAAGTTACAAGCTCATGTGCATTGAAAAGAAAAGAAATAAAGAAGAGATTCTGTCAAAGTTAAAAGTTAAAAGCTCCAGAAGTTCAGATATACATTTAAGGGGGAGCTAGAGCTAGAGTTGAGAGTCAAGAAATAAATTCAAAAGAAAGTTCAAAATACAGAGAAGACTGCTGACAATTTATCTCAAAGAAGTTTAAAAGGAAAGAGTACACAAGAGAAGAAGTTCAAAGTCAACAAATCGTATATGAAGAAAATATTAAAAAGGAAAGAGAAAGCTAGAACTCAAAAGAAAGTTCTAATTATCCATGTCAAAGACATACAAGTACAAGAGTTAGAAGACAAAAGACTTCTCAAATAAAAAGGCAGAGATTACAAGATTCTCAAGACTGCAAAAGAATTCAAGATCAAAGAACAGACTAAGGGATACAAGATGCTAAATCCTAGGGGGAGATTGTTAGATATATAATAGGATTTGCACTTGTACATCTAAGACACTATTAGTGAGACACTAGCTGAGACACCAGCTAAGACACTAGCTGAGACACTATCTGAGACACTAATAATAGTGTCGCAGGTACTGTTAACGAGACTTATCTAAGACACTAATAATAGTGTCGCAGGTAGTGTCGCAGAGGCTGTTAAAGTGACTATAAATACGCTAATTCTATCTCATTTGTAAGAGCTTAAAAACGTCCAGAACCTGAGCGATTTTTATGTGAGATTAACAGAGAGTATACAGAGCTTGTATTCATTAAGTTATCATTCAATATAAGCATTCAACTATTATTCGTTCATATTCACATATACATACATTCGGTTTATATTCATATCACGTTCAAATCACTAAATTCGATCCAACAAGGGTCTACTACCCGCCGGGTACCTAAGATCCAACTAGGAACAGGTTCCGAAAACCAAAAAAAAGGACCAAAAAAATTATATATATATATATATTTTCAAACTACATATCCCTAGTTGTAGTACCCGGCGGGTACTATAGGGTCCAACTGGGTACTTTTGGGACATAAGTTTTTCTTCGAATTATACCCGCCGAGATGTCAAGTACCCGCTGGGTATGGATCAGTTCCCGGTTCAGGGTCTAGTACCCGCCGGGTACCCTAGATTCAAAAGGGTACATGTTTCGAAAAAAAAAAAATTCAAACTCAAGGTTTCCTGGATAGTACTCGCCGGGTACTATGGTGTCCAACCGGGTACTTTTGAGACATAAGTTTTTCTTCGAATTATACCCGCTGGGATGGTCAAGTACCCGCCGGGTAGTGATCAGTTCCCGGTTCAGGGTAGAGTACCCGCCAGGTACTGGTTTCAAAAAATTAAAAAAAGTTATTTGTTCGAGTTGTAGGTTTCCTGGTTGGAGTACCCGCCGGGTACTATAGGGTCCAACGTACTTTCGCGACAAAAGTTTTTCTTCGACTTATACCCACCGGGATGGTCAAGTACCCGCCGGGTAGTGATTAGTTCACGGTTCAGGGTCTAGTACCCGCCGGGTACCCAAAATCTAATCGGTTACAGGTTTCGAAAAAGAAAAAAAAAATTTCAAACTGCACGTTTCCCTGTTAAAGTACTCGTAGGGTACTATGGGGTCTAACCGGATACTTTTGGGACAAAAGTTTTTCTTCGATTAGTTCCCGGTTCGGGGTCTAGTACCTGCCGGGTACCCAAGATCCAACCCGGTACAGGTTTCGAAAAAAAAAAAAAGTTATTTGTTCGAAAAAAATTGCTTTCACCAAATTTTGTTTTCGAGCATAAAAGCTTATAAATTTAGTGTAGAAAGATTAAAATTTTTTCTCTAGAATTTAAATTGGAGTGGACCCATCTACATTGTTATATTCTTGGATGCGGTCAAGATGCAGATGGAGTTAAGAACGTGCTCTCACATCCTTACTTCTCTTAGCATTTCATGGATAACTACACATACCCCCGGGGAAGTACTTGTTCTCTTTTACTTTCACCTTTTGTATTTTGCTTATCTTTGATGTTATTGCATTGAGGGCAATGCAAGGCTTAAGTGTGGGGGGTGTATAATTCTTGTACTTCAATTGTCCTCATGAGATTACTTGCTCTTATAAATTGTTAGATATTATTAATATTGAGTAACTTAATCTCCCACCTCTTTCATAATTTTTTTTTGAGATGATTGCACTATAAATTGTTCTATTACTTGCTTTAGGATGCATGTTGATACCCTTGTAATCACAATTGTGATTTAAGAGAAGGAACCTTCTAACGAAGCAAAGTATTAGCTGGCTGAGTCCGTGGTATAGTAATGGAAACACCTCCGTGTGTAGTACAATTGTGGAAGCCCCGAAAAAGTCGTTAGTCTAATGCTTTGTGATTATCGTTCGTTGTTTCAATCTTGTCTATCAATCCCTAGGCTTATCATCATTACTTTAGATAATTAGAAAACCAAAACAACCAACTTATCCAACTATTTTATCCCAGCTAAATTACAAAAGATAATTAACCTTCCTAAATTCCCATGCCCGTTGTAGTTTGAAGAACGACACCTGAGTCATACATACCGCTTACTACCCTAATAATAAACTTATTAGATATCAATCGCTAGGCTTATCCCATTTCGAAGGTAACACTTCAAGCAGTTTGTTATTCTTCACAATGTCTATATATGTGAGCCCAATATTGTTCATCTCTGTCATCAGATGATAGTATCTAGTGATAATATCTTCTAATGACTCAGATTTCAAATGCTTAAAAACATAAAACTGTTTAGTAAGCAAGTCATAATGACTCTCCTTGATCTGCTCATTTCCTTCAAATCTCTTCTCCAAAGTTGACCAAAGCTCTCTAGAAGAATTGTATTTTTTGAAGGTGTGCTTTATCTCTTGCGGTAAGCACATAATGAGAGCAAATAATGCTTTGTTTTCTGCCTCATACATTTTTCGGTCTTCTTCCTTCATAGTCGAATACGAATAAACTTTTAATTTTCCTTCAAATTCGTAGGTTGGAGGATCATACCCGTCGCTGATACAAATCCACATTTTAACGTCATAGTACTTGGAAAATGACTCAAACTGATCTTTCCACCAAAAATAATACTCTCCCTTCCGTAATTTTGGCGGTGAAGCGGATTTCCTCACTTCGTGATCCATTTCAATCATTTTGCTTAAACTAGACATTATATTTGTGGAGGTACGAACTTGACTTATAAGTTCGTAGAAGAAAAGTGGACTGTTAACTTCGTACGAACTTGACTTAGTTCGAAGATACTTAAGTTCGTACGAACTTAAGAAGGTTCGAACAAAAGTCAAATCAGGTCAAACGAACTTTAGCTAAGTTCGAAGGTTAGGTCAACGAACTTGAGATAAGTTCGTAAGATTCAAGTTCGTACGAACTTACAGATTGTAACTTCGTAGGATACTGAATTGGTTCGTACAATATTGAATATGTTCGTATGATCGAACTGATCAACCCTAATTTGCAAAATCCGAAGCTGGGCTCTTGTAAGATCGAAAACTCAGTGATCTTCAGCACCTTGAACGTAAAGTCAATGATTAAACGTCCAAGTCTTCCATATTCTCTCGTTGTTTAATGTTTTAAACCCCAAACCTTAAACAAATCAATGTTTAAGGCTCTAATACCACTTGTAGGTTCCCTAAACCTGGATCCACAAGGTAATCACGTATGTAAAGTGTGGAATCCTTAAACACACGTAACAATAATCAATGAGTAACACGAATATAGTAAAGAACACTTTTATTGAATGTAAGTATCAATTACATTCAACGTAAGACAAAACCCTAACAAGTAATTCGAACTTGCTTCTATTCTGACTTACAAACCACAAAACAGCTGATTACTTTCGAACATACGAAGTAATCTATATAAAGAACCTAAGTTCATACGGGCTTGGACCCTAAGAACTTGTCTGTTCACAGGCCCATACGAACTTACCTATATTCGTATGATTCTAAGTTCGTACCTACTTAAGTTCGTACGAACTTACCTACAAAGCATTAAAAGTAAACATTTACAAAAGACTTATCAAACTAACTATTACAAACTAGAAAGTTGTTGTCACTCAATATGTACCAACAAAATTTAGAGCAAAAACGAGCAACGAAGAATTACGATCCCACGCACAACTTAACTATCCCGCACATATGGGCTACACCAACTGTATACGGCCCAGTGCAAGCCGTATATGGCCTGCACCAACCATTAGACTTGCTCATATGTAAATAGGCCTATATTCGCGAACGAAACATGTTCATGTTCGTTCATTAACGTCTTACCGAACAAACGAACGAACATGAACGGATAAATGAACGGAGTTTCTTATTCATGTGCATTAACTAAGAAAATATGTTTCTTCACGAATGCAAACAAGCGAATATATAAATGATTGCATTTGTTCGTTAATATGCTAAACGAACACAAACGGAACACAAACAAACAAACACACACATATATATATATATATAAGGTTGGGTTGCAGTAAGAACACAATGTTAAAATGAGAATAATGAGAACAAAAATAAAGGTTCACTCTTTTGTAAATTTATGTGAAGCCAAAAAAGATAATGAAGATTCACAACTAAAATTTTTATATGAAGTCAAAAAAATAATAAAGGTTCACAATTAAATATATTGGTGAAACAAAATATATTAAAGGTTCACAGTTAAAAGGTTAAAAGTTTCTATGAAGCAAAAAAAATGTAAAGTTTCACTTCTTTGTAAATTTTTATGAAGCCCAAAAATAATGAAGGTTCAAAATTAAAATTTTATGTGAAACCAAAAAATAATAAACAAAAAAAAATATAAAGTTTCACAAATAAAAATAAACCGTGGATGAAAACCAAAGTGTTCTCAGTGTTATCATTTTAACATTGTGTTGTTACTAAATCCCATGCATATATATATATATATAAATATTATAACTTGAAGCATTAGAATGCATATTTAGCATTGCAAAATGACCAAAATGTAATAGTTAATTATAACGTATGAATAAATTTTATAAGACATATGAATATGCATAAATTTAGTTAAATGGTTTGTAAACAAACATAAAAAAATGAACATAAACATGTTTATGTTCGTTCATAAACATAATATCAAATGTTTACAAATGTAAAAACAAACGAGACATATGTTCATGTTCGTTTATATAATCAAACGAATGCACATTCTTTTTTATGTTCATCCGTATAATAAATGACCGAACATAAATAAACTTCCCGTCAAATAATTTACAAATTATTCGTTGAACGATTGAGTCACTTGTAAGCCTACGTATAAACTTTTTACATAGACCATGTAAGCAATTTATAAAATGTAAAACTAAAAATGTTAACAGGTAATACTTGAGGGTGGGAGTTCTAACATTATGTAATCGCCGTCTTTGTCATTTGCAAAGCACTGAACCCTACTAATTAACGACCCATAACTCAACTAACCCAAATACAGTACCATTTTTCTTTTATTATTACCCACCAACACAAAAACCAACAGAACTTCATCGCAAAACACCACTTCAGTTCTTCTTGATACGTTTTATATTTCTCTGCTTTCTCGTTTTCAGCTTGGTTAGTCATGAGTTGTTAGCATTTTATATTAATTTTTAATTGATTTTGTATGGTTGTATGCTAAGATTATGAAATGGGTGTTTCATTTTCTGTGAAGTTTTTAGGTTTATGAGAATATTGCTCTTACGGAAATTACTTCTTATTAAGCTCAATCCTTCATTTAAGTTTAATCTATCATTGTTTTGCAAAAGTTCAGCATCTTTACTAAAATCATTCATTCTAATTGTTAATCTGAGTACTGTTTTATCACTTTTGCGCTAATGATTCTCTGATAAGTTTTTTTTTAAGAAAAAAGATAGGAAAACAAAATGTTGTGAAGATTCTATTTCAGTTTTCAGTAATTAGTAAATTTGGGATTCATGTTTTACTAGTATATATGATACTGTACTTTTTATTTAGAGTATTTATTTGTTTGAATGTAAAAGATTTGTATATTATGTGACATTTCTTTGATTAATTTTGGTCTATACAATTTTGTGGCAGAAGGACAGTGTGGATGGTCAGCATAAACTTTCAAAGGGTTCTTCTATAGCTTTCTTAAAATTCATTTGTTGAGGCATCAATGTCGCACAACTTGAATTTCATTTCTGATCAATTGGATTTCACTTTACTTCTTTCTGGGGGTTCATTCACCTCACCAGTCATCAGGACTCGATCACATGAACCGTGGACCAGATTTGCTACTACTCAGAGATATGGTAATTTGTTGAAGTCTCGAGTTTGCTTGGACAGGGTCCCAGAAACTAGAGGGGATTCATGGAGGAGAAATAGATATGAAATTAGGGAAGCCGAGTCTTCTGGTAGAAGTTTTGTGAAAAACGATGAGCAAACCAACAATGACCTTTTACAGAACTTATGTAAGAAATGGGAATTGCTAAAAGCCGTAAGATTAGTGGCCTTAATGAGCCGAAGAAACCAAATTCCCCACTTTAATTCTTGCATAATGTTAATTAGAGGCCTAGTGAAAACCAACTACTTAGAAAGAGCTTCAGAGGTTTTAAATTGTATGGTTATGTCTGGTGGGGTCCCTGATATCATTACTTATAATATGCTAATTGGTGGTTTATGCAAAAACAGACGTATAGATGCAGCTCTTGATCTTCTTGAAAGCATGAATGTATCTGGTTGTCCTCCTGATGATATTACTTATACGGCAATAATTCGTGTAATGCTTGAACATGGTTATCTTCATCAAGCCGTTTCGTTTTGGAAGGCTCAATTAGCCAAGGGTTGTTTTCCATATGCTAGGACTAGTTCGGTTCTTGTTGAGTTAATTTGCAAGTGTCGTGGGGTTATACGAGCTATACAAATCTTGGAGGATTTAGCAGTTGAGGGATGTAACCCTGATCTTGTGACGTATAATGCCATGATTAATGTAGCTAGTAAAAGAGGGAATTTTGGTGACACTATTTTGATTATACATGATCTTTTATCTCATCATATGGAGCCGAATACCGTAATGTACACTACTCTTCTTCACTCGTTTTTTAACCATGGTTACTTGGATGAGGTAGAAAAGATTCTTTTTGTCATGAAGGAAACGTCTAATGCCCCAACTATGGTTACTTACAACATTTTGATCAAGGGGTTCTGTAAATACGGGCTTCTTGATCGTGCTATTGGGTACTTGAATGAGATGGTCTCTCGTAATTTTTCACCTGATATAATTACGTATAACACCCTTCTACGTGCTCTTTGTGATGAAGGAATGACAGACGAGTCCCTGCAGATTGTTGACTGTTTAAAAGACGGAAATACCCCTCCAAGTTTAGTGACTTACAACATTTTGATCGATGGGTTAGCTAAAAGGGGTAATATGGAGAAAGCGGTTGGGTTATATAAGCAAGTAACTAAAGAAAAAACGGTTGTTCCTGATGATGTAACTCATAGATGCTTGATTTGGGGGTTCTGTTATGCTGATATGGTTGATGAGGCTGTAAAGATGTTGAAGGTGATGGAGAAAAACAGGCATAAAGCACCACATAGTACGTATAAGTATATTATCAATAAGTTATGTCAGCAACGGAAACTAGATGGTGCAATTGAGGTGTTGAAAATGTTGGTTTCGAGCCCTTACAAGCCGTATGGTGAAAGTGATATAATTGGAGGCTTATTTACAAATGGTATGAATGAAGAAGCTCGTCAACTATATCAGAAACTAATAGAATGGAAGGCTGTTTAAGGGTCTGTTTTGTAACTTCAAGTTATCCGTAAACAATTAGAGGATTTTTTTTTTCTTTCGCTGAAGAGAAGTGTGAATGAATGTTAATTCAGTACATTGGTGCCGATATCTACTTGTTTTTCTCAAATTTTAATACACAAAAACTGGTAAAGTTTAATGCTTTTTGTCTTAACATCTACATGTTCTTCTACAAAAACCTGTCAAATTTTGGCATACCTTTGTAGACCATTTGTTCTCTTACGAATACTTCTTAGATCGAGTGTTCTTGAGAATCCGGCATTGGGAAAGTTTTTTTCAACCGTTTGATTGATTCTTCTGAAATAACTTTCATTTTAAACAGTGCATTACCCAAATCCATAGCCTCAGCTCGCTTTCCCGAAAACCCAAGCCCTTCAACCAACAAAATGTAAGTTGTTTGATTTGGTTTACAACCTGTTTCCACCATTTCTTCTAATACACAAATCGCATCATCTATTCTATGAGCTTTACACAATCCGAGTAGCACAATATTGTAGGTGATGACAGTAGGCTTAAATCCATTATTTTCCATACTTTCCAACAGCCCAATAGCCTCATCCACCATCCCATCTCTACATAAACACGAAATAAGCGAATTATACGTGATCTCATCAGGGTCGATTCCTTCCATTATCATCTCTGAAACCATACTCAAAGCCTTTTCCCTTTCTTTATTATACCATAAGGCACTTATCATTGTGTTATAGGTACTTACATCAGGTGGACACCCTGTTTCTCCTAATCTTTCAAAAATCATCATAGCTTCTTCTGCATGTCCATTTTTACACAAAGCCGATAACACCGTATTGTAATTTACTATATCTGGTAAACATCCGCTCGATATCATGTAATCCAAGAAACTAATCGCCACATCTAGTCTGCCTTCTTTACAAAAGGCAGAAATTAAAGGGTCAAAAGTAAAAGTATCAGGAGTAAGTCCACTTTCTACCATAATTTTCAACATATTCAAAGCTTCATCTACCTTCCCATCACGACATAACGAGCTAATCAAAATACTATAAGTAACTGCATTCAACTCACAGTTTCTTGACAACATTTCTTCCATTAGTCTCTCTGCATCACCCCATTTTCTCTGATTCAACAATGCTCTTAACAGAATGTTGTATGAGATTACATCCGGTTTACACCCTTTTGACGGCAAACTTCTAACGAATTCAAACGCTTGATCCATCATTCCTTCTCTACACAATCCTCTAATTATAGCATTATAAGTATACATATCAGGTTGCAGCCCTCTAGCCAACATTTCATCTAAAAGCTTCATTGCTTCATTAATCCCTCCTTCAAGAATCGTAGCCTCAATCAAAATCGTGTATGTGATCACAGTCGGAATACAGTTATCCTCCAACAACTGATCTAACATTTTCATAGCCAATCCAAGTTTCCCTCTACTACACAAACTCCCAATCAGTATATTATAAGTAACCACATCTGGTGAAAACCCATGATTCCTCATTCGATCAAACACTCGATTAGCAGAATCAATCTGATTCAATTTACAAAAACCACTAATCACTGCATTATAAGCGAAAACATCCGGTTCACCATGAGACTCAAGTATCTGTATCACTTTAACCGCCTTTTCGACACGCTTACTATTAAAGAAACCTTTAATGAGCTTTGTACATAGAATAACATCAGGTTTATAGCCTTTATCAACCATGAGCTCCAAGAAATATAGTGACTCATCATATTTCCCTGCTTTGCAGGACCTATTGAGCAGTTTCATGAAATGGGTTTCTTTATAAGTGTAATACTGCAAATGGGTAGGCTCTAAATTGGTTGAAAGTTTGACATTTGATAAGATTTTGTTCTGATTAATGTCAGGGTTAGTGTTAGGATTATGGTTTCTGCAGGTTATAGAAGAGTGATGGTGATGAGAATATGTAGTGTGTTTTTGGTGAGTGTTGAAAGGGAAGAATGTTGGTGAAAGTTCTGCAGAAATCATTGCCTCTGAAATTTGGGCTCAAGATTTAAATTTAGGCAAGTTTTATTGTACTGAAATGTGGAAAGAGACTGATTCTGAGTGGAAGGATATCAAGATTTTGAGATACCACACAATATCCCCAGTTAAATGGATAAGGTAAGTGAGCTCCATATGTTATGGGTCAAGCTGCGGGTCGGGTCAACTCCATACAAATTAATTTACTTTTTAACTTGGTGTAATTTGTATCTCCCAGTGAAGACATCAATACTTAGTGGAATATTATATACTTTATTCATTTTATATTAAATTTTGGGTAACCCTAATCGTCTAAAATTCTTATAAAATGTATAATAAAATCAATCTTATGAAGAGCAATGATATTTATAATAACATATTAAATTTGATATGATCTGAATGTTAATTTCATTATTCATTATTCATTTGAAAGTTGTTCGTTTTTCATTTTTGTTTATAATATAAAATAAAATCATATTAAATTTGATATGATCTGAATGTTAATATCATTATTCATTATTCATTTGAAAGTTGTTCGTTTTTCATTTTTGTTTATAATATAAAATAAAATCATATTAAATTTGATATGATCTGAATGTTAATATCATTATTCATTATTCATTTGAAAGTTGTTCGTTTTTCATTTTTGTTTATAATATAAAATAAAATTATCTTATTCTTTTTAATACCTAACTAATTAATTTGTTAAGAACCCATAATAAATGTGTAAATCAAAATCATTCTAGCATAGAAATGGGAATAGTTGAAATCAACATCGGATTTGGAACTTCTTAAATACCTTTATACATCAAAAGGGTGAAATAGTTAGAATGCAAATGCTCTGTCATTTTGATTAAAATTTAAAATTAATTTGTTCTGCACTTCTAATACAAACTTATTTTTTCTTTTTTTAAATAAAGACAATGAACTCACACACCTCACCATAAATATGTACATGTTTTCATATCGCTATGTCAATAATTCTTTGATACCTTTAATACAAATTAATATAACCATATTTAAACAAATCGTCACTGTTGACTAGTATTACACAATTGACAATACATCTGAGTCGATAGAAGATTGCACATCTTAACATTGCTAGGGAAAGAGTCAGAAACGGTCACGGGGATATCTCAGTTCATCCGCATAAATGTGAGTAAAAATATTTGCCCTTAACGGGTAACCTGAATAGAAAAAACCTTGTCATTTTATCCTTTTACCGTTTACAATTGACAATACATGACTATTAACTCTCTTTTTGTTAAGTTGCAATCTTCTATTCTTCAACAATCTTTCTTTCATTATTTACAATTGACAATACATGACTATTTACTATCTTTTTGTTAAGTTGCAATCTTCTATTCTTCAACAATCTTTCTTTCATTATTTACAATTGACAATACATGACTATTTACTATCTTTTTGTTAAGTTGCAATCTTCTATTCTTCTTGTTGATGCATCTTGTGTGACAACAACGTCTAGTTTGTAATTGGTCATTTTGTTAATCATATAATTGTTATATTTTGTCTTATATGCATAAATATGTAAGTTCGTACGAACTTAGGAGACCTACGAACTTAGCCAAGTTCGTATGGCCTTCGAAGTGGACTAAGTTCGTAAGGCCCAGTGCATACGAACTTAGACACTATAAATATATATGCATATCCGTAGGTTGAAAGTAGGGAATGGATTATTCAGTTGTAAACTCAGTCTTAGAGCTTAGTGCTAGTTTGCAATAAGCTAAAAGAAAGAGTTTGTATCATACTTTGAATGTAACAGAGATTATGTTCAATAAAGCTTAATATTTATAAGCTTTACATATTCGTGTTTACTTGTTATTATCGTGTGTTTAATTGAGGATTCTTGCACTCAATTATACTTATTTACCTCGTAGATCCAGATCACAGGAACCTAGAAGTGGTATCAGAGCAATAAAGGAGTCATTCGTTTAAGGTTCGGGGTATTACTCGATAAATAACAAGAGAATACGAAAGAATTTGACATTTAAACAACGATTTTTACGTGCAAGGTGTTAAAGTTCACTGATATTCGAGATTAGAAGAGCCCATATTCGAAGTTGTTGGTGCATGTTTTGTGACAACAGCTCTTATTTTGTAACAGTTAGCTTTGTAATTAGTTTTGTAGTTAATATATGTATTTATTAATAACTTAAGCCTTTTATTTGTATTTGTGTAAGTTCGTACGAACCTAGAAGCAGCTAAGTTCGGAGTTCGTACGAACTTAGCTGAGTATAAATACTAAGTTGTAACACTTCATTTGCACGCTTTTGAAACTGATATATTCGAATAGACTGTGCTAGGTTCGAATACATACGAATATACATTGAAAACACTATTATTTGTTGGGACATGTTTTGTGACAACAGATCTAGCTTGTAATAGGACTGGTGTAATTATTATCAAGTTTGTACATTGGTTTAGAGTTGTAAATATAATATATTAGTTTGTTATTATTATTTGTTAAATATGATAATATTATACAAGTAACGAATACGAATTAAAGTCTGAATTGCAAAGTGAGATCTCAAGTCGCAAGTCATAAGACTTGCGAGATGAGATCTCAACTCGCAATGCCAAACTCAAGTCGCAGGTTTAAACCTGCGAGATGAGAATCTGGATTCGCAGATTGTCTATTGCGAGCTGAGATCTGGGATCGCAGCTCATCTGGACTCGCAAGGCCCATGGGCTGCGAGTTGAGTCAACTCGCAAAGCCCATGGCCTGCGAGTTGAGTCGGATATAAATAAAATACTTGAGTTATTTTATTGGGATCGGTGCTTTACATCACTCTAGCAATTATTATACACACATCTCGTTTTCTGTGCCCAGAAACGATTATTATATTAAAGGCTAGGTTTTGAAGGTTTAACAATAGTTAATATCAAAACAAAGCCCTTTAATTAATAGATAAGTTATATAAACTTTAATCAAACGTATTGAGGGATTCCGCACCTCAATACTTTAAGATAACGTTGTTATCGAACCAAGATCTAGTGACTTACAATTGGTATTAGAGCTTTCGGGCTAAATACGTTGTGGTTTCAAGATTTTAGTTTATATAACTATTGATTTAGGGTTGTTTTTAGTGCTCTAAGTACTCTTTACAGCCAAAAATTAATTTCTGGACAATTTTTGGTTTTCACAACCGTTTCGCAAGTTGAGATTAGGGTTTCAGCTGTTATTTGCGAACTGAGTTCTTCTGCGAACCGAGTTCAACTGGGAGCTGAGTTCAACCTGCGAATTGAGATTCTCTGCAAATTGAGATTCTCTGCGAACTGAGTTCAGCTTGCGAATTGAGATTCTCTACGAACTGAGTTTACTTGCGAATTGAGATTCTCTGCGAACCGAGTTCACTTGCGAATTGAGATTCTCTGCGAGTTGAGATTAACTGAACTCGCAATTTAATCTGAATTCCTGATTTTTGACTTTGACAATGTCTGACTTGAGTAGGATGATCGAGATGGAACACGAGGTTGGAAAATCTAATGTTCCACCTAAATTGCTCAGACTTGAGGATTACTAGGGATGGAAAGATAGATTTGAATCATACTGTAGATTCCATGATTTGACCATCTGGCTGTGTATTAAAAACGGATATGCTGCACCTACTGCTATTGTGAAGAATGCTACTGTGGTTGTTCCCTATCACAGGATGAATGATAACCAGAAAAAGGAGTTTACAATTAAAAATAAGACTCATTCTTCAATTAAAATGAGTCTTCCTAAGGAAATCAATCATCAGCTGAAGTCTTTTCACACTGCTAAAGAGCTTTGGGAAGCTCTTGAGAAAAGATGCGAGGGGAGTCCACAAGTAAAGGCACGCAAGAAAAATCTTCTGAAAAAACAGTTTACTATGTTTAAAGCTTTTAGAGAAGAGGATCTTGAAGCCTATACCACTCGATGCTACCACTTATTGAGTGAGCTTGATGACCATGAGATTTTCTATTTTGATGAAGAGAAAACCGACAAATTCATTGAGGGTTTACCTTCCAAATGGGAAATGTATGGGATTATGCTCAAAGACAATGATGAGCGGTATGCTAAAATGACCTTAGAGCAAGCTATAGATAAGCTCAAAGGCTATGATTTCTCCAAGAAAACAAGAGATACAGATTATGATCAATTACAAAATCCAGGATTATATCATGGAAAGTTTGTTCTCTCGAATGTTTCATCCAGTTCGACCACTACTCTATTTGTTGGTGAAACTGACGAACATGGTGAAATGTTAACCGAGGATCTATGCTTTATAGCTTCAGATGGAGGTGAGAAACAAAGTAAGAATTCTTCTTCTGAGAAGTCAACTCAAGGGCATCATAAAATGCCAATGAGTGTGAAATTTGCAGAACAGCAACTTTCTGTACTTGCCTCGTTCGTTGCTTCCTATGAGAATTACATTCAAGGGAAGATTAATGATCCTGCTCAGTTTGATGAGGATTATGATCAAGTCGACCCTGATGACTTAGAGGAAATGGATCTCCAGTGGCAACTTGCTATGGTGTCAAGGAGAGTTAAGAATTTCCTAAAGCGTACTAGTAGGATAGTAGTGGGTAACAAACCGGGTTTTGATAAATCCAAAGTTAAGTGTTATAACTGTCAAGGTTTTGGACACTTTGCTAGGGAATGTCAACGACCAAAAGTTGATAGTGGTAAAGGAAGACAAGACTCGGGAAGTACTTTAACTTCCAAAGTCTTGGTGGTTCAGCAAATGGACGGTTCCTATGATTGGTCTACTCAGCCTGAGCAAGCTCTTATGGCTGAAATAGATGATCAAGAGAAACCTACTGAATCAACATCCTATATGCCAACAGATGAGGATTTTCAAGTCAAGGTGCCACACGTTGAAGTCAAAGGCGGTGATGAAGATGTGCTCTACATCAACTATAATAACCCAAAAATATTTACATGTATAAGTATTAATTTTGAATTGATGATAATAAAATAGAAAATTAAATTAAAAGATTAATAATTATAATACTTATTATATAATTAACAGAAAATGATTGTGATTATTGTATAAATATAAATAAATAATAATAATAATAATAATAAATACGTATCTTAAAAAGTGGAAAGAAAATGATAACTAGAGTATGGCTTGGTCAATAAGTTAATAAACCTAAATTCCATACTTATCGGCCCGTTCATGCGGTTTCTGTTTTATATTTATTTGATTCAATAATTAAGAATACCACACACGTAACTATATACCTTAAAAACCTTACGATTGGAGATAGTGTGGAGGGCGACGTAACAAGGTTAAGCAGGAGGTTACGGTCAACTTTCGTTCCAAACTCGTTTCTATATCGGAGGTATTTCTTAAACACAATAGTCTATAACTAATTTTTAATTATATGTATATCTTCCTTAGTTGTTTCTAATCGTTTTGTTTAACCTTTGAGTTATCAAAAGAACTAAGATTAACGTGATTGTGTCTGGTATTGAAACGAGAACGATAAGTTTTACGGGTTTAGTTTCGGTTGAATTCGATTCCGTTTTAGAAGTAATTGTTAAACCATAGAAAAATATTAATGTCCTACCACCTACTGTTAACAAATTCTTCATTAAATCTTTGATTTTATATATCGAATTTCATATTTTAAACTACCGTTTCGATGATAGTATCGCAAAGTTTTGGGACTTAAATCGGTAACTCAATAGCGGGGGCGGAACCTAGAACTTATACTCGTCGTTTAATAATGTCACACTTAAATATTTGTACTACTATTTTAGAATGTAATAATGGAAAATAAATCAAAACATGAGAATGAGATGTACGTACGTAGTTGCTGACGAAGAAGATGATGATTTTGTCATGAAGTTATATTGTGAATTTTCAAAACTACCCCCTGATCTAAGTGAAGTCTTACAAATTAAAGCTAAATAATTCCTTATTTAGGCTATGGTCCCTGAAGTAATTATATCTTGCTGAAAGAATTAATAAAGTGTTCTAAAATTAGACTAAAGTCCCTGAATTATAATCTCTGCTTAAAACTAAATCCCCCACACTTCAAAAGTTCATTATAAGTTATTCATATTTTACTATCTTAAAACTTAGAAATACGAGAGTTTATTAACTTTGGATTTGGACGTATTAAATTCAAGAGAATTCAAAATAAAATAAAAGTTGTTAAATATAGAATTTGGGATACTGAGACAACAAGAACTAGAATAATGAAATTAAGTTTCTAAATTTAGTTAATCGTTATATGTAGACTTTGTGAAGTATTGAGGAGCATCCTTTTGATCTTGAGAGCTAGCTTTAGACGTTTATCCAGGTACGGATGTCCGTACTCTTCTTTCAGCGTTATCTTGACATGTTTCTTTGATTATCTCGTGATCTCTTTTGTTATTCATTGTGAAATACTTGTACGTTCTAATTCCTTCTATTTGAGTTGAACTATTATATGAGATTTGATTAAATTGTGAAAACTTTTGAGAAAACTTGCGTGAAAAAAGACTTTGGAAAACTTGGTGATTTATTGGTTTGCGAGCCTTTGTGATTCATTTGGTGTAGGTTCCATATGCATGGTGAATATAATATGGTGTGTGGTTGGTTTATATGTTCACTGTGCGACCATAGAACCCTAGACTTTGTAGACAGGAGATAGGTATACCGAGTCAACTACCTGTGGAGGTACCACAGGCTTGTCATTGTGGTGCCAATGACTTGGCACTATCCGTGGCGGTGGGATTAGTCCACGGCGTCTCCACTTTTGTATTATTATGTGATTTGTGTGTTTATGCTCGCGGGAGAGCTTTTGGATTATTTGGGAGGCGTATGGATGCATCCTAGACTATGTTATGATTTGTGTAGTGCGGTTGTGTAGTGTAGTGCCATACACACCTTCCGACTTAGGGGAAACACCTGGAGTCATGAACAGTGTGTGTTTGTGATATTATTTGGCACTGGTTTGGTGCAGTTTGGTTACTTTGTTTGTAGGGTACTCGGTATAAAATTAACCCAACCCCTCGTTGCTTCAGCCTTTATTGCTCAGATTGTTACAACTGCTATTGCTCAGATTGTTCCTCAATCAGTGACTGCTGCAATTCAGGCAAGTCAGATAGGAAACAATAACGGGGTGAACAATGGTAATCCACTTGGAAATAATAATAACTCTGTTATTGGTGCGGCCGGTACACTACCTACTCATTTGTTGCTAGAGAAGTTTCAGAAACAGAAACCTGAAGCCTTTCGTGGGGGTAAAATACCTTTAGATGCTGAGAACTAGATTTCACATTTAGAGAAGATATTTGAAGTTCTGGGTTGTACTGAGAGTCAGAAGGTCCTAATGGCGACTTATAAGTTAGAAGGGGATGCTAATAGATGGTGGCAAGCAGTAAAAGCAGCAGGAGGAGATGGGTATGTAGAGGCTCTAGCATGGCGTGATTTTCTTGAAGTGTTTTATCAGCACTACTTTCCTATTGCCGACAGAGAAGCTTATAAACGAGAGTATCTAAATATTCGACAGAATCCTCGTGAGTCCATTAATGCTTTCATGGAACGTTTCATTAGAGTGGCTGGCATCGCCGGTAGTTCAGCAGGGACGGCAGCGGAGCAAGCAGAGAATTTTAAGTGGGGTTTGCTTTTTGAGCATAGGTGACAAATAGTTACCAATAGGTATGAGACCGTATCCGATGTGGTCAATGCTGCTAAAACTCTAGAGTTAGAACGAGCGGACTTTCTCGCGCATCAGGCTGGTAATGGTAGGAAGAGAAACAGAGATGACGACTACTATGGGTCGAGTTCAGACCGTCATGGTAAGTTTTAGTCAGGGTATCAGCGTGACTTTGGGGATCGATCTCGTGGTAATCAATCAAGACAGTCGCAAGGGGATAGATCGTATCAGAATAGGGGCAACGGTACTAGTCAGGGACAGTGGCAGAGTCAGAGGTCTTATCAGAACCGGGGAAATAATTATGGGCAAGCAGTTCAGGGTTCAAGAAAGCAATCGAGTTCAGCTGATAGAAACAACCCAAACAGGATTCCGATTCTAGCATGTTCGAAATGCGGGGCTAACCATCCAGGAAGGCCTTGTTATAGAGAGTCGGGAGCGTGCTTCAACTGTGGTCAGCAGGGACATATGGCCAAAGATTGTACTAATCCGAGGAAAGGGGGAAATGATTCACACACCAACAATGGTAGAGTTTTCACGATGACTACACGTCAGGCTGCACGAGCTCAAGGTACCGTTTCTGGCATTCTTACTTTACATGGTATTAAGGCTCATGTGTTATTTGATACTGGTGCCACTCATTCAGTTATATCGTTATCTTTTGCTCAACGTGTTAATATGCCTTCTTCTGTGTTACATCCACCTATTTGTATTGCTACCCCGATGGGTAATTTTGTGACTATTACTAGCGTGTATCTTGAGTGTCCTATATCGATTGAAAATAATGTTCTTCAAGCCCAATTACTTCTTATGGAGATGCATGATTTTGATATTATCTTGGGAATGGATTGGCTATCTCCACACCACGCCCACGTTGACTGTCATGGTAAACGAATTGTGTTCGGAGATGCCACCAAACCTAAGTTTGTGTACCAAGGGACATCACCTAGTGGACTTGTGAAAGTAATCTCTGCTATGAAAGCAAGGAAATTAATACGTAGCAGTTGTGAGGGGTATTTGGCAGCTATTCATGATACCTCAAAGAAGGAGGTTAGCATTGATGATCATCCGGTGGTTATAGAATTTCCAGACGTTTTTCCCGAAGAGCTCCCTGGATTGCCACCGGAAAGGGAGGTTGAATTTACAATTGAACTTGTTCCTGGTGCTGAACCTATCTCTAAGGCACCTTACCGGATGGCACCTTTAGAGTTGCAGGAATTGAAAGAGCAGTTGCAAGAGTTGTTGGACCGTGGCTTCATAAGACCGAGTGTATCTCCCTGGGGTGCTCCAGTCTTGTTTGTGAAAAAGAAAGATGGATCTATGAGGTTGTGCATCGACTACAGAGAGCTGAATCAAGTCACTATCAGAAACAGATATCCTTTGCCACGTATCGACGACTTGTTTGATCAGCTTCAAGGATTAAAGTTTTTCTCGAAGATAGATTTGAGATATGGTTATCATCAGCTGCGGGTGAGGTCGGAAGATATTCCTAAGACAACATTTCGTACTCGTTATGGGCATTACGAATTTTTGGTGATGCCATTCGGGTTGACGAATGCTCCGGCTGTATTTATGGGTCTGATGAATCGTGTCTTTCACGATTATCTGGATAAATTTGTTGTGGTCTTCATTGATGATATTTTGGTGTACTCAAGGTCGAAAGAAGAACATGAAGAGCACTTACGTATCACATTGGGAATCCTACGAGAGAAGAAATTGTTCGCCAAATTTTCCAAATGTGAATTTTGGTTAGAACGTGTTGCCTTTCTCGGTCATGTTTTATCTGGAGATGGAATTGAAGTTGACCCGGCGAAGGTTGAGGCTGTTACTAATTGGCCAAGACCTAACTCAGTGACGGAAGTGAGAAGTTTCTTGGGTTTGGCTGGTTATTATCGTCGTTTTGTGGAAGGTTTTTCATCCTTAGCATTACATTTAACGCAATTAATCAAAAAGGGTGCAAAATTTGAATGGAATGATGAACGTGAGAAGTGCTTTGAGGAGTTGAAGAGGAGATTAGTGACTACACCGATTCTTGCTGTGCCGGAGGGAACCGGTAAATTTCAGGTTTATAGCGATGCCTCTAGTAAAGGTTTAGGTTGTGTTCTTATGCAACATGGGAAGGTGATCGCATACGCTTCGAGACAGTTAAAGCCTTATGAGAAGAACTACCCTACACACGACTTGGAACTTGCTACGGTCATGTTCGCTTTGAAGATTTGGAGGCATTATCTGTGCGGTGAGACTTGTGATATCTTCACTGATCACAAGAGTCTTAAGTACATTTTCACGCAGAAAGAGCTTAATATGAGGCAACGAAGATGGTTGGAACTTCTAAAAGATTATGATGCCAACATTCAGTATCATCTTGGGAAGGCAAACGTAGTTGCAGATGCCCTTAGCAGGAAGAGTTCGGGTAGCTTGTCATGCCTTACTACTCAGCCTGAAATCATATCTGACTTGGAGCGTCTAGAGGTACACGTACATACTAAAGAAGCAGGTGGCATTATTGCTCAGTTAACAGTTGAATCTACTTTAGTTACTCGAATTAAAGAAGCCCAGAAGGAAGACGGAGAGTTGTGGGCCATTGCGCAAAACTTAGAGAACGATAAACAACATGAATTTCGAGTTGATGAGCATGAGGTTATGTGGCAAGGTAATAGATTATGTGTTCCTAATGATGCAGAGATTCGAGAAGCATTACTTACAGAGGCTCATAGTTCTCCATTTTCAATTCATCCTGGTTCTGCAAAAATGTACCGAGATCTGAAGAAACATTTTTGGTGGAGTGGAATGAAGAAAGATGTGGCAGAGTTTGTGGCGAAATGTTTGACATGTCAGCAAGTGAAGATTGAGCATCAACGAGCTAGTGGTTTGTTACAGCAGCTAGATATCCCTGCTTGGAAGTGGGATGACATTACTATGGATTTGATGACTAGCCTGCCAAAAACGTTTAGAAAGAATGATGCAATCTGGGTTGTAGTAGATCGTCTTACCAAATCAGCTCACTTCTTAGCTATTCGTGAGACGTACGCTGCTAGTCAGTTGGCGGAAATATTTCAGAAGGAGATTGTTAGACTTCATGGCACCCCGGTATCAATTGTTTCAGATAGAGATCCTCGTTTTACATCACAATTTTGGAAGGGGTTTCAGAAAGCTTTCGGTACAAAGTTGAAATACAGCACCGCATTTCATCCACAAACAGACGGTCTGTCAGAGAGGACCATTCAGACATTAGAAGACATGTTGCGGGCTTATGCTTTGGAGTGGACAGGTAGTTGGGATGATTATCTTTGTTCGGTTGAGTTCGCTTACAATAACAGCTGGCATGCAAGTATTGATATAGCACCTTATGAGATGCTTTACGGAAGGAAATGTAGAGCCCCGGTTTGTTGGAACGAGCCCGGTGAGAAAGTGATCGAAGGACCCGAGTTAGTTAGAGTTACTAATGAGAAAGTTGATGTGGCAAAACAAAAGTTGAAGGAAGCTCGCACACGTCAGAAAAGCTACGCTGATAAGCATCGGAGAGCACTCGAATTTAAACCCGGTGATCATGTGTTTCTTAAAGTTTCACCTTTTAAAGGTGTTCATCGTTTTGGACTTAAAGGAAAACTTAGCCCGAGATTCGTTGGTCCATTTGAGATATTGGATAGAGTTGGTGAAGTTTCATATCATCTAGCGTTACCCCCTGCATTGTCTCATGTACATAATGTGTTTCACGTGTCTACTTTACGAGGCTACAATTATTCTCCACTTCACGTAGTACAGTATCCACTTCATAAGATTCGCGAAGATCTCTCGTGTGAGGAGGAAGCTTAAGAAATTCTAGCTCGTGAGGAACGAGTACTTCGTAAGAAAACGATCCTCTATGTCAAAGTCTTGTGGAGGAATCATTCAGAACGGGAAGCGACTTGGGAACTTGAGGAGTCTATTCGTGAACGATACCCTCATCTATTTTCTTAAGGTTAGATTCCATTTTCGTTGATTTCGGGGACGAAATCATTCTTTTAGGAGGGAATGTTATAATAACCGGACCAAATATTATTTTGTTGATTTCGGGGACGAAATCATTTTTAGGAGGGAATGTTATAATAAAATAGAAAATTAAATTAAAAGATTAATAATTATAATACTTATTATATAATTAATAGAAAATGATTGTGATTATTGTATAAATATAAATAAATAATAATAATAATAATAATAATAATAAATACGTATCTTAAAAGGTGGAAAGAAAATGGTAACTAGAGTATGGCTTGGTCAATAAGTTAATAAACCTAAATTCCATACTTATCGGCCCGTTCATGCAGTTTCTGTTTTATATTTATTTGATTCAATAATTAAGAATACCACACACGTAACTATATACCTTAAAAACCTTACGATTGGAGATAGTGTGGAGGGTGACGTAACAAGGTTAAGCAGGAGGTTACGGTCAACTTTCGTTCCAAACTCGTTTCTATATCGGAGGTATTTCTTAAACACAATAGTCTATAACTAATTTTTAATTATATGTATATCTTCCTTAGTTGTTTCTAATCGTTTTGTTTAACCTTTGAGTTATCAAAAGAACTAAGATTAACGTGATTGTGTCTGGTATTGAAACGAGAACGATAAGTTTTACGGGTTTAGTTTCGGTTGAATTCGATTCCGTTTTAGAAGTAATTGTTAAACCATAGAAAAATATTAATGTCCTACCACCTACTGTTAACAAATTCTTCATTAAATCTTTGATTTTATATATCGAATTTCATATTTTAAACTACCGTTTCGATGATAGTATCGCAAAGTTTTGGGACTTAAATCGGTAACTCAATAGCGGGGGCGGAACCTAGAACTTATACTCGTCGTTTAATAATGTCACACTTAAATATTTGTACTACTATTTTAGAATGTAATAATGGAAAATAAATCAAAACATGAGAATGAGATGTACGTACGTAGTTGCTGACGAAGAAGATGATGATTTTGTCATGAAGTTATATTGTGAATTTTCAAAACTACCCCCTGATCTAAGTGAAGTCTTACAAATTAAAGCTAAATAATTCCTTATTTAGGCTATGGTCCCTGAAGTAATTATATCTTACTGAAAGAATTAATAAAGTGTTCTAAAATTAGACTAAAGTCCCTGAATTATAATCTCTGCTTAAAACTAAATCCCCCACACTTCAAAAGTTCATTATAAGTTATTCATATTTTACTATCTTAAAACTTAGAAATACGAGAGTTTATTAACTTTGGATTTGGACGTATTAAATTCAAGAGAATTCAAAATAAAATAAAAGTTGTTAAATATAGAATTTGGGATACTGAGACAACAAGAACTAGAATAATGAAATTAAGTTTCTAAATTTAGTTAATCGTTATATGTAGACTTTGTGAAGTATTGAGGAGCATCCTTTTGATCTTGAGAGCTAGCTTTAGACGTTTATCCAGGTACGGATGTCCGTACTCTTCTTTCAGCGTTATCTTGACATGTTTCTTTGATTATCTCGTGATCTCTTTTGTTATTCATTGTGAAATACTTGTACGTTCTAATTCCTTCTATTTGAGTTGAACTATTATATGAGATTTGATTAAATTGTGAAAACTTTTGAGAAAACTTGCGTGAAAAAAGACTTTGGAAAACTTGGTGATTTATTGGTTTGCGAGCCTTTGTGATTCATTTGGTGTAGGTTCCATATGCATGGTGAATATAATATGGTGTGTGGTTGGTTTATATGTTCACTGTGCGACCATAGAACCCTAGACTTTGTAGACAGGAGATAGGTATACCGAGTCAACTACCTGTGGAGGTACCACAGGCTTGTCATTGTGGTGCCAATGACTTGGCACTATCCGTGGCGGTGGGATTAGTCCACGGCGTCTCCACTTTTGTATTATTATGTGATTTGTGTGTTTATGCTCGCGGGAGAGCTTTTGGATTATTTGGGAGGCGTATGGATGCATCCTAGACTATGTTATGATTTGTGTAGTGCGGTTGTGTAGTGTAGTGCCATACACACCTTCCGACTTAGGGGAAACACCTGGAGTCATGAACAGTGTGTGTTTGTGATATTATTTGGCACTGGTTTGGTGCAGTTTGGTTACTTTGTTTGTAGGGTACTCGGTATAAAATTAACCCAACCTCTCGTTGATTCAGCCTTTATTCATTTGTTACTCTGGTGTAAGGGTGGTATTACTCGAAGGGTGATTTTGGAAAAATTATATTATTTATTTCGTTTCATTCTTATATTGAGAAATTATTACTGTTATACTTTGTTTCTGTCAACATCCGCGCACTGAGCAATTCGCTCAGCCGCATTTCGTTTTCCTGCGGTAGGTAATCAGGGTACTATGTGATGAGTGAGAGAGCTTCAAGATTCTTGGAGATACCTTAGAGACCCACCTTTGATTTATTAGTCGGAATTATTTATTATTTTTAGATTCTTAAACTATCGTTTGGAGACACATTTATGGTTTCTTTTAAACTTTGGTCATTTATTAGTATTAGACCTTTATTATGAATTTAATTATTTAATAAATGTGACCTTCTGTTTCATTATTGGAACGGGGGTGTTACATCAACTCAACTGAAGAGATGAGTCCTGATGAGTTTGTTGCATACATGGCTGATGTTCAGACAGACAAGAAAAGGGTATGTCTTGACCTTTTTACTCTTGCTGATGTTTGTTATTTAGTTACTGATTTACAAACTCAGGTTAGTGTATTTGTTGAATCTCACAAAACTTTGACATCTGAACTAGAAATAGCTAAAAGTGATGTAAAAAGGTTAGGTGAGGATAAACTAGCTTTAAAAGAAAATATTCAACTTGATGCTTCTGATAGAACCAGTCTAAGTGACATAATTAATGAACAATGTGTTAAGATAGATGGGTTATATTTGAACTTAAATGAGTTAAATCAGAATATTGCTAGTAAGGATAAGGAGCTCTCAGAGTCTAAGATGAAGTTAGTTGAGTTAAACCGTAAGTTTGAAAGTTATAGGACATCTTCCTTGACTTTAGATCATATTATTAGCTCACAACGTAGTGTAAAGGATGTGACTGGTTTAGGTTACACTGATTTACCCCCACCTTTTAATTCAAATTACACTACTACTTCTGTTGACTTAGAGATGACTGATGTGAATCCTAATCCTGAGGCATTGGTAACTAAAGAATCTGAAACTCAAAAGGATGTTGTTAAAGACCTATCATCTGACATCAGTAAGAACAAATCATTTCCTAAAGTAAATTTTGTCTTGAGTGGAATGATAGTTAATACTGATGTAAATGTTGAGGTAATTAAGGAACAAAAAGGCTCATCTTTAGTAGCTTCAGATCAGACCAAGAAAGAGAGTGCAAAAGCAGTTAAGTCACGCAAACAGATGTCTTGTTTCAAGTGTCACCAAAAGAGACACGTGTCTTCTTGTTGTCCTAATAAGAAGTTGGAGGCACCACATAAGCATGTGAATAACGAAAAGACACCAACTATCTCTAGTGAGAATATAGGCAGGTTAGGTACCAAACCAGGTATTGGTATTAAACCTGTAAATAATCTTAAAAGAGAAGCCTCTCACAGTGTCTCTCCACCTAAACCTAAACGGCCTGAACACTTTATTAAAGATAAATTACCGTCAAGGTTTATGACCCCTAGTAGAAACAATAGTCATTTTGAAAATGGTTCTACTTCAAGGAACCATAGTAATTATGAAAATGGTTTGACTTCACGAACACATGGGATTAACTACGGGTATAATTATAACCGTAACCAAGGACAAAAATCCCAAGGTTATGTGTCAGGGAGGGTTGGATCTCATTCATCTAATAGACCCAAGACCACTGATCATCAACAAACTCATACTACTTCGACAGTGACCAAAGCTCCTAATGGGAAGGATGGTTACTTTAAAGAGTTACAGTTTGTAGATGATAAGGGACAATCCAAGACCGTAATGGCTTGGGTCCCTCTTGATAACTGATTGTGTACAACTTGTATGTGCAGGAGCAGACTGTGAACAATGACAATTGGTGGTACGTTGACAGTGGCTGTTCTAGGCATATGACAGGAACTCGAAGTCTTCTGAAAGACTTCAAAGGAGGTTTGAAGCAGGGAGTACATTTTGCTAGTGATAAAGGAGGAGTAATTACTGGGAAAGGAAAAGTTTCGAATGGAACTTTGACTCTAGAGGATGTGAATTATGTTGAAGAACTAACGCACAACCTAGTGAGTGTTTCTCAAGTCTGTGATAAAGGTCACCCTGTACTCTTCAATGAGAAAGAGGCCTTAGTCCTGAAGCCGGGTTTTGTTATTCCCGAAAAATGGATACTGATGAGGGCTCCAAGGAAGAAGGACATTTATGCTATCAACATGAGTGCTCCTATTACTTCAATGGAATCTACATGTCTCTTATCCAAGGCTTCAGAGTTAGATTCACTCCTATGGCATAGGAAAATGGCACACCTAAACTTTCGAAAAATGAACTATATAACCAAAAATGAGTTAGTTCTGGGTGTACCACAGAAGAGTTTTGCATTTGAAGACAAGTGTGTACCTTGCATGAAATGAAAGCAGCATAAAAAACCACACAAATCTAAAACTGTAAATTCTATTTCCTCGCCTTTTGAATTGCTACATATGGATCTCTTTGGCCCAATAAGCAAGAGAAGCATAGGTGGCAAATGGTACTGTTTGGTTGTCACAGACGATTTTTCTAGATTCTCTTGGGTGTTCTTTTTGGGATCTAAGGATGAAACTCCTGGTATTCTTATGGAGTTCTTAGATCTAATTGAGAATATCTATGGAACAAGAGTTAAGAAAATTCGTAGTGACAATGGAACAGAGTTCAAGAATTCAACGATCAATATTTATTGCTTAAGCAAAGGGATACAACATCAATTCAGTGCACCTTATGAACCTCAACAGAATGGTGTTGCTGAAAGGAAGAACAGAACGTTGATTGAAGGAGCTAAAACAATGCTTGCAGATTCAAAGCTTCTGGTCATCTTTTGGGCAGAAGTAGTGAATACCGTATGTCATGTTCTCAATAGAGTTCTTACGGTTAAAAGGCAGAACAAGACTTGTTATGAGCTTTTAGACAATAAGAAACCTAACTTAAAAGGGTTTGAACCCTTTGGAGTTTCATGTACTTTATTGAAGACTAGCCATCTACCTAAATTTGGTGAGAAAGCTGACGAAGGATATTTCCTAGGATATGTGCCTAACTCACCAAACAAACGTGTCTTCAATTAGTCTACGGGACGTGGGGAAATCGTTTATAACATTGAAGTTACGAGCTACACACATGACTTGCATAAGGGATTAGATTGACAATTTGATTATTCAGATCTCTTCAAGTCATTTAAAGTCCCTATCAGTGACTATGTCAGTAATTCAGAGATACCTGAGCATTTATTGTCTGGAGATGAAGATCTTACTCCTTCTCCAACATCAAATGTTCAAACGTCTAGAATTAGGACTATGGTTGATTCTGATGAAGTTTCAACTATTGACTCACAACAACCTCCAGTTGATATATCTCAAGAGAATGTAGACTCTGAAATTGTTGAGGATGATATTCTTCATCCTCTGAGACAATTAAGGATATCTACTACTAATGATGTTATACCACCATTAGAGGAAATTGATACTAACTTAGGAGCTGATATACAAGTTGAACCTATATCTTCAACAAGATTGAATAGGAATCATCCGATTGATGATATCATCGGTGATCCAAATTCTCCTGTTCAAACTCGGAATCAATCGAAAGCTAGTACATCAACTCACTCAAGCTTGTATGCTGAAATGAAAGAGACAGGGATTACAAATCTATGTCTATATTCGTGCTTTATCTCACAAATTGAACCTAAGAATGTGCAAATAGCTTTGAAGGATAATTCGTGGGTCGAAGCAATGCAGGAAGAACTGTCTTAGTTCTCTAAGTTGCAAGTATGGGAATTGGTTGATTTACCTGCTGGTGAATATCCAATTGGAACTAGATGGGTATTTAAGTGCAAGAAAGACGATTAGGGAATCGTGACTCGCAATAAAGCTCGTCTAGTTGTTCAAGGTTTCAATCAACAAGAGGGGATTGACTACAATGAAGTGTTTGCACCTGTGGCTAGGCTTGAAGCAATTAGGTTATTCTTAGCATTTGCAGCTTCAAAGAAAATGAAAGTTTTCCAGCTGGATGTTAAGAGTGCCTTCTTGTATGGCAAAGTCAAAGAAAGGGTGTATGTTTCTCAACCACCGGGATTTACTGATCCACAGTATCCAGATAGAGTATATCGTCTTGATAAGGCTCTATATGGATTACATCAAGCACCGAGAGCGTGGTATGAGACACTATCTACTTATCTTCTTGAGAATGGTTTTACAAGAGGAAGAATAGATAGTACACTCTTTGTCAAATGGAAAAGGAGAGACTTTCTACTTGTTCAAGTATATGTTGACGATATCATCTTTGGGTCATCTGACGAAAAGATGTGTAGTGAATTTGAACAAGTCATGAAGAATAAGTTTGAGATGTCAGCCATGGGAGAACTGACATTTTTCTTAGGATTGCAAGTTGATCAAAAGAAAGATGGGTATTTCATTCATCAAACTAAGTATACAAATGAACTACTAGAACGATTTAAGATGGATTAAGCTAGAATTTATCACACTCCCATTCCGGAAGCTCATGGAATTGGTCTTGATACATCGAGTGATAAAGACGTCGATCCTACTCTTTATAGGGCCATGATTGGATCACTAATGTATCTTACTGCATCGAGGCCTGATATAATGTTTGCAGTATGTGTCTGCGCAAGATATCAAGCTACTCCTAAAGAGTCTCATATCCAACTGATGGAGACTTTGATTTTGTGGCTTACACTGATTCTGATTATGGAGGATGCAATCAGAATAGAAAGTCTACAACTGGTGGATGTCAATTCTTAGGAGGAAGACTAGTGTCTTGGCAGTGCAAGAAGCAAACCTCAGTCGCCATTTCTACATGTGAAGCTGAGTATGTTGCTGCTAGCAGCTGTTGTTCCGAAGTTCTGTGGATACAACAGCAACTGTGAGATTATGGGTTAAATTTGACCAATACTCCAATGATGATTGATAAAGAATCCACCATGTCAATTACCAACAACCCTGTAAAACACAGCAAGACGAAGTACATTGATATTCGTCATCATTTTATCAGAGACTGTGTTGAGAAGAACCTGATAAAGTTAGCTAAGATTCCATATGTGGATAACTTAGTAGACTTATACACCAAAGCATTCGACAGAGCTCGATTTGAGAAATTGGTACAATTGAATGGAATGAGAAATCCAGAGTGATTAGTCTTCCGTAGGGTTCTTATGTCTTTGTTAGTAGCTTTTTTTATTTTCAAAAAAAAAGGGAGGGTGAAGGCGTATGGCATTCATTTGCTTGTTACCTAAGGGGAATCGCCTCCGATAAAAATGTTAAGTGTTTATCTGCTGGAAATGATAGTACATTAGAAGAATTAGCTTAATAATAATAAGTGAAAGTCCTAAGTTAGATGTGTTAGTAGATTCCAGTTTGTTACATTAACTTTACATCTTTACAACCAGGCCTTTACTTATCTTTATTATAATATACACCTTTCTCCACACGTTATAATTTACTTTGAAAACTTTAGATCTAAACAGCTTCATTATATGATATACTGGTAGGCAAATTCTGCTGTAATTTCTGAGCATATAATAAGCAATAAATCTAACCATACACTGTTAGTGTTGTCTAGTGTGATCTGCTATATGACGTATGACATAAGTCTTAATTGTTGAATGATAGTCTAACCATACACTGTTATCAAGAATCTTTGAATATATGTCAAGACAAATAATAAGAATTATGGCTTTTAGTAAAACTACTGGTGACTTTATTGTACTAAGTACAGACCTGACTCCTTTAGTTTTGCCAATGGTTTCAAACTTGTTTTGTCTATACTAAGGGATCTTCTGTTGTACTAAGTACAGATCTAGAGCCACTAGTATCTTCAAAACAGATTTGATGTTTGTCACATTTTAAATTCACTCAAGGGAATGTTATATGCTTCGAAAAGAACATCATTTAGTAACCTCTACCTTGAATGTGAAAGATACAGTGTTATGTGTTCTACTTGAATTCTCAGTATGGCGTATTTGGATCACATTAGGTAATATGCATACTAACAATAACGGTTTGCTAGGAAATCATTGTAGATTTTGTTTATGTGGATCATAATATCGGTAATCATCTTGAACTGTCTATGATAATTAAACGCTTCATTCTGATGAATCATGCTATATCTTGTGGAGCACGGTAACCAAGTTATACTTTTATAAATATAAGTTGATAAATGGTTAAGTTGTAAGCTTTGTGTAACTTATTGTGAATTTCATGAGGTATGTATACTAACAATCTTCTTAGACTTCTTAATCAAGGATTGGTTCAGTTGTTTCTTTCTAATATGATCCCTATGCAGATAAATCTTAACGCCCTCTCATCGATGGTATTTCTTTACTTTATTTTATTTTATTTTTATTTTTCGTTCATTTGCTTCATTACTACAAGGGTACTTGATACCAATGTTTATCATTAATATTTGTCGTTTTTTATCGTTCATGTTGATTTAAGGTTACAAAACAAGTGAAAAATAATTTTAATTTAGACTTGTTTAACAAAAGTATGGATTTCTGGTAAAAAATTGCGAGTTTACTCACTCTGCGAGTTGACTCACTCTGCAAGTTGACTCACTATGCGAGTTGACTTAACCCTGCGAGTTGAGTCACTCTGCGAGTTGACTAAACTCTGCGAGTTGAACAACACTTGCGAGTTAAGTTAACCAGATATATATACTTGCGAACTCACAAGTCCCACTTACATACCTGCGAGTCCACTTTTTCAGTTGCGAGTTGATATATTGCCAACCGAGACAAGTTTACACTATTTCAGTAATTACTTGCGAGAGTAACGACTTTTTGATTCCATAGATCTTATATATCTCCACTTTGTGAACATTTTGAGGTATAAATCATGCGATTTCATCGTGTAATTAACGCAAAATCGACATTTTTATAAAATGAGGGTTTTGGTTTAACAAATACACAAATCATTCAATATAGTCTCATACTAACAAGGAACCTTAAGGTTTATGTTAATCGGCCTATCTAGTACAAAATGACACAATTTGCTTGACCTAAAACATGCTAAAATAGAGATTGAAAAGTGACATCATATTCACAGTTCATCCTACGAGTTGAGTTCGCAGACCCGGTCTTGCGAGTTGACTTGGAAGTTGAACTTGCGAGTTAACTTGTTGACTCTTGCGAGTTGACTTGTTGACTTGCTTGCGAGTTGACTTGTTAACTATTTCTGCAAGTTGACTACTTATTTTTAATTTACTAACTCTAGGTTAAACACCTGATTAAGAGTTATAAATTAATATGTTATATGATTAGTCGTGTCGACTTAAATGTGAACACGTAAAATCGTATACTTTTCATATAAGACTTATAACTTCTTGTAATAAGTAATATATTTTTGTAAATGGATGAGTAGAGAGTAAGACTTATTGATTATATATATGATTAACGCCTATAATTGTTAATTAAGTTTCACGACTTAATAGTTCAATTATGAGTTGTAGATTATATAAGTTTATCAATATATGTTAAACTAATTGTCTGACTTTTGTGTGATCTTTTCATTACAGATATGGCTAGACAATTCGCTGCTCACCACAACGTGTTAGTTGACTTGGACGTCACTGCACGAGGTGTCTCTCGTGTCGCTCGAGTTCTTTCTTATTTGGCACGATTGAGGCTTCGATATGCTAGTACCAAGTCACCTGCACTTTCACGGGGTTTATTATCCCAATTCTGGGAGAATATTGAGTATCACACAGTTGTGAATCCTCCGGTCATTCGGACGAGGATTAATAATCGCCCTGTTGTCTTCTCTCCCATCGACATTCGAAATATCTTACAGCTGGGCACCGTCGAGCAGGAAGATGGACCAACTGAGTTCCCTTCGGACTTTATCGAGGGAGCACTGGCACGCATGGGATATGTAGGACCCGTGAGAGGACGTCAATTCCTCAAAGCTCTAGTGTTCGGAGAATGGAGATTCTTATGGCATGTCCTGGTTACGGTTTTTGGTCCCAAGAAGGGCGGATATGACGAGCTGAGCCCTTCCCTCTTATCGGCAGTACTGTCACTGGTTTATAACAAGCCATACAGTTTTTCAGATTATATCTTTGGGGAAATCGTTCGACAAATCTTGGGGGGTGTTAGATCACAGTTTATGATCTACCCGAGATTCTGCATGCTAATCATTCGAGCCAATATCCCTGATCGGCAAGTTGTTCAACCAGATATTCATGTGGATACTATTGGGCTCCGAGGCTATAATGCAATGTTTATGCAAACCTTGCGAAGATTTGAGATGCAGCCCCAGCTGACTGAGTTATTTGGCTCTCTGATCGATCCTCACTATGAAGCGCCACCGAATAACGGTTAGATAGATGTTGATGTGGCAGAGGTTGTACTTGATCCACAGGAGCTGATTGAGGAGGTTTTGGATCAGGTAAACCAACCTGGGCCTCAGGTGGATCTTGTAGTTGCTGCACAGCTGGTGCAAGAGGTTTTGGTACAACATGATGATGCCACTGATCCGATCTTGAGAGATGTAGATCAATATTCGGCTGAGGGTCCGAGTACTTCTAGACCGACTCCACTTGTTGAGCCATCTGGTGATGCTGGTCCATCGGGAAGAGATGGAGAAGCTGCTTCTCCTTCTGATTCTGAATCTGATGATGCTGAGACTCGACCATCTGGGTCTGTCTCCGGGATTCCAGCCGGCATGATTCGTCAAGGGTCAAAGTTAATTATGGATCCGGCACTAAAGTTAAAAGGAAAAGCCGCTGAACAAGATCCTGACTTTGTTCTTGTTGAAGATGATGAAGATGAAGATGAAGAGGAGGAGTCGCTTATCACTCGCCCCCGCAAGCAGACTAAACAAACAACTTCAACCTCTGCAACTCCTACTCAATCAAGTTCTACGCCCTCTGAGGCTGAAATGATTGCTGCTTTGGTTCGCCCATCTTCGCATCCTACCACCAAGTCCAGCAGGATTCCCGCTCGCCTTTTAAGGGATGTAGCTACTGAGATAGCTAAGAAAATGCAACCTCCTGCTCCCACCACTACTGATGCTCCTTCAACCTCACCAAAGATTGATTCTGAACGCATTATCCACTTAGAGTCTAGGGTTCGAGAGTTGGAGGCTACCGCCAACATCTTGGCATCTCAAGTTTTGTCCTTGTATGAGAGTGTGACTGAACAGAATAAAGCTTACTCATTACTCATCAAGACCAATAGCAATTTGATAGATGATGTAGCTGACAAGCAACGACAGATTGACAGACTTGATCGCTTGGTTACCAGCTTCCTGAAGGACAAGCCATCTCAGGGGGAGACATTACTCTATACAGAGTCCTGCAGAGAAGATGAGCTGGCAAAGAAGCGAAGAAATAATGAAGATGATGATCCCACGGCTTAGAAAGATAGTGAGCTGGCTGGTCCCTCAACGACAAGTCAACATGCTAATATTCAGGGGGAGTCAATTGTTGGTGGTGAAGCTGATAAAGAAACAACTGGTGCTGGTGAAGCTGCTGAAGAAGGTAAAGCGTGTTGAAACAACATTTTGTATTGTAATATAATTGTTTAATTAAGATTTTTGAACTTGAATGTGTAATACATTTATGTTAAATTTTATAATTTATAAATGTGTGTATATTATAAGACTTTTGTAATCTTAGATTGATTATGATAATCGATGAAAGATTTATAAGTATATATAATGTATTTTAAATACACAAAGAAATTAATAACGAAATTCTTAGATTGATTCAGGGAAATCGATGAAAGAATTTATACTATTAATTGTTATTGATTAATAAGGAAATCCTTAGATCGATTCTGAAGGCGATATGCCAGATGAAATAGATGAGGACATTGATTTTGACCTAGAAGAAGGAGAGTTTGTGCCTCCTAAAGACTGGACTTCCAGTATTGATGTTGGGATAGACGATGGTGTAGATCTTGATGCAAATATCGATGAACACATCGTAAGCCCATCAACAACGAAAGTGATTATTCAGGACGAAGATGGAGAAAGAGTTGTTGATTTAGATGAAAATCTAAATGAATCAACTAGTTCTGAATCTGAAGATGAGCTTCCTGAAAGACTCAGAAACAATCCCATGTTTAGACCTTTGGAAAGGAAAAAGCAAAAGATTGGGATGTCTGAGGTGGATATTACTGGAAAGAAAGTACCGAGAAAAGGAATCATTGGATGGTACTTTGACTCTGATCTGAAACTTTTTGCTATCAAAAGGTTTGACGGTGTTCAATATTTTGATAAAAAGCTTAAAGTCTTCAGCTGTCTTCCTCGATTTGAAATCCGAGACTTGTCACACATAGAATTGATAAATCCCAGTAATGATCCTTATGCAAACTATGTTGAGAAAATCATTCGGACTGAGGGTAGATCAATGAAGTTTGAAAAGATAAAGCCAAGAGTCGGAAAAACGATCAAATTAAAGGAACGCAGTCAAAGAACTGGCAGAAGACTGAGGAAAAAGACTTATCCAGCTGTCAAGTGCGTACAACAAATTCGACTGAAGACAATGCCACAGAACATTTTGGGAAATCTTATGAATTGGCATGTGGACTCAGTGACTGGTGAAGCTGTCATGGTTGAAGCTGATGATGAAGTTGAAGGAGGAGAACGAGTAATTTTGAAAGTCTATGACCATCGACACTTGATGAATCTGTCTAAGAAGGATCTATTAAAGTTAAACGAAAACAGGATTTTGACGACTGAAGCATGGGGTGATCTTGCACGAGATTATCAAATGATGGTGAAGACTTGTGTTAAAATGAAAATACATATGGGCAGTTAAATTTACAAGTAAAGACCAAAGACAAAGATGAAGATAACGACGCTATAGCTATTGTCAAGGGGAGTCTGTTGGGACATGTTTTGTGACAACAGATCTAGCTTGTAATAGGACTGGTGTAATTATTATCAAGTTTGTACATTGGTTTAGAGTTGTAAATATAAGATATTAGTTTGTTATTATTATTTGTTAAATATGATAATATTAGACAAGTAATGAATACGAATTAAAGTTTGAATTGCAAAGTGAGATCTCAAGTTGCAAGTCATAAGACTTGCGAGATGAGATCTCAACTCGCAATGCCAAACTCAAGTCGCAGGTTTAAACCTGCGAGATGAGAATCTGGATTCGCAGACTGTCTATTGCGAGCTGAGATCTCGGATCGCAACTCATCTGGACTCGCAAGGCCCATGGGCTGCGAGTTGAGTCAACTCGCAAAGCCCATGGCCTGCGAGTTGAGTCGGATATAAATAAAATACTTGAGTTATTTTATTGGGATCGGTGCTTTACATCACTCTAGCAATTATTATACACACATCTCGTTTTCTGTGCCCAGAAACGATTATTATATTAAAGGCTAGGTTTTGAAGGTTTAACAATAGTTAATATCAAAATGAAGCCCTTTAATTAATAGATAAGTTATATAAACTTTAATCAAATGTATTGAGGGATTCCGCACCTCAATACTTTAAGATAACGTTGTTATCGAACCAAGATCTAGTGACTTACATTATTCAACTTGTTTAATTGTTGTTTAGTGTATTAGACCATTCCGCAACCTAATACACATTGCAATCTCGTTTGGATCCGTTCAAAGGGGACTTACAGAAGTTTTGCGAATTAGGGTTGATAAGATTAATCGTACGAACTTGAGAAATATCGTACGAACTTGTACAGTATCCTACGAACTTGCAATTTGTAAGTTTGTACGAACTTGAACTCTACGAACTTAACTCAAGATCGTTCGACAAGTTCGTTGACCTCCTTCGAACTTACCTCAAGTTCGTATTGACCAAGTTCGTTGACTTGTGTTCGAACATACTTAAGTTCGTACGAACCTAATTGTATTCGAACTTGTCTAAGTTCGAACTTACCAGTAACTTTTACCAAAAAAAAAGTTATTTGGAGGGAAATTTGTCCATTTTCAAAATTTGAATTTAGGCTTACCATTGACCGATTTTAGTTTGAGAAAATTTAAATTTTACTCAGAAAATTTTCGAGAATTTTAGAGGGAAAATTTGAGTGAAGTTTGACTTTCTTATACGAACATACCTTACGTTCGTGTACTCTCTAATTACGATGTCAAACATGAACAAGCTGATTGAGATGGATCATGAAGTAGGTAAAGCTACTTCACCACCAAAGCTTCTTGAAAGTCCCTTTGAATGGATCCAAACGAGATTGCAATGTGTATTAGTTTGCGGAATGGTATAATACACAAGAAATAACAACAAAACAAGTTAAATGCAAGTATTTAAGTATATGTTTGTATGAATTCGAAGATAGCTCTGTATATTCGAATATAACTGTTTTAAAAGCGTCCTAATAAAACATTACAAGTTAGTATTTTTCCCAGCAAGTTCGTACGAACTTAGCTTGTCCTAGGTTCGTACGAACTTACAATACAACTTACAAAAAGGCTAAGTTAATTAAACAAACTACAAATTAACTATAAAACTAATTACAAAACTAACTATTACAAAATAAGAGTTGTTGTCACAAAACGTGCACCAACAGACTCCCCCTTGACAATAGCTCTATCTGTCTTCAGTCTTCTGGCTCTGTCGAATCTTGATTCTCAATCAACTCTGTCGACTCTCAACCCATAAGCCTTTTTCTACACACACCTTCACAACCTTCTGATATCTTCGTCCTTCATGTCTCCAACTGTCTCTATACAAGATCTTGTTTTCATGAAGTTTCATCAAATCGTCCTTCGACAAGTTTACCAAATGTAAACTGTCATAAACTCTCAGCAGCTCCTTTCCTTCACAATCTTCCATTACTGCTTCAGCAGTCTTGTTATCCAGGTACCACCACTTCAGGTTTTCAAGAATGTTATGTGGCATTCTTTTCAGCGGAACCCTTTTCAAGCATTTGACCGGTCTGTAGACCATCTTCATCTACGGCTTGTTAGTAAGTGGGTCAATCCGGGTCAGATCAGGAACTCTCTTCCCCGGCTTTGGCTTTAGACTTTCAAACTGATTAGATCTTCCTTCACGCTTTCAGATTTTTTCTAAGGCACGAGCGTAAGGATCATCACCAATATTCACCAAGTCTAGCCAGGCTAGCTCCTTCAGTTCAATTTTCGGCAACGAGCTAAAGGTCTTCAGTTTGTTCTTCAAGTACTGAATCCCATCATATCTTTTTAGAATGAACAGCTTCAAATCGCTGTCATAAAACCAACTTATGATGCCTCGCTTCAGCTTGCCCGATCCTGACCCTGATATCACCTTTATATTTTATTTCCGGTTCCTTTTCCACTTTCTTGAACCATAACTTCTTTAACTCCTCTCGAGTTAGTTCAATATCTTTAGAATCTGATTCAACTTCAGGAGCTAAGTCCTGATCCAAGTTGATCACCTTCTCACCAGTTTCATCTTCAATCACAACTTCAGTTACCAGTTGCTTTGACACTATGAATTCATCTATATCAGCATCGTCATCTGGAATAATTTCATCATCGGATTTCCAGTCTGCAACCTCATTATCCAATATCTCTCCTTCCTCTAACTCAGATCCCTCGCTATCAGAATCGTCCAAACCAAGCAACGCTTCTATAGTATCAGACTCTGTTAGATTAACTGGAAGCTGCTCAGATTCAATCCCTGTTTTCTGGATGCCACCACCATCTGCCGATGCACCATCACTAGACCTTGTTTCTGCCACCCAACCACCTTTCTGATTCGTTTTTTCTTCGATTTTCTTGCTCGAGTCTGACCCTTCTGCTGGTGCTTCACTGGACTCTTTGTTCCACCCTCCAGATGGTTCAATCTCTTCTTGAGGCTTTGTTGCACCTTGTCCAGATCCGCTCACACCAGAACCTTGACCAGACTCCCCCTGAGCTATTACTGCACCTTGCACTCTAGATGAAGAGCCAGGCAGCTCACCTTCTTTAGGTGCACTTGGATCATCGTCACGGTCATTATCAGCTTTGAGTCTCAGCTCATCTTCCTTGCATCCTGTTGTCTTATCCCCCCTGAGCGACTGGCACTTCATTTGGAAGATAGTGACCTCATTTAGCCGCACTTGATCTTCTACCTTTTCAAGGTTCTTCTCTAAGCGCTCATTAATAGCTGTCAGATTTGTGACTCGAACTTCCTGGCTTGTAACAACAGCAGTCAAGGCAGTCACCATATCCATCAGGCTAGTCATCCGGCCCTCAAGATAAGTAAACTTGTCCGGATCAGAGAGAAGAGCAGCCGGGTTGGGAACAGCTTGGGTGGGTTGAGCGGTAGGTGGGGCAGTAATAGGTGTAATCGATGGAAGTGTGGGTGGTGTTGTTGTGGATGTAACTGGTGGTGGTGGTACAGTCGGTGGAACGACGGGTGGAGGTAAATGAGATATGATTTGGGGATCTTGACCACCCTCTCCAATAACAATACTAGTGGAACGCGGGCGCTTACGAGCTTGCACCCGGAACCGATCTGGTTCAGATTCGACATCGGAGTTCACGGGAACATATTCATCGTCCTCCTAGACCTTTCTCTTTCCCTTCTCCTTTTCCCTGGCAGCCTTGGGGTCACGCAACACCCCTTAGAACCCTGGAAAATGATCATAGGTTGATCTGAATCATCATCGTCATCCCCATCATCATCATCATTATCATCATCTTCGGCATCAGTCTCAGTGGCCTAAGAATCATGAGCTGCATCCTTATCAGCTGTACTTGGCTTGCCAACATTAACACCTTCAGAGAAATACTTGTCAATATCTCTCAGTTCCTCCTCAACAGATTGGCGTTGAGAGCCCATGGCCACAACACTTGGGCCAGTGCTGCCCTGCAGAACATCTCTGACCAACTCTTCAGCAATAGCAACATCAATATGTTCTCCCTCAACAGGGTGCTCTACTTGGTGCAGAATGTCTTCAACAACCTCCTACGGTTGCTCAACAACAACTGCCACATGATCTGCCACTAGGGCCGGACCTGGTTCTTGAAGTGGAACCTCTGCAGCTGCCTGGGGCTGGGGCAAATCCAACCAACCATCATTTGGTGGTGCCTGATAATCAGCATTGATAATCGCCCCAAATAATGGCACAGCCTGAGGCCTGTCAGCAATAGCCCGACGCTTATTGTGACTGAGATAGTGGCCAAAGATCTTCTTGTCGACCGGCATCAGATGAACAACCGGGTCGATAGCTGGAAGATTTGGAAGCAAAGCATTAATCACCATCATAACAAACTGAGGGTCTAGAATAAAATGCTCCTTCACGCTTCCCTTGATCTTCTGAACCATCTCATCGAAAAAGTACGGAGAAAAGCAGTAGGGTTTGTTGTATACAAGGGATATCATCCCAGACTGCAGCTTGTGGTTCATAGTGTCAAACCCTGCCTTCTTCGGCCCGAATGACACCAGCAAAATGTGCATTAGATATCGCCACTGGCCGTATACCAAACTCTTTGTGTATTGGGTGTGGGTAACGTCTCCCACATAACCCATGCGTTGAAATGCGCCAGCACGCATCTTAAGAGGAAAAGTAGTTGGTCTGTTTTTGTCATACCCCGCTAAAGTGGAAACACGAGATGTAACAGTACAATGATTTCACAATCGAAAATTACAAAAGATCACCGTTCAACGCTCTACAATTAATACATTACATAAAGTCTTACAAGCGTTTACAGCACAAAAGTAAATAATCTAAACATGTGATTACATCCAAAAGAGAAAATCCCGTAACGCTACAGTAGCATAGATCATATAACGGGTTTAGCTTCATTAAACAAGTGTTGACTAATTCCTGAAAAGCATGTAAAAGTAAACAGGTCAACTATGAAACATAGTTGGTGAGTACACAGGTTTTGTGTAATGAAAGACCCTTTTCAAGTGTTTACAAAGTCTAATTTAAAAGTTCCACGTTACTACGTGATTAGTTCACAAAAGTAGCATGTTTAGTGCCGAGGCTCATACAAAGACGATAATCATCTGAAAATCAATTTGTAGGATAGTCAAGCGCTATTGCGCGGATAATTATGAAAGTAATTCATTAAAACAAGGCTCATTTAAGAGCGGTACTCGTTTGATAGTTAGATTTATTCGTGATTCGATGTTTTGTTCGCAAAAGAGGTTTATTTAAGTATGAGATTCGTTTAGGAGCGATTCCCTTTGGAACTCAATTAAAAGTCGTGATTCATTTATAACGCCACACTCATATTTTCAAAGGAATGTTCAATTCACGTTTATAAAACTCAAGTTGTAGTGTTTAATAAGTTCAAGTTACGTTTATAAAACTCAAGTTGTAGTGTTTAATAAGTTCAAGTTATGTTTATAAAACTCAAGTTGTAGTATTTAATAAGTTCAAGTTACGTTTATAATATCCAAGGATCATCAAATCAATGTCAAAATGTTTATAATCTCAACAGATTATTATGTTGAGGTTCATAAGAATACGAGGCGTTATTATGAAACCACGTTTATCATTGTCCAATACCACAACGATTTATAGTATAAAACTCAGGTTATAGAATTTATGGTTTTAAAGAAATATGGTTTCTAATGACAAAGTCATTGTCAAGTTCGAGTCGTAAGGTTTATAGTTTCAAAGAAATGTCATTTCAAATGACAAAGTCATTGTAAAGCTCGGGTCGTAAGTTTATTGTTTCAAAGAAATATTGTTTCAGATGACAAAGTCATTGTAAAGTTCGGGTCGTAAGTTCATAGTTTCAAAGAAATATCGTTTCAAATGACAAAGTCATTTTAAAGCTCGGGTCGTAAGTTTATAGTTTCAAAGAAATGTCATTTCAAATGAAAAAAAGTCATACATTTATAGTCGTTTATGAAATTTCTATGCTATCACGTTATAATGTCTATAGTCACAATGAGTTATTATGCTTGAGTCCACATACAAACCTACAACCGATAAACCTTTGCCCCAAAAGAGAGATGCCCTATCGTTAGCATTTAGGATGATGGGATGCACTCACGTGGCCGCGTGAGTGGGGAGGTGGTCTCGCTCCCAAATAGTACTATTCATATGCATCATTTGGCTCATATAGAGTTAATGGTCATGTAGATATACCGGGGACTTTAGATACGATAGAAAACAAGCATATAATCATGTTCGTATAAATGGAAAACATTCACGACATTATTTGTAATCAATACGACATTTTAACCATGTCAAGTACTCGAAAGTAATCGTAGCATATAGCATAGCATTTGTAAATCAAGGATAGCATTTGTAAAAACGAGCAAAGCATAAGCATAGTATTCAAATCATATAATCATGCTTTTCACCCCAAAACATTTAAGTAAAGCGTTAAAAGAGGGGCTGTGTACTCACTATTGAACGTGAGCGTACGAATGGATGTAATGTGCGTGCCGACTGGGTTTGATTCCTATCCAAGTCCTAAGAACATAAGGTTTCTAATTAGTTTCTCGACTAATACGGTTTGTTAGGATTTCTTATCTATCTAATTAAATTACAAAGTGCCAAAAAAGTTCGAATTTCCCTTTAATTAACGTTGCCGGTAATTGTTCGAGTTGTCAACAAAATGATGAAAATATATGAATAGAACATATAAAAATTACCAAACTTGGTATGAAACATGAAATATAGTTCACAAAGTTTATGTGAAAATTTGGAGATTTTTAGATTTATAGATTATTTATAATCATTTTATGTCTAAAAAGTAAGATAATTATGGAAAAAATAGTAATTATTCACGAAAAATTCTGGAATTTTTACCAGATCATTTTGTACCCATTTCTAGGTTTGTGGAAAATTTTCATGTGTTTTTGAGCAATGGAACTTTGGTTCCCAACATTATGCGTTTTAACAAGACGTAAATCGGAAAACATATCAAAATACTTCCAAAGAGTGTGAAATTTTGAGGATAGTGTCATTTTCGGAGGAAAATGACACTAGAATTTTCCCATAATTATTTTGTGTCCAAAAGTATTTTTTATGATTATTTCACCTTTTGTATGCTTTATTTGCATTAATTAGGAAAAATACTTATGTTTTTCTAAAAATTCCCATTTTTATGTTCAATACTCTTTTCATGATCTAGATACTGAGAAAAATAATCCCCAAAATTTTAAGAAGTTTTATCTAGCACTTATGTATTTTTGAATCATCACAACACAATTATTTACATTTTACAAGACTAAAATAATGCATGATGTTCATGCATTTTCTAAAAATACTTAATCACCAATGGATTTGAGTGATACATTTGGAGGTCGAATACTCAATGGATTTGAGTGAGACCAGTGGGGTTTTAAAGGTAAGACATTAAGCGAAATTCTAGAAGAAAAATCAAGATTTTTGGACCATTATTCACTGAGTTATGGTCGTTTCAAGTGAGGTCAAAATCTGGACAGATTACATATAAGAGAATGGTGATCATTTTGGTGTGTTTTTCACCACCAACGATTTTTAGACCTCATCAAAAGATTGAAGCCTTGTCTTTTATGCATGAAATTTTTTTTTACAGAAACATAAACATATTTTAACTTGGATTAAGATCTAGCTATGAACTTTGGAACATGCAAGCCCAAAAATCGCGTTTTTGACTCTTTTGTTTTTCAAGAACACAACTTGCTACCAAGCTTTTGATCATATTTAATCCTTTAAATCTTTGATCTAACACATATTTGGTGTTAAAATACATCAAAGATGTGTTAGAAAAGATTTTTAACAATTTAAACCATTTAATCTAGCAAGAACATGTATAATAGCAATTTAACACTAAAAAGACGATTTTTTGGTTTGATTTCGGTTTGATCATGGGTTGCCCTTTTGTTTTAACACTTAAACAAGTGTAAGGGAACCTACAAGCCATAAAACCTTGTATGAAATTTTTAGCCATGGAAAAAGGCATAAAAATCATGTTTTTACAAGATTCAAAGTATGAAAATGCAAGAATGGAAGTTAAAGATGGTGTTCATACCTTGGAATGTTGGTTTAGGTGTATGAACACCTTCAAAGAGATGATTTAAGGATGATAAGTTGCTGGAGTCTAGTGTGTGTTTAGAGAGAATTGGGTGTGTTTTTAAAAGTAGAAATGAGAGAAATGATGAAAGTGGAAGAGTGTGTAAGTGTGGAAGGCTTTTTGCATGGAATCTTGATATGTGAGTGGGGGTTTTGAGTGGTCAAAAGGGGAGGCCGGTTTTTGACTCAAAAATATGAGTTTTTATTTTATTTTTTTGTTAAAATATAATGTATATTAGTTGTGGTATTTATTTGTATTAAAATTGCACAAGTCTTGTACATTTCAAGACTTTAAATTGTGTTGTTTTAATGCTTAATATTTGGGTTATAAAAATTGATGTTCTAAATTTCTAAAATACTTCAAATTGTATTTTAGATTGTTTATAATGGATATTCAAGTATTAGTTTGTCAAATTCGAGTTTCGTTTATTCGATTCTGGTCGCGTTCGCCGAGTTACGGAATTTCCGGTTAAATACCGATTTTTGCGATATGATAATGACTTATGAAATTTAATTTCATTTGTTTTCTTTGGCACTTTGTAACCTAATTTTGTGTTCATCACGGTCTTAAAGTCCGCTAAGCAATCTCCTAGAATGTTACGCGATTTCGGTAACTTACGGTTTCGGTACTTAAGGAGTCGTAACCTAGACTTTTCACTAGGATTTTAGAGTGCTGTAAACGTAAATAAATGTACTAGGAATTTAAGTGCGGTGTTGACCTGAGATTTTTTGACGGTTGTCACAGTTTTCCTGTTCTTCAGTGCCCAGCTGCAAAACTTGCCTCAGAAACTCAACCGAGAACTCATATCGACTCCATTTACTGTAGCCCTTATAACAGGTGGCTGAGGCTCACAATCATGTACCGCCGTTGCCCTGAATTGACTGAGGTAAGGAAACCTCAATGTAGGCGAATGAGTGAGAGTATGAAACACATGCGAGCGCATGAGAAAGTCCAACATGCCTCGAAACGGTTCTGTGGCCGGATTGGCCAAATCAAACGTAACTGCCACATTGTGCTTGTTGAAGAAATCACGCACTTGATCAACCATTTCTGCAAAAGCAAACATAAACACACCAAAAATAAAGAATAGTAATGTTGGTGATTAGGCATAAGTAATTTTGAGTCCTCCATGCAAGATTCTACAATTAAAACAAGTCTAAACAAAATTTCAAAGTTCAAACCAAAATAGGTTCATACGAACTTAATGTCCTTGTAGGTTCGTACGAACTTACTATTTGACCAAGTCAAACTTAAGTTCATACGAACTTACATTGGCTAGGTTCGTACGAACATGTAGGTTCGAACGAACATGTAAGTTCGAACGGATGAACCCAGAAAAAGAGTTCAAAATTTTTTCACATAAAAAAGCAATCAAGCTTAGGATTATGGTGCGCCTAGATGCGTTTTAACATAAGCAACCTTAACACACCAGTTTTAACCATGTATGCAACACATTTTTGATTTTTAAGTTTGTTTTTCATAAAACCTAACCTAAATCCGAATGTATACATGTTTAACAGTTCAAATTATGAATAAATCACTTACAAAGATTAGGAATATGTTTGTGAAGATGATTAACGGTTTTAAATTCAACAACACTGTCCCAAAATGAGTCTTAATTTGAAAAATGAAAAACCGCAGGTAGGTTCGTATGTAGGTTCGAATGGCCCAGATATGTTCGTACGAAGTTAGGGTTTGTGTGTGTGGAAATGTGAAGGTTTGACCAATATTGACCCCCTTTTATACCCCAACACTAAGTTCGTACGAACTTAGTCTGCGAACCTACCATCTAAGTTCGTACGAACTTAGATTTTTCAACCCAAGATGTTTAAATTTTTCAATTTTAAAACGTCATGGACTATCTTAAATACTTAGACAATTAATGGAGCAAAGTTTGAGCAATTAACTGAACAAAATGTAAGTAATTCTCAAAAACGAAGAACTTTTATTCATTTACTTATTTAAACAATGTAAAATAACATAAAATGTAAAATGGGAATATGAAATTTTTCATATTTGAAACGTACAATATTTTTGAGAGTGTCACCAATACAAAGATCGAATTAGCCATGATAAGAACAATACACAATTAGGAATTTTCATTTATTCCTTTGATTATTATTGTTGTAAATTATAGATCACAACGATTATCGGTATCGTTGTCCACTTAAACATTCGGCATTCAGAATTTTTAAGTACATATTAGATTATTGTTCACAATTTCCTATGTATCTTACATTTGATATACCCTTAAGATCTAGACAGTCAAGAATAGCATGTATTGGATATTTTTCATGTTTATGTCATCTTTAACGTCGAGTCATTTTGCTTTAACAGCAATGTACATAAGTACATGTTTCAACTATCAGACAAGACTAAGGTTAGAAGCAAACAAATCTAAAATCAAACTAGAGGTGACAGGTCTGTACTTTCGTACAACAGAGCGACATAGTTTGACTAGAGACCTTGAACACGTTATTCTTATTTCGCGGTCAAGTTTGTTCCAGTGTAAGGAAACACTGACTGAATCTAGGTCAGCATATTTCTAGATGTAGCAGAAGAAACAGTCAGTGAACCCCCCAGATGATTTATTTTTATTTTATATCCAATATCAAGCATTCATGTACGATCTATCTCCTAAGAATTAAGACTTAAGTCGTACATCAAATTAAAGAGTTCACATAAAAGATCGTATTATTTATTATAGATTTAGTACTTGAAAACCATTATGCCTAATGCCTACCAATACATCATCATGTGAAGCTATCAAATACGTTGCATTTTAGGTACATTTACTGTGTATGTCCTACATCTATAAGCCACACATATAAAATGTTCTAGGAATGGGTAATGATTTCATCATTCTTATGCAATTAATACTGTGACCCTCAATTTTTTATTATTTTTGCAAAGACAAAAAGTAAAATAAACTAACAAATAAAAATACACTAAGTTCTTTTGTGGAAGAAATTTACTCAGGATTTCTCATCCCATTTAGTTGGATTAAAAGCTCAAACCGAGACCTATCAAATGCCTTGGTATAAAGGTCGGCAAGATTGTCATTAGTTATCACCTTAACTAATTTAATCAGATGTTTTTCAGCACAGTCACGAATAAAATAATGTCTAATGTTAATGTGTTTCGTTTTACTATGCTTAACCGGATTATTAGTTATGGACATTGTTGATTGGTTATCAATCATAATAGGGGTACTTGTGAAGTTCAAACCATAGTCACGCAGCTGTTGTTGTATCCACAAAACTTCAGAGGCTACAAGTTCAGCATAAGATGTAGCGACTGAGGAGGAGACATAATCAAATCTGGGATGATAAAATCCTCAGATGATAATCTAGCTGACATTATGCTAAGGTTTTAAATAAATCACATTTTGAGTTGTTAGTCCAAATCGCTGGAATGACAATTCATGAGTAACGTATCTCCGTTAAGAACTTTTATCTATCTTTATCTTTTTAGTATTCTTAGTAAGTTTGAAAAACTATAAAAAATATGAGTGTCACTGTAATGACACAAAAAAATGACGAAAACGTTACCTATGCCTAGAACTTTATTAAGTGTGGCTTTAAGATGTAGTACTTACACAGTACAATGTACCATAATCTAAATGTGACTAATAGCTTCATCATATGATTTATCGGTAGGTATCCAACATAAAGGTTTTTAAGTGCACAAAAATAGAGTCAAGTAAGGGAATTATCTTGTAAAAGATCTCTTTTAATGTATGACCTTAAGTCTTAATTCTTATGTGAAAGATTTTATCATAACACATGTTATTGGGTATCATAAACAACTCATCTGCGAGATATACTGAGTGTTTCTTTTGCGACATCCAGAATCATGTTAACATAGTTTCATTCAGTATATCTTAACATAGAGCAAACTTGACCGTGAAACAAGAATACCGTTGTCAAGGTCTCTAGTCAAACTACGTTATTTTGATGTACGAAAATACAGACCTATCACCAATGGTTTGATTTTATATTTGTTTTACTCTAACCATAGTCAAATTTACTCATTAATCTTGTACAAAAGTACTTGACCATTTATAAATGATTTGACTTTAAAGATGAAATAAAATAATTACACCCATTACATGGAAGTTATGAACGTATCTTGATCATAAGAGTATGTCAAATGGGAAGCTACACAGGTAATTCTGAATAATAATTAAAACCGCACTTGAAAATTCTGAATGTTGAATGCTTATGTGGACAACAATACCCATAATCGTCTTGGACTATTAGTTATATAAATAATCACAAAGGAATACCATAATTCTTATCGTGTAAAATCCACATCATGGCTAATATGATCTTCATAACAGTGACTCACAAAAAGAAATGTGATTTTTAATATGAATAATTTCATATTTGTTTGTTATGCTTTATTTTATTTTAAATTTAAGTTCTTACTAGATGGGAGATAATTACTTTTGAAATGTTTTACTCTACGATTGGAGAAACAACTAGAACATGATTTGTTCAAAGCTTAGGTATTACTAAATGTTGAAGCTAGAAGATCTAAATACAAGGATGATATTGGAGTTTGTGAGTGACCAGACCAAGAGTGATGAAGAAATTGAAGATAAAGATGATATTCAACCGTTGGATGAATCTCGATCTAAAAATACTTATATCTCACTCCGGGTCTCGTTTTACTACGGATAAAGGCAAACATAAGTTGCATGAAGACAATGATTATATATTGCAAGATGACAATGATGATTCTGGTAATGTTACCTCATTACTAACTAAAAGGTCCACAAGAAGACAATCTAGTGGGGTTATCAATCATGAGCAGACTGCACAATCCACAACCATCACCACACTCACAATTGCAACAATAATTCCAACCGCACCAATTACAACTATTTCACTATAGCTTAAGAGGAGATAAATCCTTTTTTGAAGAGTACGGCAGCTCAGGGGGAGAAGACTAGTTGTAAAGAAGATGTGTTGAGACAGAGACAGAGACGATGATCTCAGTGTACTAAATGATGGTGACCTGCCTAACTCTTCAACTGGAAGACTTGGTACGCTTGAACAAGTTAAGGGGAGTCTAGTCAATCTAACATAGACATATAACATTGAACTGAAGAGTTTAATAGTGATAAGTCTGAGTTAGGGGATACCTAGAGAAGTTTAGTTCTTGAAAATGATGAAACTTCTGAAGGTGAATCGAAGTGATAGACCTAGAGGAGTTAAGATATGCAAAAAGATGAAATTCCTAAATGTGAATCGGAAGCTACAAGAGTTGTTGAGGGTGTATGACATGATCTAATGAAGCTTCATGAAACTACAGAGATAGTTGGAGACATGAAGGATGAAGATGTTAGAGGATATTGAAGATTTCGTGAAAAAGGGGTTGTATGCAGGAAGTCAAAAGAGCTGAACAGAATTAAAATCAAAGATAACTCGAGTGACAATATCTCAGGTGAAACTAAAACTATTGTCAAGGGGGAGTCTGTTGGTGCATCTTGTGTGACAACATTTAGCTTGTAATTGTTATATTTTGTCTTATATGCATAAATATGTAAGTTCGTACGAACTTAGGAGGTAGGAACGAACTTAGGAGACCTACGAACTTAGCCAAGTTCGTATGGCCTTCGAAGTGGGCTAAGTTCGTAGAGCCCAGTCCATACGAACTTAGACACTATATATATATGCATATCCGTAGGTTGAAAGTAGGGAATCGATCATTCAGTTGTAAACTCAATCTTAGAGCTTAGTGCTAGTTTGTAGAAAGCTAAAAGAGAGAGTTTGTATCATACTTTGAATGTAACAAAGATTATATTCAATAAAGCTTAATATTTGTTAGCTTTACATATTTGTGTTTACTTATTATTATCGTGTGTTTAATTAAGAATTTCTCACTCAATTATACTTGATTACCTCTTAGATCCAGATCACATGAACCTACACTTCTACAATCTTTTTTTATTATCATTCAATAATTGTCTCCTGTAAGAAAAATTCCTCACCATTAACAATATCAAAAGTACCAAAAGAAAAAAAAAACATACAAATCAATCCCAAACAGAAGAAACATTTCATTCACAAACCAGCGTTCCCTTTTTATTCCTCACAAGATCCCAGAGGAAAGCCTTCTGTGGGCATATCTTATTCAACACTTCTTCAAGTTCTTCTCCTACCTTTTCTCCAGCCTCCACACCTTGAGGTTCATCCATTTGCTGTAGAATATATAGAGAAAATTAAAAATAAGGAACAAAAAGATGGCATGTATACGGTATGTATTTGAGTAAACGTCCAATAAAGCTAATATTACCTTGATCAACCACATCATATAAGTAGCAGCAAACATCGCTTGTGATTGATAATCCTCAAATACATTATCTGGAATAGTTGAACATGAATGGAATAGTTGGAATTCATTATCCATAAACCCATCAATGTGAATCCCACCCATACGAGCTGCAAAATGCTTTATCCAACACAGGGAGAGGAAACGACGATAAAGCCATAGGGCCTAGAACATATGAATACCAAACTATAAATTCAGACAAATTGACAATTTCTTGAAAAATAACATAATGATTGAATACATATACACATACCTCTCGTCCTATGTATCGCTTGATTAGAATCTCACACCAGGCAAGCTCTTCCTGTCAAATGCAAAGGGATGACAACTTAGGGGAGATTGTGAATGCAGATGTATCATTGAAGTATATTCAAAGTATTTCATTCCATTCTTATAATATGTATATATTTACCTTCCAAAGTTCAGGAACTAAATCTTGTTTATGCCATGAATCTTCCAATGTCCTCATCATTAACCGCTGTCCAATTAGTTAGATTTCAGTCTCCGAAAGTATAATAAATTAAAGAGAAAAGATTTGCGATATTAGAAAAGATGGTAAGCGTGAGACTACATAAAACAAAGATATCACTTGTGTGCATAAAAGACACAGATACTTTGTTGAAAGAAAAAGTTACCGTTCGATAGTGAAAGCAAGAGTTATCAGCAACATGTAACCCAGCCCAATCCCGATATATAACTAACTCATCGATTACCTGAGAGAGCCAAGAAGATCCTATTAACACTCACGAAGTATAATAAACAACAGGACACAAAATATGGAACTTAGAAACTACAACTTAGAGAGCCTGAGCCTACGAAATAGTGAGGTAAAACATGGTATAACATATTATAACTTTTCAGTGTAGTAAAAAGATTCGTTCTCCAGAGACACATGAAACAACAAAAAAGTAAAGGTAGCAACTGCAATCCACATACTTATAAATGCATCCATTTGGGTTATATTCTATCTCATAAAGGTCTTAAAAAAACTAAACCATAATAATAAATGGGTCAAACATATACCTAAATCACTGTATTCAAAGTCTAGATAATTATTGTCATAATCAAACTTTTGTAATATCCAACGCATTATTGCCTGTTTTGACCCGAACCATTCTGACCCACAACACAACCCCCTCGACCCACCCATTATGCAACCTTCACCAGCAAGGTTGTGACATTAAATATACCACAATGTCTTAAGTCTGCACCTGATTCTCGGGCATGTAAGAAACTAACCAACATCGATGATTCCATGCACGGTAGTTCATCTTTGACTTCTGGACAATTAGAAACAACAGGGTTACAGGATTATGAAAAGTGGTGCTACCAAATAACTACAAACAATTATGAAAATATTATTCCTATGAATAACATCAGTTGATTGATTTACCCATTAAATTAAACAACTTGAATCTGCAATGACTACTGAAGACTAGTTAGAGAGGCTTTAAAACTAAAGAAGAAAAGCACTGAAACATATAAACCAAAAAAATTCCAAGCTGAAATTTCACCTCTGCTATTCTTTCGGCTAATTCAGATTCGTTTTTCAAAACCTCTTGTAGATCTGTACACTTGCTAGCTATCATCTTGATCACCCATCGCCTATCATAAATTTGCACAAATAAAAAGATGTTAATTCCAAAACCAACAGAGAGAAGTTCTATTTTCTCACACATTTACATAACTAAGATGAAACACCACTTTCATGAAGCAACGGGATTTTAATGGATCACAAAAACCAGAAGAAGCATAAGTACAATCTAACAGATGAACTTTTTTTTTTTGTTTTCCAATAGAGGAGCTACCTTCCCAAATGTTACCTATGGCTCCAAGCATGCTCGCTTTTTGGTGAATATGACAGAACCAAACTTGAAAATCTAAGCTCATCGAGATATAAATTAGTCTCATGCTTCTTTACAACAACTTCCTTCCTGAAAAGTATCAAAAGCATAACGAAAACCCATCTGTCAGGGATAATTTCACCAGACATTTAAATAAACAAAAGAAATAGCAACCTGCAATTCCATGCGGTTCCAAAATCACAACTCAGCAGCAAAAGTACCCTGCTATGCTTCATTACATCGCTTTCAACAGTGGCTAGGGAAGATGAATAATATGAAATATTATCACCGTCTAATCCCAGTTTTATTGCATCCAAATCAATCAACTTTCTATACTGCTCTAGTGAAGACATAAATGCACGTTTAGCATCAGTGTATAGCGTGTGTATCACGTTAGTCGAGATACCAAGCTTGTGATCCCTACTCCAGAAAGCCATATCGGTAAAACTATCAGATTCCATTGACATAGATGAGTCACTGATAGCAGCAAACTGGGATGGATGAACAAACCCTACTTCATCACTGATTACACAAAAAGAGATACAACATAAGCTAAGTAATTTGAATGCAGTTATAAATTTGACTAATTTCCATAATAATCTACATATATATTATTGGTTGAAAGGGAAAATTTGCCACCAAAAATGTATGAAAAGAGCAAATTTGACTCTCATTTTTTCTAAGGGTCTTCTATGCCATTACAAGTATGAATATCATGCAAATTTTCCATCCTACATTTTTATCTATTTTAGTTGCTGATTAATAATGCGTGTCTAACAAGGCATTACATGGCATCCATCAATAAAATTATGTAGTTATATGACCAAACAGGTAGTTTCTATGCAATTAGAATTTATTTGGGTACCTTTGACCCGTTTGATCTACTCAAATGGTTTTGTATCCAAACAAGTAGCATTTTGATATGCAAGAACACGGGTTGGGTCAACCTGATTTCAATTCTAAACATGTAGGTTCTATTATATATTAATATTTATTATTTGGGTGATTTATGACCCATTTGACCAAATTTAGTTCGAACAAATAAGCAACTATAATCAACGGAATGATGGATTCTCCAATTATAAGTGAAACAGGTTATGAAATATTTCATCAAATCCTATGGAATTTGGAACAAAGTTTTGTTAAGCTCTGTTTAAATAGAAGTAAGACCATGAAACATATCAAGATAGGACTATCCCTTCCATGATTCTATCCTTTGCAGTTTGAGCTGTTTATTTACACCTTTTAATACAAGTAATACTGAATCAGAATTGATTAAGCAAACTTTAAAATGTTACAAAGTTAAAAATAACTAACAATTGCCTCATCAGATGCCATGTCATGCCTTTTTCACTTGTTGGACTGACTCGTACTTGATCAGTAACTATAATAGGTGGGATGATAAATTTGTACCAATTTTCATACTAGTAATGGAAAACGGACTGTAAAATTAGCCCGTGGCAAATTTGCCCTTTTAACCTATATTATCCTGTGCGCATATAAAATTAAGGGAATTTAGACAAAAGTTCAATCTAAAATTACATATATATTTGGCTTACAGATGACAAAATCGTTGAAATGTGATAGTTAATTATGATGCAGGTGATCTAAATCGGTTGAATTGCACAGTGTATAATATTTTAGGGTTAGGGTTAGGGTTTGGTAAAAGTAAAAACTGTAAACTTACATGAATGGATCCGAATCGAGAATGAAGTCTAACTGATGGAGAAGATCTGGTCCGGTCATGAGAAATTGCCGGCGCCAATAAGTCCCTTCACAATAATAACAATCTTGAGACTCAAAGTTGAGATCGAGCTGAGCGTTGAGTGCTAGTTTACTCTAGTACTAAAAAGTGAAAGCAGGACCTGATAGAAAAAACAACGTTTGGGTAAACTACAAACTGAACGAACTACTACGAATCAGGAATCTCTACTACGGGGATGTCTTCCTTTTTGAACCAGGTTGACTTCAACTCTCATCGTATCTGGGATATTGATCAGCCCGGTATGGAACCGGTACCGAACCCGTTAGTAAAGTTTTTCTTTTTGATCTTAATGCGAGTATTGAATACCGTACCAATTGAAGTAGGATGATACGGGTATGGTTTCGGTATCGTCACGGTAAAAGTGGTACCATACCTGCTTTGATACCGAAAATATAATAAAAAAAAAAATTAATGTGTATATGAATGAACCATTGTGTACGTATCTTATATTTGATAAAAATGAAAGGGACATATCAATGTATCTCAAATGTTATTTTGTACCATGCTACGTGATTTTGTAATGACACAAAGTCACCGGTCTTATACCCTTATCAACACATTAGTTCACTACCTTCTGAAACTTGATTGCCTCACTCTTATCATCAATGCTATACATAATTGGATTATCCTTGAGTCTCTGCAAATCTTGTCTAGAAAGATTTATCAAGCTGATTGGATCGTAGACATAAATAGTTTCAATCTTTTTTGTCTATTTCTTAACAAAAACTTCTATCACAGCTTCTTTGGTTGTTTCATTGTAAAATCACCATTTAAAATTTTCAGTAAAGTCTATTGGCAGTTTTTCGAGTTGAATCTTTTCAAGCGATCTGATTGGAAGATAAACAATCTTTACCCATGGCTTGCCTGTAACAGGACTTATCTTGTTCTTTTAAACCTTTCTTTTTCCCATTAAAGGCTTCATCAGATTGAATCCATATCTAATCTCTTTCTTTACATTATCCTCAAAAAATCTTCCCCAATCTGATCATGAACGATTGATCAAATTTTTTTGAGACAGTTTATTGATTTCACATTTTCGCAGAGTACTGAATTCTTTGAAGTTCTTTCTAAAATAATGAATTCCTCCTGCTCTTTTTACAGCAATCAAATCATTGTCATTATCATACTTCCAACTAATGATTAAACCTTTACAAGTATCCCAAACCTTATAAAACTTCTTTTTGATTACAAGATATTGTTCAGGTTGTATAAACCATTCTGGATCTTGTTGTCTGCTTGAGCTTTCAGGCACTTCAGTCGCTTTAGCAGTTTCATTCGCAGAATCAAGCTCAGTCCCTTTGTTAACATCATCGGTCTTAAACTCATAATCATCAATTATTTCCTCCTCATCACCACTCTTTACCTCTTCTTCTTCAACATTTTCGTTGTCGCTTTTATCTTCGTCAGTAAAATCCATGAATTCTTGAAATAACTGTTCATTATCAAGCTCAAGATTCTCAACCTCCATCTCTAGTATATTCAGCAATGGAACCAATTATCCTATATGGCCTCATTGGACACTTTTGCTTAGTTTTACTCTTTTAAGCACTTAGCAATTTTGAAATTATCAATTTGTAATATAAGGATAAAGGCGTATGTATATCAAGAATATATCTCCCTTTTGTTTTGAAAATATGTCCGTAATCAATTTAAAAGTTATATCCACGTACTTATCTTATAAAAAGTTATAACTCCCTTTTGTTTTGAAAATTTGTCAGGTTAAGCCTATTAACACATCAAACATAGTACTGAAATCTCTATTTTCTACATACTCCTTTGATGTATTATCATTTCCCATAGTATCTAAATAAGTAACAATTTATAAGTACTTGTAACCACTAAAGAAAAACATGTATTCTCACCCCAAAATAATTTCCAAAACAAGTAAAAATAAGGGCTATGAAACTCACAATAAGGTTCGAGCGTTTAGTTCGGATGTGTTCCGCGTGCTAGACAAGTATGACTCATATCCGCGTCCCACGAACATGAAGGTTCTAATGAGATTCTTATCTAACTTATATGATTTAGTAATACTTAATCAACTAATTAAATTATAAAGTTCCGTAAAATAGTTTGATTTTCTCTTATTGTAGGTTCCCCTGGTGTTGGATGCACAAGGTAAACAATATATTTGAGTGTGGAATCCTCAAATATACACAACGATAATAAACAAGTAAATACGAATATGTAAAGATCACAAATTAAGCTTTATTGAACATAAACTCAGTTACATTCAAACTAAGAATCAAACTCTCTCTTTTAGCTTTTTGCGAACTTGCACTAAGCCCTAAGACTGAGTTAACAAACTGAATGATTGATTTAACCTATGGATATATGCATATATACTACTCAAGTTCGTATGGACTGGGCCCTACGAACTTCGGTCACTTTGAAGCCCATTCGAACTTGGCTAAGTTCGTATGTCCTTCTAAGTTCATTCCTACATCTAAGTTCGTACAAACTTACATATACTCATATAAGACAAAAGTTAACGATTACAATGATTAACAAAATGACCAATTACAAACTAGATGCTATTGTCACACAATATGTACCAACATACTCCCCCTTGACAATAGCTCTAGTTTTACCCTAGCTTAATTATGTTAAGCTCTTTTGACTTCCTGCATACAACCCCTTTTACACAAAATTTTCACAACCTTCTAACATCTTCAACCTTCATGTCTCCAACTATCTTTGTAGTTTCATTAAGCTTCATCAGATCATGTCATACACCCTTGACAACTGTTGTAGCTTCCGATTCACCTTCAAGAATTTCATCTTTTTCAGATCTTAACTCCTATAGGTCTGTCGTCTTTTTCTCCTTCCTCTAGCTCAGACTCATCACTATTGTACTCGTCAGTTAACTGGTATATGTCTCTGTTAGATTGACTAGACTCCCCCTTAACCTGTTCAAGCGTACCAAGTCTTTTAGTTGAAGAGTTAGGCAGCTCATTTCATTTAGTCACCATCATTTGGTGCACAGGGATCATCATCTCTGTCAATCTTTATATCTCATTCCTCATCTCATCCTCTTTACAACTAGGCTTCTCCCTCTGAGCTGTTGCACTCTTCAACAGGGATTTATCTCCCCCTAAGCGATAACTAGTTCATATGGTGAGATAGTTGGAATTGTTGTTGTAATTGTGGGTGTGGTGGTTGTTGTGGGTTGTGCAATCTGCTCACTAGATCGTCTTCCTTTTGAACCTTCTAGTTAGTAACGAGGTATCATTATCAAAATCATCATCGTCATCTTGCAATGCATAATAATTGTCTTTATTTAACGTATGTTTGCCTTTATCCATAGTAAAACGAGACCCGGAGTGAGTTCCAAGTATTTTTAGATCGAGATTCATCCAATGGTGGAATATCATCTTCATCATCACTTTCATCATCACTCTCGGTCTGTTCGCACGCAAACCCCAATAGCATCCTCGAATTTAGATCTTCTAGCTTGAACAGTGAGTAATACCTAGGCTTTGAACTAATCGCGTTCTAGTTGTTTCTCCAATCGTAGAGTAAAACAATCAAAAGTAATTATCATCCCATCTAGTAAGAACTTAAATTGAAAATAAAACATAACAAACAAATTTGAAAAACAACTATGACATTATTCATATTAAAAAGCACATTCTTTTTGTGAGAGTCACTATTACGAAGATCATATTAGCCATGATGTAGATTGTACACTGTGACACCCGACCCTTTAGGGTAATGATTACCTTAAACTAGAACTCAAATTTCGTGTATTTAGTTCTGTATTAGGCTAAGTACTTGTGATTATTTGCAACTATTTGTATATATGTGTATGTACACTTACGTAATTGTTTGAATTACACCTTCGTAATTTTTCGTAATTACGCGAAACAACCGGACGTGGTCCGACTATTTATACGACGTTGGTGAAAACTTTCCATAGATAACGTAATCATATTTATAGTTAAAATGGTGGTTATATACCCTATATTATTATTTCAAACACTAATACACGAAAAACTTTGACGTTTTGTTTAAAACGTAACAAACGCGACAAAAACGCGCAAACCGAGCCCGACACCCGATTGACACCCGAAATATACTTTTGTGACTCAATTTAATATTTTAAGAATACTTACTTATCCCGAATATTATTCACAAATTTAAAAGCTTATACAAAAGCTCAACGTATATTATCGACTTTTTAAATCACAAATTAACGTTTAAACGATCGGGGAACGAAACACGAAGTCGAGAAAACGAGTCACGAGCCCGAAACACTTTTGGGCCAGGCCCAATTCGGCTTGGGCTGATCCAAGGAGCCCACTCCAAATATGGCCCAAGCCCACCCCACAAAACACCCCCCTAACCCCTCCATTTTCACACACACACAACACAAATTCTCTCATCCTTCTCTCTACAATCTCAACTCTCTCTCTCTCTCTCTAAAAATCTGCCATCTTTCCACCACCATCAACCACCTCATCACCACCACCAACCACCACTCCACCACCACAAACCGCCACCATAATTTCAAAGAAAAGTCAAGAAATCAAGCTCTTCCTCACCTTCCTCTCCATTTCAATCGGTTTTTCAATCTTGTAAGAACATATAACTCTTTTATAATACTTGTAATTCATCTATAAACATGTTAAAGTGCTCACTTAACTAATATATGTCCAAAAGATTACATAAAAATCGTTTTTCATAACTTTAAACATGCAAGAACTTTGCATGCAATCCGGCCAGAAAATTTGTCTAACTTTGGGAGGTGATATCTACCTCAAAACTTGACCAAAATAAACGATTCAAAAGGCTAAAATTAAGTTTAAGAAGTTATCTTTCATTTTCCACTGGTCTCATAATTTTTGGAGCTCGTTTGATACCTGAAATGATTTTTACAAAAACATGTAGGCGGGCTGGGTAAAAAGACAGAAATTTGTCTCTCATTGTTTTAGTCATAACTCGAGATTTACATCTCTAAAAGACTTGAAACCACCGCCAAAAGTTCATAAATTTCGTTGAGAAAAATAGTCATTCAGATGACCTTGTCCAAAAACGCACGCATTTTGCCCAGAAACTCAATCTCCTTGCATGTCTCCTGATTGGCTACTTTTTGACCCTTGAGAGAATCCATAATTTTTATAAATACTTAAACTCGTCTAAAAATTTTATAAAAATTATTTTAAGTACCTAACATAATAAGAAACAACATATATTTTTCTTGGATTTTTTCTCGAAAATTTAGATTACGAAATAAAATTGGAAAAACTGATCTGTTTTGGTCCTTGTGTCGCTGAAGCCCAGTAGTCATTAGCGACACTATCCTTGTGTCGCTATAGCATTGAACCGTCACATTTTGCGACACAACCCTTGTGTCGCTATAGCATTGAACCGTCACATTTTGCGACACAACCCTTGTGTCGCTATAGCATTGAACCGTCACATTTTGCGACACAACCCTTGTGTCGCTATAACATTTGAACTGTCACCTCTGCGACACTAAAATTGTGTCGCCAACACCACATTAGCGACACAAGCCTTGGACCCCACCAGGGGTTGCCACCCCTTGGACCCCGCCACCAGGGGCGCTGCCCTCGGACCCCCGTGGGCTTCACCCACATCCCACACTAAGCAACGTTATGTTTTAACAACTTTCACCAACGTTTCGTACACGTCTTTCGATAAGTAAACAAGAACGGACATACTAGTTAAGTGAACTACTAACTTATAAGTGGACATTAACCCTCCACTTATACAATCACTATAGATGGTCTTTTGAGATATCTACTTACACAATCTTATACGTCTAGGGCGTTAGAAGATTTCTATTGGGAACACGAATTGCTTGCTACTTGTTAATTGCTAAGTAACAGGCTAATCTCAGGTGAGTTTCATAGCCCCTTTTTCCACTATTTCCACTCAGGGGTGAGAATACATACAACTGCTTTTAGCAACTGCTATTTTATGTGAACGCAAGTACAAAACACGATATATTGGTTGCATGAGTATTTAACTAATCCTGAAAGTCCCCCACACATAGTTTGTTAGTATCGTTATAGCGTGAATGTTAATGAATAGTACTATTTGGGATTGACATCCCCCGTCCGGGTTAGTCGCGCTAACTGGTCAAACGGACGCATTATCATTTGTTCTTACGAGTGTTGGATTAGGCACTCGCTGGGAGGCACCACGATCGTGGCACATGATTGTGACCCGACACCACAGTTAAGCTCGAACTATGGGCTCATGGCAACAATATACACCTCTTTTACATTTTTGTAATACATTACTATCATTGTTGGATGATACAAACAGGAAATCTTGTGTTCCACACGTTCCATATAATATAATATCAATTGTTTTCAAACCTATGAGCTCACCAACTTTATGTTGACTCTTTTAGTATGTATTCTCAGGTGACCAGCCGCAGTAGGATGCTTTGGAAGCAATAGCTCGAGTCGCATATTTTGAAACAACCAAGGAATTAGATTGCATATACTATATTTTGTAATAATAGTTATGTGATTCTACGAATCGGATGCGAACTCCTAGCTTTTATGTAAACACTTTTAAGTTTGTAATGTAATGATTTTTGAAAACGTCTCATATAGAGGTCGTTTGTTGTAACTCTTGTGTTGTGATATTTGATTTGGTCGCCGCCCCCATGATACCCCATACCTTCCGCTGCCACGCGTCTTGGGGGTGCGACATACACAGTAGGAATTATTGTATTCCTTTGTTATTATTTATATAACTAATAGTCTAAGACGATTATCGGTATTGTTTTCCACATAAGCATTCAACATTCAGAATTATCAAGTGCAGTTTTTATTATTATTCACGATTACCTGTGAAGCTTCCCATTTGACATACTCTTATGATCAAGATACGCTCATAACTACCATGTAATGGGTGTGATTATTTTATTTCATCTTTAAAGTCAAATCATTTATAAATGCTCAAATACTTTTGCAATAGATTAATGATTAAATTTGACTAGGGTTAGAGCAAAACAAATCTAAAATTAAACCATTGGTGACAGGTCTGTACTTTCTTACATCAAAGCGAAGTAGTTTGACTAGAGATCTTGATAACGGTATTATTGTTTCTTGGTCTAGTTTGCTCTATGTTAAGATATACTTAATGAGACTAGGTTAACATGTTTTTGGATGTAGCAGAAGAAACACTCAGTATATCTCCCAGATGAAGTCTTTATGGTACCCAAAAACATGTGTTATGATAGAATAGATCACATAAGAATTAAGACTTAACGTCATACATCAAATGAGAGTTTTCACATGATAATTCCCTTATTTGAGTTTATTTTTGTGCACTTAAAAACCTTTATGTTGGATACCTACTGATACATCATATGATGAAGCTATTGTACATTGTAGTGCGTAAGTACTACATCTTAAAGCCACATTTAATAAAGTTCTAGGCATGGGTAACGTTTTCGTTATTTCTTCGCGTCATTATAGTGACACTCAAAATTTTTTTATAGTTTTTCAAACTTACTAAGAATACTAAAAACATAAAGATAGATAAAAGTTCTTAAGGGAGATACGTTACTCAGGAATTGTCATTCCAGCAATTTGGACTAAGAACTTAAAACATGATTTATCAAAAACCTTAGCATAATGTCAACTAGATTATCATCTGAGGATTTTATCATTCTAGATTTGATTATGTCTCCCCCTTAGTCGCTACATCTTCTGCTGAACTTGTAGTCTCTGGAGAACTTGCCTCTCCTCGATCATGTGCCTTGAGCAATCGCTATCAAAATACCACCAGTTAATAGCCATTCCGGTCAACTCCTACACATGCACATAAAAAAAAAAGATTAGTTATTACGGGGGACCCAAGCCACCACGGACTTGGGTCGGCCATTCTCATCAACAAACGTAAATTCCTTCCGATATCCATCTCTCTCAAGTGACTTGGATACTGAGGAATTCTCACGTGTTGGGGGAATGGGGAGTATAACCACGAAAACTTCTATCCGGAGTGTATATCAAATGTGGGATACATAGATAATCAAGATCAATTACAACTAGAAGACTGAAGACAACTAGAAGATTGAAGACAACTAGAGTTATTGTCAAGCGGGAGTTTGTTGGTACATCTTGTGTGACAACAATATCTAGTTTGTAATTAGTCGACTTTGATAATCATTGTAATTGTTAACTTTAGTTTAATATGAGTATATTTGTAAGTTCGTACGAACTTAGAAGTATGTACGAACTTCGGAAGGCCTACGAACTTAGTCAAGTTCCTATGGGCTTCGAAGTGGGCAAGTTTGTAGGGCCCAACCCATACGAACTTAGACAGTTATATATTCATAAGCTCGTAGGTTTTGCATTTGGAAGTTTAGAACTCAGTTTCAGAGAGCAAGTTCGTGTATTTGCTTAGAGTTCCTATCTTAGTTTGAATGTAACCGAGTTTATGTTCAATAAAGATTAATTTGTGTTCTTTACATATTCGTATTTACTTGTTTATTATCATTGTGTATATTTGAGGATTCCCCACTCAAATATATTGTTTACCTCGTGCATCCAACACCAGGGGACCCTAGAAGTGGTATCAGAGCCTGCGAATTTGATTCGTTTTTGGTTCAGGGTATTACGCGATAAAGAACGAGAGATTACGAAAGATTTTGACGTTAGAAACTGGGATTTTTACATCCAAAATTGTTAAAGATCACTGCAGATACTAGGTTATTTGAAAACGGCGCATTAGAAGAGCCCAGATTCGAAATTTTGGATATGAGGTTTTTATCAGTTCGTCGTATGAACTTAGAAAGTATCATACGTAGTTGCCTTAAATTCCTACGAACTTACAGCCTATCATTCGAACTTAACTTAAGTTCTTATAGTTTTTGGGTGGTCAAGTTCATATTACCTAGTTCGTTGACCTTCTTCGAAGTTACCTCAAGTTCGTTTGACTTTTTGTTGACATGTGTTCGAACATTTTTAAGTTCGTACGAACTTAATTGTATTCGAACTTAGTTAAGTTCGTTTGACCATCTTCAAACTTACTAGTAACTCTTACAAAAAAAAACAAAAAAATAATGATTTGCAAATAACCAAAATATTAATTTAGACTTACCATTGACTAATTTTGGGTGTAGAAATTGGTTGACAATCTATCATTTGAAAACAAGTAAAAATATATTTAGATTGATTGATAAAAATTTATTTGATAATTGTTTAACATGTAATCCAAGGAAAAATTTCGTTTCACCTATCATACTCATTTCAAATCTAGAAACCATTAATGCTGAAAAATTCTTACAATATTTAGCATTAGTGGATCCAAATATAATATCATCGACATAAATTTGAATCAAAATGATATCGTTCTTTTGTTTCTTAATGAAAATAGTAGTATCAATGGCACCTTTTGTGAAACCAGATTGAACAAGAAATGTAGATAGAACATCATACCAAGCTCTCGGGGCTTGTTTTAGTCTGTATAACGCTTAGTCCAAGATGTAGACATTGTTTGGTCTTTTGGGGTCCACAAAACCATCAGGTTGATCTACATATACCTCTTCTTTAAGAATACCATTCAGAAACGCTATCTTGACATCCATTTGATATACTGTGAAATATTTGTGAGCAACATATGCTAAGAAAATGCGAATGACTTCAATTCGTGCAACATGTGCAAACGTCTCATCGTAGTCAATCCCTTCTTGTTGACTATAACCTTTTGCGACCAAATGGGCTTTATTCTGTACAACAATCCCATTTTCATCCTTTTTATTCTTATAAATCCACTTGATGCCAACAATGGATTTGCCGAGTGGTCTTGGTACATGTCTCCAAACTTTAAGACGAGTGAGTTGGTTTAATTCATCTTGCATTGCAATTATCCAATCTTGATCTTCAAGTGCATCCTTAACATTGGCGGGTTCAATGGAACATAAAAAATTTGAATATAAGCACTCGTTCTGAGTAGCTTTCCGGGTTTTCATGTCAGCCGATGGATCTTGTCACACCCTAATAAAGCAGAAACACGAGGTGTAACAGCACAATGATTTCATAAACGAAAGATACAAAAAGATCATCGTTCATAACATGCTACTTCTAGGGTTTACATATGCTTACAACACAAGTACATAAATTACACAATACGAATATATTCATAAAATAGAACAAGTTAGAGCACATGATAACAATATCAAAAACAACATAAACGTGGCTTCAATCACATTTACTGACCGATTCCTGAAAAGCATGTAAAACGAGAGGGTCAACTATAGAATATAGTTGGTGAGTTCACAGGTTTCAAGATTCAAAGCCATCTAAAAGTTTCTGAAACCATGTTTTAAAGATTCACGTTGCTACGTGAGAAGTCATTTAAAAGTAATGCGTCGCTATGTAATAATGATTGTAAGACCGAATTTCGTGGTCAAAGTTGTTTATACTCTAAAACGTGACTACTCATTGGTTGGTGTTTATACTTGAGTCCATAACCAAACCTTCGACAATCCGCCTCAAAGTGATCATGCTTATCCCATACATGATTAAGTAGTGGTTATATGCCGCCGTGCTCAGTGCGGAATGGGGGGAGTGTCAATCCCAAATAGCGCTATTCATAATAACCATCGGCTCATATTGAGTTAATAGGTTGTGTAGTAAACCGGGGACTTAACACGATAGAGTCTCAAGCATACAACAGTTGTGTATAAAAAAAATGCATATCAAAGTAAGTACTTGCAACAAAAGCAACATTTTGTAATAAGAACCACATGCTTTTCACCCTAAAACATTTAGTAAAACATTAAATAGAGGGGTTGTGAATACTCACAATTGGGAGTGAGCGTACGGATGGATGTAATGTGTGTGCCTTTCGGGTAAGAGTCCTATCCAAGTCCTATGAACACAAGGTTTCTAATTAGCTAGCTAATTAAATTACAAAGTGTCGTTATAGTTTGAATTTCCATTCGAATTTCGTTGTCGGTAAATGTTCGCGTTGTGGACAAAATAATGGAAATATAAGAAGACAACATCCAAAAATTACCAAACTTGGTATACAACATACAATATAGTTCACAAATTTTCTGTGAAAATTTGGCGATATTTAGACTTATAAAATATTTATAATCATTTTATGTCTGAAAAGTGAAGGAAATTTGGGAAAAATAGCAAATATTCATGAAAAATTTTGTAATTTTTACCAAGTCAGTTTCTACCAATTATTAGGCTTGTGTAAAATTTTCAAATCATTTTGAGCACTGGAACATTGGTTCCCAATATCTTATGATTTAACGAAGCGTAAATCTAAAGACTTATCAAAACACCTCTAAAATGTGTGAAATTTGGTGTATAGTGTCATTTTTTGGGGAAACAAAAAAATTCCCATAATTATTTGGGACTTAGATCTATTTTTCATGAATAAATCACATTTTATAGCTATTGTTTGCACTATTTTAGAAAACATACATATGTTTTCCCAAAAATTCCAATTTTAATTCTCAAGACTCTTCTCATGTGTACGTTACTGAGAAAATTTATCCCCATATTTTTAGCACGATTTATCAAGCATTTTTGGATTTTTGAAATATTACAAACACAAGATTTCACATTTCAAAGCTAAATCAAAGTGTTGTGTTCATGCATTTTCGAAAAATATAAGATCACCAAGATAAAATACCATCTTTTTAACCTACTGAGAAACGTGTATTAAGAGTCTAAAAACAATTTTGTTTAGATTTATTGAACACTTTAGATCCAATGAACATGCATCACAACATAATGCGTGAATGAAATAGTGTAGAAATGATTCAAAAGGTTCTTGCATGTAACCTAATGAAGTGAGTGGAGGATTTGAGTGGTCAAGAGAGGAGGGGGGGTTATTTTCTTTATTTATTTTTTTGTTAAATGTTGTGTAAATAAAAGTTTAAATGTTATACAATTAAATTTGTGCAAGTTTGTGTATTATGTAAAGTTTAATTGTGATGTTTTAATGGTTAAAGTTTGAGTTATAAAACTTTATTTTCTAAGTTTATAATTTTCATCAAAATATATTTGATTCGTTTACGATTGACATTTGCGAGTTAATTATTCGATTCCGGTCGCTTTTACCGAGTTACGAAATTTCCGGTTAAATTCTGATTTTTGTTATACGATAAATACTTTATGATGACGTACGAAATTAAATTTCATTTTCTTGGCACTTTGTAACCTAATTTAATGTTTCTCATACTCTTAAAGTCCTCTAAGCAATTTTTTAAGACATTACGCAATTTTGGTAACTTAAGACTTCGGTAGTTAGGGAGTCGTAACTTAGACTTTTCACTAGGATTTAAGAGTGCTGTAAACGTAATTAGAGATACTAGGAATTTAAGTGCGTTAATGACTTGAGATTTTGACAGTTGTCACAGTCTCCCCCAGTTAAAAAGAATTTCGTCCCGAAATTCCACTGGTCATACTGTGAGATTTAGTTCGTGAATAGATGAGGGTATTTCTGTTTCATGAAATCCTCTCGTTCCGATGTGTACTCAGGTCTGCGCTTAGAATTCCAACAAACTTTGACGATTGGAATTTGGCTTAGTCTTAAGCATTTGACTTTCTTGTCAAGGATTCCAGTTGGTTATTTAGTAAAATGTAAGCGATCGTCGATTTGGATTCCCTTTAGGGGTAGGATATGTGATTCGTCAGCTAGATATTTCTTAAGATTCGATACATGAAACGTGTTGTGAATCGCACCTAATTCTAGTGGTAACTTAAGTTTGTATACTACTAGACCAATTCGTTCAATGATTTCGTAAGGTCCAATGTAGCGTGGGCTTAACTTGCCTCTCTTGCCGAAACGAACTGTCCCTTTCCATGGTGATACTTTCAAGAATACTTTATCGCCAACTTGGAATTCTAGGGATTTTCTACGGTTATTTGCATAGCTTTTCTGCCGATTCTGGACGGTCTTAAGTCGATCTCGGATGATCGAGATTTTGTCTGTAGTTTCTTGGATAAGGTGAGGCCTTGTTAAGTGTTTGTCACCTATTTCGTACCAACTCAAAGGTGATCGGCATTTTCGTCCATATAATGCCTCATAAGGAGCGCATTGTATACTAGTATGGTAGCTATTGTTATACGAAAATTTTACCAATGGTAAGTGGATATCCCAACTTCCTCCAAAGTCTAGTACGCAAGCTCGAAGCATGTCCTCTAGCGTTTGAATTGTTCGCTCGCTCTGCCCATCCGACTGAGGACGGTATGCCGTACTTAGATTCAATTGTTCGAAGCATGTCCTTCAGATACGTGACTGAGGAAACGTACCTCTCTCATCCAAAACTCGCACTTGGAGAGTTTGACGTAGAGTTTCTCGTCTCTAAGCAGTTCTAATATCTGCCTTGAGTGTTGTTCGTGATCTTCTTCGCTTCGTGTTTAAATTAGTATATCGTTGATGAACAATATTACAAATTTATCTAAGTATGCTCTGCATACTTTGTTCATTAAATCCATGAACACTGCAGGCGCGTTTGTTAGACTGAAAATATGTCGGAGACTCTTGTGATTCGTGTATATCGTGCACTTGGTTCCGTAGGTTCCATAGAGGTAATGTCTCCATCGTTCGAGCGTAGGGATCATCACTAATATTGATCAAGTCTATCCAAGCCAATTCTTTCAATTCAATTTTCGGCAGAGTGCTAAACACTTTCAGTTTATTTTCCAAGTATTGGAGCCCATCATATCTCTTAAGTATGAATAGCTTTAGATCGCTATCATAGAACCAGCTAATGATGCCCTTTTTCAACTCACTTGATCCCCTGACTTTGATAGACTCTTTTATTTTAAGCTCTGGTTCCTTCTCAATCTTCTTGAACCATAAATCTTTCAATTCAGCTCTAGATGGCTCTATTGGTTCATCTTCTAACTCAACTTCAGGAGCTAAGTCCTCCTCTAAATTGATCACATTTTCACCACCAGCTTCATCTTCATAAACTGTCTCGGTAATAGGTTGTTTAACTACAATGTGTTCTTCAATGTCTACATCAGTATCATATATGACTTCATCATCAGATTTCCAATCCGCAACCTCTTTACACAAGATCTCTCCTTCCTCTAACTCCGACCCATCGCTATCATAATCGTCCAAACCAAACAACGTCTCGATAGTATCGGTCTCGGTCAGATTCACTGAAGTTTCCTCAGTCCCACTCACACCTTGCTTCTGACTCGACTCCCCCTGAGCATGTGGCACTAGTCTTCCAGTTGAAGAGCTAGGCAGCTCACCTTCTTTCTGTGCACTAGGATCATCGTCTTTGTCATAATTCGATTTCTTTCTCACCTCATCACCTCAACAACTTGTCATCTCCCCCTGAGCTACCTTGTGCTTCAACGGATAGAGAAGGATCATATTATCACTTAAGATCTCTTCCAATTTATCATTACGCTCCTCTAATCGTTGATTTAAATTCGTTAAGTTATTAATGCAGATTTCTTGACTTAAGATATGTAAGTTATTAACAAGGATGCAACCATATTAGCTAAGCTCGTGATCCGGCCCTCAAGATATGTAAATTTATCTAGATCAGAGAGACGAGCGGCCGGGTTGGAGACAGACGGTGTAGATTAAGCGGGAGGTGGAGTGGTAGCTGGTGGCGGTGTTGGAGTTGAAGTAGTAGGTGGTTCTGTAGTTGATGGTGGTGTGATAGTTGGTGCTTGTGTTGGTTCTGTTGGTGCTGGAGTTGTTCGTGGTTGCACAGTCGGTAGAGGTGTAGAGACTGGGGTTGAAAACGTTCCCCGATGACAACTCCTGTAGACCGGCTTCGTTTGCGCGGCCGTTGTACAAGGGATGGAGCGTCATTATCATCAAAATCATTCAGGACATAATCATCGTTCTCTTGAACCTTTCTTTTGCCCTTTTCTTTTTCCGAGGCCGACCCGGGTTTAGCAAAACAACTCGTGACCCATGGAACCCCAAAGTGAGAAGGTCCTCTTCTTCCGAGTCGTCTCAGAGTCTCTCTCCAGACTCTTCTCAACATCATCAACAGACTGAAACTCTTTTTCAGCTTCAACAGTATACTGCTCAATATCCTCAAAAATATCATCAAGGTCGTGTTGTGAACCAGTTACTGGCGCATCTATGACAACCGTAAAAAATCTCAGGTCAATAACGCACTTAAATTCCTAGTCTATCTATTTACGTTTACAGCACTCTAAAATCCTAGCGAAAAGTCTAGGTTACGACTCCTTAAGTACCGAAACCGTGAATTACCGAAATCGTGTAACGTTTCAAGAGATTGCTTAGCGAACTTTAAGACCGTGAACAACATTAAATTAGGTTCCAAAGTGCCAAAGAAAACAAATGAAATTTAATTTCATTCATCAACACAAAATATTTATCATATCGCAAAAACCGAAATTTAATCGTAAATTCCGTAACTCGGTTAACGCAACCGAAAACCGCATAATTAACTCGTGAACGTCAATCGTAAAGGAATCAAATACATTATGATGAAAAATATAAACTTATGAAATAAAGTTTTACAACTCAAACTCTAACTCTTAAAACATCACAATTAAACTTCACATCTTATGCAAACTTACACAATTTAAAGATGTAACATTTAGGCTTTATTTCACAAGTTAATTAGACTTAAGAAATTAAATAAAAACCAACCCCCACTACCAAAAATCTGCAGCCCACTCTCTTGAACCCACTCAAAACCTCCACTAACTCAATTTGATTCCATGCAAGACATATACACTTACACACTCTTTCACTTTCATCATTTCCTCTCTTTTCTCTCAAACAAAACACACACAAACACTCCCAAAACACACACTAAACTCCAGAATTTCCAGCCCCCTTTTCATCCTAATATCATCATCTTAAAAGTGTTCTTACACAAATACAAGAACTTTGAGGTAAAATCACTCTTCCTATCTTCCTATCTTCCATTACTTACTTTTATTGTGTTTAATTCTTGGATTTCATGCCTTTTTCATGGCTTAAATCCTCATAAAAGGTTTGATGGTTTGTAGGTTACACCTTATACAAATTCATATGTAAAAGAAGGGTAACCTATGATCAAACCGAAAATCAAACCGAAAAAGTCGACTTTTTGATATTATTGTATCTATGTCCATGTTCTTGCTAGTTTGAATAGATTAAATTGGTAAAATATGTTTATTTTTATGTAAAACACATGTTCATGCATAAAATATAAGGCCTCAATCATTGGATGAGGTCTAAAAATCGTTGGTAGTGAAAACACACCAAAAAGATCACTTTTGTCTTCTATTTAATCTGTCCAGATTTTGACCCTACTTTGATTGACCATAACTCAGTCAATAATGGTCCAAAAATCTTGATTTTTCTTCTGGAATTTAGCTTAATGTCTTACCTTTAAAATCTCACTGGTCTCACTCAAATCCATTGAGTATTCGACCTCCAAATGTATACACAAAACTGATGCGCAAACAGCAACCTTCCGGTGAGCATTTTTGTTGTGATACATGTTTATGGGACTTAAGGTGTTCAATAAATCTAAAAAAAATTGTTTTTAGACTCCTAAAAAGTGTATCTCAGTAGAATAAAAAGATATTAATTTATCTTGTTGACCTCATATTTTTAGAAAATGCATGAACTTCATACATTGTTGTAATCTTGTAAATTGTAAATACTTGTGTTGTGATGATTCAAAAATGCATAAGTGTTAGGAAAAACGTGTTAAAATTTTGGGGATTATTTTTCTCAGTAACTAGATCATGAAAAGAGTCCTGAGAATAAAATTGGGAATTTTTGGAAAAACATAAGTATTTTTCCCAAATTAATGCAAATAAAGCCTATAAAAGGTTAAATAATCATGAAAAATACTTTTGGATACCAAATAATTATGGGAAAATTCCAGTATCATTTTCCTCAGAAAATGACACTATCCTCAAACTTTCACAATCTTTGGATGTGTTTTGATATGTTTTCCGAATAACGTTTCGTTCAAACGCATAATGTTAGGAACCAGAGTTCCATTGCTCAAAACGGCTTGAAAATTTTACACAAACCTAAAAACTGGTAGAAACTGATCTGGTAAAAATTCCAGAATTTTTCGTGAATAATTACTATTTTTCCCATATTTATCTCACTTGTTAGACATAAAATGATTACAAATAATCCATAAGTCTAAAAATCCTTAAATTTTCACAGAATATTTGTGAACTATATATTTCATGTTTCATACCAAGTTTGGTAATTTTAAGATATTTAATACATATATTTCAATTATTTTGTTCACAACTTGAACAATTACAGGTAACGTAAATTAAATAGAAATTCCTATCTTAACGACACTTTGTAATTTAATTAACTAGCTAAGCAATCCTAACAAACCATATTAGTTGAGAAACTAATTAGAAACCTTGTGTTCTTAGGACTTGGATATGAGTCAGACCCGGTCAACACGCGCATACATCCATCTGTACGCTCACGCTCGAACTGTGAGTTTCATAGCACTTATTTTTAAACGCTTTGATATGTTTTGGGGTGAAAATACATGCTTTTTCTTTTGTGGTTACAAGTACATATAAACTGTTACGTATTGCATAAGTTTCCACTATTCAAATTATATGGGCCTCTATCATGAATTGTTAGTTATGGACTTAAACGTGGATATTGTGAATAGATCTATTGGGTTGACACCCCATTCCGGGTTGGTCGCGCCAACTCAAAAAATGGAAGCATAATCATTTGACCCACTACGAGTGTTGTGAGTAGAACACTTGCGAGGCAACTAAATTGTTAAGGTTTCAATTCATGAGCTTATGGCAATAGTAATACACTTTGATATTGTGGTAAGACAAAATAACTTGAAATCTCGTAACCACGGGTCTACTTTACAAATGCTTACACCTATGAACTCACCAACTTTATGTTGACGTATTTTAAAATGTATTCTCAGGTAACTAAGGTGCTATGTAGTTGTGCCGTTGTATCGCACTTTTTGACGTAAGAGTTGCATTCACTTGGAAGGACTTAGCATGAACTTTGTCAATTTGAATCAAGCTAGTCATTCGTTAAAGTTTGTAATGGTGTTGCTAAGACTATCTAATTTAACGGTGTTGTTTAGCGACTCTCTTATAAGTCGTTCATTGTAATCTTTGTTCGTGATCTGCGCACGTCGCGCCCCCACCAGAAATGGGGGTGTGATAGCATCCACATTTGCCGGGACACTTGAGCTGGCACCACCCTGAAGAACATCGTGTACCACATATTTAGTAATATCAGCAACTATTCGCTCGCCCTCAGCGGGATACTCTATCTAATGCAGGATTTCTTCAACAACCTCCTCTTGTGGCTCAGCAGCAGCCACGGGAGGTGGTACTAAGGCAGGGGCAGGTGATGGGGCTTCAGCGGCTGCCTTGGGCGGTTGCACATCCCACCAGCCATCATTTGGCGGTGTCTGATAATCAGCATTGATTACCGCCCCGAAAAGAGGGGTACAGCCTGAGGCCTGTCAGCAACAGGGCGGCGACTGCTGTGACTTAGTCAGATGCACCACTGGATCCTTCCCGCTCCCATTGATCTGTTGAACCATCTCATCGAAAAAGAATTGAGAGAAGCAGAATGGCTTGTTATACACCAATGAAATCATCCCAGATTGCATCTTGTGATTCATTGTGTCAAAACCTGCTTTCTTGGGTCTGAAAGAGACCAGCAGCACGTGCATCAAGTATCTCCATTGACCAAATAAGTAACTCTTGGTGTACTTGGTGTGGGTGACATCCCTAACACAACCCATGCGCTGAAAAGCGCCAGCACGCATCTCGGGTGGGAATGAGTTCGGGCCATTTTCCTGAACCTCCATTTCCAGCTGTAAACTCGATATTCACACCATTTACTGTAGCTCGTATGGTGGTTGTGGTCGACAATCATGAACAGCAGTCGCCTAGAACTGACTGAGGTATTCAAACCTCAAGGTCGGCGAGTGAGTTAGAGCAAAGAACACCCTCGAGCGCATCAAGAAGTCAACATGCCTCGTAATTGCTCTGTGGCTGGATCGGTAAGATCAAAAGAAATCGCCAAGTTGTGCTTGTTGTAAAATTGACGCATTGGATCAGCCATTCTGCAAAATAAACACAACACACCAAAGGTAAATAATAGTAATGTTAGTAATAAACATAATTAATTTAGAACCCTGCAACGAGGATCCTACAATTATTACAAGTTATTACACATTAAATATTATATTTAAAAAATAAAGAATAATAAAATTAAATATTTTTCAAACACATGTAAGTTCATACGAACTTACAACCCTGTGTAGGTTCGTCCGAACTTACAGTTTGACCAAGTCAAACTAAGTTCGTACGAACTTACACTTGGCTAGGTTCGTACGAACTTGGTAAGTTCGTACGAACTGTAAGTTCGAACAGACGAACAACTTTTTAAGTTTGAAAATTTTGGTGATTAAAACATGATCATGCACATGGAATAGATGTGCCTAGGTGCGTTTCAACATATATAACCAAGACAAGCAAGTTTTAACTGTAAACACATTCCTGATTTTGATTTAAAGTTAGTTTTTAATAAAACCCATATAAAATCCAATTTTGATTATGTTTATCGGTTCAATGTGCATATAAGTTACTTACTAAGATGAGAAATATGATTGTGATGAAGTTTAACGGTTTGGAATTCTTAAACACGTATCAAATTGTGAGTTTAAATTCGAAAATAATGCAACAGTGCAAGTTCGTATGTAAGTTCGAAGGGATTGGCTAGGTTCGTATGAAGGAAAGTTCGAAGGGTTTAGAAGAAGTGAGGGATTTGACCAGGTCTGACCCTTTTATACCTAACTCTCCAAGTTCGTACAAACTTGGACCTTCGAACCTACATTCGAACAAAATTCTAAGTTCGTATGAACTTAGAATCACTTAGCCCGAAAACTTAGAAATTTTCAAATCAAAACCATTTTGCGACAACCTAAATACTTAGACGTTTAATTTAGCAAGGTTTGAGCAATTATTCTAAATGAATGTAAGAAATTCCCTGTAAACTAAGAACTTTTGTTTTATAAAATAAAATAAAATAAGATAACTTAAAATTGAAAATGTGAATATGAAATTCTTCATATTTTCAAACGTACAATCTTTTTTAGAGTGTCACTGATCCAAAAATCGAATTAGCCATGATGAGTACAAAACACAGTTAGGAACACAACGTATTCCTTTGTTATTATGTATGTAAATTATAGAACACAACGATTATCGGTATTGTTGTCCACTTAAGCATTCAACACTTCGAGTTTTCAAGTACGTTTTTAGTTATTGTTCACGATTAACTATGTATCTCACATTTGATATACCCTTATAATCAAGAAAGTCCAGAATTCCATGTATCGGATATTTTTAATTTTATGTCATCTTTAAAATCAAGTCCTGTTATATTTTAAGCAATGTACATAAGTACATGTTTCAGCTATAGGACAAGACTAGGGTTAGAAACAAACAAATCTAAAATCAAACCAGAGGTGACAGGTATGTACTTTCGTACAACAGAGGGTCATAGTTAGAGTAGAGAACTTGAAAACGGTATTCTTATTTCGCGGTCGAGTTTGTTCTATTTTTAGGATACACTGACTGAGTCTAGGTCAGCATGTTTCAAGATGTAGCAAAAGAAACAGTCAGTGAGGCCCCCAGATCAATTAATTTATATTTATCCGATAGCATGTATTCAGGTACAATCTATCTTTTAAGAATTAAGACTTAAGTTGTACATCAAAATAAGGATTGCACAGAAAAATTGTATTATTTATTATAGATTAAGTACTTGGAAACCGTTATGTCTAATGCCTACCAATACATCGTATTGTGAAGCTATCAAATACGTTGAACTTTAGGTACATTTTACTGTGTATGTACTGCATCTAAAAGCCACACATATATAATGTTCTAGGCATGGGTAATGTTTTAATCATTTCTTTGCAATAGTATAGTGACCCTCAACTTTTTATAAGTTTTTGCCAAGATAAAAATAAAATAAGAAGTAAAAAATATACTACAGCTAGACAGAAGTTCTTATGGGTAATAACTTATTCAGGATTACTCATCCCATTCAGTTGGATTAAGATCTCAAACCGAGACCTATCAAAAGCCTTAGTATAAAGGTCGGCCAGATTATCATCAGTGGGAACCTTAACTAATTTAATCATTTGTTTTTCAGCACAGTCACGAATAAAATAATGTCTAATATCAATATGTTTCATTTTACTATGCTTAACTGGATTATTAGTTATGGACATGGTAGACTGGTTATCTATCAAAATAGGTGTATAAAAAAATTTAAACCATAGTCGCGCAACTGTTGTTGTATCCATAATACGTGTGAACACAACTACCAGCTACCACATACTCAGCCTCACAGGTTGAGATGGCGATCGAGGTTTGTTTCTTACACTGCCAAGAGACAATGCGACCACCTAAAAGTTGACAACCACCAATGGTTGATTTCATGTTCAAATTACATCCTCCGTAATCCGAGTCTGTATGCGCCACGAAGTCAAAATTGCCTCCGGAGGGATATCAAAGACCTAACTTAGGTTTTCCCTTCAGATATCGCAAAAATCTCTTCGCTGCCTTCATGTGTGACTCTTTAGGATTAGCTTGAAAACGAGCACACAAGCAGACGGCAAACATTATGTCAGGTCTTGAAGCGGTTAAGTACATGAGAAAACCGATAATGGCCTCATATTGAGTCGGATCCACATCTTTGGTACTCTAAGTGTCTGGTCCAAGATTGTGATTTTGGGAAATCGGAGTGCCAATTGATGAACAATCTTCCATTTTGTAACGAGTGAGCATTTCATGCACATATTTCGTCTGATGGATAAAAAATTTGTTCTTCTTTTGATCAACTTGTAATCCTAAGAAGAAGTTTAGCTCCCCTATAACACTCATTTCAAACCTTCGCTTCATCACCTTTTCAAAATCTCTGCACATGTTCTCGTCTGATGACCTAAAAATGATGTCATCGACGTACACTTGTACAAGTAGGAAATCATCATTTTTCCACTTGATGAATAATGTTTTATCTATTTGGCCTCTCTTGAACCTGTTTTCCAAGAGATAAGTAGATAGTGTCTCATACCAAGCTTTGGGTGTTTGATGTAGTCCATACAGAGCCTTATAAAATTTATAGACTCTGTCTGGATAATCTGGATCACTGAACCCCGGAGCTTGTTGGACAAACACCAGTTCCTGAACTTTACCATATAGGAAGGCACTCTTTACATCGAGTTGATAAACTTTGATTCGTTGGTGTGCAACATATGCTAGAAACAATCGAATTGCTTCCAACCTTGTTATAGGTGCAAACACCTCAGTATAGTCTATCCCTTCCTGCTGATTAAATCCTTGAACAACTAGCATCGCTTTATTCCGTGTTACTATTCCTCTATCATCTCGTTTGCACTTAAACACCCATTTGGTGCCTATTGTAAATTCTCCCTTGGGTAAATCGACTAGCTCCCAAACTTTGAGCTTTTCGAGTTATGCAAGCTCCTCTTGCATTGCTTCTACCCAGGAGTTATCTTTGAGAGCCATTTGAACATTTTTCGGTTTTACTTGAGATATAAAATAGTTGTACAGACATTTATGCATTATCACAGTGTCTTGGATCGATACATAAAGACTTGTGCCGTCAGATATTTCTCTACGAGTCTTCACTCTTGAACTCGGATCACCAATTATGCTATTAATTGGATGATACTTGTTCACTCGTGTTGAGACCGTAGTGTCAATAGGTAAGTCCGATCCTAGATTTGATCCTATCTCCCCCACAATTGGTACATCTTCTTCTACAATTTCTTGCACGGAATATGTAACCTCTGAAGGAAATGGTAGTTCATTTGAACTTGGATCACTATCCTCAATAGGTTCGGCAACAATTTCTTTTCCTTTACCAGTTCAATCTTCTGAACCTGGAACACTGGATCGTGGTGCAAAACCATTATTCTCACCATCATCTAGTATTACGTCTTCTAATCCTAAAGTGTCAATGTCACTTAAGATAGTAACACTAAATGATTTGAAAACAACGTCATAATCAAATAACCAATCTGGTTCTGTTTGTACTGTTGGAGTGTAAGATGTACACAATCTCAAGTCTACCAGATGTCTTATTGAAGACCCTTTTGTTTGGAGAACCGGCTTCATAACCTAGGAAAAATCCTTCGTCAGACTTTTCACCAAATTTTGGTTGATTTTTGGTCTTTAATAATGTACAATGAACACCGAAAGGTTCAAGACCAGTTAGGTTTGGTTTTCTACCGTTTAGAAGTTCATAACACATTTTATTATGTCTTTTGACGGTTAAAACCCTGTTTAACACATGACAAGTTGTATTCATTGCTTCCCCCCAGAAAATGGTAGGAAGCCTTGAGTCACCCAACATTGTCCTTGCTACTTCAATTAATGTTCTATTCTTTCTCTCTACAACGCCATTCTGTTGTGGCTCATAGGGTGCACTAAACTGATGCTGAATTCCTTTGCTTAGACAAAAGACGTTCATCACCGAGTTTTTGAACTCTAAGCCATTATAGCTTCGAATCTTTTTGACCCTCGACCAAATTGATGCTCAACTTGGGTAAAGAATGTCATTAGCATTTTAGATGTCTCATCCTTTGATCTCAAGAAGAATATCCATGTAAATCATGAGTAGTCATCGGTTACAACTAGGCAGTAATGTTTACCACCTATCCTCCTTGCATTCACAGGACCGAACAAGTCCATGTTGTTTCCCTTTTTGACACGGCACACACCTATCCTCTAGTCCAAACCTCTGCAATGGTACACCGTGCACTAGTCCATTTTTGACTATGAAATCCATCTTTCTGAAGTGCAGGTGGGTCATCCTCCTATGCCACAAGATTCTGCCTTTCCCCCGTCATGTGCCTTGAGCAACCACTATTAACATACCAACAGTTAATAGCTTGTGTGGTCAACTCCTGCACAATGATTGAAAATAGTTAGTCAGAAAGGGGGACCCAAGCCACTACAGTCTTGGGTCGGCCATTCTCGACAAACGTAAATTCTTTCAAGTATCTAACTTTCTTGTCAAGAGATGTGGATTCTCTGGAAGTTTCATTAATTAAGGAATAGGAGGAGCTACCACTAGGCTTTCGCTCAGGAGACTTTTGGAAAAGTCTCGGATTAACAGGCCTAGGGTTTGAAGTAGACCTAACCCTAGATGGATAGTTATAATTTGATTTGTTATAATTCCTATTATTACTATTCTTGTTAGAAAAACGGTTGTTGGGAGTTTGAAAACGCTGTGGAGTCTTCGACCTCGTAGTGCTCCTTGAACCATCATTGGTCGTGAACTTCACAGATTCTGGAAGAGGTTGTGATCTCTGAGAACTTGAAGTTCTTTTAAACCCCAACCCATTTCTCCCTGAATTGCCCGCATTTTCATTAACATTCATATTAATGTCTTTAGTAAAAATGCCAGCCATTCTTTGATTAATGCTAGTCGTCTCAGGAGTAGGAATTTTCTTATCCTGAGCCGTACTAGCTTTCACAGGTGAGTAGTCTTTCTTCACCTGTGATTTACAATTTTTACCCTTAGTTGGACAAATACTTGCAACGTGTCCCTTTTGATGGCACACAAAGCATGAACGTTTCACTAAGGCCTTTTTGGGAGCCTTTTGATCCGTTTGCATGTCCAAACTACGCAAACTTGGAGAGGAGACAGTTTCAACTTGTTTACCCTTATCAGTTTTAGCATTTACATTTTCATTATCAAATTTGGGTGAAACAAATTTAATCGTTTTATTTAACTCCTCCTTAACACAATCATCTTCCATCACACCCTGTTTTTCAAAAGTTACTTTCTTTATAGGAATGGGTGTCTTGGAAGTTTCAGACAATGTTGACTCTGGTTCAACAACCGACTTAGCTCCCACTGGTCTAACAAACTTTATTAATCAGAGACTGCTGGTTGAATGATAGAGTCATTTACAGTGCACATCTCAGCATCATCAGATATAAAGGTATAATTATGATTAAAAGGTGGAGGGCTTTCCGTATAACCCATCCTCCTATGATCTCCTGGCTGTTTCTATACACTTAGCATATTATCTAAAGTTTCGATTGAAAATTTCCTTAATTCTAATTTTCTATTAAGGTCTGCAATCCTAACTTTAGCATCAGTTAACTCTTTTTCTTTCTCATCAGACTGTTTGGTTAAGTCCAAAACATGCTCATGAGCTAAGTCAAGTATTTAACTATGCTCATTAACCTTGTCTTTTAAAAATTTTAAGTCTGCTTTCTCATATTTGGATTTATTTAAAAGCTCTGAGTTTCTTAGTTTTAAGACAGTGTTTTCTTCTTTTTAAGAATTTACCTGAGATGTTATCACGTTCGATGATTCTATCAGTTTCTCAGCTTGTTCCTGAAAAGTAGTACATAGAACACACGTTTTAACAACTAAATCAAGATTGAGTAATATCTTTTGCTTATCGGCATCCAGATTTGCCATATACTCTATGAAGTCCTGTGAGTTCATATCCTTAGTTGACTTCAGTTGCCTTATTCTTTTTTCTGCAGCAGGTCCTTCAATCTCCATTCATGTCACTGTGTTCTTTTCTGAATCAGATTCAGCGTTGCTTTCCTCCTTCTCCTCTTCGATGGAGGCCATGAACGCTTGAGGTTCATCAGTCTTAGAGCTCCAATCATACGCTCCTTCCTACGATTGAACCACCAATTCAGATTACTTCCAGAGTTGTGGTTGTTGCTCGAAGAACCTTGATTGAATTGTCTATTCCCATTTTGGCTAGAAGGTTAATACCTTTTCGGCCGTTGACATTTGTGGATCCCATTAGGGTGATCTTTACTCAAATCAAGTGGTTAATGAAGACAAGGAGACAAAGCAAAAGGTATAAAGTTTGTATTAAATGATAAACAAATGAGAACAAAACTTTATATTCCTCAATCCCCACTATATTCTTTAACGAGAAGACAGATTGCTGCTGCTGAACAATCTGTATTGACACCGTCTCCTATTACCGTCACTGATCCTGTTTGTCTTGCTTCGAAAATTGAAGAATGCTTTCTCTCCCAAGTAGAACCGAAGAAGACAGCTGATGCGTTAAAGGATCCATACTGGGTTGAAGCTATGCAGGAAGAGCTTCAACAATTCAACAAGCTGCAAGTATGGACTTTGGTGCCTTTACCCAAGGGTGTTCATCCAATTGGCACTCGCTGGGTATATCGTGTGAAGAAGGATGATCGGAGTGTGGTAATTCGTAACAAAGCACGTCTAGTGGTCCAGGGTTTCACTCAAATTGAAGGTTTGGACTATGATGAAGTATTCGCTCCGGTTGCTCGTTTGGAATCTATTCACATTTTTCTGGCATACGCTTCATTCAAAGGATTTCGGGTTTATCAGCTTGACGTGAAGAGCGCCTTTCTGTATGGTCAGGTAGTTGAGGAGGTCTATGTAAAACAGCCGCCTGGATTTGAAGATTCTGTTCATCCGAACTATGTCTGCAAGCTAGACAAAGCATTGTATGGTCTACATCAAGCCCCTAGGGCTTGGTATGAGCGGCTTGCAACTCATCTTCTGAAGAACGGTTTTGTTCGAGGAACAATCGACAGTACTCTCTTCATCAAGCATGCCGGGGAGGACTTGTTATTAGTACAGGTGTATGTGGATGACATCATTTTTGGTTCTACCAAGGATGAACTGTGTCGCGACTTCGAGCGGATTATGAAGTCAGAATTTGAAATGAGTGCAATGGGAGAGCTGAATTTTTTCTTGGGCGTACAAGTCGAACAGTCTGCTAAGGGGATTTATATTCATCAGTCCAAGTATGTCAATGATATGCTTACGCGGTATAACTTGACTGACTGTAAACCCTATGGGACGCCCTTAGAGCTAAATCATCACATTGGTCCAGCGGAAGATGAAGAGGACTGTCCGGAAAAGGATTACCGATCTATGATTGGTTCTCTGATGTATCTCACGGCATCACGTCTGGACATTGTCTTTGCAGTCTCTCTCTGTTCCAGGTATCAGGCTAAACCGAAGGTGTCTCATATGAAGGCAGTTACGCGAATCTTCGGTTATCTCAAATATAGACCAACCCTTGGTCTATGGTATTCAAATGAGAAAACTTTCGCGCTCTCTGCTTATTCGGACTCGGATTATGGGGGATGCAATATGGATAAGAAGTCCACTTCTGGTGGATGTCAGTTTCTTGGACCTCGACTAGTATCATGGCAGTGCAAAAAGCAAACAACTGTTTCTACCTCAACCGCAGAGGCTGAATACATTGCTGCTGCTAGTTGCTGTTCCCAGGTTCTTTGGATACGACACCAGTTGCGCGATTACGGTTTACTCTTAACTATGACTCCTATTCATATAGATAATACTGCTGCTATATGTATTACTCGTAATCCTGTCCAACACTCTAAGACCAAACACATAGAAATTAGGTTTCATTTCATTCGCGATTGTTATGAGAAACACCTAATTGATCTGGTCCAAATAGATACCCTTAAGTAGAATGCCGATCTGTTCACCAAAGCCTTTTCCCGTGCTCGTTTCGATGAGCTTGTCAACATGATAGGGTTACGTTTCTTTCAACTTCAAAAGTAATATTTGTGACCTTAGTATGTTATGTTATTAGGCCTATTATTATTAAAAAAAAAAAAAAAAAAAAAAAAGGGGTTAGTTATTGCAATAGCCACTCTTTGTGTTTCCTAGCATTAAAGAAAAGCAACGTTGCAACATTTGCGAAAGACATTTAGTTGTGTCTATAAACAACTAGGGATATGATAGTACATTAGGAGACACCCCTCAAACGTTAATCTTAAGTTTTATCCTTGATGTATCAGTAGGTTTATCTCGTATATGTTAAACATGTCCTTACAATCAGCTGTATCACTGCACGATGTATTGGTAGACATTCTCATACTCTTCTTTGAGCAACTAAGAAATCCTCTAATCTGTGTTTATTCTTTTGTGATGACTAACATATGATGTATGACAATGTGTCTAAATTCCTATGTATCCGCTTGCCATGCTTTTATTGACCTGAGCTTGTATAGGACAACATTTGGGGATTTATGCTGTCTGTTTCCTTTGTTGTACGCCCGTACAGACCTGGTCTCAGTCAGTATACTTTCAAAAACCAAGCAAACAAAAGTCAAAGCACTTTAACGTCTTATAAAATCAAAGACACCTCACAAGGTCGCCAAATGGTTTGACCAAGTCTGGTTTTGCTTAAACCTGAATCAAGTTAAGTCGCTTTGTTGTACATCAGTACAGACCTGTCACCGCTGACTTGATTCTTAAAAATGTTGAAATTCAAATACTTTCTCTAACTAATCAAAGCTTTGGGCATGTCTTGATACTAGGCGTATATCTATGTGGGAGTCACAGAGATTGATTCACTCTAATAATAACTGCTAAGCTTGAAGTTGAGTGTGTTACATGTTAAGTGGACAAACAATACCGATAATCGTCTTGTTACAGATTGCTTCTCAGGCTTGTTAACTTTGCTTGATAAATTTAAATTTGGACAACTATACTGATAATCGAATTAAAATTTGATATTGTCTTGCGAATATGTCTTCCTAATATGATCCCTAAATCGACACTTCTCTAAGCGTTTCTTTGCTGTTTATTTGTTATTATGATATTTGGTTTCTATTTACTTCGTTCACTAAGTGTCACAAATACAAAATATCTTAAAAAAAGGAGAACCCTTGATTGACTTCTGCGACACAAGGCTTGTGTCCCATATTTTGTGTTGCTAAAATGCGACACAATGCTTGTGTCGCATTCTTTGTGGACCCGCGACACAACAGTTGTGTCGCCCTATTATGTCGCATAATTAGGTTGCTAAAACAGCGACACAATCCTTGTGTCGCTTAAATGTGTTGCCAACATAGCGACACAACACTTGTGTCGCAACATTGTGTCGCTCATTGTGTCCCGGGTATAAATACCCTCGTGTCGCTGTAATTCGTTTTAATTACTGCGACACAACACTGCGACACAAGCGGATCCTGCGACATAAGCCCTCTGACGCAATCTCCGATTTCTTTGAGTTTTTTCTGTGATTCTTTGCTCGTTTTAACGCTTATTTCGTGTTCATCTAACTCATACGCGTTCATAGGTACCACTTATAACATCTATTACTCCGTATTTGATTCAATATTTGCATTTAAAGTTTCGAATATTTAAGGTTTCAGTATTTGCAAAAGTTGATCGCTTTAATGTGTTTAAATCTGCGTAATATTTGATGTTTAATGTTCCTGACATGATTGTGCACCTTCTTGAACCGATTAAACTCAAAAACCCCAATTTATGTTCATCAGAAAAATCTGGGTTTCAAAGTGTTCATCTTTGCGACACAAGCGTTGTGTCGCTGTCTTATGACACTGTCATGCTGCGACACAATACTTGTGTCGCTGTCTTATGACGTTGTCATGCTGCGACACAATAATTGTGTCGCTGTCTTATGACGCTGCTCATGTTGCGACACAACTCTTGTGTCGCTGTCTTATGACGCTAGATTCTATGCGACACAACTGCTATGTCGCCATACTATTTGTGCGACACAACCATTATGTCGCTGATTAATCATTAAATTGATTTAATTGCAAAACTGCGACACAACTCATTATGTCGCTCCTAAATCCTGCGACACAAGTCTTGTGTTGCAAGACATTTTTAATTCAAAAAATGTCAATGTTATTTGTTGAAACTAATGGTTTTCAAGTTTATCATCTTATTACAGATATGGCTCACGTTAATGCTTTCTTCTGGGAACCGAGACATAATGTCACGGCCTTCCTAGATGACGAAAAGGAATCGGCGGCGCCTTACCGTCCGATGATTGCCTTTCTTCGAAGATCCCGCATATACACTGCGATCACTGCTACCACCAACATATATCGGGATCAGGTCTCCGAATTTTGGGTAAATGCTGCTGTCAATTCAGACCTAGAGTTCACGCGGATCATCTCTCGGGTTAACGATCGCGAAATTATTATCTCCGAGCAAACCATTCGCGATTTCTTTCAATTTACGGATGATTCTGAGATGCCCGTGGCCTTCTCACACGTGTTTATTGCCGGGGGCATGGGTCGCCTCGGATACCCGACTATCCCTCGTGATCAATATCGCAAGGCCTATCTCACTAAGGTCTGGCGGTACTTGATGCACATTATGATCGTTTGCCTTTCTGGCAGGAAAGCAGGTTTTGATGGGATGAGTTTATCTACCGCATCCGCTATGCTGGCACTTGTCTACAACAAACCCTACAACTTCTCGGGGTATCTCTTTCGGATTATGGTAGATAATGCACAGGCTGGGGAGGGACAGTGGGCTTTGTACCCACGTTTTGTCCAATTATTGCTAAATCATCTACTCCCAGGGTTACCGGTTGCCCCACAACACCAATTTCGCCCAACACCGATGAATACCCGGATCTTCGTGGTATCCGGTCAATATGCTAAGGGCGCACCGGTCCCGCCTGATGTGCCACTTTTTGGCCATATTGTGGATGAGGCCTATGTACCTCCGGAGGGTGACGAATTCGCCGATCCGGCTCCTATTCCTAGGCCATTGTCACCTCCGCCACAGGCACCGATTCAACATCATCAACAACAACAACAACAGCATCACCAACACCAACAACAACAACAACAAGCTATCAATCCCGATCCTCAATTTGAAGATCTCATGAGGGATATTGATGACATATGCCCCTCTCCTCCCAGGTCGACGGGCAAAAGGCCACGTGGGGATGTCACTTACATTGTCTCTGACGACATACCAACATCCAGTCGACTTCGCACCTCTTCGTCTGCAGGGCCTTCAGAAATTCAGACTCCAGTGCACCCTCATCCGGATATTATAAAGCAACTTTTGGAACGGATGGAGGAAATGCAGAAGACTGTGAATGACCAGGCTATTATCATTCAGTCTCAAGCTGCACTTATCGAGGCTCAAACTTCTAGAATTACGACCTTAAAGGATAAGTTTAGGGAGTTTGAGACCCGGTCTATTGGTCCGGGGGAGTCTGTTCCCTCTGGTCCAACTATAGAACCAATAGGACCGGGGTCAGAGTCTGTATCTGATGATGTACAAATTGAACCATCTAATGAAATACCTTCTTTTGAGTACTTCCCCGTGCATTACACTCCAGGCCAGCCGAGACCTTTGGCTGTCGATTATTCTTGTGCAGATCTTTCATTCATCCAACGTATGCTAAATGAAGTTAACTCTGATGATGAAAGTGAAAACTTTGAGGATTCCGATGATGTTGATATTGAGGAGGAAGGACTTGATGATGATGAGTTCTATGATGATGCACCGACCATTGAGACTGATTCTTCTGAGGATGAAAGTGAAGAAGAAACTGATAATGTATCTGATGCTCAGGCTCCTGAAACTGAAACTACTGAAACAAGAGCTGAGAAAATTGCTAAATGGTGGCCTCATGGTAAGGCTGGAATTCAGGTACCCGTAACTTGTAAATCATACAAGGTTAGTGGGGTGTATACGGGGTTGATAAAGAGTTGGAAGGTATCCAATGGTGTTTTCATGATCAAGAGACTTGATGGTGTCCAATATTTCAAAAGATCATTCACCAAGCTGAGCACTTTGCCAAAAGGAGAAGTAAATCGTCTTGCTCAGCTCTCTTTGATAAATCCGTCCAGAAATGACCGTGCTAATTATATCCAAACCACTCTACAGCGAGAGATACTCACAAAGAGATATAACTTCATCAAACCGACTTTGGGAACTAGGTATATCCATAAGAAAAGGATAGACCCGGTGACCAAACAGCCGATATGCAGAATGAGGTATCCTCCGGCTGATTGTTTGAAGAATATTCCTCTGGAAACAATTCCCCTGGACTTTCTGAGAAGATTTCATTACTGGGAACTGGATGCTCATACCGGTGAAGCGGTTTTGGTTTTTGTTCCTGATACAGAGCAACCAGAGAAGAACTCGCTGTATGGTTTGAAGAAAGCTCAGTTTAGAGTGTTTGATCCTATGAGCTTGATAAACATGTCATCAAAGGACTTGAGAAAATTGTTTGACAATCCGATTCGCTTTAACGAGAAGAATGCTGTGAACAAGAAGATCGCACTTCAATATTAGAGGATTGTCAATGTTTGTGTGACACGTGGGATACACGCTGGCGGTGTATTCCCAGCAGGCTGGGTTTGAACGAAGATCTTGAAGACCAAGCTGAAGACACGGGGGAGTTTGTTGATACATATTAGAGTGTCTGTCAGTTGGTCAAGTTTGTAATGTGTCTGTGTATGTAATAGACTTAGAATAATTACATTTTCTGTGTACTGCGACACAGTGCTTGTGTCGCACTAGTTGTAGTTGCGACACAGTGCTTGTGTCGCAATTGTGACCTCTGCGACACAAGGCTTGTGTCGCAGAACGGGCAGACAGTTTAGTATAAATACCCTTGTTATAGATATTTAGGGTAAGACATTTTTCCAATCACATTATTCTCTATTTTTGGCTGCTACACTCAATTTGAGAGAATAATGTGATTGGAAAAATGTCTTACCCTAAATATCTATAACAAGGGTATTTATACTAAACTGTCTGCCCGTTCTGCGACACAAGCCTTGTGTCGCAGAGGTCACAATTGCGACACAAGCACTGTGTCGCAACTACAACTAGTGCGACACAAGCACTGTGTCGCAGTACACAAAAAATGTAATTATTCTAAGTCTATTACATACACAGACACATTACAAACTTGACCAACTGACAGACACTCTAATATGTATCAACAACATTCCCTAGCAAAATGCCCAAAACCGTCACACTTATAGCATTTTACTTTGGTCTTATCAAACCCTAGCTTGCTAATCACAAACTTCCTTCCAGTCCGGCTCATAAATCGTTGAGCCCTTCTTGCAATCATGGCCATTTGCCATTGCAAGTCTATTTCTTCCAAGTCATTGGGGTCCAGTTGATCATAATCCTCGTTTATCAATTCAGGATCCTTGATCCCGCCTCGAATGAAGTTCTCGTGTGAAGCAATGAAAGATGCAAGCAAAGCAAGTAATTGTTAGGAGGAAAGTTCTCGTGTTCTCGTGTGAAGCAATGGTGTTAATATCAACATCATTTTTAGGAGGAAAGTAATTGTTGTTATAAGGTGGAGGAACATGGTTATACCCTAGTCCAGTCTTAAGTTTATCATGAATTTGAGACTTGATTAGATTTTGAACATTTTGAGAGGCATTTTCTAAATCATTTACTTTTAATTTAATTTTATCTCTCTCAGTTCTCACATTGTCAAAGTCTTTTTTTAACTCCTCAACTTTATCTTTTAAACAATCTCTTTCCCAACTAGCATATTCAATATCATATAGGTACTGAGATTCATTCTTTTGATATGCTTTTATTTGTTGCTCTAAGTTTTCAATAGCAACAATTGTACTTCTATTTCTAACCTCCCAGTTTTCCAGTTCTCCACAAATCATTAAATTATGATCTCTATAATGTCTAACAGTTTTCTTGCATATAGATGAACACAATTTATTTTGTACCTCTTGTGGAACTTCACTTGAAGTCTCTTCTTCAGCAATAGCCATTAGTGCTTGATTATGTACTTCATTATCAGCTTGATCATTCCAATCAAACCTAAAACCATCCAGTGATACAAATGTTGTAGAGTTTGAATTGTTTTGGATTGGAATGTTTCTTCTTTGCACTCCATTGTATCCTCCAGACCTTTGATCATTCTCCTCTGATCTTCCTGTACTCCTACATTCTCTAGCAAAGTGTCCCAATTTATGACAGTTATAACACTCCACTTTACTATTATCAAACCCTGCTCCATCTTCTCTTTTATAAGCAAAGTTATTCCTTCCAGTTCTCTGTATGAATCTTTTTTCCCTTACAGTCAGCATGACCATTTGCCATTTGATGTCCATCTCCTCCAAGTCAATTGGATTTACTTGTTCAAGTTCTTCATTAGTTAGAGAAGAACTTACATGGCTAACAAAAAAAGCTTCTAAAACTTGATCACAAGATTTATCTTTTGCAGAACTTGATCCATAACCGGATGTAGTGGGTCCTGATTGATTAGGATTATGACCCTGTGATGCACCCATAGAGATAAAAGCAACATTATTTGTATATCCTGTTGTTTGCATTTTGCTTTCAACCTCTGCTTCAAATGATCTTAGATCATTATATAAATCATCTAACTCTTTCACATCAAGATCATTGCCTTGTCTCAAAGCCACAGTATACATAGTCTATTCATTACCTAGTGATCTTTAAAACTTTCTATTAAGATCATCATTACCAATCTTTACATTGTGATTTTCAAGATCACCAACTAGCTTTGAAAATCTATCAAATGTCTGAGTCAAAGTTTCTGTCTTTACAAAATTAAAGTTCTCAAACTATTGTTTCAGTATAGACCTTTGAGTCTTCTTAGTGTTATCATTTTCACCAAATCTCTTGGCTATGGCTCCCCATAATTCCTTAGCATCAGCACACTTTTCAAATCTTCTCTGATACTCATTAGGGATTGACATTAAAAGAGTACTTCATGCCTTCATCTCAGTAGCTCTTTCTTTCCTTTCTGCATCTGTGGTTGGTAGAAATCTAGGCTGCCTTATACCATCTGCACCTATAACACTTAGCCCCATTCTCTATTACCTCCCACATCATGTAATCAGTAAGCAATAGATATTGCTTAATCCTGTTCTTCCACATATCATACTCATTGGGTTTGAGCATGGGGATCTTGTTAACCTGGATACCATTAATGTTTTCTGAGGTCATCTTGAATTCTTTAAAACTTTGTGAAATTTCTTTAATCAAAACTATCCAAGTTCTGATACCACTTGTTAGGATCGTTCAGACCTAATCAAGACTTATAGCTTTGAATAATTGTCAAGAAACTTGCGGAATATTACTTGGTAATCAAAGAATAATTCACAGAACAACTTATCAATCAAAAGCTTCAATATTATTAATATCAATAATACGAATACACAAAAGTATTAGGGTTTAGACCTTGAAGTTGTACGTATATCTCTCTATTCTATAGGATCTCTATTTATATGAGTATAGAGTCTAGAACAATATTTCCTTCAAACTAGGAAACAATCTAATCATAAACTCTATATGTTACCATAATTACAATATACGTAAACAGTATTAATATTGTAACAGTACAAACTTAAGTAAACAATATTAACTATGAATCAGTACTAATACTAGAACAGTATTAACTTTGAAGCTTTACAGTATTAACTCTTCATATCTTCATCACAGTACTAACTCGGCAAACAGTAGGAACTCTGAAGCAATACAAACGTTGAAGATGTACAAAGTCCTCATACAGTAGAAACTTTAAGCACAATACTAACTTCTGCAAACAGTACAAACATATTTAATCCCAACAGCACTCACATGGCCGCGTGAGTGGGGAGGTGGTCTCGCTCCCAAATAGTACTATCCATATGCATCATTTGGCTCATATAGAGTTAAGGGTGGTGTAGATACAAACCGGGGACTTTAGATATGATAGATAAAACACGCATATAATCATGTTCGTATAAACAGTAAACATTCAAGACATCATCTATAATCAAGCAAAACATTTGTAATCAAACAAATCATTTATTTCCTATCATCCTAAATGGAGTGATTCCTAAGCCTAAAATGTTGTGTTCATGCATTTTCAAAAAATATAAGATCATCAAGATAAAATATGTAAGGTCACTAGATCTTGGTTCGATAACGGATTATCTTTAAGGTATTGAGGTGCGGAATCCCTCAATACTTTAGGTTTAGGCTTATATAACTTTGCTATTTGTTGGTACATTAGTGTGTCTGTCACTTGGTCTAGGTTTTGAGTTGTAATTAATTAGTTACATTCTGTATTAGGCGACATTGGCAAGATCGCTTAGGCGATATTGACAATATCGCATAGGCGATATCACCAATATCGCTATGTCACTGATTAGTTACCTATAAATATGCGCTTAGGGTTTCAGTTGCAAAGGTTGTTGAACTTGACGATTTCCAGAAGAGCTTTTGGCTGTGTTTTCTGGTTCTGTGTTCAGTATTGTATTCGTTCATTGATTATAATTCTTAATACAATATTGTTTGTGCTTGTGATTAAAAACGTACTTGTGTTTAGCTATTGATTTCCGCTCATTAGCTGTTGAACGTTGATTTGCATGTATTCTGTCATTTTAGACGATCCTACAATTGGTATCAGAGCCATATATCCATTGGATTAGTGGTTATTAAATCAACAAAAGTACGTTAAAAGTGGTTAAATCATTAGTTTCATATAGGTTGATTGCTTGTTAGCCTTAAAACTGATTGATTTACTGCCTTGTTTGTGTTTTCTAGATTATTGTCGTCATTAACAACCCTAACTTTGTTTGATCTTTCAGATTAAAAACTTTTTAGGTTTTCCAGCCGTTTTAGCGATATTAGAAGCGATATTACCATAATATCGCCTCTAGGGTTTTAGCGATATTACCTGATCTGAACTCATTAATTTGAGCGATATCTCTAGCGATATTACTAGAGATATTACTTAGCGATATCGCCTAATTAATTTTAGCGATATTAGTATCAATATTGCCTGTGATATCGCCTTTATTATTCTAATTTTGATTTGCGCTTTAACTAGCGATATTGATAGCGATATCATCAATATCGCTCAATCATCAGCATCTTAGCGATATTATCAATATCGCTATAACTGTTTTAAATCAGAATTTTTTAAATAAAACAAAGTTTATTCTACTTAATACATATTAAAATGTCTACTTTACAAGCTGTTAATGCTATGTTAAAACACAATGCTGAGGTTGGTAGCGCAAACAAACCTCCATTCTTTGCACCTGGAATGGAGTATTCTGAATGGCGTGGTAGATTTTTATCTTTTGTTGCTTTTACTGATCCTGAAATGGAGATACCTTTGATCGAGCAATATGTTCGACCGGTTGCAAGTGGAGAACATGTGGGTATACCTCCTCCAAAACCTATTCGTTCAATGACGGCTGAGGAACGCAAGGCATGGGAATGTGAACGAAAAACTCACTCTGCTATAACCATGTCTCTACCTGCCGATGCTATGAAAATGTTCAAACAACATGACATAGCTTATGATATGTGGAATGGTATAGCTGAAAGATGTGGAGGTACTACTGAATACAAGCAAAGCAAGCTGGAGTTAGTGAAGAAACAGTATGATCTGTTTGACATCCAGAAGAACGAGACGGTTAAGGACTTGTTCTGTAGATATTCACGTCTCGTGAATGAGCTAACTGAGGGTGGATACAAATTCAGCTCTATTGAGGTTAACAAGAAACTGCTTAATGCTCTACCTCCTCACTGGGAAACTAGAGTGTTGATGATGGAGAATGACCCAGACGTATTGGCAATGACTTTGGATCAACTTATTGGCAAATTAGAAACATGTGCTTTGGATATTCAAAAGAAAAGCACAAGATCCAGTTCATTGCTTCCTGATGCTAGTAGTTTTGGATATGGAAGTACAGCTCTGTTATTTGGACCTGTTACTGCTGTATCTAAAACGAATCACTCAGCTGGTAACAATTCAAGTGGAACATTTTCCTCCTTTTCTGCTCAACCATCTTCCTCTGCTACTGCATCACACAACGAGCATGCAGTAATCTTCAATGCATTTTTATCATCATATGATGATTTTTTATCAAAGAGGATTAGCTCAGTAGATCTTACCGATGAAGACTTTGCACAAGTTGATCCTGATGAGCTAGAGAGAGTGGATCTTCGTTGGAACATGGCTATGCTTACCAGAAGAACTAAGACCTATTTGAAGAGAACAGGAAAGAAATCTCTTGAAGACGTCACTGATAAAACTAGCATGGGTTTCGATAAGTCCAAGATTAGATGCTACAAGTGTCAAAATATGGGACATTTTGCTAGAGAATGTGAGAAAGGTAGACAACCGTCTACTGGATTTACAAAACCTTCTACTTTCAAGAAAGAGAATGAAGTCGCCAAGGCAGCTCTTCTGATGGATGAAGAAGCCTATGATTTTTCTGCTATGGACGATCAAGATAACGTAGCTCTTATGGCGGATGTTCAAAATGAGGTAGACTTTGATTCGTTTAATTGTAATTCCTGTATCACACTAACTGGTAAAATCAACAGGTTCATAGTAGATAATGATCGCTTGAATACAGATCTAACCAATCTTATTGAAGCGAACAAAGTTTTAAAAGATAATGAAAAAGTCTTTACTATAAATCAGAAAACCCTTATTGACAAAAAGAAAGAGTTAAAGGCAATGATTTTTAACAAACAAGATGAAATTGACAGTTATTTAAAACTCATTTCACATCTTAAAAAGGAACTTGCTGGAACTCAATATGAAAATGTTGATTTAAAACGAAGACTTGCAAATATCTCCACATCTACTATGGTCTTTTCCGACATTCTGCAAAATCAACGGACTGATACGAAGAGTAAGGCAGGAATTGGTTATCACAACCAACCTCCTCCCTCAAATTTGAATCAGCCCAGTCTTTCGCAGGACGAAATTAAAGACTATGTACCTTCTGTTATCAAAAAGGATACAAATCCTATGATTAAATCTATTAATGTTGATTATCCCGATTAGTCTAAGCTTGTCAAGGCTGAGGATGTTAAACAGCCTAAGATTGTTAAGGCTGCTGATGTCAAGCGACCTGAGTTGCTTAAAGTGTTGAGTTCAAATAACCAGAAGGCTGAGCCTATTAAGCCTCAATTTGAACCAATCAATTTTGTTCCATCAACAAATGTTGAAGAGGTGGTAGAGGTGGAAGATGTAGCTCATGAGGTTACACAAAAAGTTGAGAATAATAACAACAAACCAGAAAATTTAATCCTTACTGTCGAAGGTAGAGGTCAAATATTTTCTAAAAAGAAATCTATTACTAAGGATTTAAAAATGAAACAAGTAGAGAATATTCAAAATCATAAGGTTTCAATTAAAAATCTTTCAACTAAGATTTCCTCAACTATAAATACATTTACTCCATCATGCTCACATAAGTGTTCATGTGCTGTATATGTTCCTGAAAACAAGCCTCGTAGAGTTCCTCTTTTGCCAAAACCACTATCTAGTGATGATCAAACTTTCCGAGAGAGACGATCATGCTTCTACTATAAGAAGCAGGGTCATCTCATTAATCAATGTCCTGTGCTTGCTAGAAAGTGGGCATCTAGAACTGATCCACGTTCTTTTAAACATAAAAATATTCAAAAGACAAAACAACATGGATTATCTCGAAATGTCCCAACTTCTAGAGTTAATACCATTAAACCTACTCAACAAATTGTTCAAAAGGTTGATGTTGTTAACAAGCAACAAAATACTCCACAGAAAGTTTGGAAAAGGAAAGATGTAGGACATAATGTGTCATCTGAAGTTATCACATCAGTAAAAGAAAATGATTTACTGAAAAACAAGGTTTTAACTGATGTGGTAATAATTGATGAAATCTCAGGAGTACCCAAGTCTATCAAGGCTTGGGTCTCCATTTCAAACTAACCATTTGTCTCTTTGTGTTGTGACAGTCAAGGGTGATGAATAGCAAGTGGTATGTTGATAGTGGCTGCTCACGACACATGACGGGCAATATCTCCCTTCTTTCTGATGTTAAACCATGCAACGGGGGATATGTTGCTTTTGCTGGTGATAATGGTGGTAAGATAACTGGTCAAGGTACACTCACAAATGGTCAAGTGAGCTTTGAAAATGTTAACTTTGTGGAGGAGCTAAATCACAACTTGATAAGCGTCTCTCAAGTTTGCGATAAGAAGTTCACAGCTGCTTTTACAAACTTAGAGTGTTTGATATTGAAGCCGGGATTTGTAATTCCCGAGGAATGGATTCTGATTAGAGCTCCTAGAGTGAAGAACTCTTATATTTTGGACATGAGGACAGTAGAAACTGAAGAACATACCTGTCTTCTAACCAAAGCGTCTACTAAGGATTCATTATTGTGGCACAGAAGGATGGGTCATATTCATTTCTGGAAAATGAATTATCTGGTGAAACATGATTTAGTGGAGGGGATTCCTAAGCAATCCTTTGCTTTGGAAGACGATTGTGTTTCGTGTTTGAAAGGAAAACAACACAAGAAGTTTCACAAGTCTAAGCAAATTAATTCCATTGAATCTCCATTGGAATTACTTCACATGGACTTGTTTGGACCTATAAGTACGAAGAGCATTGGAGGTAAATCTTACTGTTTGGTAGTAAGTGATGACTACTCTCGCTTTTCATGGGTTTACTTCTTGCGTACAAAGGATGAAACATCAGATATACTGACCTATCTGTTCGATAGACTTGAGAATCTGTGCAACTTGAAGATAAAGAAGATACGTAGTGATAATGGAACGGAATTCAAGAACAAAATTCTTGAATTATATTGTCTACGCAAATGAATTGTTCATCAGTTTAGTGCAGCGAGAACTCCTCAACAGAATGGTGTAGCGGAGAGAAAGAATAGAACAATCATTGAAACTGCACGTACTATGCTGTCTGATTCTCACTTGCCGATTACGTTTTGGGCAGAGGCAGTTAACACGGCATGCTATGTATTAAACCGTGTTCTGATGAACAAGAAGAAGAACAAAACGTGTTATGAATTGTTGAATAACCGAAAGCCAAATTTAAAGTTTTTGGAGCCCTTTGGATGTCCATGCACCATTTTAATTACAAAAGACAAAGTTTCAAAATTCGGTGAAAAAGCATTCGATGGGTTATTTCTTGGGTATTCGGTTAATTATCCTAACAAGAGGGTTTTCAACAAGGAAACAGGAAAGATTGAAGAGCATTTTGAGGTAAAATGTTTAAAGTACACGGAGTCTCCTAAAGGAAAAGGTCCTGATTGGTTGTTTGAGTATGACAATCTTGTTAACTCATTCAATCTTCCGAAATTCAATGAAGTGGATCAAGTTGTTACGCTTCTTCATGGCTTGCATCTTAATCCGGATAACTCTTTATCCACACCGTCTTCTACTCCTGATGCTACTGATCTTCAACCATCTTCGTCTACTGATGTTCCCGAAAGTTCTTCTTCAGATCAACAGCCAGAATCTTCTCCTGCTACTGTTGATGACATCCTTTCTGAGAATGAAGATGATTCCTTCGCTCAAGAGGTTGAGCTAAACAATTTGGAAACAAACCTCACACCTGATTCAATACCTATCTCTCGTATTCATAAGGATCATTCAATTGAGAATATTATTGGAGATGTGAATGCAGGTGTTCTAACTAGAGGCAAAGCAGTTAAACCTTCTCCAACGAATGATCATACGGATGAAACTTCTGAAGATCCTTCTGAAGGTCCATCTAATTATGATGATCTTACGTGTATAAAGGCTACAATTGAAGAATGCTTTTTATCCCAAGTTGAGCCAACAAAGATTGATGAGGCTCTAAAGGATTCACATTGGGTTTCTGCAATGCAAGAAGAGTTGCAACAATTTGAGAAGCTGAAAGTCTGGAATTTAGTTCCACTTCCAAAAGGTGTACACCCAATTGGAACTCGTTGGGTGTTTCGGGTTAAACGTGATGATAGGGGAGTGGTGATTCGTAATAAGGCTAGGCTAGTGGTCCAAGGGTATACACAACAAGAAGGGTTGGATTATGATGAAGTCTTTGCACCTGTTGCAAGAATGGAATCTATTCGCATCTTCTTAGCGTATGCGACATTTAAGGGGTTTCGTGTCTATCAGCTGGATGTCAAAAGTGCGTTTTTATACGGTAAGGTTGCTGAAGAAATATATGTCATGCAACCTCCTGGTTTTGAAGATTCAGTCAACCCAGACTATGTGTGCAAGTTGGATAAGGCCCTTTATGGTCTTCATCAAGCTCCGCGTGCGTGGTATGAAAGGTTGGCAATGCACTTGATTAAAAATGGTTATGAACGTGGTCACATCGACAACACTCTTTTTATCAAACGTATTGAACACAGTCAACTGCTTGTTCAAGTCTACGTAGATGATATCATTTTTGGTTCAACCAATGAATCTTTGTGTAGAGACTTTGAGAAAATTATGAAGTCTGAATTTTGAAATGAGTGCGATGGGGGAGCTAAAGTTCTTTTTGGGTGTTCAAGTCGATCAATCAACGAAGGGCACCTACATTCATCAATCAAAGTATGTTAATGATATGTTAACACGCTATAAGTTGCATGATTGTAGAGAGTATGGCACTCCCATTCAAACAAACCACAATCTAGGACCAGCTGAAGATGAAGCGAACTGTGAAGAAAAGCTATATCAATCGATGATTGGATCTTTAATGTATCTTACAGCCTCTCGACCTGATATAGTATTTGCTGTTTCGATGTGTTCAAGATATCAATCTCAACCCAAGGTGTCTCATTTGAAAGCGGTTCAACGAATTTTTGGGTATCTTAAACATAGACCTACTCTTGGTCTATGGTATCCAACAGAGAAATCTTTTGCTCTCACAGCATACTCGGATTCTGATTATGGTGGCTGTAGCATCGATAAGAAGTCAACGTCAGGAGGATGCCAGTTTCTTGGTTCACGTTTAGTGTCATGGCAATGCAAAAAGCAAACGATAGTTTCTACCTCCACAGTTGAAGCTGAATATATTGCTGCTGCCAATTGTTGTTCACAAATCTTGTGGATTCAGCACCAACTTCGTGACTACGGTTTACTCTTAACTATGACTCCTTTATATATTGATAATACTGCATCTATCTGTATAACTAAAAATCCCGTTCAACACTCTAAAACCAAACACATAGAGATAAGGTTTCATTTTATACGGGATTGCTATGAGAAACATCTGATTGACCTTGTCCAAATAGAAACTGATAAGCAAAATGCTGATTTGTTTACCAAGGCCTTCTCTAGAACTAGGTTTAACCAGCTTATTGATATGATAGGGTTGCGCTTCTTTCAAGAAAAACAGTAAATTGTGACAATTATTTCTTTTGCTTATTTGATCGTTTTTGCATAAATATGTTAGGCAATAGCCATTCTTTATGCTTACTAGCATTAAAGAAAAGCAATGTTGCAACATTTGTAAAGACGTTTAGTTGTGTCTGTAAACAATTAGGGAGATGATAGTACATTAGGAGACACTTTTCAAATGACAATCTTAAGTTTTATCCTTGATATATCAGTAAGTTTATCTCGTATGTGTTATACTTGTCCTTATAGACCTCTGATTACTTGCACGATGTATTGGTAGGCATTCTCATACTCCTCTTTAAGCAACTAAGAAATACCTTAATCTGTGTTTAATCTATTGTGATGACCATCATATGATGTATGACAATGTGTCTTAATTCTTATGTATCAGCTTGCCATGATTCTATTAACTTGAGCTTGTATATGACAACATTTGGGGAATTATGTTGTCTGTTTCCTTTGTTGTACGTTTGTACAGACCTGGTCTCAGTCAGTATACTTTCAAAAACTAAGCAAATATAAGTCAAAAGTACTTTCAAATCTTATAAAATCAAAGATTACTTACAAGGTCGCCAAATGGTTTGACCAAGTCTGTTTTTGCTTACACCTGAATCAAGTTTATGTCGCTTTGTTGTACGTATGTACAGACCTGTCACCGCTGGCTTGATTCTTAAAAATGTTGAATTCAAATGCTTTCTCTAACTAATCGAAGTCTTGGGCATGAATTGATACTAGGGGTATATCTATGTGGAATTCACGGAGACCTATTCACTCTCACAATAACTGCTAATCTTGAAGTTGAGTATGTTACATGTTTAAGTGGAAAAACAATACCTATAATCGTCTTGTTTCTCATTGTCTCTTTGGCTAGTTCACTTTGCGTGCTAAATTTAAATTTGGACAACTATACTGATAATCAAATTAAAATTTCATATTGTCTTGCGAATCTGTCTTTCTAATATGATCCCTAAATGCGACACCATCTATTTCGTTAAAAAAAAAAAAAAAAAAAAAAAAAGGGAATAGTATAGATTAAATGCTTTAGTATTTTTTCTTTTTATTATTATTTATTTTTTCTTTTTAGTTCAATTTTTATTTTGTCACAACTTACTGTTTGTTTTTGAATTTTGGAGATATTGCTGGCGACATTGTGATGTCGCCTATCTAGATATTTGTTTAGCGATATTGGTAATATCGCTAAAAAGTGTATTTGTATATATACCAATGTCTGTTTCAGAATTCAATACGTTTTCAAAAACATTCAAGCGATATTACCTGCGATATTGCAAAACGTTTTTAGCGATATTGTCCTTTTCATCGCAATCTCTCTCGTTTTCGATCATCTTTCAAATTAAAATACACCACTGTGTTCGTCTTTACTCCTTACATCGATTGGTACGTTCCCACCGCCTGTTAATTTATTTTTTTATACCACATTTATTGTTTTCACATTCGGTTTATTTTAAGTTTTTTATTTCGCGTTCTAAATGTGTAAATAGGTTATAATAAATAGTGTATCTTGTTCCCTGCATATCCCAGATACTTGTGATATATTTGTAAGGGCTTAGCACCCCTTTTATTTGTGAAAATTCGACCTAAGTGTCTGCGCTGATGTCACAGCGATATTGTGGGGCGATATTGTGATATCGCCCAAATTAGGTTTTGATTTTAGCGATATTGTGTGCGATACTGTACGCGATATTGCTTATGTCGCTTAATTTGGATTAATTTCCAAAACTGTTAAATCTAAGCGATATTAAGTCAAATTGTTTTAATTTAAGCGATATTGTTGGCGATATTATGTGCGATATTGTTTAATATCGCTTCCTTTGGATTAATTTCCAATATCGCATATTTCAAACAGACCTACTCAATTTTGTCTAATTTAAGCGATATTGAACTCAATATCGCCTAAATCAATTTAAGCGATATCAGTTTCAATATCGCCTAAATCAGAATTCTGTTAATTGGGCCTGGCCCAAACTGTTGGTGAAATGGGCCCAGTTTACTTTTTCAATTTTCTTTTGGCCTGTTTTCGATTATTTTACTCACTGTTTTCGAGTCTTGTGCTTTTATTGACTTGTTTTGCAGAAATGGAAGATTTTGCGCAGTTTGATCTTAAATGTGATGCCCGTCACAATATTACAGCATTTTTGGATGATTCCAAGGACTCTGCTGTGCCATTCCGACCGATGATTGCTTTCTTACGACGATCTCGCATTTATAATGCAATCACGGCATCGACAACGATTTACCGAGATCATATTGGGCAGTTCTGGCGAAACGCTACAGTTAACAGTGATCTCGAATATACCAGGCTGATCTCGACGGTTCACGGACGTCAAGTCATTATTTTCGAGCAGCTTATTCGTGATATCTTTCAATTTGATGATCAACCGGACATGTTGATCCAGTTTCCGAACGAGTTCATTGTCGGTGCAATGAATCGTATGGGGTATGTTGGAAGCTACTCAGACCAATACCGTAAAGGTCATCTTACGAGAGTCTGGAGATGGTTGATGCACATATTCATTCTGTACATTTCAAATCGAAAAGCTGGGTATGACGGTACTAGTCATAGGACCGTTTGTGCGATGTTAGCCCTCGTGTACAATAAACCTTACCATTATTCGGGCTACATCTTTCGATCGATGGTTGATAATGCCCAGCTTGGGGATAACCGATGGTACATGTATCCACGGTTTTTGCAACTGATGATCAACAGGGAGCTACCGGGTTTGGCGACTGATGCCACCCGTGTTTACAGGCAAACTCCAATGTCCAATCGGATAGTTGGGGTTATGAGCTCAAATGGAAAGGGGGTTCCTATTCCTCCAGATACACCTTTGTTTGGTCATATTCTTGACCGAAACTACCAGCCACCAGCAAACGACGGATATCTTGATCCGGTTGTTCGACAGCCTGAATTGCAAGAAGAAAATCTTGAAGATGTTCCCGTATAAGCTACGGAAGATCCTTTAGAGGGTGTTTATATGAGTGTTTCTTCGCAGGGTGCTCTGCACACTTTGCATGTTCATCATGACACTTCTGAGGGGTCAACTGACTCTGACTCTTCTGAGCCAGCTGGTGGTGCTACTGAAAGTGACTCTGAGGGTCTGGTCCCGCCTCCACAAGAGATTGAATATCTTAGGCGGATCAATCCTCAGAAGTATTTGAGGATTCAAAGAAGGATTGCTGAAGGCAGGCAGTACATTCAGCAAAAGGACAAAAGGGTTAGGAGTGCTGAAGATGCTGAGTATGTGCCTCCTCCACCAAAGAAGTCCAAAGTTGCTCGTGAGGTTTCTACATCTTCCAGGCCTCAGGTTGCACCGGAGGTTGATATTCCTGTTCAACCTCATCCCTCGGTCATCCAAGAACTGATCAAGAGGCTGGATGTGATGCAACATACAATGGACTCCCAAGCTGCTGTTATACAAGTTCAAGATACCAGACTTGCAGCTGTGGAAAAAGAGAATGAGGAGCTTAGGTCTAGGGTTATGACCTTGGAGTCCCAATTGGTCGTTTCGGGGGAGATAGGAGCTAGTGAAAGACCAAATGTAACTCCCCCTGAAACAGAAAATGTAAATGTTGAAGCTAGTAATGAAACTTTACATTTGGATTATTTCTCGATTGAAGATATACCCGGTCAGCCAAGACCGTTGGCGGTTGACTACTCCTGTGCCGATTTGACATATTTAGCAAGAATGGTTAACCAATTTGATAATGTGAGAGAAAATACACTAGAAGAAACCTCGGATGTTGAGATTGAAGATGAAGAATTTGAAAACGATGAATTCTATCATGATGCTCCGATAACCGAGTCGGACTCATCTGAGGATGAAAATGAACCAGAACCTACCACTGTTACTCCTGAAGATTCAACTGAACCTGAAGCTGAAATGCCAAAATCACCTAAGGTTCCGGAAACTGCAGAAGAAAGGGCAGCTCGCTTAGCATCATGGTGGCCTCATGGCAAAGAGAAAGTTGTGCCTGTTACCTGCAAAACATACAGGGTTAGGGGAGATTATTCTGGATTGATCAAGAGCTGGAAAGCTTATAAAGCAAATTTTATGATCAAAAGAACAGATGGGGTTCAATATTTCAAGCGTTCGTTCAACAAACTGAGTACGCTGCCTAAATGTGAAATTAATAGGCTTGCTCAGTTACAACTGATAAATCCGTTTCAAGATGGTAATGCTGATTACATTCAGAGAACTTTGCGCAAGGAAGTACAGACAAAGCGATACAGTTTTATTAAACCAACATTGGGTAAAAGATACAAGTTCAAGAAGAAGTTGGATCTAGTAACCAAGCAGCCAATCTACAAAGTACATTATCCACCAGCTGATTGCTTGAAGAAGATTCCTCTGGAAGTTGTTCCTCTGGATTTTCTAAAGAGATTCCACTACTGGAGTTTGACAGTCAGTCTGGAGAAGCTGTGTTGGTGTTCGTACCTGGACATGTGGAACCTGAGAAGACTTCTCTTTATGGATTGAAAAAGGCTTAGTATAGGATATTTGATCCCATGAGTTTGATCAATCTGTCAAAGGAAGATATGAGGAAGTTGTTCGATAACCGTATAAGATACTATCGGGGCAATCCGATAAATGAAAAACTTGCTCAACAATTTCAAAGAATTGTGGATATCTATGTCACCCATGGAATTCATGCGGGTGGTAAGTTTCCTGCTGGATGGGTTTAATTGAAGATTTGTCTGAAGATCATTTTTGAAGACCAAGCTGAAGACACGGGGGAGTTTGTTGGTACATTAGTGTGTCTGTCACTTGGTCTAGGTTTTGAGTTGTAATTAATTAGTTACATTCTGTATTAGGCGACATTGGCAAGATCGCTTAGGCGATATTGACAATATCGCATAGGCGATATCACCAATATCGCTATGTCGCTGATTAGCGATCTTGCCAATGTCGCATAGGCGATATCACCAATATCGCTATGTCGCTGATTAGTTACCTATAAATATGTGCTTAGGGTTTCAGTTGCAAAGGTTGTTGAACTTGACGATTTCCAGAAGAGCTTTTGGCTGTGTTTTCTGCTTCTGTGGTCAGTATTGTATTCGTTCATTGATTATAATTCTTAATACAATATTGTTTGTGCTTGTGATTAAAAACGTACTTGTGTTTAGCTATTGATTTCCGCTCATTAGCTGTTGAACGTTGATTTGCATGTATTCTGTCATTTTAGACGATCCTACACTATTAATTAACAAGCTTCGTTTTGATATTAACTAGGTTAAACACTCAAAACCGAGCCTATATAATAATAGCCTTTATATCTGCACGAAAAACGAGGAGAATAATTAAATATTTGATGTGTGTAATAATGACACGGATACCAAGAAAATACCCAAATTATTGTATTTATACTTGGTTCAACTCGCAGCCCATGGGCTCTACGAGTTGACTCAACTCGCAGGCCTTGGGCCTTGCGTGTTGACTTCTCAGCTCGCACACATCTTAGCTCGCTAGTCCAAGACCTGCGAACCCAGATCTCAGCTCGCTATTCCAAGACCTGCGAGCCCAGTTCAGGCTGTGAATTGAGATCTCATCTCGCAGGTTGTTAGACCTGCGAGTTGACTTCTCATTTCGCGATTTTGACTTTAACTTGAATTCAGTACTTGTCTAATAACATTTAATTTAACAAATAATAATAACAAGTTAATATCATATATTTACGAGTCTAAACCAATTATACAAATTTGACAATAAATACACTAGTCCTATCACAAGCTAGATCTGTTGTCACAATAACATGTCCCAACAGACTCCCCTTGACAATAGCTCTAGCGTCATTATCTTCAACTTTGTCCTTGGTCTTTACTTGTAAATTCTACTGCCCATATGAATCTTCATTCTGACACAAGTCTTCACCATCATTTGATAATCTCTTGCAAGATCACCCCATGCTTCAGTCGTCAAGATCCTGTTTTCGTTTAACTTCAACAGGTCCTTCTTCGACAGATTCATCAGGTGTCGATGGTCAAAGACTGTCAGAATTACTCTTTCTCCTCCTTCAACTTCATCATCAGCTTCAACCATGACAGCTTCACCAGTCTTTGAATCTACGTGCCAATTCAGAAGATTTCCCAGAATATTCTATGGCATTGTCTTCAGTGGTATTTGCTGTACACACTTGACAGCTGGATAAGTCTTTTTCCTTAATCTTCTTCCAGTTCTTTGACTGCGTTCCTGTAATTTGATCGTCTTTCCGACTCTTGGCTTTATCTTTTCAAACTTCATTGAACGACCCTCAGTCTTGATTATTCTTTCAACATATCTCGCATATGGATCATTACTGGGGTTCTTCAATTCTAAGCGCTCCAAGTCTCGGACTTCAAATCGAGGAAGCGAACTAAAAACTTTAAGCTTCTTATCAAAATATTGAACTCCGTCAAACCTTTTGCAAGCAAAAAGTTTTAGGTTAGAGTCATAGTACCATCCGATGATTTCCTTTCTCGGTACTTTCTTTTCAGTGATATCTACCTCAGACATTCCAATCTTCTTCTTTCTCCTTTTCAGGGGTCTGAACATAGGATTGTTTCTGAGTTTTTCAGGAAGCTCATCTTCTGATTCAGAACTGGTTGATTCATCTAGGTTTTCATCTAAATCAACAACCCTTTCTCCATCTTCTTCCTGGATGACCACTTTAGTTGTTGATGGGCTTACGATGTGTTCATCAATATCAGCATCGAGATCTACACACTCGTCTGCGCCAACTTCAAAACTGGAAGTCCAATCCTCAGGAGGAACAAACTCTCCTTCTTCAAGGTCAAAGTCAATGTCCTCATCTAATTCATCTGGCATGTCGCCTTTAGAATCTGATAAGTTCAACATTTCAAGACCTATAGAAATACGTACACAAATATATTAATATCATAAGTTCTTTCATTGATTTCCCTGAATCAATCTAAGATTTTTCTTATTAATCCCTTTGTGTATTTAAAATATATTATATATACACTTATTCAAATCTTTCATCGATTATCATAATCAATCTAAAATTTGAATAAGTCTTATAATATACGAACATCATACATTATATGATATCATAACTCTTTTATCGATCATAGTCAATCTAGAATTACAAAAGGCTAATAATATACACACATTCATAATTATAACATTTAAACATTAATGTTTTACACATTCAAGTTCAAACATCTTAATTACAGAATTATATTACAAGTACAAAATTACAATGTATTAATAATTACAATAAGTCTATATTAATACAAAGCTTCACCTTCATCAGCTTTACCCTTATCAGCACCAGCACCAGCTCCACTACCACTTGCTTCAGCAGACTCCCCCTGAATTGTAGTCTCCACTACCCTTATCAGCTCAGCCACGTCATCTACCAGAGTGTTGTTGGTCTTGAGCAGCAGTGAGTAAGCATTGTTCTGTGTAGTGACATTGTCTGACAATTGTAGAAGCTGTGTGGCAAAAGCTGTTTGCCTGTACAGCTTGCGAGGTCGAGAGACAAGCCTCTCCTCCTCTTCTTCTTCATCTTCGTCCTCATCCACAATAATGAAATCGGGATCTTGTTCCACGGCTTTTCGTTTCAATTTAAGTGTCGGGTCCATAATCAGCTTTGATTCTTGACGAATCATCCCACCAGGGATCCCAGATACAGACCCAGATGGTCTAGGCTCATCATCATCATCATCGGAATCAGACTCAGAAGCAGAAGCAGCTTCTCCGTCTCGTCCCAATGGTCCAGCAGCATCAGGTGCCTCAGTAGGTGGAGGTGGTCCAGAAGTACTTGGACCTTCAGCCGAAAACTGATCTATCTCTCTAAAGTCCGGATCAGTGGCGTCATCATGTTGGACCAAAACCTCTTGCACCAGCTATGCAGCAACCTCAGTATCCACCTGTTGACCAGGCTGGTTTACCTGATCCAGAACCTCCTCAATTAGCTCTTGTGGCTCTGGTGCACGTTCAGCCACATCAACATCAATCCAACCGTGATTCGGTGGAGCTTGATAATTAGGATCGATCAGTGAGCCAAATAGCTCAGTCAGCTGGGGCTGCTTCTCAAACCTTCGTGAGGTTTGCATGAACATGGCATTATAAGCTCTGATACCAATTGTAAGGTCACTAGATCTTGGTTCGATAACAGATTATCTTTAAGGTATTGAGGTGCGGAATCCCTCAATACTTTAGGTTTAGGCTTATATAACTTTTTGACAACCCTCGAAAATCGGTACTTCCCGTACACTTTAATATCATGCATTCTTACGCTAATTCCCTATCTAATGAAATCAAACTTGATTTAACCAAGGTAAGCCTAGCACAAGCCCACATTTGCACATTTTGGTGCACACTACCATGATGCTGGATGCATCTCGTTATATGATTCATGAGAATTACAATATAAATCGGATAATTTCGATGAACGCGAACGTTGGTGACAAACATTTACTAAATAACGAGAAACAAATTAATAATAGTTACTTACCTAGGCTATTATAATAAGCCTTATGACATAACGTCTCAAGAGGATTTAAGATGAAACATATATGATGTAAATCAAACACAACGATGAAAGGTAATACGAGATTCACTAAATTAAACTCATTGATTTAGAACTTGCTAATCATGTTCCAACCTCCTTGCTTGCTTACTTACTTACTTGACATCTAAATACCATAAGCAACAAGACAACTAGCTCTAATTTAATCCAAGCAAGTTAGCACATAGCTCAAATTTAATCAAGCAACTAGGTAACTAGCTTAAATTAATTCCAAGCAAGCTAACATGTAGGTCAACTAATTCCATCGATTTCCTTCTCCTCCTCCTTGCCTTCTTGCTTAAATTAAATCAAGCTAGTTCACAAGCATGTCACAAATTGGAAATGCAGATTTTCTTTCCCTCTCTTTGTCTACGTAGCATGCCTTCTAACCATTCCTTTTCTCCTCTCTACTAGCTTGCTTCCTCCTCCTTGCAACTTGCTTGATGGGACTAAGCACCTCCCATCAAGTACTCCCACTTGCCTTGCTTCATTGTGAGGAAAAGACTAACACAAGCATACGTACACACACACTTCACTTTTCATTTCAAAAATCTGCACACTTTACCCTCTCAATTTCCTCTCAACTTTTCACCATCTTCATCATCTTCATCCTTTCTTCAAGAACACCACCATAGAACCACCCTACAACCATCATTAAACCACCAAGAACCACCACCTTTATACATCATTCTTCACCATTTCTTGAGCTCTTGAACATCAAACTAGTAGATTGGGTATTAAAAGGAGCTTTTGGGTTGAAGTGTCAAGTTCTTACTCTTCTTTTCTTTCCATTTCAACCTAACACCATTGTAAGGAAACTCCTCCTCTTGATCTTGTCATTTCCTACATGTTAATATCTTTCATGCTAAATGTTCACTCTCATGTTTCTATTGATCAAGAACTAGATTTCAATAAGAAGAGTAACTAACATGATTAGATTTGTGATTGTTATGTATTAAGAGATGTTTTGGAATCTTGTTAGAAATGTCACATTTGGGATTAGGAACATAGTACATATTGTTAAAATGCCAAAAAAATGGGTTTCAAAAGTTAAAAATCGAGTTTGAAATCATTTTGAGAAAAACAGGGTCTGGCCGGATTTGGCCTTCACGCGTACGTGTGAGCAATTCACCCGAACGCGTGAAGCCAAATTTTGGCCTTACCCGGACGGGTGAACCCTCACCCGGACGGGTGAATCTCCAGACCTGACTTTCTGTTCGAAATTACACGGACGAACAACATCTTCACCCGGACGCGTGAGCTTACCCGGACGGGTGAGCTTCACCCGGACGGGTGAGCTTCACCCGGACGGGTGAGCTTCACCCGGACGGGTAAGGCATATTTCAGGTTCAAAAAAAAAAAAAAAACTTTCGTTTTACTCGCGACATTTTCGGAACAATTTTGGAGGGAAAATCAAAAACGAAACCGATTTGAATTCCAGGAAACGAGTCATACAAACCAAACCTAATGTGAAAGTAGAATTACTTAACCCACACTTTGATCAACAAAAACAACGATGTTTTCAAGGAACATACATATATATATACAAAACTATCACCAACGGATCGTATGCTTTTCGAAAACGAAACACATTTCCAACGTACTGACTGAGTGAACAACTAGCATAGATATGCGGATAGCTATCTACTTATATCAACCTAGGTGTGCGGGTAGCCACCTACTATTACAAATCTAGATATGCGGTTAACTATCTACTTACACAAACGACCTCATGCGTTTAGGGCGCTAGGAGGCTTTTTGGGCAAATACACTTATTACTTGCTAGCACTTTCACAAGCTCACCAGGTGAGTTCACAGCCCCTATTTTACTGCTTTTTACTGCTTTCTAAATTTGGGGTGAAAAGCATATGTACTGTTTACATTCAAACTGATTTCATGCGATGATTGAAAACCTGACAACGAATCCTTGTGCGAACCTATGTTAAACTAGTTGTAGTGTATAGAAGTCCTCATGACTACAAACTGTAACCATTAGCTAGATGACGCTAGCCACCGAATATGCGAATAGTACTATTGGGATTACATCCCTCCCACTTTTGTTAGTCATGCTAACTGCCGACTGTATGTCGAGACGAGGAGCGTATATTTTATTGTCCCAGGCACAAACAATTAAAGTCGTGGTTTGGTTATAGGCTTAGGTGTCGTCACTTTAACTCGAGAGGTCTAGCTAACCTTCGGGGGATCACAGTCAGCTATTTATTGTTTTAAACAGTATATCATCGTACTATTTGCCATGGATGGCACAAACAACTTGTGAGACGTTTACTAAACTTTTGGTTTGATTGACGATATCTTAAACCTGTGAATTTCACTGAACAATTTTGTTGACCCTTTTAACTATGTTTTTCAGGGAATTAGCAGTGATGTAAGATCATGCATGCATACTTTTGGGACCCTTGCTCACCACGATGAATAGGATGCCATCCTTTTGATAAATATTGAAATTATGATTGGTGATTAAAATGTTAATCATATTGATTTGCTAAACATCTATTGTTTTGTAAACACGATGAGCATGTAACCGTGTTTTTTTTAAACTATTTATGGCATTCTAAGTATATGTTTGCGATAATCATACGCTTATTGATCGTTCTCGTCACGCCCCCGAGCTTCCGCACTTATTACTCGTTAAACGATTTTATTGGGGTGTGACAACTTTGCTATTAATTAACAAGCTTCGTTTTGATATTAACTAGGTTAAACACTCAAAATCGAGCCTATATAATAATAGCCTTTATATCTGCACGAAAAACGAGGAGAATAATAAAATATTTGCTTTGCGTAATAATGGCACGGATACCAAGAAAATACCCTAATTATTGTATTTATACTTGGTTCAACTCGCAGCCCATGGGCTCTACGAGTTGACTCAACTCGCAGGCCTTGGGCCTTGCGAGTTGACTTCTCATCTCGCACACATCTCAGCTCGCTAGTCCAAGACTTGCGAACCCAGATCTCAGCTCGCTATTCCAAGACCTGCGAGCCCAGTTCAGGCTGCGAATTGAGATCTCATCTCGCAGGTTGTTAGACCTGCGAGTTGACTTCTCATTTCGCGATTTTGACTTTAACTTGAATTCAGTACTTGTCTAATAACATTTAACAAATAATAATAACAAGTTAATATCATATATTTACGAGTCTAAACCAATTATACAAATTTGACAATAAATACACTAGTCCTATCACAAGCTAGATCTGTTGTCACACTAACATATCCCAACAAAATACCATCTTTTTATCCTACTGAGATACATATGTTAAGAGTGTAAAAACAATTTTCCTTGGATTTATTGAATAATTTAGATCCCATAAACATGCATCACAACATGATACTCATAGAAAGTTTCCTATTTGTGCACCAGATTTGTGTGAGACCAGTGGGGTTTGAAAGCTAAGACATTAAGCTAAATTCCAGAAGAAAAATAAAGATTTTTGGACATTATTCACTAAGTTATGGTTGATCAAAGTGGGGTAAAAAAATGGACAAATTGCATGCATGACAAAAGTTAACTTTTTGGAGTGTTTAGACTACCAAATAATTTCTAGACCTCATCCAATGATTTAGGCCTTGACTTTTTTGCATGAACATGTATTTTACAGCAAATTAAATATATTCTTCCATGGATCAATATCTAGCTACGAAAATTGGTGCATGCAATCCCAAAATTGGGTTTTCGGTTCTTCAAGAAGAACACAACTTGCAACCAGGCTTTTGATCATTCAAATCCTTTAAATCTTTATTCTAACACATTCATGGTGTTAAAATACATCGATAATGTATTAGAAATTATTTCCAACTATTTTAACCATTTTAAACTTGCAAGAACATGTATCTGCTCATTTTAACAACAAAAAGACGATTTTCGGTTTGATTTCGGTTTGATCATGGGTTGCCCTTTTATTTTAACACATAAACATGTGTAAGGACAACCTACAAGCATCAAACACTTTATGTGGGTTATAGTCATGATAAAGGCATATAATCCAAGTATTTACATGAATATAAGTTAGGAAATACAAGAAATGAAAGTACAAGTAGGTGGTTATACCTTTGAAGATTTGTTTTGGTGCAAGAACACCTTCAAAATGATGATCTTTATTAAGAAAATGGTTGGAGTTTAGTGTGTGTTTGGAGAGTTTAGTGTGTGTATTTGAGAGAGAAATGAGTGAAAGAAAGAGTGTGGAAATGGTTTGAAATGCTTTTTGCATGGAATTTAAACAAGTATATTTATTTTGTAAGTTTATAATTTTCATTATTATTTTTTTGTCAAATATATTGTGTAAATAAAATCTTAGAAGTTACATAATTATTTTGTACAAGTTTGTGTATTATGTAAACTTTAATTGTGATGTTTTAAGAGTTAAAGTTTGAATTGTAAGTTTATAATTTTCATAAAAATGTATTTGATTCGTTTATGATTGACATTCGCGAGTTAATTATTCGATTTTCGGTCGCGTTTACCGAGTTACGGAATTTTTTGTTAAATTCCGATTTTTGTGATGCAATAAATATTTGGTGATGACTTATGAAATTAAATTTCATTTTTTTTCTTGGCACTTTGTAACCTAATTTAATATTTCTCATAGTCTTAAAGTCCGCTAAGCAATTTTCTAAGACGTTACGCGATTTCGGTAATTTAGACTTTTCACTAGGATTTTTAGGGTGTTGTAAACGTAATTAGAGATACTAGGAATTTAAGTGCGTTAATGACCTGATATTTTTGACGGTTGTCACATTTGGATAGGTATAAGGGGTTCAAAACTATTTATTAGTACACAAATGTCTAGCAGCTATTTTTCTGGTTAGTCGTTGGGAAAAATGTTCATTGACTGACTTATACTCATCTTCACAAAACGTGCCTATACAACTTTTAAAGCTTAGAAAAAATGTAATCTTTAGGAAAAAGAATCATGTCTTTTGGGCGTGTGGATAAAAAGTTATAGTCTCACAAAGTAAGACCAAATCTCGTCTCTTGAAGACAGATTAGACACATGTTTTGGTAAAATCAGTTTGGGGTATCAAAACTTGTCCAAATTGCATGAGACCAATTGGGTTTGAAACTTAACTTCTTAAAATTAATTTTAGGCTTAAGAATCACTCCATTTTATTCCTGTGTCAACACAGAATTCACCACGAGGGATAATTAGGGATTCGTCCAAAAGACACTTCTTCAAATTACATACGTGGAAATTCTCGTGAATACTGCTCAATTCTTGAGGTAGTTTAAGTTTAAAGGTTACAGGACCAATCCTCGCAATGATTTCAAAAGGTCCTATGTATCTTGGATTTAGCTTTCCTCATTTTCCAAAATGGGCTACCCCTTTCCAGGGCGATAGCTTGAGTAGGACTTTGTCACCTACTTAAAATTCCAAAGGTTTACGACGGTTGTCAGCGTAATTTTTATGTCGGTCTCATGCCGCTTTTAATCGATTAAGGACTTGAGATATCTTGTCCATTGTCTCTTGGACAATCTTTGGACCAAAAATTTGTTTGTCACCCAACTCTGCCCAACAGAGTGGTGATCGGCACTTGCATCCATACACCGCCTCAAATGGTGCCATTCAAATGCTGGTGTGATAAGTATTGTTGTAGGAGAATTCGGCTTGGGGTAAATGTGCATCCTAATTTCCCCAAAAGTCAATCACACATGCTCGTAGTAAATCTTCGAGCGTTTGTATTGTTCGCTCGCTTCGGCCGTCGGTTTGATAATGGTAGGTAGTACTCATATCGAGGCGAGTACCTAGCGCCTTTTGTAAAGATTGCTAGAAGTGAGAAGTAAATCGGTTGTATAATATATATATATATATATATAGGTACGCCATGCCTAAAGACTACCTCTTTCAGATATATCCTAGTTAGTTTCTCCATCTTATCAGTTTCCTTGATGGCTAGAAAGTGGGTTGATTTCGTCAACGATCAACAATCACCCATACTGTGTCAACTCCAGTTGATATTTTGGTAGCTTAGTGATGTAACGTAAAAAGTCATATTTTTACGTACATTATTTACCCAATTTCAACCATAATCTTGACATATTCTTATGATTTCAAGGTTTTATCACCATAATCTATCAAGAGGGCTAAAACTTAGACGATATTTCGAAAATGAACAAAAAGGCTCAAATAACGTGTAACTAGAGCTAAAACAAGCACATTCGATTCGCACAAGCTCTAAAGCACCTGAAGGTTCAAAAATAGGAAATTAACTTTATTCAACTTCATAATGTTCCTCAGGTAATTACGAGAACGTGGGCGAAAAAATCGTGCAAAACGGACGAGAAACGAAGAAGTTACGACCAAACGAAGATACGAGATCGCACGAGGCCGCACACCACCACACCAGGAGAGCGTATACGGCCTCCCAGAAGGGCGTATACGGCCTCTAGGGTGTATTACCCCCTCCCAAATGGGTGTATTCACCTCTTGTGGGTGATTTTCGCTCATGATTTGGTCTTGTGAATACATCTAAGCTCCAAATGGTGTCAATGTGGGGTGTCGAATTTTAGTGAAAGATTGGATTTTTATACCACACCTCAATACGGGCATAATAAAGATTGGGTGTATTGGGACATGCTTGAGCCTATAAATACCACCCTCAACCTCCTCATTTCAACACATCCCTCCAACCTCAAACACACATTACTTACACACACTTAGTTAATTAGTTGTTTCTCTCTCTACTTTCTTTCTCTAGATTAGTTTAATTAACTAATTTAGGGAGAGTTAAGTATGAGATTAGTTATGTAATAGTAATTAGTAGAGAGCTTAGAGTTCTAATTGTACGGAGGTGCTCCGATACTACGATTAAGCAAGATTTGTTGTAACGCCTATCCAGGTTCTATTATTTATTCTATCTTCGTTATTTTTAAATATGTTATGCTATTTGTTGGTGCATGTTTTGTGACAACAGCTTCTAGTTTGTAATAGTTAGGTTTAGAAGTCATTTTGTTAATCATTGTAATCGTTAACTTTAGTTTTGTCTGTGTATTTTGTAGGTTTGTACGAACTTAGGGTAGGTAGAACTTAGTAAGTTCATACGAACTTAGAAGTAGCTAAGTTTGTACGAACTTGGCTGCCTATAACAAGTCCGAAAATCAGTTTTAGAGTTCAGGAACTGAGTTTTCAGAGCTAAGTTCGAATACTCTGTGTTAGTTCGAATCTAACCTTGTTTACATTCAATAAAAGTGATATTTACACATTTGTTTATCTCGTTTATTATCGTTTCTGTTTATGTGAGGATTCCGCACTCATATATACGTGATTACCTCGTAGATCCGAGCCCCAAGGGGACTTTTAATTGGTATCAGAGCCTTTCGATTCGTTCGATTTGGTTCGGGGTAAAGAAACTTTAAGGAACGAGACTCTACAAAAGATTAGGAAGTTAGATTGTTGTTTTCGGCTTCCAAAGTTGTATATTATCACTTAGTATACGAGGTATTCGAAGTTCCAGGTTGAAACGAACCCAGATTTGAAAATTTCATATCTGAGTTTTTCAACAGCAGATCCTTCGAACCTAGCAGATCTTGCGAACTTAGAAAGTACGTCCGAACTTATAAAGTACGCTCAAACTTATAAAGTACTGTAAGTTCGTACGAACTTACCCTTCGAACATACTAAGTTCGTACGAACTTATAAGTTCGAAAATTCCTAACTTCGTACAAACTTAACTTTCATAAGTTCGATAACAAAAAAAAAAAAAATTTTGGCGGGAAATTTCGGAAAAATTTTTCATTCGCCAAAATTTGAATTTAGGCTTACCATTGTTTAAATTTGGTTTGAGAATATTTAAATTTTACTCGGAATATTTTCGCGAATTTTGGAGGGAAATTTGCGTTTTGAGTGAACTTAATGTTAGTTGACTTTCTATTAAAAACTTACCTCAAAAATCGTATTATCTCTATTTACGATGTCAAATGTGAACAAGCTGATACAAATGGATCATGAAGTGGGTAAAGCTACTTCACCGCCAAAGTTTTTAGCTGAAGATTACTTTGGGTAGAGAGATAGATTTCAATCATTTGTAAAATTCAATGACATCAAGATGTGGATCTTTATAAATGATGGGCATAATTCACCTACTTATGAATTCGAAGGGAAACGTAAGTTTTATTCGTATTCAACGATGAAGGAGGCAGACAAAAAGATGTATGATATAGAGAAAAAGGCATTGTCTGCTATCATCAAGTGTCTTCCTGAAGAAATTAAGCATACCTTCAAACAACGTTACCACTATTCTAGAGAGCTCTGGGTAGCTTTGGAGAAAAGATTCGATGGTAGTGAACAGATCAAAGAGAGTAGGGCTGACTCATATCAAGGGACGTCTACTAGTGATCAATACTCAGGGAATAGTACACATTCTAGAGCCTTGGTTACTTAAACACATGATGGTTCATATGATTGGAGTACACTTGTTGAAGAGCCTCAGGAATTCGTGACCAAAATTGATGAGGCAGATCAAAAGGATGCTAGTGAGAAGAAGACTGCGAGAAAATTACCTGCTTCAGAGACCAGGGTTATAAGATTGGAGTAAACTGATACTATGAGTACAAAGGAATTCATTGCATATATGGCCAACATGGATGCTGAGAAGCATAAGGTTATTCTAAACTTAGACTCTATAGTTAATGCTTGTGTTTTATGTACTAACTTTGCAGAGCAGGCTGAGAATTTGATTGAATCATCTAATATGATGACGGCTCAGCTAAATGCTTTAAAAGAAGAAAACGCAATTTTAAAACTGAGAAACTTTGAGTTAGTTAATAAAGCTAAATCTGATAAAGAGGATTTAGAGGTTTTAAAAGACAAAGTGAACGAGCAGAGTCAAATATATGACTTAGCTCGTGAGCATGTCTTAGATTTAACTAAACAGTCTTCGGATAAGAAAAAGAACTAGCAGACGCTAAGGTTAGCATTGTTGAGCTTAAAAATAAAATTGAACTAAAAAGATTTTCAGTTGAAACCTTAGACAGTCCGTTAAATGTTCAAAAACAGCCCTCAGATCATTGTGGAGGGGGATACAGTGAAGTTCCTCCACCTTTTAATCATAATTATTCATTTTTATCAAATGAATCTGAGTTATCAAATGGAAATGACTCTTCTATTTCTTCAGTAATCTTTGAGATGGTAAACATCACTATGTCAACCAAATCAGAGATGGTAAAAACTGAGACTACACGACAAACAGTAAGAGAAAGCTGAGTCAGGGACCTATGAGGAGTCAAAAACTAAAATTGAGTTTGTTAGACCTAAAATAGAAGATGTTAAGAATAAAAATGAAAAAGGTAAACAAACAGAATTGGAACACCAAGCAATTCTCAAGGCTCAAAAGAAAGTCTGGGAGAAGCGTTCGTGCTTCCCGTGCCATCAAAAGGGATATTTAGCAAGTGTGTGTCCATATAAGAAATCAAGAGTTTCGACAATTGATAGTCTAAGGAGCACTTCTCCTGAAACAGGAAGGTCAAATGGAGAATCAATTCGGTTGAAACCTTCAAAAGGTTTTAACAACCCCAACAAAAGTTTTTCTAACCAGGGTAGTAGTAATATGAATTTTCATAATTCGAATTATAACTATAAGTCTAGGGTTAGATATTCTTCAAACCAAAGGTTAGTAAATCAGAGACTTTTTCAAAAGTCTCCAGATAGAAGGTCTACTGGTAGCTCCTTCCATTCCCCAACAACTGAGAATTCCAGAGTATCCAAGTCACCTGAAAGGCGAGATGGATATCTGAAGGAATTTACATTTGTTGATGAGAATAGTCGATCCAAGTCCGTGGTGGCTTGGGTCCCCCTTAATAACTAATGATTTTTATCTAGTGTGCAGGATCAAATACTTCAGAGGCTACAAGTTCAGCAGAAGACATAGCGATTAAGGGGAGATAAAATCTAATATGGGATGATAATCTAGCTGATTTTTATGGTAAGGCTTTTAATAAATCAAGTTTTGAGTTGTTAGTCCACATCGATGGTATGACAAATCATGAGTGACATATCTCCCTTAAGAACTTTTATCTATCTTTATTTCTTAGAACTTTTAGTTAGTTTGGAAAAACTATAAAAATATGAGTGTCACTGTAATGACGCAAAGAAATGACGAAAACATTACCCATGCCTAGAACATTATTATATGTGTGGCTTTTAGATGTAGTACATACACAGTAAAAAGTACCTTAATTCTAAATGTAACGAATAGCTTCATCATACAATGTATTGGTAGGCATACGACATAACGCTTTTCAAGTACCTAATCAATATTAAACAATACAGTTATTTTGTGTAATCTCTATTTTGATGTATGACATTAAGTCTTAATTCTTAGGAGATACATTGTACCTGAATACATGTTATTGGATAAATATAAAACAATTCATCTGGGGGGTTCACTGACTGTTTCATTTGCTACATCTTGAAACATGTTGACCTAGACTCAGTCAGTGTATCCTAAAAATAGAGCAAACTCGACCAAGAAACAAGAATACCGTTTTCAAGGTCTCTAGTCAAACTATGTCACTTTGTTGTATGAAAGTACAGACCTGTCACCTCTGGTTTGATTTTAGATTTGTTCGGCTCTAACCCTACTCTAGTCTCTTCACATGTACAAAAGTACATTGCTCTTAATATAAAGGACTTGACTTTAGAGATGAATTTTGAAATTAAGAACATCCATTACATGGAATTCTGGACCTTCTCGATCCTAAGTGTATATCAAAGGTGAGATACATAGATAATCGTGAAAAATAACTAACATTGTACTTGTTGGTACATTAGTGTGTCTGTCACTTGGTCTAAGTTTTGAGTTGTAATTCCTTAGTCTACTTCTGATGTAAATAGCGACATTGGCAATATCGCTATTGCGATATTGGCAATATCGCATAGGCGATATCAATATCGCCTAGCTGATTAGGTAATAGTATAAATACCTAATTAGTGTTTGAGTTACGTGACTTTTAAGGAGAGATACGAATTGGAGCACAACTTTTGTTATTCCCTGGTCAGTATTTGTAACCCACACTTTATGCTTTGATTAATGCAAAATATATGTGGTTGTGTGATTAGTTATATTGATAACGTACTTTGAATAGCTATTGATTTCCGCTCATTAGTTATTGAATATTGATTTGTGTTAAAGTTCAATTATTTCGGGACCTTCAATTGGTATCAGAGCAATTTATCCATTGGATTAGTGGTTTTTTTTTTTTTTAAATCAATATTAGTACGTTAAAAAAGGCTAAGTAACTAGTTTCATATAGGTTAATTACTTTTTAGCCTTCAAATTGATTAATTAGTGCTTTGTAGTGTTTTCTGGGATTAGTGTTCGTCATTAGCATACCTAAACTTAATTAGATCTTTGAGATTATTAATTTTAGGGTTTACAGCCGTTTTAGCGATATTAGAAGTGATCTTGTCTTAATATCGCCTCTAGGGTTTCAGCGATATTACTTGATATGTACTCATTAATTTGAGCATTATTACTAGCGATATTACATAGTATCGCCTAATTAACTTTAGCGATATTACTCTCAATATCGCCTATAGTATCGCCTTTTTTCAGTCTGATTTTGATTTGCGCTTTAATAGCGACATTGATAGCGATATCATCAATATCGCTCAATCATCAGCTTCTAGCAATATCATTAATATCGCTATACTGTTTAAATCAAATTTTTTTCCAAAACTTAATCTTAGTTAATACATATTAAAATGTCTACTTTACAAGCTGTTAATGCTATGTTAAAACATAACGCTGAGGTTGGTAGCGCAAACAAACCTCCATTTTTGCACCTAGAATGGAGTATTCTGAATGGCGTGGTAGATTTTTATCTTTTGTTGCTTTTACTGACCCTGAAATGGAGATACCTTTGATCGAGCGATATGTTCGACCGGTTGCAAGTGGAGAACATGTGGGTATACCTCCTCCAAAACCTATTCGTTCAATGACGGCTGAGGAACGCAAGGCATGGGAATGTGAACGAAAAACTCACTCTGCTATAACCATGTCTCTACCTGCCGATGCTATGAAGATGTTCAAGCAACATGACATAGCTTATGATTTGTGGAATGGTATAGCTGAAAGATGTGGAGGTACTACTGAGTACAAGCAAAGTAAGCTGGAGTTAGTGAAGAAACAGTATGATCTGTTTGACATCCAGAAGAACGAGACGGTTAAGGACTTGTTCTGTAGATATTCACGTCTAGTGAATGAGCTGACTGAGGGTGGATACAAATTCAGCTCTATTGAGGTTAACAAGAAACTGCTTAATGCTCTACCTCCTCACTGGGAAACTAGAGTGTTGATGATGGAGAATGACCCAGACGTATTGGCAATGACTTTGGATCAACTTATTGGCAAATTAGAAACATGTGCTTTGGATATTCAAAAGAAAAGCACAAGATCCAGTTCATTGCTTCCTGATGCTAGTAGTTTTGGATATGGAAGTACAGCTCTGTTATTTGGACCTGTTACTGCTGTATCTAAAACGAATCACTCAGCTGGTAACAATTCAAGTGGAACATTTTCCTCCTTTTCTGCTCAACCATCTTCCTCTGCTACTGCATCACACAACGAGCATGCAGTAATCTTCAATGCATTTTTATCATCATATGATGATTTTTTATCAAAGAGGATTAGCTCGGTAGATCTTACCGATGAAGACTTTGCACAAGTTGATCCTGATGAGCTAGAGAGAGTGGATCTTCGTTGGAACATGGCTATGCTTACCAGAAGAACTAAGACCTATTTGAAGAGAACGGGAAAGAAATCTCTTGAAGACGTCACTGATAAAACTAGCATGGGTTTCGATAAGTCCAAGATTAGATGCTACAAGTGTCAAAATCTAGGTCATTTTGCTAGAGAATGTGAGAAAAGTAGACAACCGTCTACTGGATTTACAAAACCTTGTACTTTTAAGAAGGAGAATGAAGTCGCCAAGGCAGTTCTTCTGATGGATGAAGAAGCCTATGATTTTTCAACTATGGACGATCAAGATAACGTAGCTCCTATGGCGGATGTTCAAAATGAGGTAGACTTTGATTCTTTTAATTGTAATTCCTGTATCACACTAACTGGTAAAATCAACAGGTTCATAGTAGATAATGATCGCTTGAATACAGATCTAACCAATCTTATTGAAGCGAACAAAGTTTTAAAAGATAATGAAAAAGTCTTTACTATAAATCAGAAAACCCTTATTGACGAAAAGAAAGAGTTAAAGGCAATGATTTTTAACAAACAAGATGAAATTGACAGTTATTTTAAACTCATTTCACATCTTAAAAAGGAACTTGCTGGAACTCAATATGAAAATGTTGATTTAAAACGAAGACTTGCAAATATCTCCACATCTACTATGGTCTTTTCCGACATTCTGCAAAATCAACGGACTGATACGAAGAGTAAGGCAGGAATTGGTTATCACAACCAACCTCCTCCCTCAAATTTGAATCAGCCCAGTCTTTCGCAGGACGAAATTAAAGACTATGTACCTTCTGTTCTCAAGAAGGATACAAATCCTGTGGTGAAACCAGTTATTGTTAAAAATCCCGATCAGCCTAAGACTGTCAAGGTTGAAGATGTTAAACAGCCTAAGCTTGTTAAGGCTGCTGATGACAAGCGACCTGAGTTACTTAAAGCTCTGAGTTCAAATAACAAGAAGGCTGAGCCAATTAAGCCTAAATTTGAACCAATCATGTTTTCACTTTCAACAAATGTTGAAGAGGTGGTAGAGGTGGAGGATGTAACTACGAGGTTACACAGAAAGTTGAGAAGAATAACCTCAAACCTGAAAATTTCATCTTTACTAACGAGGGTAGAGGTGGAATGTTTTCTAAAAAGAAACCAGTAATCAAGGATTTAAAAATGAAACTGGAGGAGAATATTCAAAATAGTAAAGTTTCAATTAAAAATCCTTCTTCAAAGATTACCTCAACTGTAAATATGTTTACTCCATCATGTTCGCATAAGTGTTCATGTGCAGTAAATGTACCTGAAATTAAGCCTCGTAGGGTTCCTCTTTCGCCAAAACCACTATTGAGTAATGATCAAACTTTCCGAGAGAGACGATCATGTTTCTACTGTAAGAAGCAGGGTCATCTCATTAATCAGTGTCCGGTGCTTGCTAGAAAATGGGCATCACGAAATGATCCACGTCATGCTAAAAATAGAAACTTTCAAAAGTCAAAACAACTTGGATTATCTCGAAATGTTCTGATTTCAAAAGTTAATAACATTACACCTACTCAACCAATGGTTCGAAAGGTTGATGTTATTAATAAGCAACCATTTTTTTCTCAGAAAGTTTGGAAAAAGAAAAGTGTAGGGAATAATGTGTCATCTGAAGTTATCATATCAGTAAAAGATAATGATTTACTGAAAAACAAGATTTTAACTGATGTGGTAATAATCGATGAAGTCTCAGGAGTACCCAAGTCTGTCAAGGCTTGGGTCTCCATTTCAAACTAACAATCTTTTCTTTGTGTTGTGACAGTCAAAGGTGCTGAATAGCAAGTGGAATGTTGACAGTGGCTGTTCACGACACATGACAGGCAATATTTCCCTTCTCTCTGATGTTAAACCATATAATGGGGGATATGTTGCTTTTGCTGGTGATAACGGTGGTAAGATAACTGGGCAAGGTACACTCTCTAATGGTCAAGTGAGCTTTGAGAATGTTAACTTCGTGGAGGAGCTAAATCACAACTTGATAAGTGTCTCTCAAGTTTGCGATAAGAAGTTCACAGCTGCTTTTACAGACTTAGAGTGTTTGATTTTGAAGCCGAGATTTGTGATTCCCGAGGAATGGATTCTGATTAGAGCTCTTGGAGTGAAGAACTCTTATATTTTGGACATGAGGACAGTGGAAACTGAAGAACATACCTGTCTTCTAACCAAAGCGTCTACTAAGGATTCATTATTGTGGCACAGAAGGATGGGTCATATTCATTTCCGAAAAATGAATTATCTGGTGAAACATGATTTGGTGGAGGGGATCCTAAGCAATCCTTTGTTTTGAAAGATGATTGTGTTTCATGCTTGAAAGGAAAACAGCACAAGAAGTTTCACAAGCCTAAGCAAGTCAATTCCATTGAATCTCCATTGGAATTACTTGAGAATCTTACTGTTTGGACCTGTAAGCACGAAGAGTATTGGTGGTAAATCTTACTGTTTGGTAGTAACTGATGACTATTCTCGCTTTTCATGGGTTTACTTCTTGCGTACGAAGGATGAACCACCAGATATACTGACCTATATGTTCGATAGACTTGAGAATCTGTGCAACTTGAAGATAAAGAAGATACGTAGTGATAATGGAACGGAATTCAAGAACAAAATTCTTGAATTTATTGTCTACGCAAAGGAATTGTTCATCAGTTTAGTGCAGTAAGAACTCCACAACAGAATGGTGTAGCGGAGAGAAAGAATAGAACAATCATTGAAACCGCCCGTACTATGCTGTCTGATTCACACTTGCCGATTACTTTTTGGGCAGAGGTAGTTAACACGGCATGCTATGTATTAAACCGTGTTCAGATGAACAAGAAGAAGAATAAGACTTGCTACGAGTTGTTAAATAACCGAAAGCCAAACCTGAAATTTTTGGAACCATTCGGATGTCCTTGCACCATTTTGATAACAAAAGATAAAGTTTCTAAATTCGGTGAAAAAGCATTTGATTGATTATTTCTTGGATACTCGGTTAACTCTCAAAACAAGAGAGTGTTCAACAAAGGAACGGGAAAGATCGAAGAGCATTTTGAGGTAAAGTGCTTAAAGTACACGGAGACTCCCAAAGGAAAAGGTCCAGAATGGTTGTTTGAGTATGACAATCTTGTTAACTCTTTCAATCTTCCGAAGATCGATGAAGTGGATCAAGTTGTCACGCTTCTTCATGGCTTGCATCTTAATCCGGATAACTCTTCATCTTCACCGCCTTCTTCTTCGAATCCTGGTATTACAAATCCTCAACCTTCTTCGTCTACTGATGCTCCCGAGATTTCTTCTGCAATACAACAGCCAGAAGATTCTCCTGCTTATGTTGATGACGTAGAAGATATGTCATCTGAAAATGAAGAGGAGTCTCAAGCTCAAGAGGTTGAGCTGAATAATTTGGAATCAAACCTCACACCTAATCCAATACATGTCTCTCGTATTCATAAGAATCATTCAATTGAGAACATTATTGGAGATGTGAATGCAGGTGTTCTAACTAGAAGCAAAGCAACTAAACCTTCTTCAACGAATGATCATATGGATGAAACTTCTGAAGATCCTGATGATCTTGCATGTCTAAAGGCTACAATTGAAGAATGCTTTTTATCCCAAGTTGAACCAACAAAGATTGATGAGGCTCTAAAGGATTCACATTGGGTTTCTGCAATGAAAGAAGAGTTGCAGCAATTTGTGAAGCTGAGAGTCTGGGATTTAGTTCCACTTCCAAGAGGTGTACACCCAATTGGAACTCGTTGAGTGTTTCGAGTCAAACGTGATGATAGGGGAGTGGTGATTCGCAATAAAGCTAGGTTACTAGTCCAAGGGTATTCACAACAAGAAGGTTTGTATTATGATGAAGTTTTTGCGCCTGTTGCAAGAATGAAATCTATTCGTATCTTCTTAGCGTATGCAACATTTAAGGGGTTTTGTGTCTATCAGCTGGATGTCAAAAGTGCGTTTTTGTACGGAAAGGTTGCTGAAGAAATCTATGTCAGGCAACCTCCTGGTTTTGAGGATTCGGTCAACCCAGACTATGTGCGGAAGTTGGATAAGGCTCTTTATGGTCTTCATCAAGCTCCGCGTGCTTGGTATGAACGGTTGGCAACGCACTTGATTAAATATGGGTTTGAACGTGGTCATATTGACAGCACTCTTTTCATCAAGCGAACTGAAAATAGTCAACTGCTAGTTCAAGTCTACGTGGATGATATCATTTTTGGTTCAACTGATGAATCTCTGTGTCGACATTTTGAAAAGATCATGAAATCAGAATTTGAGATGAGTGCGATGGGGGAGCTAAAATTCTTTTTGGGTGTTCAAGTTGATCAATCATCAAAGGGCACTTACATTCATCAATCAAAGTATGTTAACGACATGTTGACACGCTATAAGTTGCATGATTGTAGAGAGTATGGAACTCCCATTCCAACAAACCACAATCTTGGACCGGCTGAAGATGAGGAGGACTGTGAAGAAAAGTTATATCGATCGATGATTGGATCTTTAATGTATCTTACAGCTTCTCGACCTGATATAGTATTTGCTGTTGCGTTGTGTTCAAGATATCAGTCTCAGCCCAAGGTTTCTCATTTGAAAGCGGTTAAACGGATATTTGGATATCTCAAACATAGACCTACTCTAGGTCTATGGTATCCAACAGAGAAGACAATTGCTCTCACAGCATACTCGGATTCTGATTATGGTGGCTGTAGCATCGATAAGAAGTCTACGTCAGGAGGATGTCAGTTTCTCGGTTCACGTTTAGTATCTTGGCAATGCAAAAAGCAAACGACAGTTTCTACTTCAACAGTAGAAGCTGAATATATTGCGGCTGCCAGTTGCTGTTCACAAATCTTGTGGATTCAGCACCAACTTCGTGACTACGGTTTACTCTTAACCATGACTCCTTTATATATTGATAATACTGCTGCTATATCTATCACTAAAAATCCTGTACAACACTCTAAGACCAAACACATAGAGATTAGGTTTCATTTTATACAGGATTGCTATGAGAAGCATTTGATTGACCTTGTCCAAATAGAAACAGATAAGTAAAATGCAGACTTGTTTACCAAGGCCTTCTCTAGAACCAGGTTTAACCAGCTTATAGACATGATTGGGTTGCGTTTTCTTTCAAATAAAACAGTAAGTTGTGACAGTTAATTCTTTTGTTTTTATTTGATAGTTTCTTCGTTTAAAAAAAAAAAAAAAAAAAAAAAAAAGGGCAATACCCATTCTTTATGCTTACTAGCATTAAAGAAAAGCAACGTTGCAACATCTGTTAAAGACGTTTAGTTGTGTCTGTAAACAACTAGGGAGATGATAGTACATTAGGAGACACCCCTCAAAAGTCAATCTTAAGTTTTATCCTCGATGTATCAGTAGTTTTATCTCGTATTTGTTATACTTGTCCTTACAGACATCTGATTACTTGCACGATGTATTGGTAGGCATTTTCATACTCTTCTTTGAGCAACTAAGAAATACCTTAATCTGTGTTTAAATCTTTTGTGATGACCAACATATGATCTTTGACAATGGGTCTTAATTCTTATGTATCAGCTTGCCATGCTTCTATTAACTTGAGCTTGTATATGACAACATTTGGGGATTTATGCTGTCTGTTTCCTTTGTTGTACGTCTGTACAGACCTAGTCTCAGTCAGTATACTTTCAAAACCTAAGCAAACAAAAGTCAAAGTACTTTCAAATCTTATAAAATCAAAGATTCCTCACAAGGTCGCCAAATGGTTTGACCAAGTCTGGTTTTGCTTACACCTGAATCAAGTTTAAGTCGCTTTGTTGTACGTATGTACAGACCTGTCACCGCTGGCTTGATTCTTAAAAATGTTGAATTCAAATGCTTTCTCTAACTAATCGAAGTCTTGGGCATGTCTTGATACTAGGAGTATATCTATGTGGGATTCATGGAGACCTATTCACTCCCACAATAACTGCTAAGCTTGAAGTTGAGTATGTTATATGTTTAAGTGGACAAACAATACCGATAATCGTCTTGTTACTAATTGTCTCTTTGGCTAGTTAACTTTGCGTGCTAAATTTAAATTTGGACAACTATACTGATAATCGAATTAAAATTTGATATTGTCTTGCGAATCTGTCTTTCTAATATGATCCCTAATTAGACACCATCTAGTTCGTCACCAAAAAATAAGTAAAATTTAAATTTTCTTTACTTTCAAATTTTAATTTATTTATTTATTTTCAGTTTTATTTTAAATTTTGTCACAAGTTACTGTTTATATTTTGAATTTTGGCGATATCGAATGCGATATTGTTAATATCGCTCAATCTTATACTTGTATATATACAAACGTCTGTTACAGTATTCAATACATTTTCAAAATCATTTAAGCGATATTACAGGCGATATTGTAAAGCGATTTTTGCGATATTGTCATTTTCTTCGATTTCCCTCTCGTTTTCGCCCCTCATTCAAATCAAACCACATCACCGTGTTCGTCTACCTCTACTTCATTGATTGGTATGTTTCTAATACTTTATAATTTAGTTTTTATACCGCATTTAGGGATGTGACGTTCGGTTTATTTTGTGGTTTCCGTTTTACGTTCTAAATGACCAAATAGGTAATCAAACCTAGTGTATCTTGGTTTCTTACATTGCCAGATGATAGTGCATCGATTGTAAGGGATTATAACCCTTTCTTCTGTGTTTTTTCGACCATAGGGTTCTGTGCTTACGTTTTAGCGATATTGTGGGGCGATATTGTGATATCGCCCAAATTGATTTTTGATTTTAACGATACCATGTGCGATACTGGGAGCGATAATGCTAATATCGCTTAAGTTGGATTAATTTCCAAAATTGTAAAATCTAAGCGACATTAATCAAATTGTTTTAATTTGAGCGATATTGTAGTAATATCGCCTAAATTGATTTTCAATTTAAGCGATATTAACTACAATATCGCCTGATCCAGAAACATGTTAGGCCAAGCCTAACACTTGTTCAAATTGGCCCAGTTTACAATTTTTAAAATTCATTATCGCCTGATTTTCGTCTAAACGCTAACTGTTTTCGAGTTTTTCGATTTGTATTGACTTGTTTTGCAGCAATGGAAGACTTTTCGGTGTTTGACAACAAGTGTGACCCTCGTCAAAATATTTACGCATTTCTGGATGATTCCAAAGACTCAGCTGCGCCATTTAGACCAATGATTGCTTTTCTACGAAGATCTCGCATCTTCACTGTGATCACGGCATCGGCTACGGTTTACAGAGATCATATTGGGCAGTTCTGGAGAAACGTTACTGTAAATAGTGATCTTGAATATACAAGGCTGATCTCGACGGTTCACGGACGTCAAGTCATCATTACCGAGCAGCTTATTCGCGAAGTTCTTCAATTTAGTGATCAACCGGACATGTTGATTCAGTTTCCGAACGAGTTCATTGTCGGCGCAATGAATCGTATGGGTTATGTTGGGAGCCACTCAGATCAATACCGGAAAGGTCATCTTACGAGAGTTTGGAGATGGTTGATGCATATATTCATTTTGTGCATCTCAAATAGAAAAGCTGGGTACGACGGTACCAGTCATAGGACCGTATGTGCGATGTTAGCCCTCGTCTACAACAAACAGTACAATTATTCGGGCTACATCTTTCGGTCGATGGTTGATAATGCCCAGTTGGGGCATAATGCTTGGTATATGTATCCACGGTTTCTGCAACTGATGATCAACAGGGAGCTACCGGGTTTGGCAACTGATGCCACCCGAGTCTACAGGCAAACCCAATGTCAAATCGGATATTCGGGGTTATGAGTTCAGATGGTAAGGGGGTTCCTATTCCTCCAGATACTCCGCTGTTTGGTCACATTGTTGACCCTAACTACCAGCCACCAGCAAACGACGGATATCTGGATCTGGTCGTTCGAGAGCCAGAACTGGAAGAAGGCAATCTTGCTGATGTTCTCGTACAAACTACGGAAGATCCTTTACAGGATGTTTATATGAGTGTTACTTCACAGGGTGACTTGCACACTTTGCATGTTCATCATGACACTTCTGAGGGGTCAACTGACTCTGAGTCTTCTAAGCCAGCTGGCGGTGCTACTGACAGTGACTCTGAAGGTTTGGTCCCGCATCCACGTGAGATTGAGCGTATTAGGCGAATCAATCCTCAGAGATATTTGAGGATTCAGAGGAGGATTGCTGTAGGCAAGCAGCATGTTCCGCAGAAAGACAAACGGGTTAGGGATTCTGCTGATGATGAGTATGTGCCTCCTCCACCAAAGAAGTCCAAGGTTGCTCGTCAGGTCTCTAATTCTTCCATGCCTCAGGATGCACCGCAGGTTGATATTCCTGTTCAACCTCATCCCTCTGTTATACAGGAGTTGATCAAGAGGCTGGATGTGATGCAACACACATTGGACTCTCAAGCTGATGTGATAGAAGTTCAATCTACTAGAGTTGCAGCTGTGGAAAAGGAAAACGAAGAGCTTAGGTCTAGGGTTATGATTTTGGAGTCCCAGTTGGTCGTTTCGGGGGAGATAGGAAGTAGTGAAAGACCAAATGTAACTCCCCCTGAAACAGAAAATGTAAATGTTGAGGATCTTAATGAAACTGTTCGTTTGGACTATTTCTCTGTTGAAGACATCCCTGGTCAACCAAGACCGCTAGCGGTTGACTATTCATATGCAGATCTCTCATATCTACAACGCATGGTAAACGAAGTAAATTCTGATTCTGAGGATGAAGAATTTGAGGAAAACGATGATATTGAGGTTGAGGAGGAAGGACTAAATGAGGATGAGTTTTATGATGATGCTCCAATAATTGAATCAGATTCTTCTGAAGATGAAGCTGAGGATACTTCTGAGACTCAAGATGAAGGAACATCTGAGGTTCCTATTCCAAATTATGAAACGTCTGAAACTAAGGCCGAGAGACTTGCAAAATGGTGGCCTCATGGAGTATATACTGGGTTGATAAAAAGCTGGAAGATATCAAATGGTGTGTTTATGATCAAGAGATTAGATGGTGTTCAATATTTCAAGAGATCATTCACCAAGCTGAGCACTTTGCCGAAAGGAGAAGTTAATCGTCTCTCTCAGCTCACTTTGACAAATCCTTCAAGAGATGACCGTGCAAATTTTATTCAGACTACTCTGCAAAGAGAAATCCGTACTAAGAGGTACAATTTTATTAAACCAACATTGGGAAAAAGACTTATCTATAAGAAACGGTTAGATCCGGTCACAAATCAGCCATTGATCAAAATGTGTTATCCTCCGGCTGATTGCTTGAAGAAGATTCCTCTGGAAACGGTTCCCCTTGACTTTCTAAGAAGGTTTCATTACTAGGAACTAGATGCTCATACAGGTGAAGCTGTTATGGTCTTTGTTCCTGATTCGAAAAAACCAGAGAAGACCTCGCTCTATGGTTTTAAGAAAGATCAGTTCAGGGTGTTTGACCCTATGAGTTTGATAAATCTATCAAAGGAAGATATGAGGAAGTTGTTTGATAATCGTATAAGATATTATTGGGGAAATTTGACAAATGAAAAGCTTGCTCAACAATTTCAAAGAATTGTGGATATTTGTGTAACCCATGGAATCCATGCGGGTGGTAAGTTTCCTGCTGGATGGGTTTAATCGAAGATTTGACTGAAGATTATTTTTGAAGACCAAGCTGAAGACACGGGGGAGTTTGTTGGTACATTAGTGTGTCTGTCACTTGGTCTAAGTTTTGAGTTGTAATTCCTTAGTCTATTTCTGATGTAAATAGCGACATTGGCAATATCGCTATTGCGATATTGGCAATATCGCATAGGCGATATCATCAATATCGCCTAGCAGATTAGGTAATAGTATAAATACCTAATTAGTGTTTGAGTTACGTGACTTTTAAGGAGAGATACGAATTGGAGCACAACTTTTGTTATTCCCTGGTCAGTATTTGTAACCCACACTTTATGCTTTGATTAATGCAAAATATATGTGGTTGTGTGATTAGTTATATTGATAACGTACTTTGAATAGCTATTGATTTCCGTTCATTAGTTATTGAATATTGATTTGTGTTAAAGTTCAATTATTTCGGGACCTTCAGTACTTGAAAATTCTGAGTGTTAACTGCTTAAGTGGACAACAATTCTGATAATCGTCGTGAACTATAAATTACATACATAATAACATCGGAATAATTCAATTCCTAACTGTGTATCGTATGCATTATGGCTAATATGATCTTCGTAACAGTGACTCTCCCAAAAAGAATGTGCTTTTTTAATATGATTAATTTCATAGTTGTTTGTTTATTTTTAGTTATTTTTCATTTTAAATTGTACAAATTTAAGTTCTTACTAAATGGGGAGATAATTACTTTTGATTGTTTAACTATACGATTGGAGAAACAACTTGAACGTGATTTATTCAAAGCCTAGGTATGACAAAGCTTTAAAGCTAAAAGATCTAAATTCGAGGAGGATATGGGGGGTTTGCGTGTAAACAGACCGAAAGTGATGATGAAAGTGATGATGACGATGATATTCCACAGAGTTGGATGAATCTAGATCTAATAAAACTTGGATCTCACTTAGGGTCTCGTTTTACTATGGATAAAGGCAAATATAAGTTGAATGAAGACGATGATTATAAATTGCAAGATGATGATGCTCACCACAGCTTCGGCGAAGATAAATCCCTTATTGAAGAGCACGGCAGCTCAGGGGGAGAAGCCTGGCAGGGGGTGAAGACTGATTGTAAAGAGGATGTGTTGTGACAGAGACAGAGACGATGATCCCAGTGACCGAATGATGGAAAGCTGCCTAGTAGTAGACCAATTTAAGCTGCCTAACTCTTCAACTGGAAGACTTGGTATGCTTGCACAGGTTAAGGGTGAGTCTAGTCAATCTAACAGAGACAGATACATAGTGATAAATCTGAGTTAGAGAATACCTACAGAAGTTTAGTTCAGAAAATGAAGAAATGTCTGAAGGTGAATTGTAGTGATAGACCGAGAGGAGTTAAGATCTGAAAAAGATGAAATTCCTAAAGGTGACTCAGAAGCTATAAGAGTTGTTGAGGGTGTATGACATGATCTATTGAAGATGTTAGAAGCTACAGAGATAGTTAGAGACATGAAGATTGAAGATGTCAGAGGGTAGTGAAGACTTTGTGGAAAAGGTGTTCTATGCAAGAAGACAAAAGAGCTTAACAGAATCAAGATCGAAGACAACTCGGGTGACAACATCTCAGGTGAAACCAGAACTCTTGTCAAGGGGGAGTCTGTTGGTGCATCGAAACTAGAGCTATTGTCAAGGGGGAGTCTGTTGGTGCATGTTTTATGACAACAACTTCTAGTTTGTAATAGTTAGGTTTAGAAGTTATTTTGTTAATCATTGTAATCGTTAACTTTAGTTTTGTCTGTGTATTTTGTAGGTTCGTACGAACTTCGGGTACGTACAAACTTAGTAAGTTCGTACGAACTTAGAAGCAGCTAAGTTCGTACGAACTTGGCTGCCTATATATACACAAGTCCGAAAATCAGTTTTAGAGTTGAGGAACTGAGTTTTCAGAGCTAAGTTCGAATACTCTGTGTTAGTTCAAATGTAACCTTGTTTATATTCAATAAAAGTGATATTTACACATTTATTTATCTCGTTTATTATCGTTTCTATTTATGTGAGGATTCCGCACTCATATATATGTGATTACCTCGTAGATCCGAGCCCCAAAGGGACTTTCACTATTGCCATGATTATTTAGAAATGCATGCTAGGATTATAATTATGCTAAGCTAAACAAATCTATGTGGTTGCTACGATAGACGTTATGCTAGGGTGGTTATTCTGCTTGTATGAAATTAAATTATGTTTGAATCTATGAAATGAATCTCAAATGCGTATCTATCCAACTTATGTTGTGGCTGAGACCTAGTAATGAATTTCTATGTATGTCTCTCCGTTATCTGTGTCTGATGATCGATGAACTCGACATGGCCGGTGATCTCCCGATTGAAATAGATTGATTGGAGACTCGGGGCATAGGATTAGAGATAGATTAGATTTATCTTCATTTATCGAATGTTTTAGAGAGAACTTTCGGAACATTTGTGATTTAGTTGTTGCCTTAGGTTTGCATGCTAGTATCAAGTTACCTGATTGTTGCGGTTAGATATATGATTAGGTCTTCGAACATGAAATAATTCCATACATCAGTTTAACATGCTTAGAATAGTTATGATGATTAATATCTAATAATGATGAACAATTTAACTGGCCGTTAGACAAAACCATCCCAACTCATTCCGTGGGTCACTCTCGTTCATATTATCGTTTATTCAACGATTCATGCCATGATACGGATATATTGATGTCCGAGCTTGGGGAATGAGACTCGAGGATGGTTGTCAGTTAAATTGGTCGCTACATTTAGGAGAACTTCTGGTGTAGTGTACATTTCATAGCTTTTATCCATGTGACATATTGCTTATCTGATTGCGGACAACTCTACGTTAGATACGTAATAGGCTAGGAGCTATGGCTCATTAGGACATAGAAAATATATCCTATAAAGGAAGACAAGGAACCTTCTAACGAAGCAACGTATTAGCTAGCTGAGTCCGTGGTATAGCAATGGAAATACCTCTGTATGTAGTACAATTGTGGAAGCCCCGAAAAAGCCGTTAGTCTAATGCTTTGTGGATTATCATTCGTTGTTTCAATATTGTCTATCAATCCCTAGGTTTATCATCATTACTAATGCTTTAATTAAAATAACTACCCCTAAATAGCATATAATGACCTCATAGTAACCACTCGCTTAACTCTTAGTACTCTGCGTAACCTCCACCCCTATCTTGGTTTAAGTATTACTTTAGATAATTGGAAAACAAAAACAACCAACTTATCCAACTATTTTATCCAAGCTAAATTACAAAAGATAATTAACCTTCCTAAATTCCCAAGCCCGTTGTAGTTTGAAGAACGACCCTAGGTCATACTTACAGCTATACTTTCCTTAGCTGTAGTATACATAGGTACCCAGCAAATAAAAAATATAAAACTACCCACTGATCGGGTCAATCAGTTGCCGTCCGGCAATCAACCCGACGACGACACGCCGCGATAAAACTGACCGTTTGGCCCGCATCACTTACTAATGAAATCCATTGTTATTTGTTCTCATTCCACTGTGGCATTTCGGGTTGTTGCAAAAGCCCTGACGGCTTTTGATATTCGGCCTTGACTTTTGAACACGTCAGACACTTGCTAACGTAAGTGGCGATCTCTCTTTTCATGTTCGGCCACCAATAAAATCCTTTGAGATCTTGGTACATTTTGTCAGCTCCTGGATGTATTGAGTAGTTGGACTTATGAGCTTTGTCCAATATTAACTTGCGTATGTCACACCCCCAAAATTACTGTCACACCCCGCTAAAGCGGAAACACGAGATGTAACAGTACAATGATTTCATAATCGAAAATTACAAAAGTTCACCGTTCAACGGTCTACAAATAAATATTACATAAGGTCTTACTTACGTTTACAGCACAAGTACATAATTACACTATACGAAGACATCCATAAAATAGAACAAAATAGAGCACATGATTTCGATATCAAAAACAGCATAAACGTGGCTTCAATCACATTTACTGACCGATTCCTGAAAAGCATGTAAAATGAGAGGGTCAACTATAGAATATAGTTGGTGAGTTCACAGGTTTCAAGTTTCAAAGTTGTTTAAAAGTTTCTGAAACCATTTTCTTTAAATATTCACGTCGCTACATGAGAAGTCATTTAAAAGTTTTGCGTCGCTACGTAGTAATGATTGTAAGACCGAATTTCGTGGTCAAAGTTGTTTAAACCGAATTACGTGGTCAAAGTTGTTAATACGCTAAAATGTGACTGCTCAATAGTCGGTGTTTATACTTGAGTCCACAACCAAACCTTCGACAGTCCGCCCCAAAGTGATCATGCCTATCGCATACATGATTAAGTAGTTGGTTATATGCCCCCGCGCACAGTGCGGAATGGGGGGAGTGTCAATCCCAAATAGCGCTATCCATAATAACCATCGGCTCAAATTGAGTTAATAAGTTGTGTAGTAAACCGGGGACTTAACACGATAGAGTCTCAAGCATACAACAGATGCGTATAAAACGATAAACATTCAAGACATCATTTGTAATCAAATACAACATTTGTAATCAAGCAAGGCATTTGTAATCAAGTAAAACATTTGAAATCAAGTAACATGCTTTTCACCCCAAAATCATTTAAGTAAAGCGTTTAAAAAGAGGGGCTGTGAATACTCACTGTTGAGTATGAGCGTACAGATGGATGTAATGCGCGTACCGACCGGGTTTGACTCTTATTCAATTCCTAAGAACACAAGGTTTCTAATTAGTTCATCGACTAATACGGTTTGTTAGGATTGCTTAGCTAGCTAATTAAATTACAAAGTGCCGAAAAAGTTCGAATTTCCCTTTAATTAACGTTGTCGGTAATTGTTCGAGTTGTCAACAAAATATTGAAAATACATGGATAGAACATCTAAAAATTACCAAACTTGGTATGAAACACGAAATATAGTTCACAAATTTTCTGTGAAAATTTGGGGATTTTTAGACCTATGGATTATTTATAATCATTTTATGTCTAAAAGGTGGGATAAATATGGGAAAAATAGTAATTATTCACAAAAAATTCTGGAATTTTTACCAGATCAGTTTTTAACCATTTTTAGGTTTGTGTAAAATTTTCAAGTCATTTTGAGCACTGAAACTTTGGTTCCAAAGATTATTCGTTTTAACAAGACGTAAATCGAAAAACGTATCAAAACACTTCTAAAGAGTGTGAAATTTTGAGGATAGTGTCATTTTCTGAGGAAAATGACACTGGAATTTTCCCATAATTATTTGGTATCCAAAAGTATTTTTCATGATTATGCCACCTTTTATAGGCTTTGTTTGCATTAATTTAGGGAAAATACTTATGTTTTACCAAAAATTCCCATTTTTATTTTCAAGACTCTTTTTATGATCTAGTTACTGAAAAAAACAATCCCCAAAATTTTAACACATTTTATCTAGTATTTTTGTATTTTTGATTCATCACAACACAATTATTTACATTTTACAAGACTAAAATAATGCATAATGTTCATGCATTTTCTAAAAATACTTAATCATCAAGATAAATTCCTATCTTTTTATACTACTGAGATATACATGTTAGGAGTCTAAAATAATTTTTCTTAGATTTATGAAACACCTTAAGACCCATGAACAAGTATCACAACAAGGTGCTCACAGAAAAATTACTGTTTGCGCATCAGTTTTGTGTGATATATTTGGAGGTCGTAAACTCAATGGAATTGAGTGAGACCAGTGGGGTTTTAAAGGTAAGACACTAAGCTAAATTACAGAAGAAAAATCAAGATTTTTGGACCATTATTCACTGAGTTATGGTCGTTTCAAGTAGGGTCAAAATCTGGACAGATTACATGCATGACAAAGTGATCTTTTTAGTGTGTTTTTCACTACCAACGATTTTTAGACCTCATCCAATGATTGAAGCCTTGTCTTTTATGCATGTACATGTGTTTTAAATAAACATAAACATATTTTAACATTTTAAACCATTTATTCTAGCAAGAACATGTAAATAAACTCTATAACATCAAAAAGTCGACTTTTTCGGTTTGATTCTTGGTTTGATCATAGGTTACCCTTCTTTTACACATGAATGTGTATAAGGTGTAACCTACAAACCATCAAACCTTATATGGGGATTTAAGCCATGAAAAAGGCATGAAATCCATGAAATAAACATAGTAAAAGTAGGAAATGGAAGCTAGAAAGAGTGATTTTACCTCAAGGTTCTTGTATTTGTGTAAGAACACTTTTAAGAAGATGATTTAGGGATGAATGTTGGCTGAGATTTAGTGTGTGTTTAGAGAGAATTGTGTGTGTTTTTGAAAGTGGAAATGAGAAAAATGATGAAAGTGGAAGAGTGTGTAAGTGTAGAAGGCTTTTTGCATGTAAAGTGAGTGGAGTTTTGTAAGAAAAAGAGAGGATTTGAGTGGGGGAAGAGGAGGTCCGGTTTTGGCATGAATATTTGGGGTTTTTATTTTATTTTTTGGTTAAAATATAATATGTATTAGATGTGGTATTTATTTGTATTAAAATTGCTCAAGTCTTGCACATTTCAAGCTTTAAATTGTGTTGTTTTTATGCTTAATATAAGGGTTATAAAAATTAATGTTCTAAATTTCTAAAATACTTCAAATTGTATTTTAGGTTGTTTATAATGGATATTCAAGTATTAGTTTGTCGGATTCGAGTTTCTTTTATTCGATTCGGGTCGCGTTTGCCGAGTTACGAAAGTTCGGTTAATTTCCGATTTTTGTGATGTTTTTGTTGGTTAAAGTGTGAGTCATGAAACTTTATTTTATAAGTTTATAAAATTCATCAAAATGTATTTGATTCGATCTCGATTGACATTCGCGAGTTAATAAACCGATTTCCAGTCGTGTTACCGAGTTACGGAATTTCCAGTTAAATTCCGATTTTTGATATGATAAATATTTTGTGATGACATATGAAATTTAATTTCATTTGTTTTCGTTGGCACTTTTGTAACCTAACTTAATGTTTCTCACGGTCTTAAAGTCCGCTAAGCAATCTCCTAAAATGTTACGCGATTTCGGTAACTTACGGTTTCGGTACTTAAGGAGTCATAACCTAGACTTTTCACTAGGATTTTAGAGTGCTGTAAACGAAATTAGATAGACTAGGAATTTAAGTGCGTTAATGACCTGAGATTTTTGACGGTTGTCACATTTACATACATACAGTTAATAATGCGGAAGCTTTCGGGGCGTGACAAAGATCAAATAACAGTTCATCAAGAGCATATGATTATCGCTGAACATAATATATTAAGATGCCATTAAAAGTTTTACAGATATTTCGGCTTATCAGGCCGTTAGAACATCAATGTTATCAAATACATTGTTTTAAATCAAAATATAAGTCTTCGGGAATTTAACAGATAAAACTATATTAAATTAGTTAAATAATTAATTCCCATTGTTTTCAAAAGATGGCATCCTAATCATCGTGGCAGGTACGGTCCCAACATTCATGGAACTTACGGCGTAGCTAATTCCCTGAAAAACATATTTATAAAAAGTCAACATAATGGTGTGTGAATTCACGGGTTTAGTGACTCGGTCATAATCCATCAGTTAGTAATCATTTCATCAATAATTCGAAAAAGTGGCATCAAAGGCCTAAGCACGATTATTATCAATCAAAACCACTAACCATAATCCCCCATCAAGTTTTTGCAAGTCCTATGAGTTAATATGCCGAAACTAAGCCTATAACCAAACCTCAACACACATGAATCGTTTGTCTAGACCGGTTAAGTATACTCGTCCCCAAAAACACGCGAACAAGGTCGCTAGTTAGCACGACTAACTAAAACATACGTGGGATGGGCTTGTCAAACCCGATAGTACTATCTATATACTCAGTGGTTAGCGTCATCTAACTAATGGTTATAGTATTGCATGCTAGGCCTTCGGCACTACAACTTGTCAACTTAGTCCTTCATAAGGATACAATGTCACGTTTTAATAATTGCATACATTTAGTTATATATTTTTCACCCCAGTTTAAAAGCAGTAAAATAGTAAAAGTGGGGCTATGAACTCACCTAAGTCCGAGCGTGCTAGCAAAAAGTTTTTATAAAAATACCCAATAATGTCTATTAACATCCTAAACGCAAGAGTTTGAATTAATAAATGTAGACGACTTTAACTAGTCCGTCTATGCCAGTTGTTCACTCAACTAGGTTTAAATATGCCATCGACGGACTTGAATATCATGAAAAGCCATTATAGGCAAAAACGATACGTTGTGATCTTTATCAGTTTTTCAAAACATTAAAATGTGTCTAAGTCAACGTTATAATATATTTTCATAAATAGCATAACCATAACGTTAATTGTTGACCTGTTATATCTATATATATATCTCTCTATATATATAAAAATGTCTTGGACGTAATTAAATCAAGATTTGTGATTCCATTCTTTTTAGATCGGGAATCGTATATTAATATAACACCGTTATGATACTTATCCAATTTATATATATATACTCATATATGTATATACATATATTTGTATCGATATCGTTATAATACTTAGCCAATTTATATATATATACTCATATATGTATATATATATATCAATTTCGTTACGATACTTAACCCAATATATATATACTCATATATGGATATATATTATATATATACTCATATATGTATATATATATCAATATCGTTATAAGTTTTTATAATTTATTTTTATAACTTTCGTCGTTATAATACCGCTTAACTCGTTTTAATTCTGTTTTCGCGATTTCTCGGTTTATACACTAATCATTATTTCTTTTATATCTTTGAAGTGAAGTCCCCTGATTTACAGGAAAATCTCAACAGTCCACAAGGTTTCTATATGACGGTTTTTGTCCTTGGAACGTTTATTTTGTCGGTTCTGGTTAAAACGTTCGTTTTCTTCGGTTTTTACCGTATGATTTATATTTTAGACATATTTTCTTGAGGTTTTCTTTTGAGGACTTATAAGTTATTGTTTTTAGGATTTTAAATCCATAAACTTTCTGATTTTACACCCTTTGTTCCCAAAGTTCCAATTATTCCGTTTTTAACCTAACGTTTGGGTTTATCGGCTTTTTAACAACACGAGACTTATTCTTAACACTTTAAGTTATAAATTACACTTTAATATGTTTTAAATTATTTATCTTATCACTTCAGCCCATACTTTACTTTTTTATATTTTTAGTCACTATAGTCTGCTTTATCTCGTTTTTAGTCTAACTCTTCGGTAATCGACTTTTAATCAAACAATTCTTGATCTTATCATTATAATTCATAGATTAACCTTTATTATACTTAAATTTACTTATTTCATAGTCATAGTCCATAAGATACGGTTTTTATATCCTTTGTCCGTTTTAGTTTCCATTCGTCATTTTTCCACAGATTCTGTCCACTTTTTAGTCCTTCTTTTGCTCTTACTTTGAGTAATCAAACGTACTTAGTTTATTATTAAATTTTTACCATATGTTCTCCTATGTCTTAGGTTTACATAAAAGTAAGCTTTATAATTTTTGGCCACGTTTAAGGGGTTCAAACGTATTTATTACTACACAAGGGTCCAACAGCTACCTTTCTAGACAGTTTGTTAAAGATTCGTTTGTACACTGAGTTATACTTATATTCATGAAGTCTAATTATATTACTTTTAAAGCTAAGATAATATATGATCTTTAGGAAAAAGAATCACGTCGTTTGGATCTGTAGTTTGGAAGTTATTGTTTTCCAAATTTAGGTCAGATTCTGACTCTAGAGGACAGTTTGTACACTTGTTCTTATAAATTCGTTTTAAATTACTTATACTTATCCAAAATTTATGAAACTGGTTGGGTTAAAAAGATAACTCTTTAAAATTGATTTTAGACTCAAGAAACACTAAATTTGGTTAATTTTTGACCGAGTTATTTACTTCCAAAGTCGACCAAAGTTTCTCTCCGAAATTATACTTTCTGTTTTGGAGTTTGTTTTCGATTTTTTTAACAAAGTTTGGTTATAATCAACAATAATACATGTTCATAAGTCGATTTCTAGCATGAGTGAACATCTAACACATATTAGCTAACATATAAGTAATTAAATGAAATAATCATAGAGTTTATAGTGATAGTTTCCTTACAATGCACTAAAAGAATGGATTTGAGCAAGGTGAAGGTTTGAACTTGGTGTGGTTGGCCTCCTAGCTCCAAATCCGTGAGTTTATGGTTGTTTTATCCTTGGAATGAAATGGAAATGAAATGTGCAAGTGATTGTGAGTGAAAAGAGTATAAAAGGAGGGTTTTAGGGTGGTGGTTCATGGTGGTTGAGGGTGGTTGAAGGGTGGTGTAATGGTGGCTTTGTGGTGGTTGTTTGAACAAAAAAAGGGTGAGGGAGGGCTGCTGCTGTTGCCGTGAACCAAGAGAGAGAGAAAGAGATTTTGTGTGTGTGAAATGTGGTGAAAGAATGGGACTAGAAATGGGTGCAAGGCATGGGTTGTGGTAAGGCTTGCAAGTGAGGTTTCAAGGTGATCAAAGGGGTCCCTAGGGCCCCCTTGGGCCGGTTTTGGGAAGGAGAGGGGAGGGGCCCCTTTGTGGTTTCCTTCCTTGTGATTAAGCCTAGATATTTTGGTCATTAGGTGCTAATCTCGATTAGTTAGGCGTTAATTGTACGATTAGGTTTAATTAGGGTTAATTAAGGTGGTTTAAGGTTAATTAGAATAGATTAAGGTTGTCAAGTATTATAATGTTGCTAATTGATTGAAATAATATTCAAGTAGTGTACCGATACTTTGTTCAATTACATTCACCACTTATCTCGTCGTTACACGTTTCTTAGTTCACGTGAACGTTTAATGAGCTTTAAAGTTCATATGCTTATTTCTTGGGATAATTATTATAATAATAATAACTAATAGATTTACGTTATTTTCGAAAATAGATCACCAACTTTCGTGTATTTCGGTCTCTACCGATTGTTTTGGGTAATTCTCAAAAATCATGAATGTTTCTCGCATTAAAATTTAATTGCATCTCTTATGCAATTGTGGGCTTTGGGCTAAACTTAATTTAATAAAAACCAATTCACATAATTAAAGCAGGAATTAGCCTAAATGCACGTAATTAATATGTACGGAAATTACCTAATTTTTAAGGGTTGTCACAGCGTAATTCCTCAACACATGGTACCCAAATTCGGTTCATGAAGTATAACGTCTCATCCTCTTTGGATTCAAGTTGTTTTTCCATTCCCCTTAGGGGTTCTCCTTTTAAGCATTCGGTAGTGAGAGCTAGTTGTTGTGCCTCACGAATTCGTGTATTGAGGTTTGTGTGAATGGTCATTTCTAACGGACGTACCCTTTGGTGCTTAACTCTTTCCTTACGACTCACGGAGTCAGCTACTACGTTAGCCTTGCCCGGGTGATACTTGATTTCACAGTCGTAGTCGTTTAGTAATTCGACCCAACGTCGCTGCCTCATGTTAAGTTCCTTTTGATCGAAGATGTGTTGGAGACTTTTGTGGTCGGTGAAGATTGTACTCTTGGTACCGTATAGATAGTGTCTCCAGATTTTCAAAGCAAACACAACTGTTCCCAACCCTAGGTCGTGAGTCGTACAGTTTTTCTCGTGTATTTTCAACTGCCTCGAAGCATAGGCGATGACCTTGTCATTTTGCATTAACACGCAGCCTAGTCCTTGGTGTGAAGCATCGCAGTAGACAACTTTTGTTTCAACAATTGGAAGGTGGCTTCTTGTTTCTCTCCCCACTCAAGTTTATTATCTTTTTGAGTTAACGAGGTAAGAGATTGGGCTTTTTTGGAAAAGTTTTTGATGAATCGACGGTAATAACCAGTCAGGCCAAGAAATTGACGTACTTCAATTGGGGTTTTTGGCGCTTCCCAGTTTTTGATTGCCTCAATTTTGGATGGGTCCACATGGATTCCTTTTTCGTTTATCACATGACCAAGGAAGTTGACTTCTCGCATCCAAAACTCACATTTAGAGAACTTTGCATACAACTTCTCTTTCTCCAGTAGTTCGAGGATTAACTTCAGGTGTTGTTTGTGATCCTCCTTCGTTTGTGAGTATATGAGGATGTCATCAATGAATACGATGACGAATTTATCGAAGTAGGGTTTGCAGACTCTGTTCATAAAATCCATGAACACAGTTGGCGCATTTATCAGTCCAAAAGGCATGACTAGGAACTCGTAATGACCATAACGAGTCCTAAACGCGGTTTTCGGTACATCTTCCTCTCGAAATTTCAAGCGGTGATAACCAATTCATCCCAATTATGATATCGAAGCTTCCTAGTTCTGTAGGCAATAAATCAATTTCAAAAGGATGCCCCTCGAGAGTTAAGGTACATCCTAGTATAACTTCTTCTGATTCGATTAGTTTACCATTAGCTAATTCCATTGTGTGCTTAGTGTCTAATTTACGGGTATCTATTTCCAAAAGTGATCTAAATTCGATAGATCAAAAAAGAGTTTTATATAAGAACGCATCAAGCATCGTACAAAAGTTGGAGACGTTTGTTACAAAATTGATCAAGGTCTATTGCTTATCTACGTCTCAATACATCTTCTTACATATACATATATATATATATATATTGTAGATCCCTAGGATGGATCTTTTAATCAAATCGCTCAATGGAGATAATCACACGAATAGAATATATAAAGCTTAAAACAATGTAGAACAATGGAATAATAAAACTTTATATTTCTTCTATCTCAAAATACAGCAACCAAAAACAGAGAATAAGTGTGTGTAAAATCCCTCAAAAGTCTCTTTCTAAAACCCTAACATTTGGGTATTTATACTAAACAAACTGGCCGGATTATGCGACACAAGGCTTTTGTCGGATAGATCACTATTGCGACATAATCCTTGTGTCGCAACTACAACTAATGCGACACAGGCCTTGTGTCGCATAACACAGAAAATGTAATTCTAACTAGCTCAATTACATTAACAAACACATTACAGACTTGACCAACTGACAGACACACTAAGATGCATCAACATATATATATATCCGAGATACCTTCTACCCCTTCTACCTCTAGCATGTCACTATAATGTAGAGACGTAGCGTAGATCACAGTGTCCTCAGTGGATTGTCGGCACTTCCTCTTGATCCAAGGCTTAGCCTTTTGTTTCAGATTATTCGCCAGCTTCTTCCAGAAGCAAATCTTATCTTTAATTCGCACGAGAATAGACCTTTTTGCAATTCTTAGTTCTAGCTCATAGGTTTTGCACCTCGTCCTGATTTCCCAAATTCGGGCATCCAGTTCTACAGCTTGATCTCTCAATCTTTATATTCGTCTATATGAATTATCCCGTCATTTTGATCAGCTACCTAACAAGCTGACCGATATCAGCAACCCCCCTTCATTCACTGGTATTGATCGAGCTCTACTCCAAACCACCAATAATTCTCAACTGGCAATCCCCTCTGATCTCACTAGTGTTCAAAAAGATGTTCAAATATTGAAAGCAGTCATCAAGCCAGTCATCTCTCATATATCTTCATCTGTTGTCAAGTCCACCAAGTCTATTGCAGTAACAACTAATCTAGATAGGTCACCTGTTATGGGGGAGAAAATTGCAGATATTGTCACTGGTCATGTGGTTGATGTCCTTAACAGTTCTGACACAGCACAAGTGAAGGTACCGACTGTGGGGGAGACACAATTATCATCACCCACACTAAAGAGAAAAAGAAAACAATTATGTGATGAGATTGAAGAGATTGAGAAGAGGATGTAAATGTTTTAAGGAAAGGCAAAAAAAAGAAGGTTGTAGAGAGTGAGAGTGATGAAGATGAGAATGATAATGTTAAAAAGGTTGCAAAGGAGCTCAGAGTTCCTGTTGAGAACATTAGAGAACATATGGAAGTTGAGAAACAAGTAGAGATGAATAAGGACAGTGATGTGGCTGTAAAGGCTCTGGCAAAGGAAATTGAGATTGAAAGCAAACAAGGAGAGAGTGCCATGAACTTAATGTTAGACTGCTTAAGATGGTTGAGAAAGAGAAGGAAAAGAGAGTCCATGAGCTTAATCGACTGGAGCTCTATCTGACCTATAGGAAAAACAAAAGCAAAATCATCAAAGTAACTCCAAGGGTATACAAGAATAAAAAATCATACCTAGAGATGTTTAGGGATGGGTCAGATTAGCTAGAAACAATGTACTTAAAAGAGCTAAAGAGCATAGGGTGAAACTGAATTGGGTGGGTCTATACATGTGTTCAGGATGGGTCAAGCGCTTAAAAACCTAAAATCTTAAAGATAATTTATGATATTGTCAATAATCTCAAAGAAATTGAACAAGGTCTAAACCAGCCTCTCTCTGCCTTAAATTATGATAACCCTCAAGCTCCTATAAATTCCGTACATCCTAATCATGCATTCTTACGCTAATTCCCTCATAATCAAAATATTGCATACGAGTTTTGATGTACAAGTAAGTAATAAACGTAATTGCGAGAACTACACGATAAATTGGAGATTCTGGTGAATACAAACGTTAGTGATAAACTTTTCCTTAATTGCGTAAAAATATTCAAATGTAAATCGTAGTTATTTACTTATAATAAGAGCATAACTGTAACATCCACTCTTATGGCCTAGGGGTAATGTAACATCCCAAAATTTTAAAGTTTTGATGTTCTGCGACACAAGGGTTGTGTCGCAGTTGATATACGTGCGACATAGTGGTTGTGTCGCAGGACTGTGTCGCAAAACGGGCTGAACTGAAATTAATCAAGGAGCTTAAGTGTAATTCGAAGTTATATATATAATAACGCCGCTTAAACACTTCCAGATCATTTCCACAACTTCTGAAATCGGTTTTAGAGAGAGAAACGAACTAAAGAGAGAGAAAGTGATTAAAAGTTGAGTTTGGAATCAAATTTTGAGCAATTGGACCGTGAATTCGAGGTAAGACTTTGATTATTATGTGTTATAATTGTTGTTGAGTGAATTGGACGGATTGGGATGAATCAATTCGTGTATTTCATGTCTGAATTCGAGAATTTCGAATTTGGGGTCTGGCTGTTCTTCATTGCGACACAAAGGATATGTCGCAGGTTGTGTCGCATGAATGTACTGCGACACAGATGGTTATGTCGCTAAAGGCGGCCATATTGAGTATTGCGACACATCCTTAGTGTAGCAGGGTTCTGTTCTGCGACACAAGTGTAGTGTCGCATGAGGTTATGGTGTGACACAATGGTTGTGTCGCTAAGCTTATAAAAGAGTTAATTTTGTTATGTTTAATTTACAGACCGGTGTTCTGTACATAACTGACGAGAATATTCAACCATACGATTATCCAGGTAAGTAATAGAAGGATATTAATTGATTGAATGAGAATATCCAGACTAGCAGGAGTACTTGAGTGTACTGTCCAGTAGGTGTTGATGCATCTTAGAGTGTCTGTCAGTTGGTCAAGTCTGTACTGTGTTTGTAAATGTAATAGACTTAGTGAAAATTACATTTTCTGTATTCTGCGACACAAGGCTTGTGTCGCATTAGTTGTAGTTGCGACACAATGCTTGTGTCGCATTAGTGATCTCTGCGACACAAGGCTTGTGTCGCAGAACGGCCAGTTTGTTTAGTATAAATATCAAAGTTAGAGATATTTAGGGCAAGACATTTACACACACTTTATTCTCTGTATTTTGGCTGCTACATTTACATTGAGAGAATATTTTGGGTATTGAAAAATATAAAGTTTTATTCCTTTTGTTCATCATTTTGTTTAAACTTTATATCATTTGCTTGTGTTCTTGTCTCCTTATCCACTTGATTTGATTAAAAGATCACCCAATGGGATCCACAATTGGTATCAGAGCCATAATCTTTGATTGTTAGTGGTATCAAATCATTTGGTTAAGCTTTTTAATACTTTTTTGATCATTTGACATTTTCTTGGTGTTTGATCTTCTTTATTGGTATTTTAGAGCTGCATTTTGGTGTTTTTGAACCTAAAAATCTCTACTTTTACTGGCTTTTTCGATAAAAAACGTTTAGGTTTCGAAAATTTTCGTTTTTGAGGTTTTTCGCACTGACAGCGCCGTTTCTGCGACACAAGATTGCGACATAATATTGTGTCGCTATAGGGTTTCAGCGACCTTAATTCTGCGACATAGTGTTGCGACATAAGGTTTCAGCGACCTTAATCCTGCGACATAGCACTGCGACATAAACACTGTGTCGCTGTATGTTCAGTTGCGACATAATCATTGTGTCGCTGATAGTCTTCTTGCGACATAACCTCTGCGACATATCATTTGTGTCGCATTTTTCAGTTTTTCAAAATTTTTGAAAAGTCTCTCGAGCCCATTACCATGTCTGCTTCTACATCAACATCACTTCAACAGGTTGGGGCAATGCTAAAGCATTCTAGTGAGGTGGGCTCTACAAACAAACCACCGATGTACACTACGGGTATGAACTACTTAGACTGGCGTCAACGGTTTGAAGTGTTTGTATCTTTCAACGATGCTGAGATGCTGATCTATCTTGAGGAACGATATGAACGCCCTGCTCGAACCGGTATATTTAATGGACCTATTCCTGAAAAGTCCATTAAATCAATGACTCATGAAGAACGTAAGGCTTTCGATACTGAACGAAAAACATATTCTGCGATTACTATGGCCTTACCTCAACAGATATTGAGACAACTACGCCATCACAAGACCGCTTATGATCTATGGAAGGGGTTTGAAAAGAAATGTGGTGGTAGTGATCTGTACAAACGAAATAAACTGGATCTTGTTAAGAAACAGTTTGAGGTTTTTGACATGTTACCTACTGAGTCTCTGGAAGATATGTGTAGTCGATACTCTCAGCTTGTAAGTGAACTAGTCGAGGGAGGAGTAAATCTCGACAAAACTGATGTAAACAAGAAGCTTTTGGGTTCCTTACCAAAGAAATGGAATACACGAGTGCTGCTAATGGAAAAAGACGAGGATATAATGGATATGGAGCTTGATGATCTAATTGGACAGATTGCTGCTGACCTCCTGGACATGCAGAAGAAGGAGACCAAGGCTACTGCACATATTCAGAATCCCATGTTATATGGTGTGGATGTTCCTGCTGCAGCGACTCAAGCTGCTGGGGCTGCATTCTTCTCTGGGGGTTCTGGTGCTCCTAATTTATCTGGTGGTTTTGGATATACTACCACAAACTCTGCTAGTGGGGGTGGTACTTACTCCAATCTTAAAGGAGCATCTCCTGCAGTTGCTGAGGAACATGCAGCTGTATTCACCGCTTTCTTGTCAGCGTATGATGACTTCCTATCCAACAAGAACAGCACTGTGAATATGACTGAAGAAGATTTCAGTCAAATTGATCAAGAAGAGCTTGAAAGAATGGACTTGAAGTGGAGCATGGCTATGCTCACAAGACGTGTCAAGAATTTCTTGAAGAAGACTGGGAGGAAGAACGTCACTGATCCGGAAGAGAAGGGTCTTGGATTCAATAAGAGCAAGGTAAAATGCTACCAGTGTCACAACTATGGACACTTTGCTCGTGAATGTGACAGAAAGAAGAATCCACCTTCCGGTTTGTCCAAGCCCTCTCAGTCCACCTCATCTGAGAAGACCAGATCTGATGAAAAAGCGATGGTTTCCACTGCGCTACTGCTTTCCAACAATGCTTGGGAATGGTCTGACCCAGATGAAGATGATACAGAACGGGCACTAATGGCTGAATACCACACGCCTTAACACTGTCATAGAAAATTTAACTGAAACAAATAATATGTTACGGGACAGTGATAAGGCCAGTGGTCAAAAGTTAAAAGCTATTTTGGAAGAGAAAAAGGAACTAAAATCTAAAATTTTTGAACAACAAGATGAAATTGGTAGCTATGTTGACATGCTATCATCTGTTAAAAGGGAACTTGTTGAATCTCAAACTGAGGTTTTAAATTTAAAGAAAAAGCTTTCAAACTTTTCAACATCCTCTCTAGTCTTTGATGAAATCCTACAGGCACAGAGGACTGACACTAAGAGTAAGGCAGGACTTGGTTTTCATCAAGTCCCACCTCCTAAGGATTATTTACCTATGCCTGTTAGGGATAATGTCAATGATATGATGCCTATCTTTACTAAGATAGATGTTAAAACTGTCAAACCTACGGTGAGCATCAATATAAGTAAGCCTGAGCTAGTTAAGGCTGAAAATGTCATCATTGCATGTGAACAACCTGAAACTAGTAGGCCCGAGCCTATTAGGGCTAATAGTAGTGAGTCTGAAACAAGTAAGACTCAAAAGGTTGAGAAAGTTAAACCTATTAAGGCCAAGATTCATCAGACTGAACTTATTAAATCTGAAAATATAGTTGAGCCTAAATTAGGAAAGACTCTTTCTGTGCTTCCTCGTATTATTGAAGAGGAAATTGAAATTGAGGATATAACTGATCAAGAGTATCGACCAGTTAAGAAAAACGTCAAGCCTGAAAATCATATAATTACTATCGAACAAAAAGAACAGACTATAACAAAAGGAAAAGGTAAAGCTATGGCTGAACCTCAAAAGAAGATTGTTTCTAAAACGATTAAATTAAATAAATCTTCTAAAATTTCAACTAAAGCATCTGCTGCTGTTGAATGCTCACACAAGTGTGATTGTTCAACACATGCTTCTTTTGGTCGAGCTCATCAGTTTGTTCCTAAATCTCAATCTTGTTTTGAGCAACGATCTTGCTTCTACTGCAAGAAGCAAGGTCATTTGATAAATAATTGTCATGTGCTTGCAAAGAAACAGTCTGGGAAACAGGTTTCTCAAGTTTCAAAACTTAAAAAACTTTCAAAGAAGCCTATTTCAATGAAATGCTCTAAGCCTACTATCCCAGCTGTTAAGGTCAACAAAGTTGAGCAAAATACTTTGCAAAACTTAAAGCCCAAAGTTGTTGACCTGCAAGCATCCAAACCAAAACAAGTTTGGAAGATTAAAGAATCTTGCAAAGATTCTACATCTAACAATACCTCATCAGTCAAACATTCTAAACTGTTTGAAAATAAAGTTTTGACTGATGTGGTCATTGTTGATGATGTTACTGGAGTACCCAAGACTATCAAGGCTTGGGTCTCCATTTCTAACTAATTTACCTTGTTTGTGGTGCCGCAGCAACCTGAATCTGTAAAGAATAGTAAATGGTATATCGACAGCGGTTGTTCTCGGCACATGACCGGTGATGTTTCCCTTTTATCTGAGGTTCATGCCTACAATGGAGGATATGTGGCCTTCGCTGGTGACAAGGGGGAGTTATTTCTGGTCAGGGTACACTTACTAATGGAATCGTAAGCTTTGAGAAGGTGAATTTTGTAGAACAATTGCAACACAATCTTCTCAGTGTCTCTCAAGTGTGCGATAAAAAGTACACTACTACTTTCACAGACACCGAGTGTTGCATATTGAAGTCGGGATTTGTTATCCCTGAAGAATGGGTGCTTCTAAGGGCACCTCGGGAGCAAGACACGTATATTCTTGACATGAGTACTGTGGAAACTACACAGCTCACATGTCTTCTATCTAAAGCTCCTGAGAAGGAATCGTTATTATGGCACAGGCGTATGGGACACTTGCACTTTCGCAGTATGAACAACCTGATCAAGAATGATCTAGTGCGAGGTGTCCCTAAGCAATCCTTTGGACTGAATGATCATTGCGTCCCTTGTCAGAAAGGAAAGCAACACAAGAAGTCTCACAGACCGAAGCTGGCCAATTCAATTGAGAAGCCCTTGGAGCTGCTTCACATGGATCTATTCGGGCCAGTCAGAAAGAAGAGTTTGGGACGAGCTTCGTATTGCCTTAATGTGACAGATGATTATTCGCGGTTCTCTTGGGTTTATTTTCTGAAGACTAAGGATGAAGTGCCTGAGATTCTCATCTATCTATTCGACAAACTGCAAAATCTTTGTGAGTTGAGAATCAAGAAGATAAGGAGTGATAACGGTACAGAGTTTAAGAACTCGATTATAGAGTTGTACTGTTTGAGCAATGGTATTGAACACCAATTCAGTGCCGCAAGGACTCCACAGCAGAACGGGGTTGCAGAACGTAAGAATAGAACCTTGATTGAGGCTGCACGTACAATGTTATCTGACTCTAAGCTTCCAATCACCTTCTGGGCCGAAGCTGTGAATACGGCCTGCTATGTTCTAAATCGGGTATTAACGGTTAAGAAGAAGAACAAGACATCCTATGAATTGTTCAACAATAGAAAGCCTAATCTACAGTTTCTTGAACCATTTGGCTGCCTATGCACCATTATGCACACCAAGGAACGAATTGCTAAGTTTGGTGAGAAATCCTGTGAAGGTGTTTTTCTAGGATTCTCTAGTAACTCACCCAACAAACGTGTGTATAACTTAGTGACCAAGCGTGTGGAAGAACATTTTGAAGTCACCTTTTTCCATTACACTGACAACCCTCAGGGGAAGGGACCCGAATATTTGTTTGATTATCAAACACTGTTTGATTCTTTCAATATTCCTGAGGAAAATGAAGAAGAGGATATAGTGACACTACTTCATGGGCTGGACATCGCTTCTGAAACACCACCCATCTCTGTTCCTCCACCACCTACAGGAACACCAGCAACTGCTCCTGCTGCTACTTGTGAGACTCCACCTCCACTCGTTACTGAGAATGTTCCTGATCCTACAAATGATGAGGAACAAATGTTTGAGGATTCTGTTCAATCACCTGCATCTGCCTTGAAGATTTACCTGCACTTCAACTCGAACTTGAAGCTGACTCTACAAACCTTGATTCTATCATCGTTCCAGCTGCAATTCCGAGTTCTCGGATCAATGTGTCACATCCAGTTGATGCCATTCTTGGTGATTTAAACAAAGGTGTTTTAACGAGAAGACAGATTGTTGCTGCTGAACAATCTGTGTTGACACCGTCTCCTGTTACCGTCACTGATCCTGTTTGTCTTGCTTCGAAAATTGAAGAATGCTTTCTCTCCCAAGTAGAACCGAAGAAGACAGCTGATGCGTTAAAGGATCCATACTGGGTTGAAGCTATGCAGGAAGAGCTTCAACAATTCAACAAGCTGCAAGTATGGACTTTGGTGCCTTTACCCAAGGGTGTTCATCCTATTGGCACTCGTTGGGTATATCGTGTGAAGAAGGATGATCGGGGCGTGGTAATTCGCAACAAAGCACGTCTAGTGGTCCAGGGTTTCACTCAAATTGAAGGTTTGGACTATGATGAAGTATTTGCTCAGGTTGCTCGTTTGGAATCCATCCGCATTTTCCTGGCGTACGCTTCATTCAAAGGATTTCGGGTTTACCAGCTTGACGTTAAGAGTGCATTTCTGTATGGTCAAGTGGTTGAAGAGGTCTATGTCAAACAGCCGCCTGGATTTGAAGACTCTGTTCATCCGAACTACGTCTGCAAGCTGGACAAGGCATTGTATGGTCTTCATCAAGCTCCTAGAGCTTGGTATGAGCGGCTTGCGACTCATCTTCTGAAGAATGGTTTTGTACGCGGAACGATCGACAGTACTCTCTTCATCAAGCATGCAGGGGAGGACTTGCTATTAGTACAAGTCTATGTGGATGACATCATCTTTGGTTCCACCAAGGATGAACTGTGTCGCGACTTCGAGCGGATCATGAAGTCAGAATTTGAAATGAGTGCAATGGGGGAGCTGAACTTTTTCTTGGGCGTACAAGTCGAACAATCTGCTAAAGGGATTTACATTCATCAGTCCAAGTACGTCAATGATATGCTTACGCGGTATAACTTGACTGACTGTAAATCCTATGGGACGCCTTTAGAGCTGAATCATCACCTTGGTCTAGCGGAAGATGAAGAGGACTGTCCGGAAAAAGATTACCGATCTATGATTGGTTCTCTGATGTATCTCACTGCATCGCGTCCGGACATTGTCTTTGCAGTCTCTCTCTGTTCTAGGTATCAGGCTAAACCGAAGGTGTCTCACATGAAGGGAGTTACGCGAATATTCGGTTATCTCAAATATAGACCAACTCTTGGTCTATGGTATTCTAATGAGAAAACCTTCGCGCTCACTGCTTATTCGGACTCGGACTACGGCGGATGCAATATGGATAAGAAGTCCACTTCTCGTGGATGTCAGTTTCTTGGACCTCGGCTTGTATCTTGGCAGTGCAAGAAACAAACGACTGTCTCTACTTCAACCGCAGAGGCTGAATACATTGCTGCTGCCAGTTGTTGTTCCCAGGTTCTTTGGATACAACACCAGTTGCGCGACGACGGTTTACTCTTAACTATGACTCCTATTCATATAGATAATACTGCTGCTATATGTATTACACGTAATCTTGTCTAACATTCTAAGACCAAACACATAGAAATTAGGTTCCATTTCATTCGTGATTGTTATGAAAAACACCTAATTGATCTGGTCCAAATAGATACCCTTAAGCAAAATGCCGACCTGTTCACCAAAGCCTTTTCCCGCGCTCGTTTCGATGAGCTTGTCAACATGATAGGGTTACGTTTCTTTCATCTTCAAAAGTAATATTTGTGACCTTAGTATGTTATGTTATTAGGCTTATTTGTTAAAAAAAAAAAAAAAAAAAAAAAAAAAAGGGGTTAGTATTGCAATAGCCACTCTTTGTATTTCCTAGCATTAAAGAAAAGCAACGTTGCAACATTTGCGAAAGACGTTTAGTTGTGTCTATAAAACAACTAGGGATATGATAGTACATTAGGAGACACCCCTCAAACGTCAATCTTAAGTTTTATCCTTGATGTATCAGTAGGTTTATCTCGTATATGTTAAACATGTCCTTACAATCAGCTGTATCACTGCACGATGTGTTGGTAAACATTCTCATACTCTTCTTTGAGCAACTAAGAAATCCTCTAATCTGTGTTTATTCATTTGTGATGCCCAACATCTGATGTATGACAATGTGTCTTAATTCCTATGTATCGGCTTGCCATGCTTTTATTAACCTGAGCTTGTATCTGACAACATTTGGGGATTTATGCTTTCTGTTTCCTTTGTTGTACACCCGTACAGACCTGGTCTCAGTCAGTATACTTTCAAACAGTAAGCAAACAAAAGTCAATGTACTTTACTGTCTTATAAAATCAAAGACACCTTACAAGGTCGCCAAAAGGTTTGACCAAGTCTGGTTTTTGCTTAAACCTGAATCAAGATTAAGTCGCTTTGTTGTATGTATGTACAGACCTGTCACCGCTGGCTTGATTCTTAAAAATGTTGAATTCAAATGCTTTCTCTAACTAATCAAAGCTGTAGGCATGTCTTGATACTAGGAGTATATCTATGTGGGAGTCACAGAGATTTATTCACTCTAATATTAACTGCTAAGCTTGAAGTTGAGTGTGTTATATGTTTAAGTGGACAAACAATACCAATAATCGTCTTGTTACAGATTGCTGCTCAGGCTTGTTAACTTTGCTTGATAAATTTAAATTTGGACAACTATACTGATAATCGAATTAAAATTTGATATTGTCTTGCGAATCTGTCTTCCTAATATGATCCCTAAATCGACACTTCTCAAAGCGTTTCTTTGCTGTTTATTTGTTATTATGATATTTGGTTTTTATTTACTTCGTTCACTAAGTGTCACAAATACAAAATATCTTAAAAAATGTGAACCCTTGATTGACTTCTGCGACACAAGGCTTGTGTCGCATATTTGTGTTGCTAAACTGCGACACAAGACTTGTGTCGCATGCTTTGTGGACCAGCGACACAATAGTTGTGTCGCCCTATTATGTCGCATAATTTGTGTCGCTTAATTGTGTTGCCAACATAGCGACACAACACTTGTGTCGCAACATTGTGTCGCTCATTGTGTCCCGGGTATAAATACCCTCGTGTCGCTGTAATTCGTTTTAATTACTGCGACACAAGCGGATCCTGCGACATAAGCCCTCTGACGCAATCTTTGATTTTTTTTTTAATTTTTCTGTGATTCTTTGGCGTTTTTTGTTGATTTCAACCTCTGAATCGTGTTCCCCTTATCATTCCGCAACTATAGGTACCGGTTTTACCCTCTGTACTCGCGTATTTAAACTTGCATTTTAATTTGAACTTTCAGTTTTTAGGGTTCTTATATTTTTGCAAATTACCCATCTTAAACTGATTGAATGCATGTTATTGATACTTTATATTGTTCCTGTGTTGATGGTATTTAGTGTGAACCGATTAAATCATGAAACCCCTAACTTTTGTTCATCTGTATTTTCTGGGTTTCAAAGTGTTCATCTTTGCGACACAAGCGTTGTGTCGTTGTCTTATGACGCTGCTAATGCTGCGACACAATAATTGTGTCGCTGGCTTATGACGCTGCTACTGCTGCGACACAATTGTTGTGTCGCTACACTGCGTCACAACTGCTATGTCGCCGTTCTAATTGTGCGACACAATTCTTATGTCGCTGATCTGTTATGCGACATAATTGTTGTGTCGCTGGAAATCATTAATTTGATTTAATTGCAAAACTGCGACATAACTCGTTATGTGGCTGGGATATTCTGCGACACAAGGCTGTGTCGCAGTACATTTTTAAATTGAAAAATGTCAAACTTTAAAAGCGTGTCCCTGTCTAATGGCTTTCAAGTTTATTGTCTTTTTACAGATATGGCTCACGTTCATGCTTTCTTCTGGGAACCGAGACATAATGTCACGGCTTTCTTAGATGACGAAAAGGAATCGGCGGCACCGTACCGCCCAATGATTGCATTTCTTCGCAGATCCCGAATATACACTGCGATCACAGCCACCACCACCATCTATCGGGATCATGTCTCAGAATTCTGGGCTAATGCAGCTGTCAACTCAGATCTCGAGTTCACCCGGATCATCTCTCAGGTTCAAGATCGCGAGATTATACTTTCTGAGCAGATCATCCGGGATTTCTTTCAGTTTCCAGATGACTCTGAGATGCCGGTGGCTTTTGCTCATACGTTTATTGCCGGGGGAATGGCTCGTCTC